>JBBPBO010001984.1:51559464-51787836 GCA_037974295.1 Cicer cuneatum
AAAAAAAGAATTTACAATTAGGACAAATGGAATATTTATTTACAGACTAAATTTGAGAGAGGAATTCTTCTATAACTAAATTGGTGGTTTATTTTTCAAAAAAAAAAAAGTGGTTTGTTTTATTTATTTTGAGTGGGTATTTAATACATTCATTAATAAATATTTCTTTAAGTCAATAAATGACTTCCTCGGGAAAACACATTAAATACAACATTATTTAAGGACTTGTACAATATTTATTTATTTTTAATTTTAAAAAAAATCATAAATTTCACCATAATTAACTCACACAAGATCTCAGATACGTTAAATTTAACTACATTTGTCACTTGAGTTAGACTATGACAGTACTAACATTTATTTTATTAAATATAGTACAAAGTATTTTTCTAACATACACTCAAAAAATGAATGTAATTTTTGTTTATTTTTTACATGTTAAAAATGATAATGAGTAAAATTGATATATTAATAATTTTATCTAATTGTATTTATTAATCATTGATGTGTTTTTTGTTGAGAAAAAATCTCTTATAATGATAACAAAATTATCTTAAGATTATGATTACATTAATGCATGTATTTAAGTTTTGTACTAAGAAAGGAATAGGATCCAAAGATCGCAACCTCATGTTCAGAAGATTGAATGCATGCAGGAAACAAAACTGTTTAATCCATAAAGAAAATCTGAAGTTAAAACACCAGAAGCAAAACATCTGGAAAACACAAGAAGCAGAACAACTGGGAAACTAGAAGCAGAACATCTGGAAAACACCAGAAGCAGAACATCTGGGAAACCATAAGCAGAACATCTGGAAAATACCAGAAATAGAACATCTGGGAAACCAAAAGCAAAACATCTGGAACAGAAAACCAGAAGCTGAAGCAGAAAACCTGAGAGTTGAAAACACCAGATAATGCATCCAGAAGATACCAGAGGATGCATCCTGAAATCACCAAAGGATATCTTTGTTGGCCCATATCAGAAGGAAACAAAGTCAGAAGGAGACATGGACCAGACCAGAAGGAAGCCTGCCAGAGGAAGACTGGATCCAAACCAGAAGATATCATAAGTCAGACTTATTCAACAAGTTCTTCTGACCAGAAGATGGCCTGACAGTGAAGTGAAAAAACAGTCCTGGATTAATCAGAAGATAAGCTAAAAGGTCCAGACTGAAATATCCTTTGTCCAGAACTAATCCAGACCCAGTACAGTGTTGGCCAAGATCAGAAGATCAGACTATGGCCCAGTGTTGGTCGAAATTAGAAGGTCAGAATAAATGGCACAGTGTTGGCCGAAACCAGAAGGACAGAATAAATGGTCCAGTGTTGGCCGAGATCAGAGGATCTCAGCAGACCAGTTTGCTAGTCCAGATTGGCCGATATCAAAAAATGAAAATCATAAATGAATATCAGAAGATATACATCTGAAGATGAATTTCAGAAGAAACATATCAAAGGATAAAAAGATGAACATCAAAAGATAAAACTCAGAAGACAAACTTCACATGAAATACACCAGAAAATGAATACCAGAAATTCAGAAGACAAACTTCACATGATAAACATCAGAAGATGAATTCCAGAAAATACACACCAGAAGATAAATATCAGAAGATGAACTCTGGAAGGTAAACATCAGAAGTTAGATACCATAAGGTGAACTTCATACACCAAAAGGAAATTACCAGAGGATAATTTCTAGCTGCTCATTCATCCTCTCACATTAAGAACAACTAACAGTTCCAGAGTATCAAAAGCTGCATCATCCACGACCAGAGAAGGGTCATGACTTGGAACCAGAAAAGAGCACTGACCAGTTGTTAAAACCATATGGAATGATCTATCCTCCTAGAAAGCCAAGTAAAGAAGTAACCTCCCATGTGCCAGGCTGTAAAAGGATAGAATGGCAAGGTTGTAAATTTGCAACAACAGTGAGGTTCATTACATCTTGAAAAAACGGTCAGAAAGGAAAATTTTCTTGAAGAGAAAGTTTCCTTCTCCCTATAAAAGGAAGGCTGCTCTTCTTCAGCAGACACACACAACTACACGAGCAAAAAACAGAAAAATATCATAGGCTATCAAGAGCAATTATCAATCTCCTTTCAAGCTTTCTACAATCTTTCACTAGATCTTTGTTTCATCTTTATAGAAAGTAAATCCTGTCAAACTACTTCATATCATTTTTAGTCCTTCAAGTGAGTAACACTTGAAGAGAAATCAGAAGGAAAGAATTGTAAGCTTGGTGAAGCTTAAGAATACACAGTTTGTAATCAACCTCAGTGAGAGGCTGATAGCTTTTGATACTTAGTAAAAACTCACAAGAGTGTGAGGCCTGGACGTAGCCATCTTTGGGTGAACCAGTATAAAAATTCGTGTGTCATTATTTTCTCTCTCAACTTTCAACATCTGATAAATCATTCTTTGAAAGAGGACAGCAGATTAAAAACAGTAACAGAATTTTAAAAATCTTGAATATCTCTATTCAACCCCCCTTCTAGTGATATTCTAGCCACTTCATTTTTCACTATCATAATAAATTATACAATTGGATAAAAATTAATTAAGCATTAAATAAATTTTTTGTCCCTATAAAATTTTAAAATTTTATTTTTAGTCCTTTTTAAAGATTACATTTTTTAGTCCATAGAACTTTTTCTTTACTAAAATATAATTTTGAAGGATTTTCTTACAAACATGTCTACAACATTGTAAAATGTTTTTCTACAAAAAGTAAGTTCAAAATTCAACTTTTAGGTACACTTTTCGTTACTTATATATTGGGTTTATGACATTTAAAATATTTATATTTAATTTATTTCAAATTAAAATTTTAATTTTTGTGGAGAAACTTTTATAATATTCTAAACATGTTCGCAAAAAATCATTTAAAAATTTAAAATTTCAAGGACAATTAAACGTGTTTCCTACTAGCAAAATAATTTTTTAGGAACTAAAAACTGTACAGGACAAAAAAAATTGAAAACTTTATAGAACTAAAAGCTTATTTAACTCCATAATTAATATTAGGGTTTAACAAGTTTTTAGCCTTATAAAATTTATAAAAAAAAAATTAGTCCCTATAAAAAAATTTCAACGTTTTAGTCTCCAAAAAAATTTATTCACTTTTAATCTATATTTTGAAAAAAAATTGTACAACATTGATCTTTTTAGTCAATCAAAAAAGTATTTAAAATCAAATTAAAGACTACAAGTGAATACATTTTTTGAAATTAAATTTGAAATGTATTTTGTAGAGCTAAAAATATTTTTAACCCTTAATATTACATTGAACACTTAAAATAACAATTATTTTGAGACAAATTCATTATGCGAAAGTGACACTCATTTTGGTATACTCTATTTGTGTCGCATTGAGTGGTTCATTGTAAAAAACAGTCTCAAAATAAACCATTATTTCAATATTCGATGTATTATGATTTTTTTTATACATTTTTTAATATGTATAAAATTACCAATGAATTTTTATTCTAATATATAGATATACTATAGATATATTAAATGCTCAAGAAAATATGAAAAAATACGAAGTCATTGCTTACGCATTATTCTCTTGAATTTCAAATATAAAAAAAAAAAAAAACAAATCAAAATTTGTGGCCTAGAATATACACAAAACATAATTAGTTCTACCATATTAATGTTGTCATTCCTAAAGTATTCTTTAAATAATTTAGATTTTATTTCCATGTTCATATGACAGACAATTTAAAAAATCTAATTATTTATTTTTGTTAATTTAAAAATATTTATGTAATAAATTACTTTTCTTTTAATATATATGTGAATATTTTTTTTCTTTATATATAATCAGAGGAGTATTTATGAAACACCTGAGTCAACTCAACTTTTTTTAATTTGTGGTATAATTAATAATTAATATTAATTTATCGATTACTCCTTCTTTCCTATAATAGTTGTTATATTCATAAAATAAATTGTCTCAAAAAGTAGATCATTTTAAGTTTCCAATGTAATTTATTTATATTATTTAATTAATATTATATGCATCAGTTATAGATTATTATTATTTTTTATTTTACTTTGATGATAATAAAAATAACTAATAGTTAATAAAATTAATTTGGTTAAATTATTATCTATTTATAATAATTTTTCTTTAATTTGTGTGAAATGACTCAATATAACCGTTATTTATTCCTATTTAATGTTGAATTTATAACTATAAGATTGAAATGTCTTTTATTTTTTCTGCAAATACTTTTATTTATGCAATTTTCTGTTAATATACTTAAAGATATGTAATCCAATTGTGTTTTTCGGTCAAACTTAATCGTTGAATTTAAAAGATAGAAAGACAATTTATTTTCTAGGTGTATTTATAAAAACTCTTATTTTATTTTTCAGATATATTTATTTTCTAGAGCCGTTAAATTTAATGAAAATGACTTAACTTTCACAAAGTAAATCAAAATTTGAATTTCAATTGAGAGAGACACGTTATTTATTTAATGTGTGATACACTATTATCTTGGTTGGAATGAACCTATAAAAAAATAAAAGTAAATAAAACGTAAAAACAATACTAATAATTATGTATTTGTACTCAGTAGTTGACGTATAAATTGTTTCGGAATTGGTTGTTAATTTTGTACGCAAAAATAACCTTTTTTAAAAAATAAAAAAAAACTGTGAAGTATATGATTATTTTATTATAACATATAACTGAAGTATATGATTTTCACATTAACAAACTCAAACTAACTATTATTATAATTAGGGTCTGTGTTAATTCTTGTAAAAAATCTTCTATTAAGTTAGTAAATAATTTTATAGAAAACTTTTTATTAAGCTAACATCGACATTTTGCTCAAAACAAAAAGTTTAATATAAATATCGTTTATTTGTTTGGTTAAGATTGTAACAATGCATGAAAACTAGAATGGCATTGTAGGATATCTTTTTCATAAACCTAGTATCACAGTCCTCGAGCCGGATAGGACCATAATAGGAGAGATCTCCATCCACAATTTAATTCCCCCACAAAACGTTGTAAGGGTGTGAAAAAGCTAAATCAAACATACTACATATAAACTTCAAACTATCTTGACAAGTATCTTCAAGAAGTGATACACCTTCACCTCTTTGTAATCACTTCTTCAATCTTGTCATTTCATACTTTATAAAACGTTTGTTTCTTCACTTTAGTACACGGTAGATTTAAAGTAGTTTTAAATTGCCGTCTTCGTAACTGCATCACTGTTGCCATTACAACGGCATCAACCACATTTGTTTTGCAACATAATCACACCGACAACTAAAAAACACAATGAATACATAAACATGCAGTCTAGACGCATATTAACGAACTCAACCAAATTAAAAATCATCAAACTAGGCATAGAAGAAATTGTTTAAAATTCTCAAATTATTATACCGGCGGAGCCTGTAGGCAACGAAGTTAAATATCCTCCTATAGGATAAATATCTTCAAGTTTTAAGTATCTGTCTAATATAAAGTCAAATATTTTACAATGAGAATCTGAAAATTTAGTCATATTCACTAAAAATTGGACCTTAATCCCCAACTTAAACATTCCGGTCCACGCATGCACAATGATGATGTTTCTTTCACCCTTCAAACCTATTAATGGCATAAGAAACACAACTTAGGAGTTCACTATATGATTTACATTAGGCTAGGGTTAACCAAAATAACTCTACACTACCAATAATTTAGACTTGACATTTAAAAAACAATTGAAAAAATATTATACAAGATCCAATATTCAAAATTAAAAAGGGCTAAAAAGTACTTAGATTAAAATGCTTAGTGTCTTCAACTTTTTACTAGTGCTAGAAATAAAGAGGTTAAGACTGTAAAGCATACCTGATTATCAATAATTGCAAGTTTTGATTTATCATTGCTCTTTGTGCCAATGGAGCAAGAATTATCTTTAACTTTCTTAGATGGCATGCCCTTTTTTGAGTTGAATTTCTTCAAATATTTTATGGGCATCGAAAGCCCATCGACATCAATTTTGAGGCAAGTTGGGCAGCGCCATATTTTGCCGGGAGCAAACTTCAAGTGAAACAAAATATAAGTATGCACACCTTAAGGTTAAATAAAGAAATAGTAGAATATAACAATTACAACACAAAATGTAAGCATGTCTTAAGGTGAATGCATTTTAAATGGTAAAACAACAGCAAGTTTCACAGCGGGTCAACTCTCCACCATTGCAGTTCACATACAAAGTTTCTCTAAAGAATTTTATGTTTTTAAGACTACGATTAGCTAAAGCATTTGGATTCTATACAAGTTGTGTAATTCATAAACCCGGCTTCATGAGGCTAGAATACACGACTTCCCACAAAGAAAATTTAAACATATCTACTCGCATTCAATATATTTAAACTAGAATACACAACTTCCCACATCGTTAGAAAATTAAAACACATCTACTCACTTTCGATTTATTTAAACCGACTTTCCAAAATTATATCCCCTCAAAAAATGAATGTAAGTACCATATGAATATACAGTATCTTTAAACCAAGCAACTTTTACCCATACAAGCCTGTTACTATGTTCGTTAAATATTGCTGCTTCATGTGTGAGTGCTGCTTGTGCCATGATTATATGCAATGGCAAATCCAAGACCTTTAAGAAATTAATTTATAAATATAATTAATATTATTATCATACATACCACGGCAGCTGGTGTCTTGGGGCGGTCGGCTGAAGGCGGTGGTGGACTGTGTGCAATGGTGCCTGCTGACGGTGCTGCAAGTGGGCGTGAATGGTGGCCGTCGACAGGACTGGGAATGATGGTTGAATGATTACAAACTTGCGTTGGTGGGGGGCTGGGTGGTCGCACATGGAGGTGTGGCCGGCGGTTGAGGGTGCTTCGCTTCCGGCGCAGGATGAATGGGGCTACTAAGAGATCCAGAGCAGGAGAGAGAGGCTGTGATATAATGAAAGTCTCAGCATAGTTATGTCAAAGGAAATACAACTGAGACATAATTTACAATATCTAAAAACTGGAGAAGGGGTTCAAAATTAAAATTATCCTAGGTACTATATGTGATTTTTAAAAACTCATAAGGTGCAGCTGCACCCCCTCAATTGCATGTGATATGCCTATGTTTATATGTAGCAAGCTTATATCAATAGCTTCTATGATCACAAATTCTATTGACATGTATGTGAAATAAAATAAAATAAAATTTTAAAAAAGTATATTTAGAATGATTCAAACTAGAATATTTTAAACAATTATCTTTGAGTACAAACTAGAATGATTCAACCAAAATGTTTCAGGCTAACTTGCAGCTGACAAATAATGCAAGCCGCAGATTATTTACGGCAGAAACATGAAAAGTAAAACTAAACTTACACCATCATCTCCAATTTCGAATGAGCCATCAGTTTTAGGCAAAGAAGATTCTGAAAGCAATGGAATGTTTAAATCCAGATCTGGTACTACTTTTCCAGAACCAGTGCCTCTTCTTCTTCTTCTTACATACACCTGCTTAAAGTATCTTACATCCCTTTTCATACCCCTAGCTGAATCCATCCTGAAATATTCTCAAATGATGAACATAGTAAAGGGATTATGATGAGTACTTGACGCATGAAAAAAAAAGCAAAGAATCACAAAAACTGAATGAACCACTATGGAACTAATTACATAGTAATCACCCATTTCAAATCTTCTGATCTGTCAAAATAAAGAATCTAGTACATATATCATTTTAAAATTACTTTGTGGAGTAAATAAATATCATATATGAATTAAACACCCAGCGCCAATAACATTTATTAGTAACATAGAAGGCTATTAAGTATTGAAATGTTCACAGTAGTAGGTAAAAATGGAAATAAATATACCGATATTATGAAAGTAATTAAGAACAACTGAGTTACAAATAAGCTGACGACAATTAAATACAAAATGAAAAGAAATTCATGATTCTATTATACTCAAATGAGTTTGAACAACTTAAGCAATTTGAAAGATCACAGGAAGCAGAAAAGAAATTAGTCAGGCCACAGGGTAACGATAACTTAAACAATCAGTAAAAACGCATAAAGCAAGACAACTTGGCAAGTCAATTATATAGTAAAATGAGATCAACCGAAGGCCACCTTAATCCGACAAAAGATACAAGTACAGATCAATTCTCCTTGCATCTATAAGTGCAAAGCCATACATAAGCAATTGGAATAATTTGTTGTCTTCAAGTAAAACTAAGACACAATAAAGCACATATTTAAAAGAATATAATTTTTCTTTTGGGTTTGGTACTAAGCATCAACCATTGAACCTGCAGTTATATAAGTTATTTTAGAAGATCAATTTAAAAGAACTCATACTTTTGAGGGAATGTATTATTAGCAATTAAAACAAAAGGAAAGAAAACATTAATAGTGTCATATAGAAGTTGTGATAAGATCGTTATCAGTTTCGCATTTGTTTTTAAACCTCAAGAGAATCTGAGATGCATTTAGTGCAGGAACCCACTTTGTTCTTGGAAACAAAGCATTGCTACTAACATAACATAAGCTCAGCTCCTCAAGGAAGCTTTCCTCGTTAAGGAAGCCTTAACTCCTCTTTTCTAGGGAGATATGCCATGTAAGCTTTTAAATCAGGATAAACTGCATTAAGGATTCAGTTAACCTATTTAGTTATCATCGACCCTCTTCAGACACCACTTTATTATCCACTAACGCCTACAATCCTACTTGTTTGACCATCCCCATTCGACAAGTCAGTTTAGCTATCAACCATAACATATCATAGGAAGCTCAATCAGTGCATCCTTGGTCAGTGTAGCAACCTTCAACCTCAGTGAGTGTATTCCCGTCCCTACTCCAACAAAACCAGATACAAGTAGTCCATCTTCTAAATGATAAGAAGAACACAAGAGACTTGTGCAGCCATAATTCAACCCCATCAACTTCACTCTTTCTTCTCACTTCATCTACTATGCACAATGCACCTTAAGCTCTTTTCCTCATTCAAGCCCAACGACAATTTTCCGTCAAATCCAACAAACAGCCTGTGAAGTCTCACTGCCTCAGAACCTCCACATAAAAAAAAAAGGGTGTTACTGATTTTTCCACTAAGGAGGATTTCTAACTTCCAAGTCAATGAAGCCCTAAAGACTGCCTTAACCCTGTAGATGTGAAGTACAGGTTCTCAAGTTATCCATTATCAAGCTTTTCCCTTTGAGTACTAATCTTGTTCTCTCCACTACCAAATAAGAGGCTAGATCCTAATAACCCATCAAAACCCTCTCCAAGTCCAGAACAGCATCAATGTAAAAGAAAAGATAATCATACTAGATAATAATAACATTAAATACAATTAACAAGAAATCTAGATTTACAAAATTCCCTTTTAAATTAAACACAAACAAAAATCATTCCTTTCCTTATGCATAAGCAATAAACACCAACAAAACCTCCAATGGATCAGAAAGGATTGAAAAAGACAGAAGCTTTCTTACTCATGATCAGGCACAACATTTTTAGATTCCTACAAAATCAATCAGCACTGCAACTCCAATTTCTTGAAATTGATCATTGCAAGCAACTAATACCAAAGCTTAAATAAAAAATCAAATAACAAGAAGAATGAAATAAAAAATAGAACACATATAATAGAATAGAATCATTGATAACAAAACACGACTGGATAGAAACCTGAATGAATGCTGCTACTGACAGAAACGAAAGAAATGTTGCAGATGGGTGAAATAAACGAAGTTGACAAAGTGAAGTTGTGTGCGTGTGTGTGTGTGTGGTGTGTGTGTATATATATATATATATATATATATATATATATATATATATATAAATGAAGTAAATGAGATGAGATGGAATAAAAGAAGAACCTGAGAGCAATTGCATGTAACGCCTGCTGCTATGCTCACAGTGTCCACGTCACTGCACTTTGACATTTTGGTTCTTCTATTTTGTTCCTTTCCCTCTTTACTTAAATTCATGCTTCAAAATTCCGTGCCACAATCACAATTACGAACGTAATAAAAAGGTTCTAGAAGTCTCAGCAACGACATTGCAATTACAATTGTAATTGTAATTGCAATTGCAATGTCATTGCAAGTGCATTTGTCAGTATTATATGGTAATATTATAATTCACATTATTACAACTCCAATCGCAATTTAAAATTCATATATATAAAAATATATGTATAAAAAAAGTCATTTATGACGTTTCTTTTACTTCTAGAAGGTTCGAAAACCTAACCGAATGGATGGAAGACACGGAGAATAATGAATATATAGAAGCACGAAGAGTAATTGAGTCGTGAATGCTATTAGAATAAGATAGGGGATTCTTTGAAAGATGATTGATTGAAAGTTTTACTTTACTGCTCACGGTGGTGCTTTGTTCAGAGGTTCGTCACGGTTTTGATAATTGAAGGGAAAGCTGGCATAACTTTAATTGAAGTTATATTTAAGAGGTTTTGCGATCGAATTTTTTATTTTTTAAGGTTAAACAACCTTCATTTGATTTATAAAATAGATATTCTTACAACCAGATAAAAAATAAATTTAAAAAAAAACTGTGTTTGGGACATTCGAATCGTGAAATTTTTGTTGTAGTAAATTTTAGATTCTAAATGGTTCTAGTTCTAGTCTTCAAAAAAAAAAAAATCTTTGATCACATTTTTTGGCAAAAAAAAAATTTGATAATTAAGAGTTAAGACAGTAGCAAAAGAAAATATTGTTGATGCAGTTGCTCTGATCACTTAAGTTTTGGGAAATTGTTTATCACCTGTAAATCTAACAAATCTTACAAAAACTCAAAAAATCTTTTAAGATAGTAGGATTTAATTTGGTAATTTATCGAATTTACAAATCTTGTTATTTTATCGAAATCTCGCATTTGATAGGTATTTTAATATAAGGTAAAACGTCTTTTTTTTTCTCATTCACTCTATTTTCTAAATCAAAAACTCTTTAAACTTCTATTTCTCTCAAATCCAACTCAATCTCATTTACTTACCTCAAATCCACACTGAAAGCTCATTTCTTTTTTCAATAACTCTTAATTATAAAAAATGTAAGTTTTTTGTTTTTATATTTTTTATTTTATTGTTTATGTTTATGTTGTTGATTTGTAATAGTTTGTATTGATATATGTCACTTTGTTGTTGTTACAAATTGAGTTTATGTATTATAAGTTATTATAGTTGTTGTATAAGTGTTTAACGAAATGTTTTTGATTTGTAATGAATTTGTAGTAAAATATAATTAGTTTATTTTGTTGTAGTTTAAAGTAGTTTATGTTAACGACTGATAGTGATTTTGTTGTTGTTGTTATGTCAATTGATTGTTGTTATTCCAATTGATTTTGTGTTTTCTAAGTTGTTATAGGTCTTGTATGTCAAGTTTTTGACAAAATATTTTGATTTGTAATAAGTTTGTAGTGAGATATAATTAATTTATGTTGGTGTCGTAGTTTAAATTAGTTTATGTTAGCGCGTGATAGTGAATTTGTTGTTATGTCACTTCGTTTTTATTGTTAAAATATGACAAAATATTGAATAAATTGTTGTTTGTCAAGTGTTTGATAAAATGTTTTTGATTTGTAATGAGTTTGTAGTGAGATATAATTAGTTTATGTTGTTGTAGTTTAAAATAGTTTATGTTAGCGATCAATAGTGATTTTGTTGTCATTGTTATGTCAATTAGTTGTTATTGTTACAATTGAATTTATGTTTTTTAAGTTGTTATATTTATTGTTGTTGGAAATGATGATAATTAGACCAACTGGTGTGAATTGAAAAATAAAGAAGTCTCACATAGGAAGGTGGAGCTATAAAACTTGGGGTGCGCCCCAAGGGGTACCCACTTTTGTAAAGTGGTGAAAATGCATGCAAATAGACAACCACATGTACGCACCGCCATCCGTTAGGCTCGGCCGAGCCTGAGCTAAGTGGTGTATTATTTTTTTAGTATATGAAAAATTAATAAATTATTTATTTATTATATTTTAAAAGAATACTTAATGCTTAAATAGGTTTTGGATAGCTGGAGCCAAGAAGTATGTTGTTAGCCGCTACCTCAAATAAATTAGTGGAAGTTCAATCCCATGAAATCCATAAAATAGCTCATGAGATCATCTCTCAAGGTATGTCCCTTGATGAACAGTTTTAAATTGCTGTTATTATTGACAAACTACCCCTTGCTTGGAAATTTTTTTAAAATTCTGTTATGCATAGAACAAAAGAATTCTCTCTTGAAAGTCTGATAATCCACGTCAGAATTGAGGAAGAATCCCGTAAGCAAGACCAGAAAGATGAAGTTCTTCTTGTTGCTAATAACAAAAAGAAGAAATTCATCAGAGCAGTTCTGAAGCCAAATGGCAAACAACTTAAGAATCAAAATCGCACTATAACAAACAGCAACAGGAATGGGAACCCTCCGAAGGTCCCAATTATAAAGCAGCAACCACCTCCTTGAAATGTCTCATTTATCTGCTATAATTGTGGGAAAGAAGGGCATATGGCACGCAAGTGTAGGAACAAGCCAAGTCCTGCTCAATAGGCTAACTTGATAGAAGAGCAATTCATTGCTATGATAACTAAAATTAACATTGTTAGTGGATCAGATGGATGGTGGATAGACATTGGCGCCTCACGCCATGTCTATTATGAATGTGTTATGTTCAATACACACACTACTGTTGAAGATAAGAAAATGTTGGGAGATTCCTACACCACGAATGTTGTTGGTATATGAGATGTGGGATTAATATTCACCTCTAGAAAGACCTTAATTCTGAAGGATGTCATGCACACTCCAAAAATAAGGAAGAATATGGTTTCTAGTTATCTTCTTAATAAGGCAGGGTTCACTCAGGCTATAGAGGCAGATTTGTACACCATTTCTAAAAATGGTATTTTTTTTGGGAAGGGTAAGCCATTGATGGTGTAACTGAAGGTGCAAACACGAGAAGGGGGGTTGAATTGTGTTTCCCAAACTTGAATTCTTTTTGCTGTTTTGTTGATGTAAATTACTTGATGAATAAATAATTAGATTCAGCAGCGGATAATAATAGCATAAGAACACAACGATTTATCTTGGTTCACCAGTCCCTTCATTTTGAAGGCTTTAATCCACTAATTCAAAACACTTTAAATTACAGCACCTGACCCTCCAAGCCAATCTTCCCAAACAATCTGACAACCCCAGATTTTTTAGGAACAACCACACCTTGACCCTACAAGTCAAGTCTTCCCAAAAAGTCTGACAACCCCAAACTTTTGAGGAATAATAATAGCACCTTGACCCTACAAGTCAAGTCTTCTCCTACCAATATGACAACCCCAGATTGAAGAAGGAATTTACACCACTATCGGGTTTGATTATAAGGGTTTGGAACTTTGCAATGTTGCTTCTAGAAAGCTGATTGTTCCACTGATTCTCACTCTTGAAGAATCACTTAGAAAATATTTCTTTTGCACTCAAGTGTTTCTCTCTTTTGAACTCTCGGATGACTTTGAATTTGAAGCTTGAGTTCTGTGTTTTACGATCTCTTTGAACTCTAAGATGAATCTGGATTTTACGCTTCAGTTCTTCTACTTTGAGATTCTTTCTTATACTGCCTGAAACCTCCTTTTATAGATGAGATATGGGCTTTGTCCAAACTTAATTTCGAGATGTATCTTTCTCAGATTTCCTTTGAAAATTCTTTTGACCAATTCTGTTTCTTTTTAATTTCGAACTGAATCTTCTTTGCTCAGATCTCCTTCGAATTTCCATCAGGTCTTCTTTGATTTTTGAATCAAATCTTCTTAATACTTTGATCAGATCTCTTTTAAAATTCAATCAATTCTTCTTCGAATTTTAATCAAGTCTTCTATGAATCTGAATCACGTTTTAAATCTGGACCGTGTGATCTTCTGATATGGACCAAGTCTTGACTATGTCTTCTGTTCTGGACCGTGCTATCTTCTGTTATGGACCATATTATCTTCTGGACCATGTTTGCTTATGATCTGGACCATGTCTTCTTCTAGACCATGTTTCCTTCTGATCTGGACCATGAGTGATATCCTCTGATGATGTCATTGATTATTCCCTCTGATGATATCCTTTGATTGATGATATCCTCTGATTTGCCTTTGATGACATCATCTGATTTTTATCTTTGATGATATCCTCTGATGATGTCATTGATTCTTCCCTATGATGATATCCTTTGATTGATGATATCCTCTGATTTTTACTTTTGATGACATCATCTGATTCTTGCTTCTGATGGGATCCTCTGATGATATCCTCTAGTATCCTCTGATTACATCTTTTGGTATCCTCTAGTGAAGTCACATCCTCTAGTGACGTCATCCTCTGGTTTCTGCTTCTGGTGACGTCATCTTCTGATTTTTGCATTCTTCTTCGAAGTCATATATGTTATTTTCATAAAATACTTTTGTTAACATCAAAACTCTAATTGGAAGAACCAACTTGGTTCCAACAGTAACACCCCAATTTCTCATTATTATATTTTAATTATAAAATGATGCACAACTATTATTATCTGTATGTTTGACATGTGCGATAACTTCTTTTGTGTTTGTCCTATGTGTTCGCCTTAGTGATTTAATTAATTTATTAATATTAATAATATTCAGTTTGTTTTAAAATATATATATATATACATATATTTATATAAAAAGAAAATAAGAAATAAATGTGTGTTGCTACATTAGTTTTTTAACTTAAGCACTGGTAGAGTGGGTTTATGATTGTAATAAGAATAATAGTAATAATAATAATAATAGACGTCATGGGCTAAATGTATAGGTCTGATAATAAGCCTAATAATATATCTAATACTACTAGTTTGTATAGATAGGTATATAAGTGAATGAAGGAGGCTGTCGTGCATTCCATGCCTTTGTTTTCATGTTCTATTAGGAAGAAAAAACATTGAATTGGCTACTGCCCTGTTGCATCCAGCCGCAACTCTTAATACCAAAATCATACATTGATTTAAAAGACTAGGTTGTTAGAGACGTTGATTGGCGAAGACGTGACACATTAAATCAACGGATCAGCTTCGTTGAGAAAAATCTTCGGTCAAGGTAAGGGGTGAGATGAGGTTCGATATTATGAGTATAAAATGACATGAGATGAACAAGAATACTGAAATTCCCAGATATTCATCCGGGGCTTACTACGTATGGTCGAGCCCTATTGAGTCATAATAATTAATTAATAATATATGAATGGTAATAGTGAGGACTAAAATATATTTTAGCAACGTATAGAATTGATGTGAATTTATTTATATCAAGATTGTATGCTGTTTGGTTTTATGAAACCTTATGTTGATTGTTATTGTATGAATGATATGTACTTGAGTGTTCTTGTTACTTGATTAAAGTTATGATATTACTTGATTATGTCACCTGTTTGATTTCTTATTATGTGATTGATGAGATTGGACTGTGTATTGTGAGTAGTGTAAACCAAATATTGGCATTTTATTGTGATTGACTAATATATATATATATATATATATATATATATAATAATGAATATTGTGAAGTCCAACTGAAAATTATTGAGTTGTGATAATCGAGTAAGTATGAGATAAATGTCGTAGTTTTGGAGTGAGGATTATTTTGTCATCATATAGGGAGGGTTTGACAAACCTAGTGATTCGGGGAAGTACAACTGAATGAGCCTGATCGTGGAGGGCTACAGTCGAACCATATGGTAAGACTGATAGACCTTCGGGGTACATCTAGTTGGGAATTCCTAGGTGGATTAATGGGTTATTCCCTAAGGTCGGGAGCTACCATGCAAAACAAGAGTACACCGACCGTCGCATATATGTGTCTCGGATTGAGTTGAGGGGATCTATGAGGACTTGGTCATTCATGAATTTTCCATCCACTCTTGTAGTGGCATAGTATCATGCCTTCTAACCAAGTACTTCAGAGTAGAATGGTACCAAGTGATGAAGAAGTATAGAATATAGGACACGCATAACATTTTATCCTTGTGACTGTTTTATTATGATTGAATTAGATTAACCTTTGATATTATGTTCTTGAATGTTTCTCAGGTTTGTGTTAATTTGATTATTTATATGTTCATCTCGTTTACATTATTCTGTTACATAATTTCGATACTCACCGCTCGTTGTTTGTGTTTGGCGTTTGTGATGGACACAGACGAGCTGCAAGCTGTAGGTGAAGACTAGTACTCTTAGAGTGTAGGAAGCCGTCTTATCTTGAAGACTTTTATTATCTTTCTTCTGTTAACTTCATATTTGAACGTCTTTTATTTTGGGAACTTCCGCTTTGATAGTGACATCGGGTTGGGACTACATTTACAATTATCAGTAACTTATGTACGAGTGCTTCAAAAAGAATTTTGTTGACTACTATTATGACTTCGAGTTGTTAAGTTGATGGAAACTTTGGATTAATATGACATGTTCATGATTAAGTGATACTTTTTGCCTTAACAAAAACGTTTGAAAGTTTATCTATTTATTTTTTTTATATTTTATTATTTTTAAATTAAAATTAGAAAGAAAAATTAAAATAAATTTGGGATTTAGGGTGTCACAGATGGCATATTGAATTTGAATGTTGAAATCAATAAAATATCTCCTTATGCTTACATGTTGTGTGATTTTAATATTTGGCATGCTAGACTTTGTCAGGTGAACAAACGTGTGATTTAAAACTTAAGTTACTTAGGCTTAATTCCAAAGTTATCTTTAAATGATTTTGAAAAGTGTGATTTTTGCAGTCAAGCTAAAATAACTACGAGTTCACATAAATCAATAGTTAGAGAATATGAATCTTTAGATTTAATACACTCTAATATATGTGAACTTGATGGGACACTAACAAGAAATGGAAAACGTTATTTTATTACTTTTATTGACGATTGCTCTGACTATACTTTTGTATATCTAATGAAAAATAAAAGTGAAGCGTTTGACATGTTTAAGATCTTCGTAACTGAAATTAAAAATCAATTTAGTAAAAATATTAAGAGGTTTCGTAGGGATAGAGGAATAAAATATGATTCTAGTTTATTTAATGAGTTTTATAAATGCAAGAAATTATACATGAAACCACAACACCTTATTCACCTCAAATGAATGGTAAAGCTGAAAGAAAGAATAGAACTCTTACTGAACTAGTTGTTGCTATTATGCTTAACTCAGGTATTGCATCTCATGGGTGGGGAAAATTATTTTGACTGTTTGCTATGTTTTGAATAGAGTTCCAAAATTTAAAAACAAAACATCTCCTTATGAGATAATGAAGAAAAGACAACCAAATTTCTCTTATCTTCGAATATGGGGTTGTCTGGCTTATGTCAGAATCCTCGATCCCAAGCGAATTAAACTTGCCATTAGAGCCTATGAATGTGTATTCATTGGGTATGAACTAAATGCGAAAGTGATCATATAGTCAACTGATGTTGGCTTATGTGAAAATAAATTCCCTTTCAAATCAAGAAATAGTGTGGGCAGCGAACCAAGTCACATTCCTGTGACACAAAGCATGGAAAGCAACAAACAAAGTGAAATGGAAACTCGAAGAAATAAGAGAGTCAAAGTTGCTAAAGATTATAGACTATAATATATGACCTATAATTTAGAAGAGGATCCTGCAAATCTCAAAGACTCCTCGTCATCATTGGATGCAAATCTATGACAAGAAGCTATAAACGATAAAATGGAATCTCTAGAGTCTAACAAGACCTGACATTTGGTAGACTTGCCTCCTAGTTGCAAATCAATAGGTTGTAAATGGATTTTGAAAAAGAAACTAAAATCCGATGGAACTATTGATAAATACAAGACACACCTTGTAGCCAAAGGTTTTAGGCAAAGAGAAAATATAGATTTCTTTGACACTTTTTACCAGTCACTAGAATAACATCCATTAGGGTACTCATTTCTCTCTGGCAAGCATTGATAACTTGGTAATACACCAAATGGATGTTAAAACAACTTTTTTAAATGGTGATTTGGAAGAAGAAATCTATATGGAACAACTTGAAGGTTTTATAATTCATGGACAAGAAGACAAGGTCTGTAAGTTAGATAAATCTTTATATGGTCTTAAACAAGCTCCTAAGCATTGTCATGAAAATTTTGATAATTTAAGTATATCGAATGCTTTTAAAGTGAATGAAAGTGACAAATGTATTTATTACAAATCTGAAAAAGGCATTTGCATTATCATATGTCTCCATGTAGACAACTTACTCATATTTGGTTCAAACATTCATGCTGTAAATACTGTGAAATCACAGTTGAGTAACAACTTTGATATGAAGACCTTGGAAAAGCGAATGTAATCCTAGGAATCAAGATTACTAGGTCAGAAAAGGGAGTTTCTTTGGATCAGTCTCACTATGTTGAAAAGATCCCAAAGAAATATAAATACTTTGACTCTAAACCTGCTTGCACACCATATGATCCAAGTATGAAACTTTTTAAGAACACTAGTGAACGTGCTAGAAAAACTGAATATGCGAGCATCATTTGCAGTGTCAGGTATGCCACTGATTGTACTAGACCCGACATTGCCTACGTCGTGGGATTGTTGTGCAGGTTTACCAGAAGACCTAGTATGGAGCATTGGAATGCTATCGAAAGAGTCATGAGATACCTAAAAAGGACCATGAGTCTAGGATTACATTATCAATAATTTCTTGCCGCCCTTGAAGGATATAGTGGTGTTGATTGGAACATCTTATCAGATGACTCCAAAGCAACGAGTGCTTATATTTTTAGTATAGTCGGCGGGGTTGTATCTAGGAAATCAAAAAAACATACGATATTGGCTCAGTCCACTATGGAGTCTGAAATGATAGCACTAGCTACTGCTAGTGAAGAAGCGAGTTGGTTGAGATGCTTGCTATATGAGATCCCTTTATGGGAAAAACCTATGTCAGCTGTGTTCATCCATTGTGATAATACCGCAACTATTGCAAAAATTGAGAATCATTATTACAACGGTAAGATACGACAAATACGTCGTAAGAACAACACAGTTAGAGAATTACTTTCTAAATGAGCTGTTATAGAGGATCATGTACACACTGATGAGAATTTAACTAATCCTTTGACGAAAGGATTGGCTAGAGAGAAAGTCATAAATACATCCAAAAGGATGCGACTATTGCCTATAGATCAATGAGTTACTCATGATGGTAACTCGACCTAAAAGACTAGAGATCCAAAGAATTAGGTTTAATGGGTAATAACAAGTCATAGTGATATGTGATGAACGTGCTATTATATCTGAGAGAAGCATGATTCCTAACGCGATGAAAGGTTGAGATAATAGAAACTCTTAATGAAATCTATACTCTTTGTGGAGGGAGTACCTAGCTACATGAGTACTCTTGATATACTTACCTATGTAAATGTGGAAGTGGGGCCGCTTCCTATGGAATTTCGAGGCAAAAATTCCTAGAGCGTTCACTATACTAGGATAGACGTGTAGAGCCGTAAATACACGGGCTTTTGAGGATACATCCAATGAAAAGGTTGTGTGTGGGTTTGATGTCACAAATAGAGTTCAAGACTACGAGTCACTCTTGTTAAATTTGAATCATACTTGCTATGCAAAAGTTCAAGTTAAGAGACACCTCTGTTTATGCATGACCTTGTGGAAGCGTTTGACACTATTTCAAAACCTTTTTTTTAAATTCAAGTGAGGGATTGTTGGAAATGATGATAGTTAGAGCTAGTGATGTGAATTGAAAAATAAAAAAGTTCCACATATGAATGATTACACACTATAGTAGTATTTATAAGCTGGAGGAATGGAACTCGGGGTGTGCTCCAAGGGGTACCCACTTTTGTAAAAGGGTGAGAACGCATGCAAATAGACCACCACACACGTGCGCGTGCGCGCTGCCTGTCTGGTTGGGTTGGGTCGGGCTTGAGCTAAGTGGTGTAATATTTTTTTAGTATATGAAAAATTAATAAATTATTTAGTTATTC
This sequence comes from Cicer cuneatum, assembly GCA_037974295.1. NCBI lineage: Eukaryota > Viridiplantae > Streptophyta > Magnoliopsida > Fabales > Fabaceae > Cicer > Cicer cuneatum. Next base: position 51,579,485 of record JBBPBO010001984.1, read on the forward strand.
AATTTTAATAGAATACTTGTGTTTTTATTTAATTGATACGTCGTACACGTGTCTGCCTCCACCGAGTCAACATTGAACGTCTGATCTGGTTAGTTCCTTCCCCTGATTTTGCGCATCAGTTTCATGTCGAACTCTAGCTATTTTTTCGATTTTTTGTGGACTCGCGCATCAGATTGTTTCCTGGTCAAAAACCTAGAAAAGATCGAAGCCAAAAAACCTAGGAAAGATCTCCTCTATAAAAGCGCATGTTTCTGTGGATCTAAACTAATGGATCCTGCATCTTTCTCTCATCCAGTTGCAGATCTCCTCTATAAATATAGGGTTCTGGTCAGTTGAAAAAGCACACCAAAAGCTCTCCAATTATGAGGTTTTTCTCTGCTTCTCCCTCTTATTTCTTTCTTCTTATTTTCTCTCTTTCGAGTGGTCGTAGTACCATATTATGAGTGGCGGCCATTTGAATGCCATGTTGAGGGTATAATTCTATAATAGTTTTGTACGGTGTAGTGAAACTCCGATATAGTGTAGCTAGGTTGTTTTATCTTGGGAACTTTGTGGTTGATAGTTTGTCTTGCACAATTTGGGCAGTGCCGCAAAATGTCTTAAAGAGAGCAACCTAGTCCGCGACTCAACTCAGTAATATTTTCGGTGGCATAAATTGATTTTTAAACAGTTTTTTCAAAAGTAAAAAATAACAATTGTATGTCAAGTGTTCAACAAAATATTTTTGATTTGTAATGAGTTTGTAGTGAGTTATAATTAGTTTATGTTGTTGTAGTTTAAAGTATTTTATGTTATCAAACGATAGTGATTTTTTTGTTATGTCAATTCATTGTTGTTGTTGAAATATGACAAAATATTAAATAAATTGTTAAAGTTGTTGTATGTCAGGTATTTGACAAAATCTGTTTGATTTATAATGTTTTTGTTTTTGTTTAAAGTAAGGCTAAATAGCACTCGTGGTCCATTAACTTAATTTCAGTTAACGGTTTAGTCCTTTATCTTCTTTTTTCCTGATTTGGTCCTTTATTTTAATTTTAAGTGACAATTTGATCTTTTATGTTTTAAAATGTCAACAATATTATCCTTTTTTTACAAAAATTCAAAAATTTCATCAAAATTTTCAACCAAAACACATAAAATTAATTATATTTTTTAATATAATACAAATTTCATCAAATTCGTAACTCAAATCTTCAAATAAACTCATATTTTCATTCTTTATTTGATGTTGTTAGAGATGAAAATATGAGTTTATTTGAACATTTGAGTGTCAAATTTGATGAAATTTGTATTATATTGAAGAATATAATTAATTTTATGGGTTTTGGTTGAAAATTTTGATGAATTTCTGTAAAAAAAAGGATAACATTGTTGACATTTTAAAACATAAAAGATCAAATTGTCACTTAAAATTAAAATAAAGGACCAAATCGAGAAAAGAAAAAAAAAGATAAAAGACTAAAACGTTAACTGAAATTAAGTTAAGGGACCACAAATGCTATTTAACTTTAAAATAATTTATGTTAGTTACCAATGGTGAATTTGTTGTCGTTGTTATGTCAATTCGTAGTTCATATTGATATATGATAAAATGTTTAATAAGTTGTTGTATGTCAAGTCTTGACAAAACATTTTTTATTTGTAATGAGTTTGAAGTAAAATATAATTAGTTTATTTTGTTGCAATTTAATATAGTCATAATGTGATAAAGTGTTGATTTTTGCCTTTAGAGATGAAATGTGATGGTGATGTTACTCAATTTCGACATGGTAGGATGACCCAACATGATTTTGTACATAGAGAGTGTCGGATCAAAGCTCCCTCTAAATGACAACGAATTAGAGGTGAAAGCTCTCGCTCTCAAGTACATTGTGACGTTAAATATGTACATGATGAGATCTCTACACTATCGCCACTGCTGCCATTATCCCCACTTGCACCATTTCAATAACCACCACCGAATGTTCAGAGATTTCAGAGGGAATCGTTGATATGTTTTTGTTATTGCATTTTGAGGACCACATGGTGACCCGCATATGGGTTATAGATGAAAATTTTAATTCTTAATTTATTTAATTATTGATTAATTATTTATTAAATCATTAAAAGGAAAAACCAAAATTTGATTCTTTTTTAGAAACATATTCCTTTGAAACGGGTCAACAATGGTAAAAAGATATGTAAGTTACATGTTTCAGCTTCTACTGTGACTTAGTTTTGGAATCCAATCAAAGCATGTAACTTAGCTGATCTTGGACACACATGGTACAAGTTAATAGACGTCGTCTGTTGTCCGCATTTGTTGAGAAATAGTACATGGGGACTAACACCTTTCATCTTCCTATTAGTGAGCTGATAGTGACTCTGAACTATGTGACATGTCTTATATGTTTGCCCATCACCGGACACCTCATAGCACATGCATCGCTAGTGAAAGATGAGGGGTTAAGTGTTTGTGTAATAACCTTGGGTTCAACTTAGATGATGCACTAACAGATGTTGAAAGAACCCGAGGTGCGCATGTCAGATTCTTAACTCTTGTAGTCCCATTTTTTAAACATAAAAAAAAAATCAATTCAATTTGCTGATGATGACGAGGTGAGGGAATATCATCGACTTAACGTCTTCAGATGTTATCTTCTCTACTTAGTGGACACTACCATATTCAACGATAAAAGTGCAATGTACGTTGACGTTATCTATGTTCAGTACTTTAGAGACTTAGGTAGTGTTCGAGAGTATGCATAAGTGATGTTGCTCTTGCTTTCTTGTATAGTCAGCTATGGGATGCTAGCATGCCCAAGACGAAACAATTAGATGGCTACTTCTCCCTCCTCCATGTAATTAAGAGTTTATAATTAATGGATTATTTATAATTATGAATTAATTTAATTGGCATATTTTTTATAAAATCACTTAATTTTACTGGAACATTATTAAAAATTAATTTTTAATCTATTTTTTTTTTTTGCTTTAGGTATGGATCATGCAACATTTTCCCACCATCTGTTCGCGCACTCTGCAAGCTGAATATGACGAGTCCCTTCTACGTGTCTGTCTGTTCATTCCACATTGAGGTCGTCCATTGGCAAAGACATAGATCTGTTGGAGGTCTAAGATTATTGGTTTTCTCCCTACGACGATTGTCGTCTAACTCATATGTTGGAGGAAATATGTTGGTACTCTAGCTAAATGTGATGCAGATCCAGGATGAAGTGTCCTCACTTGCCTCAATGTGTGCTTAGGAAATTTGGATATATCCAACCAAACATATTTGGTCCTCCTATCATGAGTATGCAAGAGATCAATAAGGCATATCTGGATTTTAAATTGCATCTAGTTACTCCGGATATGTGGGGGCTATTCGTGGACAAAAGTTGAGAAACCGTAGATAATTATGTAACTTGGTTTTATAAGGTTTCCCATCCTTTCATGCAATCTTTTCCTATCAAAAATCTTATAAGACCTGTAAATTTTGTGGTCATAATACAATATGATTCCTGATGTAGCTGACACAATACAGATTTGCAGGATGGTTACAAACCATCCACTTAAAGCACATGAGACGATGGTCTAGGGAACACACGCTTGTGAAGGTGCACAACATATCATTGATCACCATAATGTATTTTTATATCATAGGAAGAGACATAGTAGCATTAGGAATAAAGTTACATAATATTATTTATGTATTATGGAGTATTACTTTTGACTTATATGTACATTGTTTTAATATTTTGATTAATAATAATACTTTGTTTAGATGTACATGGTGAATGTGCAAACACGAGAAAGGGGTTGAATTGTGTTTGCCAAAGTTGAAATTTTTTTGCTGATTTGATGAAGGCTAGTTGGTTTTTATGAATTACTTGGATAAGAAACAACCGAATTCAGAGGCAGCAAATAATGAAAGCATAAAAAAATTTTGCTGACTTGATGAAGGCTGGTTGGTTCACCACTAACTTGGCTACATCTAGTCCCCTGATTCAGAAGGCTTTCATCCACTAATTCAAATACCTTGAATTACAAAACACCTGACCCTCCAAGCCAGTGTTCCCAAACAGCTTGACAACCCCATACTTTTGAGGAACAAACCACCTTGACCCTACAAGCCAAGTCTTCTCCTAAAAATATGACAACCCCAGATTAAATAAGGAACTAAACCATTATCGCGTTGGATACAAAAGATTTGAACTTGAGTAGTTGCTTCTAACAAAGCTGATAATAATAATAACTTTCACACTTTAAGAACACTTAGAAAATATTTGTCCTTCGAACAAGTATTTCTCTCTTTGAACTCTAAGATGAATTTGGAATTTGAGCTTGAATTCTTCTACTCTCTTCTGATTTTCGATGCTCTTCTTCTTCAACCCTGAGTATATATGTATAGTTAAAATTTGGGCTTCAATTTAGTCTTTGTTTAATTCAGAGTTGTATCTTCTTTAGATTGAGTTTGTAAATTCTTCAGATTGATTATGTTCATATTTTGTTGTAGATAAATCTTGATCAAATCTTCTTCAAATTTTGATCAAATCTTAATCAAATCTTCTTCAAATCTTGATCAAATGTTCTTCGAGTTTTAATTAAATCTTATTCAAATCTTGATCAAATCTTCTTCAAATTTTGATCAAATCTTCTTCAAATCTTAATTAAATCTTCTTCAAATCTTGACCATAGTTTCTTTTCAACTTGGTCAAAGATTTTCTTCAATTATAAATTTGAATCAAATCTTATATCAAATCTTATAAAATACTCTTTGAAGTCAAATATATTGTTCTCATAAAATACTTTTGTTAACATCAAAATTCTACATGTAAAACCAACTTGGTTCCAACACATGGTTTAATTTTGATTAATTTGGTATTCTTGTTAAATCTTGAGATTTGTGTTTTGTTGAATAAATGTTGTTTGTGTTTTTGAGTTGCTAGTAAAAATAATTCAAATTAAAAATTGCATAAATAATATAATTTAAGATTTACATACATAAACAAAACATTGTTGAGAAAAAATCTCTTTCATTTATTTTAATGATAACAAAATTTTCTCAAATGATTATGATTATACTAATGTGTGCATTTAAGTGTTTTGCTAAGAAAGGAACAGGTTCATTCATACAACAATCCAAAGATTCAAGTAAAAAGATCTCAACCTCCCAGCAAGAGGATAGACTGTTGACTGAACCATATCAACCTCATGTCTAGAGGCTGAACTTTTGTAAAGGCATAATATTTTTCACTGATCCAAGTCAAAAATAAAAGAAGATACAATTCTGGACAAATAGCATAAAGAAACAAAGTCATCAGCGCCAGAGGATGAATACTAGAGGATGAACGATAGAGGATGATTGTATGTTTCTTTGTCCTCCTGCATTGGAAATAACTAACAGTACCAAAAAGTATAAAAAGTTGCACTTGTCACGTAAAGTAGGTCTATACATGTCTTGGAAAAGAAAAAAGGAAAAACACTTTACAGGTTCAAACTTCTAGAAAGGTAGAACCTCCAAGGCAACTTCGTAAAAATCAACCTCCTAAGTACAAGGCAAAATGAGGACATATTCAATGGCAATTTTGCAAATCAAGGAAAACTTCAAGGATACAACTTAAGATACGGTCATAAAGGACAACTTTCTTGAAGAAAAAGTTTCCTTATCTCTATAAAATGAAGGCCGATCTTCTTTATTCAATACAGATCAACAAAGCAATAAACAAAAAAAAAGAAAAAGTTTAAGGCTATCAAGAGCATTACTATCCTCTCATCATACTTCCTATAATCTTACACTAGATCTTTCAAATATCTTTCTAGAAAGTGTGAACAAAGAGAAACAACCCAAACTACATCATATCATCTTGTAATTTCCACGTGAGATACACTTGAGAGATGTTGAAATTTGAGAGAAAAGATTGTAAGCTTGGTGAAGCTTTAGAATACACAAATTGTAACCAACCTCAGTGAGAGGTTGATCATTTTTTATACTTAGTGAAATCTCACAAGTGTGTGAGGATTGGACGTAGCCTTCATTGGGTGAACCAGTATAAATTTGTGTGTGTCATTTTCTTTTCTCTATCTCTTTATCATTTGGTAATCAACTAAACCTCTAAGCTTTAGATTTACAACCTCTGATATTCATCATCTCGAAGTGGATATAGCTTTAAAACTCAAAAGGATCTTTAAAACCACAAATATCTCTATTCAACCCCCCTTCTAGTGATATTCTAGCTACTTCAAACATAACATAGCATAATTATGTCTTACATAATTTAAATTAAAAATAACAACTTATATTAACTAAATCACTTATCTCTTAAATTGGTGACAACATTCCTTGAAGAGTTGTCTTTACTTGGGGAACATTTACTTGATAAACACTTAACAGACAACCTGATCAGCTATTTGTCTATGTAAACATCGTTAAGTGTGAACATGGATCTTACGTATGTATCATTCGTAAGATACATTCAATCAAAAAGACTAGTATCTTCTGAGTTGCTTTCTTTGAGTGTGGCGTAAGGACAACAATATGATATACTAATCACCTTTTGTAGTGGTGTCACTCAATACTATAAATATGAAATTAAGACGACTCTTCAGTTGTGAAAGAGTACCGTCGTTACAAATTTCAAATGTTATTAGAGATGTTAAATGCTCGAAAAAAATTTCAACTCGTTCTTGAAACATGTTTGAAATTATAAAAAAAAAAAAGTTTAAGATTTGTGGTGACCCAAAAGACCCCTATTTATATAAATGTCTGTGTAATATTGACCATACTTAGGATTTTACTTGGGAAAAAACTTCAACTATCTATGTGATGCATGCATATGTTAGTTAATTTAATTAAAAAAAATACTCTACAAGATCTAGGCATCCATCCGATAGTGTATTTTACTTGAAAAAAACACTTTAGTATGTTATCGAATTCATACATCCAATAGTTAATTTATGTAAAATTACACTACTGGATCTTGGAATTCCGTAGTGCATTTGACAAGAAATTGCAAAAACTGCAATATGCAAAACCAGAACCTGCTTTCGCAGATCCAGATTCCAATATTAACAAATGACTTAATATATGACTCAATCTTGAAATAATTTATTCTTCAAAGTTGATTCTTGTTATTTTGTCGAACTGACTATTTATAAATGCAATGAACTTGTTTATCATGAGAGCATTATTTCATAATAATTGAGGATATACTTATCCACTTGTTGAAGGCTTCTTGCTTGTACACTTATGCAATTCATGTTCCTTAAATAAAACTCAAGTGTAATCATTAGTAGATCACCATTCATAAAACTTAATTATTTATTTCATAAGATTTATTGTCATCAAAACATATATCAAAAAAGTTTTTACCTTAACAATATGTTTGTTATGATGTAATTTATTTAAAGTCTTGACTTTTTTAGTATTTTAATTTTAAAAGTTTGACTTTTATGAATAATATACGTGTCTTGAGGAAATTGATGAAAATTTTATATTTTTAAATCATGACAATAAGAGAAAGTTGATTATTGAAATGCATTAGTGTATAGTCTGACTTTTATGTTTAAAAGAGTAGTAATGGGAAAAAATTTATAGTAGAGAAATAAAATTTCTATTTTTATGTGTTCTTGGTGATATGAGTTTTAATTTTTATCAATGAAATGTAACCAAATCGAATTTTGTGGATTATTAAAATGAAAGTGGTCATTTTGAGATATTTATGTATTTCATATTTGAAATGTTTACGTTATTTATGGCATCCATGAGAATATAAATTTGATGTCACATGTGATTAAAACTTTAATCTTGAATATTTCATCTTTGTGGTTTTCTAAGTGGTTGGTGATTTGTGTTATGAACCTTTTATCTTTGTGATCGCCTAAGTGGCTGATGATTTGTGTTTTGATCATTTTATCTTTTTAGTTACCTAAGTGGATGGTAACATGTACCTTTGAACATCATTATTATTATCATGACATATCATACGCATCTTTGTGAACACCTTAGTTGCTGGTTATATCTGGATCATATACTTTTAGGAGCATACATAACTTGCATACATTTTATTTTTATTTTTATTTTGATCTAATTATGTGTTCTAGGTGAGTTGCTACTTGAATTATTTAGGTACATTTTATGACTTGATACATCTTTGCGAATTATTCAGAAAAATCAATTTCTTTAAATCTTTTATTACAAAAAGATTTTATATTTATATTTTATGGCTGTTAACTTATTATTTGGTTTAATTTTTGTCGTAGGATGAACTGACCCCTTACACCAACATTTAGGTACGAATGATTGAAGAGTTGAATGAATGATGTTTGTTTGGTACATGCGCGTGGGAAAAGGGGTTATTTTACTTAAAAATAATGTTTGTATTAATAAAACCGATGTGGTATATTTTTAAACTTTATTTAATTTCATCGTTAATTTTTAAAAGAAATGCGGAGGTGGGTTCCTTTCGCTAGGAAAAGAATGAATCAATCAACCTTGTTTCTCTTGAATTTCACCTAAAGATAATTTAACTAATTTTAGAGCATAAATGAACATCTACCTAACAATTGGAAGATTGACTTAGCAAAAAAATAAATAACATTTTAGTAAATTGCATTGCATTCTTTTACAAAAAAACAATACATCAAGTCATTTTCTAGTGCATTTTTTATTTATTACATGATGAACCACTCCTAAGGAAAAAAATTAGAGTCGTTTTTAAAAGAAAAGAAATATTTTTAAGTAATGCTTTGGATCAAAATCTAGGACATTACAATAGTCATTGTTATAATCAGCTTGTTAGAAGCAACTACTCAACTTTCAAATCTTTGTATTCAAACTCGATAGTGGTGTTAGTGTGCCTTCAACAATTTGGGGTTGTCATATTGTATGGAGAAGACTTGCCTGGTAGAGTCAATGTGTGTGTGTGTTCCTCAAAAGTTTAAGGTTGTCAGACTGTTTGAGAAGACTAGCTTGGAGGGTGAGGTGCTTTGTAATTCAACTTGTTGAATTAGTGAATTAAATCCTTATGAGTGAAAGGATTGGATGTAACCAAGTTAGTGGTGAACTACGATAAATTACTTGTGTCATTTTATTCACGCACTTCTTAGTTTTTCTATTGCTTCTACTCCAAGTAAATCATCAAGTATGAACCAATTTAATCAAAGAATGAAATAGTTATCAACTTAATCAAACACAATTCAACCTTTTCCCATGTTTGCACCTTCAGTAGCATGGTTGGCAGGCATTGTCATTCAAAACTAGCTGATTAATTCTACAATATGACATTTTCAAGTGCAACCAAATTTTACTCAAGTACCATATTTGGTAAATTCTCATCTACTAATATCCATGGGGCAACAATTTGTGAATGATAAGTTTAATCTTAGTAACTATCAATTTGGACACGTACATTTGTCTAAGAGGCCACATGAGGCAGTGAGGCATATTGACATGTCACAAATCTCACCTACAATGTTGAGATGCATGATTACAATATGCCATATGCCAAAGGATAAGCCTTCATCCCACCAATAGGAAATCAAAGACCACTTGTGGGATATCAAGGACAACAACCATATGAAGCATAACCAATAGTTTTGACCAACCCGACAAAGTCAAGTAACTTGTTAGAATCAAATGCACCTGTCATTCCCCTTGTAGGTTCAAATTAATATAGGCCTATTGGTGCATGCATAGAAGAGCATACATGGAACAAATGCTTCACCTCATTCTTGTAATACACCAAACTGAGAGAGAAGTTTTCATGAGAAATGTTATTGGCCTCAACCTGAAGTGACGACAATTGATTTGTTGAATTTGTGTCAAAATAAGTGGATGAATGGAATTTGACCTCATGGAGAGGTTAAAAAAGTTAGTTGACAAGTGCTCAGTGTTCCTTGAGCTTGAGTATGTAACCAAAGCTTTCAGTGATATGTAGGGGTGGACATGATATCCAAACTGGCAGATCCGCATGGCCCGCCTGCAAATGGGCGGGTTAAATCGGGTCAACGAGGTTGGCGTGCAAAGTCAACAAGTTCATGCGGTTAAGGGCAAGTTAAGGGCAAGTAAACATTAATACAAGGCATCTTACTATACACAATCTGACCCAAATCCATTACAAATGAAAAGAGACCAAAATACAAGCCCAAAATATTTGTTTCCACTATAAATACCATTGATACAATCCAACCTAACAAACCCTAGCCACCGAATTTAGTGAGAATATCATTATCACCCTCTCAATGAGAATACCATCTTCATCATTTCTTCTTCCTTTCAAACCCTAGTCTTTCAATATAAGAATGTTTCAATCTCATCATCCATTCTCAAAGTCACTAATAAAGAGTATAATAGTCATGGAAGAAAACTCAAAGTCACTAATAAAAATGATTCTTTGAAAGGTTATGATTTTTTGTTAGTTTTTTATTTTAAATTTTATGTTTGGGGTTTCATTTTCTTAACATGTGATTTGACTAATATGTGTTTTCATCTTGTGAATCCATGGATCCAACCATACTTTCTTTTTTTGGAAGCTTAAAGTTAGAGGATCTCAGATAAGAACAACAAGGTTAGGGTTTTATATTTTTTTCATTTTTGTTTATGTGTGTGTGTATATATATATATATGTGTGTATAAATCAAATGAACCTAAAAATAATCACATATTTCTTTTTTATTTGATTGAAATAAATTACTATATATTATTCTTTTGATTTGTTACTTTTATGACTTTTTATATGTTTCTAATATTTATTGTGATTCTTTTATTCTACTTTCTATTCTTTAGAATAATACTATATTGCTTATTATTTATTTTAACAGTTTACATGTCAATGATTACCTTGTGTTTATTCTTTCTTAAATAAGTTTGCATATCATAAGTTATGTATTGTTTTCCATGTGCAGAAGCAACAATCTTCATGTTGAATACAACTGTTAAAGACTTATTGAGCAACAATGTTCATTGTGTTGTATTGTTTTATGTTTATTTTAATTAAAATGTTGATTTGATACTGTAATAATTTATTTTTGTTTATGCTTATGTTGGTTGTGGACCTCTCAAATTTTGGTAGTAAATTTTAAAGGCAAAATTCTTTAATTTTTGGACTTTATTATTGCTGGAAGAAGGATATGCATATATCTTATTGTGAACTTCAAGATAAAAATGTTAAGTAGCCTTTGAAAAAATTTATAAAAAAAAAAAATTAATTAGTCTTTGCAAAAAATATTTTAAAATAAAAACTTGGCATGATTACTAAAAATAATTGAAAAAGTATCATTCGGATACTGAAGCCTAATAAAAATTAATATAATGGCCCAATAAATGTTTTTGAGCCAACACATTTATTTTAGAATTTCGTAAAAACAGTGTAGATAATTATACCGAAAATGATTTGCTAAAAAGAAATTCACTCTAGTAATTAAAAAAAAAAGGTCCAATTGATTCAAAAAATTAATGATTGCTCAATTAATATGTATGAACCGAACTAATAACTCGCTCAAACCGAATATATGAGATTGACCAAACCAAACTCTAACATGAGCGGAAGTGGATGTTCAAATAGCACCCGCAGATTTGGCCGGTTGGTGTTTCTAGGCCTGCCCGCCCAACCCGGCTCGTTGTCCACCCTTAGTGGTATGTATCATTATCATAAGGAGAAATAAATTTGTAGGACAAACTTGGTTTGACTTGAATGGACTACCATCTAGAGCTCTACAAATAAAGTTGTTCATTCAAGAGGAAAAAAATGTACTGTGATGAGGAGAGACTCCCATTTGGTATTCATCATACAAAATGGAGGACTTGGGCGATGATATGTTAACCAAATCATCAACAAAGGAAATGACATCCAAAATCTTGAAAGGGAAAAGTTATTCATGTCCAATATTGAGACCAACTAACGACAAGGATATTGGGTCATCTAAAAAAATACGAGTACCCATTCAATATAACTAAGGCAAACTAAATATTTGATTATCTATTGAAAGGAAAACAAATAAAATTACTGGATGGAAACAAAGTGCCCCTTAAGAGGAAAAAAAAAGTTTTGCAAGTGCACAATTCATACACCTGTTATACAACAAAATTAAACCATATTTTTCAAAGGCTATTCAGAAAACTATTAAGAAGGGTAGATTCAAGTTAGCTGATATAAGTGTATCGGAAATGGAAGTCGACACAAATCCTTTCACAATAATGGCCATGGTATCTGAATCAGGCGATTTCAATTATGAAAGGTGAAAGCGTTAAAGTAAAACTCAAGTCAAGATTAACTTCGATGCATTATAAATTCAATTAAAGACATTAACATCGTTAACGTACAGAATCAGAGACGTATTTTGAACACTTCGATTATGTCACATTTGTAAAAACTTTGATTTTTTTGTTTTATGTTTTCGATGTATTCTATCAATATGAAAATGAATATATTTTTAGTAAAATAAGTATGAAAGACAAAAATAAATAAGAAAAATGTTAATTTTTTCGAGATATGTTTGGGTATGTAACACATGCAAATTATAACAACACATTCTCCCATGTTTGGTTAGCCAATTGTTTATTGATCTAATTCTCTATTTTTAAATATTTTTCTCTTTCTTGTGTAAATCATGTAACAAATAGCAATGCTCACTAAAACATATTTTATTTTATTGGTAAAAAGTATATTTTATTTTAACAATTAAGTAAGGGAAAAATACACTAACCTCCTCTAAACTACGTGTATATGTAAGTTACACCCCCTCTATTTTGTCACTTGACACAAATATTTTTTTTCTACTTGTCACCTCTTCACCATTATCTCTCACTCACTAATACACTTAAAGAGACTATTTTACTATATATAAAAATAGGAAAGTCCATAATAGAAAATTTTAGAAATTTATATATTTTCGAAATAGAAAATTTCAAAAAAAATAATATCATTATTTTGAAAAAACAAATTACATTTCGAAAATTTGAATAAAATTATAAATTTTTGAAACTTTCATCTTCTTCAAAAGTTTCGAAATATAAAATTACGTTTTGAAAATTTAGCTTTCGAAAAAATAATGTTTCAAATTTTTGAAAGTTCTGAAAATTTAGTTATTAGAAATTTTTTAAATTTTTGAAACTTTGGTTGATTATAAAATTTTCAAAATACAAAATGAGTTTACTTTCGAAAGTTAGAATTAATTTGTAATTTTAGAAATAAAATTTATTGTATTTATAAAATATTTTTGAAACTTTCACCTTTAACAAAAGTTTCGGAATGCAAAGTTTCGAAACTTTCAAAATATGAATTTTTTAGAAAGTTTTGAAAACCAAATTTTCGAAACGTAATTTTACATTTCAAAACTTTTGAAGAAGATGAAAGTTTCAAAAATTTGAAATTTTACCCAAATTTTTGAAATGTTAATTTTGTTTCAAAATAGTTACATTAATTTTTTTGGAATTTCCTATTTCGAAAATTTCGTATTCTAGAATTTCCTTATACTATTTCAAAAAAATTCTATTTCTATTTTGGAATTTCTTGAATTTTTTATTTCAAAAATATTAATTAATTTTCCTATTTTTGGAATTTTCTATTTCAAATTAATAAATAAAAAATCGAAAGTTTGAATTAATTTGAAATTTTCGAAGCTATCTTTAACAAAAGTTTCAGAGCTTTCAAAAGTAATTTTATATTTCAAAATTTTCGAAGAAGTTGAATGTTTCGAAAGTTTAGAATTTTATTTAAATTTTTAAAATGTAAATTTTGTTTCAAAATAATGACATTATTTTTTTAAAATTTTCTCTTTTGAAAATTTCCATTCTATTTTAAAAATATCTAAATTCCTGAAATTTTTGTTTCAATAATTTTCTATTTTAGACTTTATCAAACTACAATTAATTAACTGTCTTAATAAAATAACATGTTAATCAACAAAATTAGAAAATTAGAAGAGTTGTCGTTTAATTCTTAATATCTAAATATTTTTCCCTCCGGACATAGATTATAATTCACAAACTAGTGAATTTGAATTTGTAATGAGTTGATGATAAAGTGTGATGAAAGACTAATTGTTATCATATTTATCATTAGTGCTGTTAATAAACAACTTGTTCACCTCAATTACTACAACAACAAATTAATTTTTGTAAAAAAAAAACATATTTTGATTTCAATATCAACTAATATTGATACAAAATTAATATTGTTCAGCTAAGAACAAACATTTTATGGACATAATTATTAGACAAAAAGATACAATTGAAATACTAATAATAAGTATTGTTCATTTGTTGTATTTATGTCGTGTGATATATGTCGTCAAAAGTCATTTAAAAGATTACAGGAAATAGGATTTCTAAAACAACAACTGTATGTTTTCATAAAAAATAAATTATTTGGTTAATAGAAAATTTCAATTTTTGTTTCTTAATAAAAAGTGTCACATATTCTTATTCTGAAAATTTAAACCGATAAAATATTATATAACATTTTACTATTCTGAAAATTTAAACTGATAAAATATTATATAAATTTAACATTCTTTCAATAAATATTAAATTAATTGACTTTATTATCAATTTTAAAAAAAAAATATTATACAATATTAATTATATTAATTTAATAAACAATTTAATATATAAATGTCAACTTTAAAATATGAATTAGTAAAATTTTATTAAATCGCAAAAGGGTCTATAAATAAATAAGTAACATTAAAAATATTGGTGATTGTTGTTTGATACAATTTTGATATTTATTGGTAGAAAAAATGTATAAAATAACCTTATTGATATAGATTTTACTAATCAATCTTATTTTGTTTTTGTTGCAAATTATTTAATACTCTTCCTAATAAAAGGAAAATTGAATAACAAAGGTAGTAGAGATTGGATAAATATTAATTATAAATTAAAAAATGAGAAGTAATTATCACATTGCTAACATGACAAATATTAGTTATAAATAGAGAAATTATGAGACAAACAGTGAGCGCATTACTAACATGGGTTCTTGGAGTGGTACATGCACACTATTTTCTTCTTCAACTAAAACATAAAAAATTCTACACGAGTTCTTATGTTGTTGTATAATAGTTGAAAAACCTTATTTCATTTTTGAAAAATACAGAGAAAATATATTTGAAAATATCATGATTTTAACCAAAAAAATTTCTGTAGTTATTAAATAAAATATTAATAATTTATTTATTAATTTTAAAAAGATTATGAGACGTGTTTTTTCTGTGTTAGAGACATTTTTTTAATTATACAATTAAGTAAAAACTTTTTTTCTTACAAACTAATGGTTGAATTTCTTTTATATTCTTTTTATTTAAAATTCTCTATTATATCTACGAAACTTATATACTAAAATGTCATACTTTGACATTCAGAAGAAAAAAAAATTAAGAGGGAATGCGACCCATTTTATTTTTTTTAATTTTTTACAAATAAATAAAAAATAATAAAAACTATTAAAAAAAACCAAATTATATTATTAAAATTAAATAAAATACATTTAATAAAAAATATAAAAATTAATGCAAAATGTTATATTATTTTTTTAAAATTATATAAAAATAAAATATCTCAAAATAATTAATAATTAAGTATAACCTAAAACATGAAGTCGAAAAGTTCGGCTCCATAAAACACATTGTATTGGAGTCACATAGACTGAACTCAACTCAACTTCCCGCAAAACGCAGTATTTCATCGCTAGCAGCTGTTTATTAAGAAATTTCTTCTTCATCCTCTTCTTCTTCGAACCCTAGCCCCCAAATCGATTTCACCTAGCTCTCCCATTCTCTCCGGCGGCGGCGGCGCAACTCCTCTGACGTTCTTTCTCTGTGCGCAATCTCATCTCTGACACAACGCGCGACCATTCTCTGTACGCTTGATCTTTCTATACAAAGGTTCGTAGATATCTTTTCTGTTTATGATCTTTGGCCTCATATTCTGTTTAAGAACAATGACGGAGCTGATACAACATGATTCGTGAACCAAGTAGATAATAATATTAAATTTTAATGTGAATTTGCACAAATATTTATAACTGAAATATTAAGCATAATTACCCTTTTGACTGTTCCTTGTTCTAATTCATGAATTGGTTGAGCTGGAAATGTGTGAAATGTGTGGAGTGGATTCTAAATTGATTGAATCGTTTGGTTCACTTCTACTAGATGTTAGTATTTAGTATGAGTAATGCTTTGGATATGTTTTGGGCTTCTTTGTTTTTAAAATTCAAATTAAGTTCTTAGCTTTCTGTTGCTAGTTGGGTCAATGAGTTGTTGAAATTGGTCATATGGAATCAAATTTTTGGTTTTATTGCTTCTTCTAATTTTACAAGGTGATAGTTCAGGAGTCTGTTTATGTAAAATTTAATTTTTGACATTTCTTTTTTGGTGTTCCAATGAGTTTCTGTAAAGTGAATTCCTTTATGTACTATTTTAGGTCTTATATGGTAAATAATTTTGGTACTGTCAATTTTTGTTTGTTTGTTTTTCTGCCGTGTTGTTTCCTGTTGTTTTGCTTCTCTTGCTTCTATGACTTGGACCTATTAATATGCTCCTCTCCTTATTTTTCAATTTGTTTTACTTATGTGAAATGGATAAAAGATTAGCTGCTGTTGCAGCTTGCACATTATTGATTTATGGCTTGTGGCTTTTGAGATGTAGTCATATCCTGAAACGTTAAAAATCACTTAAAATTCAGTATTTTTCAAACAAATTCAAATCAAAATCTCTTTAAAATCAGTCTTTATTAACAAAATACAAGTAAACTGGTTTTAGAACCATTTTTTTTAAAAAAATCACTGAAAAACTGATTTTAAAAGCATTTTTTGGAAACCTGCCTTTGTGCTTCATTGTATGCTTTGCTTATCATATCAGATAATTTTTTGTATGAAAAATATTAATCTGCTACAGTTTGAGAACTTGATCACTGGGGATGTACATTCTACAAAGTTATTTTCATCTCACTCTAAGCAGAAGACTATTTTACACATTACACAATTCCATCTGTTAAACAATTGAATAGTGTTGTAGCATTTTTACTGAGTATGTACTATGTATGTACATTCCCTTGCTTATACGCAATAGTACTTTGTCCAATTAAAGTCATCTCTGTCAAAATAAAATTTGAAGTTATGTTCTTTTTAATGAGTGTATATGAGGAAATATTTTCATTTAGTTGTTACTGAAACATTAATATTAAAAAAAATTATTTCACCTTACAACATTAGCTAATTTTTTGAAAAAAAAAATCGCATGGTTGTGCATTTTTATGTGGTCCAGTTAGCCTGTTATACTGGCTAGTATATCCATGCACCACTATATGAAGAAAGCAATTGGTAGAATAGGAACCTTAGATTTTAAATTCACAATGTTCTATTTTGTTCTCTGTGCTCTTTGACAAACTTTCAGCCGCAATGGGTGTTAACTGATTCTTTTATAGTACAATCTCCTAGTAACCTTTTATTGTGATTATCAAAATGGTGTTTTTGGTTTAGTTGACTCTTTAATTATTTGCTCATTGAGCTTTGCTGAAACATGTTGTTTTCATTGACAAAATACACCGACTTTGTTCTTCCAATTTGGCTATCCTCAGGTTATGCTAAGGCCCTGACAATGTCTTCTAAGAAAGTAGTTTCTGCTAGTTCTCTTATGAGGTTGTGCAATGGATGTTGTTCACGCAACGTTGGAAATTGTATCAAAAGCCGCAATATGTTAAGGACTATGTGTACTGCTGTTGAAAGGTGGGATTTTCAATTTTCTGGTGGTTATCAAGCAGTTGATTCTTACCTGCAAAATCATGCTGGGTTTCATCAGCAGAATGCAGGTGGATCCTATCAGAATAATCATGCTAGTTCAGAGCAAATTTCTTATGGGTCTGGTCATTCTGCAAGTGGAAGACATATAAATATCCCTCAAAATGTAGCTCAAAGTAATTTGGCAGGGCATAATGGAAGTGTCAGTGCGGACTTTGGTCAAAGCAACTCGAAAGTGCAACATAAAGTTGGGGTAGGTGTTGACGATTCAAGGGGCGTTGGAACGCATCCTAATGCTTTTTATGACAAACATAATTGGAGACTAGAATCTGGAGAGAAGAGTAAGTATCCCAATGCATATAGTTATCCTAGGCCTTTAGAGTATCAGGGACAGAAAGGGAACCTTACTCAAAACACTGGTCGTTTTCAGCAGGCACCAAATGACTATTACACAAGGAGTAATGAAATAGGTCAACAGTACTCAGCTTATAGACAATCTCAGCAGTGTCTAGTAGATAGTCCATATACTCCAAACTTGAATATTACACAGAAACCAACGGTTGGCTCTCCTCTATCGAGTAGTGCAAAATCTGATGGCGTATCAGTTGAGGCATCCAATGATGGTCCATATAGAGGTACACTTGAGGAACTAGATAATTTTTGCTTGGAGGGTAAAGTGAAGGAAGCGGTTGAAGTTTTGCAAATGTTGGAAAAGCTTCATGTTCCGGTAGGTTTGAATCGTTGTGTGCAATTAATGCACCAATGTGGGAAGGCCAAGTCTCTTGAAGAGGCAAAAGTTGTGCACAGACATGCTTTGCAACATTTGTCACCTCTCAAAGTTAGCACATGCAATAGAATTTTGGAGATGTATTTTGAATGTGGTTCTGAAGATGATGCACTCAAAGTGTTCAAGAACATGCCAGAGCGTGATTTGACTACTTGGTGTACTATGATAACACAGCTCGCTAAGAATGGGTTTGCAGAAGATTCAATTGATCTCTTCACTGAATTCAAAAGCTTGGGACTCAAACCGGATGGACAAATATTTATTGCGGTTTTTTCTGCATGTTCTATGTTGGGAGATATTGATGAGGGAATGCTTCATTTTGAATCCATGAGCAAGGATTATGGCATTGTACCATCTATGGCTCATTATGTCAGTGTAGTAGACATGATTGGTGGTATTGGACATCTTGATGAAGCGTTGGAGTTCATTGAAAAGATGCCATTGGAACCAAGTGCTGATGTATGGGAGATTCTGATGAATATGTGTAGAGTTCATGGGAACACCGAGCTGGGGGATCGTTGTACTGAACTAATTGAGAAGCTGGATCCTACTCGTTTGAACGAGAAATCAAAGACTGGGCTTTTACTCGAAGAAAATCCAGACTCGACAAAAAACAAAGAACAAAACAAATTAGCAAGCAAAAATCTTCTAGAAGTTAGAAGTCGAATCCATGAATATCGAGCAGGAGATACTTCTCATCCTGAAAATGACAAGATATATGCTTTGCTTAGAGGTCTGAGGGTCCAAATGAAAGAAGCTGGCTACATTCCAGAGACAAAATTTGTGTTGCATGACATAGACCTCGAAAGCAAAGAAGATGCGCTCCTTGCTCACAGTGAGAGACTTGCTGTTGCTTATGGTCTCCTTAACAGTTCTGCTCGCTCTCCTATTAGAGTAATTAAGAACCTCCGTGTTTGTGGTGATTGCCATACTGCACTCAAGATTATTTCTGAGCTTGTGGGAAGAGAACTCATCATTCGAGACGCTAAAAGATTCCACCATTTTAAAAATGGGCTTTGCTCTTGTCGGGATTATTGGTGAACGTTAAGCTAGGTACTTTCCACCTTTAATAGCTAATTATATTCAAATTGAATATTCACAAAGAGGTAGATCCTGTAAGCAGAAAGACTTCGTGTATTTTTGGTGAATATTTGCAAACATGAATTTCTGTAACTGTCTTTGACTAAAATATTTGAAGAAAAATTAATTATGATTGAAATTATAATATTAAAATTAAGTTTATTTTTTAAGAAAGCAAAATATATACTAAAATTAAGTTTCCTGTAAAACATAGTTTGAATTCTCAAGTAAATGCAAAAGATACATGTTTTCACTTTTAATCAAGTTGCTAACAATACATGCTTTCCGGAGCAAAACGATTATACCTGATTGTCTGTTTCTTTTATTACAAAATATGTTTTCAAAACGAAAGATTGCATGTCAGTTTAATCTCCATTTCTGCTAATATAGTCTTGTTGTTGCCTTTTAAGATAGACTGTAATTGGATCTTAATTTTCACTTTCATTTGCTACAATTGTAAATTTGGAATTTTAATAAAATTGGAACATGTTAAATTATAGTTATAGATAAAGGAAGGGGGAAGAGAGAACATAAAGGCTTGAATTATGAGGATGATACAAAAAATTTATGTATTTTATCTTTATTTATATGTTGTTTAAAACTGTCTTTATTTATACTTATACTACTTACTAATTCTAATCATACGCAGGGGATATGATAATAATGAAGAAAGATGAAAACTTATGTTAAATGATAAACTTAGAGACTCTTAATATATATTACTGGTTCTAGGGATAATATAAGGTACACTAAACATAGACAAATAGAATATTTTTCATATCATCTAAACACTACTCGTCAAGCTTAATCTTACAATCACACAAATCAAATGGAAAAATTTAACCTTTCATTGAAAAATTCATCTAGTAAAATCAAAAGAAGAGAGAGAAATGAAGGAATGGAAGATGAAAAAGAAATGAAAGGGAAGAGTGATTGAAGGTGAAGAATTGAGGATGTCTCATTTACAGTATAGGAAAAATCATATTCAGGTTTTTTGTCTGCATTTTAAGAATCAATTGCAGTATAGTTTCCTATTCATTCCATAACCCTATTCTAGATAAATAAAATGCACATGAAATGATTACATTTGCCAGAAGTTGGTTTCATAGAAAAATACAACTTCCTAGTTATTGATTTATTATTCATTAATATATATAATAGAATTACAGAATCAAAAAACTGCTAAGGTCCAACATTTCTGCGAGTTAGAAGTTGGATGTTGCGAAATGAGACTTCAATAAAAGGATTTATATGAGATTTACATTTGTAATTCTCTATAACGATACGAGCGGAACTGGAACCCCATAACCTCTAAATCCAAGGCCAATCCAAGATTTTACAAAAAGTACAATATTTATAATTTATATAATTACATTATTTTCAAATGTAATTACATATTATATATAACCCGTGGTGTGGAGGGAGTGATAGAGAGTAAAAACTAAAATGTGTATATACTATTGTCTTTTAATATTTTGTACTTCAAATAAAAAAAGTGTCCCATAATTTGGTGAATAACAAGAAATTGGATAGTTATCCAATGTCCATTGCCTCACTCGCTCCTTTTGTGTTGTATCAGCATTATTCTTTTTCGAACAATTTATCTCATACCTTCATAATTATATTTATATTTCCACAAAATTTTTAAAATGTTAAATATATTTTTAATTTTTTTTTACTATTTTACAAATTCAAATTCAATTTTTTTTTTACATTCCAAATATTTTTGGACTAGAAAAAAAAAGATTTCCGGTATATAACAGTTTTTCGATACACAAGGCTTTTACCAGAAAACTTAAAAAAATTTCAAGTTTTCCAATACAGAAGGTTATACTGGAAATTTTTTTCCACGTTTTCCAGTAAAGAAACGTAAATTTAACACTATCGGAAAACTTGTGAGAAAATTTTCTGATAGTGTTCCATTTTTTTTTAAAATTTTGACAGATATGGATAAATCGCTAGTATTATATGATAAAACATGTGTCAATACTATCAACGTTTTTAACACACATCAGACATGAATAATTATAATTACTATCATAAAAATCAATTATTGTGATTAATTATTATAATTTATTTTATATTTTATTTTAGATATTTGATATATGAAAAACTGTTATGAATTGGACTAAAGAAATCGGTATAAAACACAAAGTGACCATAATAGATATGAACTATGGGAAAACTTGAAAAAGTTTTCTGGAAGACACATTAACTACTGAAAAACTTGAAAAAAAATTTCCGAAACACGCATAAACTACCGAAAAACTTGAATAAAGTTTTTCGAAACACAAATGAACTACCGCACTTTTTCCAGAAATTTAAATAATGGAAGGGTGAAAATTTTAAATTTTATGCTTTATACGAAGGCAAAAACGTCATTTCCCTGCAATTATAGGGGTAAAGGTAAAATATGGAGGATATGGGGTAAAATTTTCTTTTTTTTCCAAATCAAATGTAGGACAAAAAAATTGTCCAGTCCAATCCTCTCAAATTAGCAAATCAAACACACTCTGTATGTTACATGTAGGACTGAGGTAGCCGATCCAAAGATTGTTGATAGTTGTGGATGAAGTATATCGAAAGAAAGAAACCATGAATACGGATAGGGAAACAATGCCTACCCTGGACCTGAATATGATTTGTATTTTTGTCCTTTACAAAATACTAGTAACTTACACACATAATCCTAACTCATCTACATTTTACCCTAGTACTAATAAAAACTGGGGAGCTTTATATATAGATAGCAAGTGAAAACAATAAAATAAAGAGAAATGGCTATATAGCGTGATGGAATATTTCATACTCGATTGAACTTTTAAATATTACTTATGCTTAAGAACTTGAGTTATACTGTTTGAATGTAGTTGAGCAAATCCAGTCAAGTTGTTCATATTTGTCCCCAAATGATTGCAGAAGAACCTGTTTGGTTGCTATATTGAAATTTTTTGCCATACTTTCTTCAACCAACCCTTCAGGATCCACATCAAATCAAAATACAATCGCCACACTAACTTAAAAAAGAAAATTGCTAACCAAGAAAGCAAAAGGAAAACAAATAAACAAGAAAACTCCTTTCAAAATGAACATTGTCCAGAGGAACAATTTGATCAATCAAGCACCATGGAATCCGCCAAAACCTTTTTATTTTAGAATCTACGCTATATTAATTAAGCCTCTACAAGAGCAGCTCTAATTTAAACCTCAATCCAACATTGGTTGAAACCCAACCATTATATAAAACACAAAATACAATGTATTGTTTTTGCTGCTTCAAGCATCATCAAGAGCAAGGACTCCAGGGAGTGGCTTCCCCTCAAGAAGCTCTAAGCTTGCACCTCCCCCAGTAGAGATGTGACTCATCTTGTCTGCCAGACCAGCCTTCTCCACAGCTGCTACTGAGTCGCCTCCTCCGATGATGGTTGTTACTCCCTTGTCACTTACTTCTGCCAGTTTCTTCGCTATGGCCTGCACATAAAAAACAAAGTCTTCAATCACTAGAGCTAAACTATATAAAATCAAATCAAAAAGTTGAATGTCTGATAATAACATAAGGTTCTAATCTGTGACACTACCTATACATATGTGTGTGAGTGAATATGTTAAAAAAAACCTATAAAATATTGAAATTAAATCATTTATCACAAATAAATACTAAATCAAAAGTATTGAACTAATCTCACAACAAATAAGTAAAATATAACGAGATGAAAGTTCTAATTGTATGTAAAAGAATGTAAGTTGGACCAATTCATAAATTTTCCATTTCATTTCATAAATTCAAGACAATGTCCATTCTAATGACAATGTCCATTTTAAAGACTATTAAGCACATGCAATCATGGATATGAAGGATCCAAGTTGACAACAGATAAATGGTCTACCACAATGAAGCAATTTGAAATAATTCAGAAATGGTGAATGATTTATAAGGAGCACGTTCAAAAATTCCAAATCGTCCATACCTCAGTTCCTGCTGCAAACTTATCAAATTCAAAAACACCCATTGGTCCATTCCAAATGATGGTCTGACTCTTGTCCAATGCTTCATTAAATGTTTTGATGGAATCAGGACCAATATCCAATCCCATCCATCCATCGGGGATGCTTGATGCTGACACAATCTGAGCACAAATAAACAAAGCTTTAAGTATAAATCAACATTATAGACACTACTATGAGTATATGATCATAAAGCTAGGGTAATAGTCATTGCATTGCAGGTAAGAACCATTTATAGAATATCTAAATAGTGTGTGACAAGGTTGCAAACCCATGATAGTATTGTACTCTCTATTTAGTGTTGTCAATTGCAGCAAAGAAGAAAAAAAAGTTTACTCGAATTCCACTACTCAGCAGTGTTATAGTGCCGCTATAGCCACTATTTAACAACATTTTGTACTAAATAGCAGTTTGTTCAAATTCTGTTACACTACAACACTATAGAGCCACTATTTAACAACACCAACTCTCAGTTGACCATTTGTTTCAAGAGATTCCTCACAAGAGAAAGGGAAATGTAGTAATACTAAATCAAACTCTCATGAAAAGCTTAATACCTTGTCATTAGCATCGGCAGCAAACTTGTCAGCTATGACCACATCAGTTGGAAGCAACAGGGAAACTCCCTTGGCCTTGGCTTTTTCAATAAGTGTAGTTGCAAGTTCAAGCTTGTCTTCCTCAACAAGGGATGACCCAATGGAATAACCCTGAGCCTTGTAAAAGGTATAAATCATCCCTCCACCAAGCAAGAGAATGTCGACCTTCTCCAACAAGGATTCAATTACACCAATCTTGGAAGACACCTTGGATCCACCAACAATAGCAGCAAAAGGTTTCTTGGGGTTTGCAACGGCTCCAACTAGATAGTCAAGCTCCTGAAACAATACATTACAACCAATCAATTAACTACATCAATTACCGAATATATACAATTGACTGCAATTACTCCCTACATACCTTCTGCATAAGGAATCCTGCAACAGAGGGCTTCAAGTACTTAGTGACACCTTCAGTCGAAGCATGAGCACGATGGGCAGTTCCAAATGCATCATTCACGTAGAGATCAGCAAGGGAAGCCAACTTCTTTGCAAATTCAGGATCATTCTTCTCTTCTTCCTTGTGGAACCTCACATTCTCTAGAAGCAAAACACCACCTTCTGGAATTTGTGCAACCAACTTCTCAACTTCCTCACCAATACAATCTTCAGCAATTTTAACCTATCAAATCAATGATAAATCAACATGCATGGTTAATGCAAAGTAAACCAACAAAATAAGAATAGTTGGAAGGAATCCCATAATAGAATAGAACAGTTTAGTAGGCGCACACACACCTCAATTCCAAGAAGTTCAGACAACCTTGGCACAAGAGGTTTCAAACTGTATTTGGGTGTTACACCCTTTGGACGTCCCTGAATACATAAGATTCAAGAAAAAAAAATTCAAGTTAAATAATCCTTCAAAATTCAGTATCATCACATTTCTTTGACGTTCATAGTTTCTTAAACTCTTCATTACTACATCTAATCCTTCAAAAATCAAATCAAATAACATAACCATATAATAAACCTCCAGATTGGTATATTTCACAGATCTCATTTAAATACAGTAGTAAATCACAGCAAAGTAAAACAAAAAAAGACATTTCACCACAACCTGGATCAAAACCATCAACAGTTACAAGGCATAAAAAAATATTACACAGAACATTGCTTACACAGTTACTATTATTATGATCGAAGCAACAAGAGTAAAATCTCAATAGACCGTTGCAGCAAAGTAACTCTTAACACTAACAATACTCCATCGTGTATTTAACAAAATATATAAACAAATAACCAATCTAATCTAATGAAAACACATATTCCAATAATTCAAAGATCAAAATAAGAAACACCCATACATAAAAAAAAAAAAACGCATGAAATGAATAGAGAGAGATGATTTACCAAATGGGAAGAAAGGATGACTTTGGCACCAAAACCAGACAAGTATTTGATGGTGGGAACAGCAGCACGGATTCTGGTATCATCAGTGATGTTCAAGTTATCATCCAAAGGAACGTTTAGATCAACCCTAACGAAAACCTTCTTTCCCTTCAAATCACCTTCTTTCAATGTTCCAACGCTTCTCTTTGTCGCCATTTCCTTCTACTATTTCACGAATCTGAATAAATAATAACCTTAAAAAACAAAACAAAAAAATGGATCAGAACCAAATCAGGGAAACAAATTATAGATTAAGAGCTTGGTGGCGGAACTTACAATGGATGGTTGAGATCTCAGTGAAGAAGAGATCGAAATTCGAACACAGATGGAAAGAAGGAACGTTCTGGAAGATTTATATAGAGAAAAATAAATTAGTTTTTAGTTTTGTAGCACTTGTGCGAACTACACGTGTGAGGTTTTTTTTCAATGTTTGAGAAACGCTTTTTCTTGGGTGACACGGTGGGCGCAGTGGAACTAGAATCTGTGCACCATATGGTGGATTGGTGGACATTGACACACAGTTTTGGGACATTTTTAAGAAATAGATTGGCCCATTTTTTATTGAACAGCACAATGACCAGTTTTCAATTTGAACTAACTAGTTTGATTTAGTTTTTAAAACACTGTTCAAGTAAGAAAAATATTTTGTATTATAAAATGAATATTTGTAATTGTTATTATTATCTTTTTATTGAACACAAAGTTCTTCATTTCATTAGAAAGTAATAATAATTCAATACAATGTTTATTATGCTATAAAACATGGTGGCTAGGTATAAACCTTTGCATTTAATATTTAGCATGTAAGAGTTTATATTAGTATATACTCACAATTTTTATAATACAAATTTTAATTTTTTTTTCTCCAAATCTTTTGTTTTAATATTGTCTTTTGTTCTTTTATTGATTTTTTTTTTGAAAAAATATGCAATTTTTTAATTTTCATTAAAAAAAATGTTATAATTTTAATTAAGTTTTTCTATATTGAAATGTACAATTAAAAAAATAAAAGAAAATTACGAGAAAAAAAATGAATAAATAAAGTAAATTCTATTACTTTATTCAAACAATAGATTTTGAAAATGAATAAAATTCAATTGAACCATTTGATTTTTTAGGGAAAAAAAGAAATTATGTTGCATTTTAATATTATCATAATTAATTACATTAATAAAATTTGAATTTAAAAAAATAATATTTTCTAATTTATTTTATTTTATATTTTACTCAGTTTAAATGAATTCAATTCTATTTTTTGTGATATAAAAAAAATCCTAGTTTTTTTGCCAGTACTATAAACACCTGGGAACAAAAAACATACAAACTCCCATAAACATCTAGATCTTTTAGAAATTTGTATATGTATTTTTGGAAGTTGATGGAGAGATACCACAGAATTCATATTGTGCAAAAACGAAATTAATAACAAAAAAACTTATTGTTCTAGAACATGTTGATTGATTGCGAAGAAAACAAGCATTAAGACAATTCAACATCATAAAGAAATTCCATAAATGAGAAGGACGGGAATATAGAAATTCCAAGGAATATTCATTCAGCATCTTGCTCCTTCATTTATTTTGTTCTTCTTTAAGTTTCAAATTGTTAATGTATCATTAACAATAGTAAATATATTATAATATACTAATATAAATTGATTATTTTACCTAAAAAATATATAAAGTGATTATCTGCTTCAATTATACTACGCAACTCGGCGTGGACATTATTCTGTGTGCGTGTGTCACTGTGACCTACTTCCCTATAGCATGCCACCTGACATAAGGTTTCAAAATTTATTTAAATAAACAATTTGGGTCTTTAAAAGGAGGAACTTTCTCAAGGTTACATTTCATCTAAGGTTACATTTCATCTGCTCCTCAAGTAGCAGCAATAAAAGAAGATGAAGTTGCTAGAGCTTATTGGATTTAAAGAATGTGGAAGCTTCTTTCATTTTCTCAATTTAATTTATAAGTTGATGAAAAATATGGTGAAGAAAATGTAGAATAATAACCATTTTGACTTGTGATTTTAATTTTTAGGTAAAAATATATATTTGATTTTTTAAGTTTTAACTTAATTTTCGTTTATATACTTTAAGTGTTTTTTTTTCATCATTTGTTGGAATACATAATATGTGAGTGTGTGAATTTAAAAATTGTTGAAGTTCTACATTGGAAAACTCTCATATATCGACTATTTTTCAACTACATAAATATTAAGTCTCACATAGAAAACATATGTGAATTTACTTCCATCACTATATAAAGAGTGTCAAACTCTTGTGAAAAGTACACTAAAGTTGAATGTATTTCCTACCTTTTTCTCTTCTCTTTTTTCTATTCTGCTCGATATATTTTGGAGCTAGCTTTCTTTTTGTCCCTTCGATTTTTGAGTGGTCATAATACCACTTTCTTTTAGATCGGTTTTTATGTCATAGTCTCTCCATTCGATTTTGAATGGTCCTAATACCACAATCTACCATATTGCGAGTGACTTTAATAGCGATATTGAGAGTGACTTTAACCGTCATGTTAAGAGTGGCTTTAACAGCCATATTGAGGGTGTGATTCTAGAAAGGTTTTCTACGGTGCAGTAGAACTCTGATACCGTTTGTCTGGACTGTTTTATCTTGAGACTTCGTGGTTGATAGTCTCTCTTGCACAATTTGGGCAGTGTCACGAAACATCTTAAAGAGAGCGACCTAGTTCGCGACTCAACTCATTATTATCTTCGATGACATAAATTTATTTTGGAATAGTTTTTCGAAACTCAAAAACAACAATTTTAAGACGTTTCTTTCTGTCATGTCAATCGAAGAGATTACTGGATTTGGTTCTGGTGTCTCTTATTTCAATAAACTGTTTCATCGAGACAAACAAAAAATGATAAGAAAGTTAAATAATTAACCCATGAGAAGATAATGATTATCTCCATAAGAATTATATTCTCAATGGACTTGCTGATGATATGTATAACTGAAGTAACAATGTCACTTTACAAGAAAGGGGGTTTGAATTGTAAAGTTGCATATTTAAAAATTTCCTATTAAAACTTAAGAAAAATAACTCAAGATTAATATTGGTTGAGAAAACAGAAAACGGAGAGTGTTCTTGGTTCTGGAAACAAAAAACGGAGAACGTTCTTGGTTTTAGAAATAGAAAACAGAGAACATTATTGGTTTAATTAAAAACATAAATTGATTTGTCTATTTAACTTTAATAAATGAAAGACTGAAAGTAAATAGAGATAGGGAAGAGATATCACACAACGATATATCCTGGTTCACCCAACCCGGGCTACGTCTAGTCTTCACAACTGTGAGATTTTCCACTAAGTGTTCAAAACGAAGAACCTTCTTGGTTTTACACCACCTAACTTCAGATCAACTTTGATCTCTTACAAATTACAATTCTTTCCACCCAGAAAGGAATTCAATCAGATCACCTATCAATCTTGATAGGATTTTACACTTCACCTTTTAACCATAAAATGATTTTCTAACAAACTACTCAAGCTATAAGCAACTCTTATAGTCTTGAGTTTACACAATAATGATGTAGAGTGTTTTGACAGAATCTGATTAAATCTCAACACTTGTTTGAGGTTTAGATTCTTTACAAGAGATTTAAGTAAACTAATAACAATGAATTCGTGAATGAATGTTACTGATTTCTTGTGAGAATTTCAAGTATGAATGTAAGTGATTGATGATTTTTCTTTGTACTTGAATGTCGCGATTTTCATTAAGCTCTGGAGTTCCTTTTATAGACTTTTGAGGAGGTCCATGACAACTTAATATGACCGTTGGAGAGGTTTCCTTGGTCAAGGGTTAGATTAAAATAATCAGTCTTCAAAGTAAGACTTTTGATTGAAGCTTTCTCCTTTTTGACTTCAAGAATTTCTGGTTTATGCATTCTCTGTCATCTGATTTGTACAGTGTTTGAGGGTCTCTTTATCACGAGAATATGTGTCTTAAAGTCATGCTAAAGTTTCAGTTACAAGAATGTTCTTGGTCTGTATCACAGAAGCTGGAGAATGTTCTTGAGCTGAAGAATGATTGATCTTTGAATGATTATGTCATTTTGTCTTGATTGAAATCTTTACTTATTTGATTTTTTGGAGTAATTCTTTTGCTAATATGAGAGTTGTATATTCTTTGTAGATGTACTGAAAATTCATTTGAAAAATACAGGATATTTCATTGCATTAAAAGTTGACTTGAACTTTCTTGATGAAGTGAAAAACATGGAGAATGTTCTTGGTTTTCCAGAAAAATGTCCAGAACGTTCTTGGTTTTTGACAGTTCATTTTTAGCTTTTTCTTTAAAATGATTTTGCTTGCTTTTGCTTAGTACCTATCTTGGATTATCACACTCAAAAACACATGTTAAATAACACATTATTTAGAATCATAATTAGAGTCTTTAATTAATCTTTGTTTGTTTACATCGAAACAAATAATTGAGATTTTTTCTTAACAATAACTACTACAGTTCCATCAATACTGTGAGCAGCTACCTCAAGTATCATAGTATCAGACGACCGATGATAGATCTTTGGAGGCTCACACCAGCGAAATTCAGAAGATAACTCATGAGATCATCTATTAAGGTATGACTTTAGATGAAGAATTTCAAATTGTTGTTATTTTTAAAAAATTAGTCCATTTTTTTTCTTTTTTCTAAATAGTCTGATAATCCATCTCCAAAAAAAAATTATTGTTTATGGTTTTCTTGTGAATATAGCAGAGTTTACTTAATTTATATGAGCATATTTGTACACCAATCTTAAATATGATATTTTTGTTGGGAAGTAGTACGTCACTCATAGCATGTTTAAATTAAATGTTCAAATTTCATAAAATGTCTCCTTCTACTTACATGTTGTGTGATTTTAATATTTGACATGCTAGATTTTATCATGTGAACACATGTGATTTCAAACTTCAGTAACTTATGTTTAATTCCAAAATTATCTTTAAATGATTTTGAAAAATTTGATTTTTGTAGTCAAGTTAAAATAACAGAGTTTATATAAATCTGTAGTTAGAGAATCTAAGTCTGTAGATTTATTACACTCCAGTATATGTGAACTTGATGGGACATTAACAAGAAATAAAAAACGTTAGTTTATCACTTTTATTGACAATCGTTCTGACTATACTTTTGTATATCTAATGAAAAATAAAAAACTGAAGTGTTTGACATGTTGAGGATCTTTGTAACTGAAATTGAAAATCAATCTAGTAGAAAGATTAAAAAGTTTCGTAGTGATAGAGGAATTAAATATGATTCTAGTTCATTTAATGAGTTTTATAAATTGCATGGAGTTATACATGAAACAACTGCACT
The DNA here is from genome assembly GCA_037974295.1 of Cicer cuneatum. Classification (NCBI taxonomy): domain Eukaryota; kingdom Viridiplantae; phylum Streptophyta; class Magnoliopsida; order Fabales; family Fabaceae; genus Cicer; species Cicer cuneatum. Next base: position 51,610,421 of record JBBPBO010001984.1, read on the forward strand.
GTATTCACCTTAAATGAATGGTAAAATTGAAAAAGAGAATATAACTCTTACTGAACTAGTTGTTGCTGTTATGCTTAACTCTGGTGCTGCATCTCACTGGTGGGGGGCAATTATTTTGACTGTTTTCTATGTTTTGAATAGAGTTCCTAAATCTAAAAACAAAACATCTCCTTATGAGATAGTGAGGAAAAGACAACTGAACTTGTCTTATTTTAGAACTTGGGGTTGTCTGGCTAATGTTAGAATCTCGATCCCAAGCGAGTTAAACTTGCTAGTAGAGCCTATGAATGTGTATTCATTGGATAGCGTATAGGTTTTATGACCTAAATGCAAAAGTGATCATAGAGTCAAATGATGTTGACTTCTATGAAAATAAATTCCCTTTCAAATCAAGAAATAGTGGGGCCAGCGAACCAAGTCACGTTCTTGTGACAAGTGTGACACCCTAAATCCCAAATTTATTTAATTTTTTTTTCTTTCAAATTTTAATTTAAAAATAATAAAATATAAATAAATAAATAAAACTTTTGAACGATTTCTTTAAGGCAAAAGTATCACTTAATCATGGACAAGTCATATTAATCCAAAGTTTCCATCAGCTTAACAATTAGATGGTCATAACAGTGATCAAATTAAATTATTTTTGAAGCACACGTACATAAGTTACTGATAATTATAAATGTAGTCCAAACCCGATGTCACTATCAGAGCAAAATTTCCCAAAATTACAGATGTTCAAATATGATATTAACAGAAGGAAGATGATAAAAGTCTTCAAGATGAGACGACTTCCTACACTCTGAGAGTATTAATCTTCACCTGCAGCTTGCAGGTCGTCTACGTCCATCGCAAACGCCAAACACAAACAACGAGGGGTGAGTATCGAAATTATGTAAGAGTATAATGTAAACGAGAAGAACACGTAAGTAATCAAATTAACACAAACCTGAGAAACATTCCAGAACATAATATCAAGGTTAATCTAATTCAATCACAATAAAACAGTCACAGGTAGAAAATGTTATGCATGTCCTATACTCTATACTTCTTCATCACTTGGTACCATTCTACTCTGAAGTACTTGGTTAGGAGGCCTGATATTATGCCACTACAAGAGTGGACGAACAATTCATGAATGGCCAAGTCCTCATAGATCCCCACAACTCAACCTGAGACACATATACGCGACGGTCGGGGTACTCTTGTTTTGCACAGTAGCTCCCGGCCTTAGGGAATAACCCACTAATCCACTTAGGAATTCCCAACTAGATGTACCCCCAAGGTCTATCAGTCTTACGTTACGGTTTGACTGTAGCCTTCCACGATCAAGCTCATTCAGTTGTACTTCCCTGACAAAATAATGACAAAATAATTCTCACTCCAAAACTACAGCATCTATCTCATACGTACTAGATTATCATAACTCAATAATTTTCTGTTGTACTTCACAATATTCATCATTATATATATATATATTAGCCAATTACAATAAAGCCCCAATATTTGGTCTACACTACTCACAATACACAATCCAATCACATAATAAGAAATCAAACAGGTGGGACATTCAAGTAATATCATAATTTCAATCAAGTTACAAGAACACTCAAGTACATATCATTCATACAATAACAATCAGTATAAGGTGCATAAAACTAGACAACATGAAGTCTTGATATACATAAATTCACAGCAATTCTATAGGTTGCTAAAATATATTTTAGTCCTCCCTATTACCATCCATATATTATTAATTAATTATTATCACTCAATAGGGCTTGACCATACGTAGTAAGCCCCGAATGAATATCTGGGAATTTCAGTATTCTCGTTCATCTCATGTCATTTTATACTCATAATATCGAACCTCATCTCACCCTTTACCTTGGCTGAAGATTTTTCTCAATGAAGCTGATCCGTTGATGTAATGTGTCGCGTCACCGTCTCTAACAGCCTTGTCTTTGAAATCAATGTATGATTTTGATATTAAGAGTTGCGGCTGGGTGCAATAGGGCAGTAGTCAATTTAATTTTTTTTCTTCCTAATAGAACGGGAAAACAGAGACACGGGATGCACGACAGCCTCCTTCATTCACTTATATACCTATCTATACGTACTAGTAGTATTAGGTATATTATTAGGCTTATTATCATACCTATACACTTAGCCCATGATCCTTATTATTATTATTATTACTACTACTACTACAATCATAAAACCACTCTACTAATGCTTAAGTTAATAGACTAATGTAGCAACACACACATTTACTTCTTATTTTCTTTTTATATAAATATATGTATATATATATATATATATTTTTAAACAAATTGAATATTACTAATATTAATAATTGAAATAAATCATTAGGGCAAACACATAGGACAAACACGAAGGAAATTATCGCACATGTCAACATACGAATAATAATAAATCGTGCATTATATTTTATAATTAAAATATAATAATAAGAAATTGGGGTGTTACATTTCTCCCCCTATAAAAAAAAATTTCGCCTCGAAATTTACCTGAGGAAAACAACTTCGGATACGAATCACGCACTTGACTTTCGACTTCCCACGTAGCAGTTTCGCCAACAGCACCTCCCCAGACAACCTTAACCAATGAAATTGTCTTACCCCTTAATTCTTTAACTTTTTGGTCCTCAATCCGTCGCGGTAAGGTCTCAAAAGTTAGATTCTCTTTTATTTGGACTTTGTCTGACTCGATTATATGTGAAGGATCGAAAATGTACTTGCGAAGTTGAGACACATGAAAGACACTATGAAGATTAGAAAGAGACGGAGGCAACACGATTTGATATGCTACGTTATCGACACGTTTAAGAATTTGGTAGGGTCCTATAAACCGAGGAGTAAGCTTTCGCATTTCTAACGTCCAGCCAACCCCAGTTGTTGGAGTAACTCTCAGAAAAAAATGATCACCTTCTTGAAACTCGAGGTCTTTCCTTCTTTTATCATGGTAACTCTTTTGCGTACTATGAGACGCTCTCATCTTTTCTTGAATCATTTTTACTTTTTCAGTAGTGTGTTGGACAATCTCGGGTCCTAACACAAGGTTATCGCCCGTCTCAAACCAGCACAGAGGGGTTCTACACCTCCTTCCATACAACGCCTCAAAAGGAGCCATTCCAATGCTAGAGTGGAAACTATTGTTATAGGTAAACTCTATAAGTGGCAAAAAGCTATCCCAACTTCCACTTTGTTCTAACACACAAGCTCTCAATAAGTCTTCCATGGATTGATTGGTTCTTTCAGTTTGACCATCTGTTTGTGGGTGATAGGTTGAACTCATCTTAAGGTTCGTACCCAAAGCGCTTTGTAAACCTTGCCAAAATTTAGAGGTAAATCTAGGGTCTCTATCTGACACTATACTTGATGGGATTCCATGCAACTTAAAAATTTCCTTTATGTATAATTCAGCTAACTTTTCCATAGAATAAGTTATGTTTATCAGAATGAAATTAGCAGATTTGGTTAATCTAACCACAATAACCCAAATACTATCATACTTTTTTGGAGTTCGAGGTAAGCCTACAACAAAGTCCATAGAGATGTTATCCCACTTCCATTCAGGAATACTCAAAGGTTGCATCAAGCCTGAAGGTTTCTGGTGTTCTACCTTAGACTTTTGACAGGTCAAACAAGCATATACAAACTCAACAACATCTTTTTTCATCCCAGGCCACCAAAATATCTTCTTGATGTCCTTATACATCTTTGTGGCTCTAGGGTGAATACTTAAACAACTCCTATGTCCTTCCTCTAAGATTATCTTTCTTAACTCCTCTACATCGGGTATACAAATTCTATCGTTAAATATCAAAATTCCATCCACACCCATTTTAAAATCAGTTGTAACTTATCCAAAAGGTATAAGTCCAACTTCTTACTCTTTTCAATCTCTTCTAATAGTCCACTGATCACCTTTAACATTCCAAATTTAATACTTTCTGGTGTCAATTCACAAACTAAGCTAAGGTCTCTAAACTGTTCCAACAACTCGCTATGCTTAACCATTAAAGAGGACACACTCAAATTCTTCCTACTCAAGGCATCAACCACTACATTGGCCTTTCTAGGGTGATAGTTAAGTTCAAAATCAAAATCCTTAAGAAATTCCATCCACCTACGTTGCCTCATATTCAATTCCTTCTGGTCAAAAAGGTACCTAAGGCTCTTATGATCACTAAAAACCTTAAATGTAGATCCTTACAAATAGTGTCTCCACATCTTAAGTACAAAGACAACTATTGCTAGTTCTAAGTCATGGGTACGGTAGTTCCTCTCACGAATCTTTAGTTGCCTAGAAGCATACGCTACGACTTTTCCATCTTGCATAAGCACTCCACCTAATCCTGAGCCACACGCATCACAATATACTACAAACGGTTCGCTCGGGTTAGGTAACACTAAGATCGATGCAGAGGTCAATTGTTTCAAAGTACAAAATAAGATTACATGGAGTGCTTTTGTAAACATCAAAATCCTAAGTACTTAGAACCAACTTGGTTCCAACAATCTCCCTTTTTTTGATGATGACAAAACCTTAACTTATCTTGATAACTTATTTAAAAAGACTCTGAAAAACTTGAAAAAATTCGAAGTACTTGAAATACACCCCCTCAGACCAATCTCTCCCCCTAAGTCTAATAATGACTTTTTCTTCTCCTTTTCAACTCCTTTTTAAATCACTCTTTCTTTTCTTTTCTTCTCCCCTCCTTTTCAACTCCTTCTTTATTCTCTCTTTCTTTCTCTCTTCACATTGCCTCCCTGTTTCAACTCCTTCTCTTTTCACTCTTTCTTTTTCTCTCTTTATCTCTCTCTCTCTCTCTCTCTCCCTGTTTTCCTCTCCTTTTCAACTCCTTCTCTTTTCATCTCTTTCTTTTTCACTCCTCGTTTCTTTTTATCTCTCATTTTCTACTTATTTCTACTTTTTTTTTCTCTCTCTCTCTCTCCCCCTTTTTGTCATCAACCAAAAAGAGGTCCTACTATTTTTGTATTTTTGTTTTTCTCTTTTCAAAGTACAGAAGGTAAAAACAAGAAAATAAAAAACAGAAAGTAAAATTACAAGAAAATTAAAAACTCATAAGATGACTATTTGAGCTAGTTATAAATGGAGATAATGTTGAGATGCTTCTTGATGAACTTGAACCTATCTTCAGGTAATGCTCTGGTATAGATATTAGCCCATTGATGATCAATGTCCACAAACTAGATGCTTAAAGTCCCTTTTTTGAACATGGTCCCTAATGAAATGGTGTTTTATTTCAATGTGTTTGGCTCTAGAGTGTAAGATAGGGTTCTTGGTTAGGTGTATGGCTGAAGTGTTATCACAGAACAAAGGGATATTGGTTTCAAAGATGTTGTAATCTTCAAGTTGATGTTTCATCCAGATTAACTGTGAGCTGCATCCTGCTGCTGATATATACTCAGCTTCAGCTGTTGACATGACAATGGTGCTTTGTATTTTGCTTAACCAAGAGATTAAATTATCACCTAAGAATGTGCAGTTGCCACTTGTACTTTTCCTTTCTAACTTGTCTCCAACATAGTCAGAATCACAAAAACCTCTTAGTTTGTAGGTGGGGGTTTTCTTGTATAACAAGGTAAGGTTGGTGGTTCCTTTAAGGTATCTCAAGATTCTTTTGAGAGCAGTTAAATGGGATTCCCTATGGTCAGCTTGAAAACGGGCACATACACAAACACTAAACAAAATGTCAGGTCTAGAAGCAGTTAGGTAAAGAAGGGATCCAATTATACCTATGTATGTTTTCTGGTCTACCTTTTGGCTGGTTTCATCTTTCTCAAGTGAGCAGGTTGGGTGCATGGGGGTGGCCATAGGCTTACTGTAAGACCCTTAAATTTAATATCAATTTATGGAATAAATATTAAGGGTATTTTGGGGATATTTGTAAAAATATTTAATATATGTATGTTTTGAGTGAATATATATATATATATATAAATATTTATTTTGGATGAAGACCAAATTAATTTGATTTCGAGTAATTAAATTAATCGGACCATTAATTAAGGATTAGTGGCTAATTGAAAAAGGATTAAGTGCTGAGAAATCCAGCTGGAAAATCTAGCATTATTGTATCATTGTTTCAAAGGAGGTGGCACTCAAGTGAGCCTATAAGTACACGTGAGGGGCTGGGCAGAAATCAGAACTCCATACCTCCCATACTGCATGTAATAGTGCTGCATGTAACAGTACTTTTCCCTTCCATCCTGTGTGCTGTTTTCTGCCTTCCCATTCCTGTCACGATTATAAAAGAAGAAGAGAGGGAACTCTTCAAAGTATCACTATTGGAACATCCACACGCTGAAACACCAAAACCCCAGTACAAAAGTTAATCCCCATATCATTACGGAGTTAAAGAACCAAGTTTCGTAGCAGCAAACTCAAGCTGCAGTTTCACCAGTTTTGGACGCACAAACGGGAGCAGAATCAGAAACGAGAGGAATAGCAGAACACGCAACAAGGGTAAGGGCACCTTCCAACTTTCTAGTTGCATTAGGGCTGTAAATGCATGATATTTCAGTTCTGTTTTGAAAGGAAAACTGTTTTCGAAATGACATCTTGAAAAAGAAGAAAATGCATTTTTGTTGATATGTGATGATTCTGTGATGGTTGTTGTTGGTTGAATGCATTAATGCTAATTTACTTGTGTGAGAAAACTGAAGATGTTTTGCATGTTATTTTAAAGATGGTTAAAATACATGTTCATAAAACTGTTTTGGAAAATAGTTTTAAAAATGCAAAAAAAATGCATTCTGTTGGTGTTTTGCTGCTGTGTGATGATTTCTATTTTGGTTGAAAGCATTAGTCATGTTCTGATGTTTGTGAAAGCTGAAATGCTATGCATGTTATTCTGATGTTTAAGGAAGCTGAAATACTTTGCATGTTGTTCTGATTGTTTGAAAAGCTGAAATGCTATACATGTTATTATGATGTTTTGAGAAAGCTGTGATGCTTGCACGTTTGTTCTGATGGTTGAAAAATCTGAATGATTCTGGTGATTGAACATTCTGTTCTGGTTCTGGATGATTGGGGTTGGATCCTGATTCTGTTCTGTTTTAAGTGATTCTGGTGATGATGACGATTTAAAAAGAAAAGGGATTTTAAATGAGGAAAGTGTTTTCTGGAAAAATGCAGAGTCTGTTTTAATGTTGGTTGTCTTTGTTTTTAAGAAACCGTTTGAAATGTGTTGCTTCTGATGATTCTGATAATCATCATGTTTTCCTGCTTCTGATGATTCTGATCATCATCCTATTTCCTGCTTCTGATGATTCTGATAATCATCATATTTTCCTGCTTCTGATGATTCTGATCATCATCCTATTTCCTGTTTCTGATGATTTTGATAATCATCATGTTTTCTGCTTCTGATGATTCTGATCATCATCCTGTTTCCTGCTTCTGATGATTCTGATAATCATCATGTTTTTCCTGCTTCTGATGATTCTGATCATCATTCTGTTGTTTTTGCTTCTGGTGATTCTGGCATGAACCATTCTGTGCTTCTTCTGATCAATTCTGGATGAAGTCTGGGAGAAGTTTGGGTTATTCAAAATTCGATTGTCATGCCATGTTCTGGTCAAAATATCTTCTGGATTATTTCTTGCTTTTGACAACTTATAGCCTAGAACAACTCTCCACATGGCAGGCTTCACAATAGTATGGTCCAAAGAATCTTCTGATATTTATTCCCTCTGATATAATCCATCAAAGATATCTTCTGGTCACTTCTGGACAAGTATGGACTGTGTTGAAATTACACTGCCAGGCTATGTTCTGATTAGTGTAACTTCTTGATTGCTTATGATATTTGAATCATTCTTGTTTGGAGCAATTCATATTATGGCAGGCTTCCCTCTGGTGTTTTCCAGATGTTCTTCTGATTTTGTTTCTGTTTGATATAAGCCTCCAAAGTTATCTTCTGGTCAGTTTTGGACATTCTGGTTTATCTTCTGATAATTCCAGAAATGCATCTTCTGTAAATTCAGAATGTATCCTCTGATACATTCATCTTCTGATGGTTTTTACCGTACTAATTCAAGTTCAAAATAAGATTCCATAAAGTGTATGTGTACACATCAAAATTCAGTTTATTTAAAACCAACTTGGTTCCAACATCATTCTGTTTTGTTTATGATGATTCTAGTGTGAATCATTCTGTTTTGCTTCTGATGATTCTAGTATAAGTCATTCTGTTTTGCCTCTAATGATTCTTGTGTGAATCATTCTGTTTTGCTTCTGATGATTCTTGTTTGAATCATTCTGTTTTGCTTCTGATAATCATCTTGTTTCTGCTTTTGATGATTCTGATATTGATCATCCTGTTTCTACTTCTGATGATTCTGATAATCATCTTGTTTCTGCTTCTGATGGTTCTGATAATCTTTTTTTTTCTTCTGCTTCTGATGATTCTTGTGTGAATCATTCTGTTTTGCTTCTGATGATTCTTGTGTGAATCATTCTGTTTTGCTTCTGATGTTCTGGTGTTGATGATTCTGATTCTGGTTCTGTTCTTGATGTTCTGATTTTAATCAATTTGATTCTGGTTCTGTTTCTGATGTTTTGGTGTTGATGATTCTGATTCTGGTTCTGTTCCTGATGTTCTGATTTTAATCATTCTGATTCTGATTCTGTTTCTGATGTTGTGGTGTTGATGATTCTGATTCTGGTTCTGTTTCTGATGTTGATCATTCTGGTTCTGTTTCTGATGTTGATCCTTCTGGTTCTGTTTTTGATGTTGATCCTTCTGGTTCTGTTTCTGATGTTGATCATTCTGGTTCTATTTCTGATGTTGATCATTCTGGTTCTTTTTCTGGTGTTGATTATTCTGGTTCTATTTTCTGATGTTCTAGTGTTGATGATTCTGATTCTAATTCTGTTTCTAATGTTCTGATGTTAATCATTCTGATTCTGGTTCTGTTTTCTGATGATCTGATGTTGATAATTCTGGTTTTGTCTTATGTATTCGACTACAAGCATGCTGTATTCGAATACAGAATGTTAAAATTGCAGATTTTCACTAGTTTCAGCTTCTGTATTCGAATACAAGGGATATGTATTCGAATACAGATTCATGTTTTTTCCAAAAACTCAGTTTTAAACACTGTTTTATGAATTTTAAGAGTTTGGGGAACAATGGAAAGACTTGAGATGATTAAGTATGGAATTTGTGAGATAATGTGAATTGTTAATGATTGCTTGACTGTTTAATCATTGATGTGTTGAATGATGAAATTAATTGTGTTGAGATGTTTTGGGGGAAATGCTGGAAAGGCTGAGTTTTTCGGTTATTGCATACTGTTTTAAGTGAAGAGAAAACATTGCATGTTCATGCATTGCATAGTCAGGTGGTACCCGTGATGGGCCACAGAGTAATGCGGTAACCGTGATGGTCCGCGAAGTTAAGTAGTAATCGTGGGTTATAGAATAGTTCCGCGTGTATTAGACGGTCTGTTCTATCCGGGGTCAGAGTAGTTCCGCGTGTATTGGACGGTCTATTCTACTCGGGCTACGGAATGGCCGCGTGTTCGTGGTGGTCCATTCCATCCGGGCTACGGAGTGGCCGCGTGTTCGTGGTGGTCCATTCCATCCGGGCTACGGAATGGCCGCGTGTTCGTGGTGGTCCATTCAAATATGCGCAACCACGTGCTGATCTGTTGAGCGATTGGACGAGTGCTGGACTGTTGAGCGTCTGCACTAGGTACTGATCTGTTGAGCGATTGTACTTTGGTATATAAGTGCTGGACTGTTGAGCGTCTGCACTGGTACTGGACTGTTGAGCGTCTGTACCCTAAAATGCGCAACCACGTGCTGATCTGTTGAGAAATTGCACGAGTGCTGGACTGTTGAGCGTCTGCACTAGGTACTGATCTGTTGAGCGATTGTACCTTGGTATATGTCAAACGTGCTGGTCTGTTGAGCGACTGCACGAGTGCTGGTCTGTTGAGCGACTGCACTAGGTGCTGAGCTGTTGAGCGATTGCACCTTGGTCTTGAGGGCTGTTAAAGTCAAACATGTTGTGCTGGTCTGTTGAGCGACTGCACCTTGGTGATTCCAAGAAATTGTATACATGAGCATATGCATATTACATTGAGGGACTTGACCGGTGTGTCACGATTGTTTATATGATGAATGTTGGAAATTAATGTGTGTGAGTGCTGTTCAGAATTTGAAATTGTGAATTAATGATTGTGTTTTGTTGACGTGTTGTTTGTACTTACCACATATTTTTCATATTCATTGGCTACTGTTTTGAAAAGGCATATATGTCATTAAATTTCAAATGAGCATTATTATTTTCCTCATCATTGTCATATATTATACCTTGAATATATGTGTTGTTGTGAGATATATGTTATGTGCTTATTTGTTAATTTCGGTTGGTGACCCTTGCTATTATATTGTGGACTTTGGGCTTTGCCCTCAGATGTTACCCGAACCCGTCCTACCGACGGATACACTAACGACGGAAACGTCGTTAGTTTCCCTTGATCTTTACGTACGGAGTCTACATGGACAACGCAGAGGGACGGACGGTTGGCTGAAGACGAGGCTTATAGAGGATACGGTGGAGACCGTGCTACTGTAGCTTAGTGCATGATCAGTCTAGACTTTTGTATAGGGTCTTGAGTTTTGGGAAATGTAATTTTATTTTGGGAATTAATGTATTACTTTTTCCGCTGTATTATTCTGCACTCTGATACTGATTGGGTGATAACTTTTGAAATGAACTTATTTTATTTTAATTCCTTTGATATTAATTTTTGGAAAACTCATTTTAATTATTAAAAAAAAAAATACACCCGTGCTATGTTTTAAACTCGGGGTGTTACAATTGTGGTATCAGAGCATTGGGTTAAAGTTTTGGGTTAAAGCTCTGATTAAAGTATTTGTTTTGAGTCATTATCTGATCATGCATAGGAGCAAGTAGTTAAAGTGTCAAGTCTTGTGTAAGTTGGGGTGTGACTGATGTGATGACGTTGTTAAGTTTTGGAATTATTCCGAGTAGTGCGAGATTTCTACTTGATGATGGTTTTGTAAGGAACAATGCCTCCAAAGAAGAGACGACACTACAAGAGCCAACGTCAGCCGGGACGATCGGATGGATGAAGCGATGAATAACATGGCTGCGTCTGTTGTTGCACAGACGGCTGCCAAGACTCAACGAGATCTGGAGAAGAGAGAAAGAGAGATTCGCGCTGCTGAATCTAGAGGACTAGAGGATTTTCGTCGCCATAATCCTCCTAAGTTCAAAGGTGATGAGGGTCCAGAAAGAGCGGACCAGTGGATTCAAGAGATGGAGAAAATCTTCGAGATGATTAATTGCCGAGCAGCGGTGAAGGTCAACTATGCCACGTACCTGCTGATAGGGGATGCAGAGTATTGGTGGAGAAGTACAAGACTACTGATGGGGTCAGCTCACGAGGAGGTGAACTGGGAGTCGTTCAAGAAGAAGTTTTTGGACAAGTACTTCCCGATGAGTACTAGGACCAAGTTGGGTGACGATTTTCTGAATTGCACCAGGGTAACATGACAGTGGGGGAATATGCGGCTAAGTTTGAATCCCTGTCAAGACATTTCAGATTCTTTTGGGAAGAAGTTGATGAACACTTTATGTGTCATCGCTTTCAAAATGGACTGAAGTATGAGATACAAGACTCGGTCTTGCCTTTGGGAATTCAACGTTTCCAAGTGTTAGTAGAGAAGTGTAGAGAGGTTGAAGAGATGAAGAACAAGAGGGCCAACAGAGGAGGGAACTTTAATTCTGGAGGGCCTAGTCGGATGCACAATCAGAACAATAGAGGAAAACAAGTTGCTAAGAATCGCCCAGGGAACCAGACTTTTGGACAACAATTAGGACAAGGGGTTAGTTGTTTCCAATGTGGGAAAGAAGGACAATACGCTACTGCTTGTACCGTAAAGGATTCTCCCTATTTCAATTGCCATAAGCCAAGACACTTTGCAAGGGATTGCCAGGTTCCGAAGGTGGAACCAACAATGAACGCAACTAGGGCTACTCGTCCTGTTGCTAGAGGACGCGACTTGGGAACTGGAAAGTAAGATGAGGGAACAATATCCTCAGTTGTTATCAACATGTAGTTTTGAGGACGAAACTAATTTAAGGGGGGTGGTAATGTAAGACCCTTAAATTTAATATTAATTTATGGAATTAATATTAAGGGTATTTTGGGGATATTTGTAAAAATATTTAATATATCAGGGAATTAATTTTAAGTTTATATTAGTAGATCCAAAGATGATATAAAGATCCAAAGTGCCCTTGGTGCTTGTTTTAAACCATATAAAGATTTTTTAAGTTTAAAAACATGGTTTGGAAAATCAGAATTTTCAAATCTAGAGGGCTGTTTGACATAGACTTCCTCACTTATATAGCCATTTAAGAATGCACTTTTAACATCCATTTGATATAGAATTATATCATGATTAGCAGGAAATGATAAAATAATTCTAATTGCTTCTAACCTGGCCACTGGAGCAAAAGTCTCAGTGTAATCAATACCTTCCTGTTGACTGTATCCTTGAGCTACAAGTCTGGCTTTGTTCCTTACGACTTCACCTTTTTCATTGAGTTTATTCCTGAACACCCACTTGGTTTCAATAATGTTTTTGTTTGGTCTGGATACCAGATCCCAAACATCATTCCTTTGAAATTCATTCAGCTCTTCTTGCATTGCAAGTATCCAACCTTCCTCTGCCAAAGCTTCATGAACATTGCTTGGTTCAATTGTTGAGAGTAAACCAAACAGACTGGTTTATCTACTTGATGATATGGTATTCAATGATTCTGCTTCACTGCCAATAATGATAGTTTCTGGATGTGAAGACTTGTACTTCCATTCATTCTTTCCCTCTGACTTGTCTTCAGAGTCAGCATGTTCTTCTTTCTTGCTTTCATCTTTATCTTTCTTAGGTTCTGCTGCTGGTCCAGCTTCTGGTTCCTGTGCCTCTGGTTCACATGCAATTTCCTCATCTTGCTTTGATTTTTTAGAGTCAAGTTGTTTATCATCAAACTTAATGTGGATTGATTCTTCCACAGTGTTAGTTTCCTTGTTAAACACTCTATAAGCTTTTGATCTCTCAGAGTAACCAATAAAGGCACACTTTTGAGATCTAGAGTCAAACTTAGCTAGATTATCTTTAGTGTTCAACATAAAACAAGTACAACCAAATTGCTTGAAATAGGAAATGTTAGGTTTCTTACCTTTCCACAGTTCATATGGAGTTTTATTTAAGATTGACCTGATGTACACTCTATTCTGAATGTAGCAAGCTGTGTTGACAGCTTCTGCCCAAAGGTAGGTGGCAAGCTTCATATCATTCAACATGGTTCTAGCCATCTCCTGTATTGATCTATTTTTTCTTTCCACCACTCCATTTTGTTGTGGTGTTCTGGGGGATGAGAAGTTGGGAGAGATGCCATTCTCATCACAGAATTCTCCTCCATGATCACTTCTAATGTTTATGATCTTGACACCCTGTTCATTCATTACTTGCTTACAAAAAGAAATAAACACTTTGTGAGATTCATCTTTGTTTTTTAAAATTTTTACCCAAGTCCACCTTGAGTAATCATCAACAATCACAAATCCATATTTCTTACCACCGAGTCAAGCTGTATGAACAGGACCAAACAGATCTAAGTGAAGCAGTTCAAGTGGTTGAGAGGTAGAAACACTTTTTTTAGTTTTAAAAGAGCTTTTAGTTTGTTTACCTCTTTGACATGCTTCACACAGAATCTCAGTTTTGGAACTTACCTTGGAAAGCCCTCTTACCAACTGGAGTTTTCTCAACTCAGATATAAGTCTAGGGTTTGCATGCCCTAGCCTCTTGTGCCAAATCAGATTCTGCTCACTTAGAGATAATAAGCATTTAACATGTTTCTTAGCAAGACTAAACAAATCAATCTTATAAATATTATCTTTCCTAATGCCAGTAAACAAAATAGATTTATCAAGTTGACTAACAGCTTTGCATGTTTTTTGGTTAAAGATGACATTATATTTGAAATCACTTAATTGACTTATGCTTAAAAGATTATGCTTCAGACCTTTTACTAATAGAACATTTTTAATAGAAAGGAAAGAAGATTTGTTACCAATTGTTCTTGTACCAATAATCTGACCTTTCAGGTTTCCTCCAAAGGAAACTTTGCCTCCATTTTTCATGGTCAGATCCAAAAACATAGATTTGTCTCCTGTCATGTGTTTGGAGCAACCACTGTCCAAGTACCATGATTTATGTTGCTGATCAAACCTTGCTTTAGAATCAGAGTCAGACTCAGACTCAATTCGAGCCATTAGAGCCAGTTCAGTTTCTGGCCTGTTTGAGCAGTTTCCTTGATTCTGCTTTGGTTGATAGATCATGTTCCTCTGATTATTTTGGAAGATGATTTGGTTCTGGTAACTTGGATGAATCTGGTGATTATGATAACCTTGATGATTCTGGTGATTTGGATGAGTTGGATGAATCTAATAATTATGGGGATTTGAATGAATCTGACGATTCTGATGATTTTGATGAATCTCATAATTTTGATAATTCCTGTTATGGTTCTGGTTCTAGTACTGATTCTGATTCTGGTTCCAGTGTTGGTTCTGGTTCCAGTTCCTGTGCCTCTGATACTAGTTCCAGTTCTTGTTCTGATTCTGGTTCCAGTTTGGATTCTGGTTCTAGTTGAGTTGACCAGACCTTCTTCCATCAGACTCAGATTGCCTCTGCCTGGTTGTAGCAGGAACATAAACCTTCTTCTGCTTTTGCATTGCCAACATCCATTGTCCAGGCACCATTATTGGTGTCTCCTTCTGGTTGCTCAGAATATCTGCAACATAGAAAATTTTATCTTTTGGTACCTAGAACTGATTGGGTCCAAGTTTGTTAGTTTTAATAGTTCTCTGATCTTGTTTAGATTTTACCATTGGACAAGATAATTAAGAGTGAAATTTCTTAGCCCAAACAATGCATAAAACCATGTTACTGTTTCCATAAATCACAAATGCATATTTACTTATTTCCATTCCGTTAGAAATAAAGCTTTGAAAAAATTGCTCATGCATATCAGATTCACAAACAGTTTTGGAAGTGGAACAAATATTACTTTTAAGAGTTTGGTTTTCAGATTTGAGTCTTGCAACTTTAGTTTTAAAATCCTTGTTTTTAGTTGCATACTCAGAATTTTGATTCTTTAAAATTGGACTTCTTTGGTCAGATTTTTCTTATCTTCCCTAAGAGTTTTCAGTTTTAAAGACATCTTATTGTTTGCATTTAAAAAATCTTTTAAAGCATCAATTAATTCAGATTTAGTGAGATCACAAAATACCTTATTGTCTTCATCTTTTGAATCTGTTCCAGAGCTTGAGCTGTATCCAGAACTTGAGTTGGTATGAGCCATCAGAGCTAGAATTGTTTCCTCTGATGTGCTTCCAGACTTGCTTGAATGACTGCTTTGATCATTCTTCCTTCTGCCTGTTTTCCTTCCTGAAACTGTGCCTTTATGAAGTCCAGAGGCAGACATGATGTGTGCCATCATTGCTGTTTTTGCCTTTTCTTCATTAGATGATTCTTCTTCTGATTCTGATGCATCCCAGGCTGCCATCAGAGCTTTCTTTTTGAATCTGGAACTCTTCTTGTGCTATTTGCCTTTTTCCAGATTTGGACATTCTGACTTGATATGTCCAGGTTTATTGCATCCATAACAGATGATGCTCTTCTATTTAGATTCTTCCTTTCCTTTGCTGTTATGTTTCTTCTTGGAGCCTCTCCTCTTCCTGTTTTCCCAGATCTTAACCATCTATTTGGTTAAGTAAGCCATATCATCATAATCATTGTCACTATCCTCTATTCTGGTGCTGCCTTTGTAGCTTTCTTCTATTTTGACTTCAGGGCCAGATTCATCATCTTTTTTGGTTCATCTGCTTCCAGTTCTATTTCATGAGACTTGAGTGAGCTGATCAGATCTTCAAGTCTTAAGTTATTTAGATCTCTTGCTTGCTGGACTGCATTAACCATTGGTCTCCACTTGGTTGGTAAGCTTCTTAGAATCTTCTTGACTTGATCTGCTGTTGTGTAGCTTATCTTCAAGACATTCAGTCTAGAATCTACAGAACATTCCATCAACGTCTTCATCATCTTCCATCTTCAACATCTCATACTGTTTGACCAGTATGTTAGCCCTTGCTTCTTGAACCTGCTGGCTTCCTTCATAGGTCAGAACCAAATTGTCATAGATGCTTTTTGCTGTTTCCTTGTTGGTGCATCTATCAAATTCTTTAAATGTGATAGCGTTGATCAAGATGGTTCTGGACTTGTGATGTAGCTTGTATAACTTCTTCTGGTTGGGATTCATATCTTCTACATCCAATTCTTGACCAGTTTTGTCTCCTGGTGTAGTAGGTGCAGTATAGCCTTTGACTACCAAGGTCCAGATATCAGGATCTTGGGAGATGAAGAAGCTTCTCATTCTGTCTTTCCAGTATTCAAAGTGATCTCCAGCAAACAGTGGGGGCCTGTTGATGTTGCCTCCAAATTCTTCTTTGGATTCTGACATGTTGAACCCCCTTGGACCTTTCCTCAAACACTGTTAAGTGCTCAGCCTTGAGACCGAGCTCTGATGCCAATTGAAGGTGCAAACATGAGAAGGGGGGTTGAATTGTGTTTAACTAACTTGAATACTTTTTAGTTTTAAAACAAAACCTGTTATGTATGAATTAAAACAGAGTTAGCAGTGGATATAAAGTAAATAAAAACTCAGAATTTTATACTGGTTGAACGTTAACTAGGCTACGTCCAGTCCCTTCACTTTGAAGGATTTCACTAATTCAAAAACCTTGAATTACAAAGTACCACTGATCCTCCAAGTCAGTCTTCTCAAAAAGTCTAACAACCCTAGACTTTTGAGGAAAAGAACCTTGAATCTAATTGCTAAGTAATCTGCTACTCCTTCTGACTCCCTCAGATTGTAGACTCTACTTCAACAACTTATACCTAACACAAGAGAAAGAAAAACTTAGAGTACTTGCTTCTGGAAAACGGATACTCACAATTGACCTCACTGAAAACTCAAGTATTTTGCTTTTCGAAGTGTATGACTCTCAAGTATTTTCGATGCTAAGTCTTATGCCTTGAGCCTCCTTTTATAGATGAAAATTAGGGCTTCTTCCATGATCAAATTCGAGTTGTATCTGTCCAGATTCTCTTGCAAAAATAACTTGGCCAATCGGGTTTCACTTAAATAAAAATCGGATGTTTTATCTCAAGATTGCATTGAAAATTCTGTTGACCAATCTTGTTTCTTTTAATTTCAAACCATATCTTTTTAGGCTTCAGATTGCACTCGAATTTCTTCAAGTGTTCAGTAATTTTTGAATCAAATCTTCTTAATACTTTGAATCAAATCCTCTTAATTTTTGAATCAAATGTCTTAGTGTAATCGATACCTTTCTGTTGACTGTATCCTTGAGCTACTAGTCTGGCTTTGTTCCTTACCACTTCACCTTTTCATTGAGTTTATTCCTGAACACCCACTTGGTTCCAATAATGTTTTGGTTTGGTCTGGATACCAGATCCCAAACATCATTCCTTTGGAATTCATTCAGCTATTCTTGCATTGCAAGTATCCAACCTTCTACTTCAGATTTGAAGATTTGTCGAATTCTTGCTTGAAGCTTCTGCCTTTTCAAGTTCTTTTGCCTGCAACAGCTTTTGATTCCGATAAATCAAATTCTGCTTCTGATAAATGTGTAACAGCTTCTGATTTTGATAAATCAGCTTCTGGTTTTGGTAAATCTGTAACAGCTTCTGATTCTGGTAAATATCCAGATTTCTCTTCTGACTTATCTTGGCTGTTTCTGACTTGATCAGATTTATCTTTTGAAGATTTGTCATGTGTTGCTGACTTGCTTGTATCCTCTACCTTTCCAGGTACTTATGTTTCTTCTGCTTCTGCTCCCTTTGGTTCTGGTGAACCTGCACTATCTTTATCTTGCTTTGATTTGTTAGGATCAAGCAGTTTGTCATATAACATAATACAAATCAAATAATTTAAAAATGAACTCAATACAGTCAAACCATTAATTCTGCTTCTGGTGGTTTCTGCTTGGTTTTGAAGCCACTAGATTGTTGTTTCTGCTGAAGTTTTCAATTCGTGTGAATCATCTGGTTCCTATGATAGTTTGATAACCTGCAGAATACTTATCTAGCTTTGATTTTTAAGATCAAGCTTCTTGTTATCATAGTAAACATAAATTTCAAACAATAATAGTATTTACAGCAAGATGTAACCTCTATGTCAACAGTTTCAGTTTTACTCTGAAAATCCTCTTGCTTTTGATTTTCAGATTTCGAATCTGCATGTTCTGTGATTACATGGTTTGGATGAGGGGATTTGAATTCCCTTCCAGGTTTGTAGTCTTTATGAATCTCACTGGAGTGTTTGAAGAACTCTTCTGATTCCGATTCTTCTGTTTCTGCTTTGGCTGATACACCATGTTCGTCTGGTGATTCTGGAACATCTTTTTGTTCTGGTAACTTTGGTGAATCTGGTGATTCTGATAACCTTGATGGTTCTGGTGATTCTGGTAGTTCTGATTCTGGTTCTGGTTCCAGTACTGATTTTTATTTTGGTTCCAGTGTTGGTTCTAGTTCCAGTTCCTGTGCCTTTAATACTGGTTCCAGTTCCTGTTCTGATTTTGGTTCCATCGTTGGTTCTGGTTCCAGTTCCTGTACCTCTGATACTGGTTCCAGTTCTGATTCTGGTTCCAACTCCTGTTCTGATTCGTGTGATATCTTTGATATTTCTTGTTCCTCCTATGATTCTGATTCTGGTTCTGATAGGTATTGTGTTGACCAGTTCTTCTTCTACTAGAGTCACTAGGCTTCTGTTTTGTAGATGTTGGAACATAAACCTTCTTTTGCTTGTGCATTTCCAACATCCATTGTCCAGGCACTATTGTTGGTGTCTCCTTCTGGTTGCTCAGAATATCTGCAACATAGACAATTTGATCTTTTGGTACCCAGAACTGATTGGGTCCAAGTTTGTTAGTTTTAACAACTCTCTGATCTTGTTCAGATATTGCCATTGGACAGGATACTTCAGAGTGACCTTTCTTAGCAAAAACATCAGAATGAACAGTTTTAGTATCAGCAATAGTTTCTGTAAAACCAAGACCTCTCTTTCCAATGTTACTGTTTCCATAAATCATAGATGCATATTTACTTCTTTCCATTCCATTAGAAATAAAGTTTTGAAAAAATTGCTCATGCATATCAGATTTACAAACAGTTTTGGAAGTGGAACAAACATTACTTTTGAGAGTTTGGTTTTCAGATTTGAGTCTTGCAACATCGGTTTCAAAATCCTTGTTTTTAGTTGCATTCTCAGAATTTTGATTCTTTAAAACATGTACTTCTTTGGTCAGATTTTTCTTATCTTCCCTAAGAGTTTTCAGTTTTAAAGACATCTTATTGTTTGCATTTAAAAAGTCTTTTACAGCATCAATTAATTCAGATTTAGAGAGATCAGAAAATACCTCAATGTCTTCATCTTCTGAATCTGTTCCAGAGCCTGAGCTGTATTCAGAACTTGAGTTGGTATGAGCCATCAGAGCCATAATTGCTTCCTCTGATGTGCTTCCAGACTTGCCTGAATGACTGCTTTGATCATTTTTCCTTCTGCCTGCTTCCCTTCCTGAAACTGTGCCTTTATGAAGTCTAGAGGCAGACCTGATGTGTGCCATCATTGCTGTTTCTGCCTCTTCTTCATCAGACGATTCTTCTTCTGATTCTGATACATCCCAGGAAGCCATCAGACCATTCTTTCTTAATCTGGAACTCTTCTTGTGCTGTATGCTTTTTTCTAGATTTGGACATTCTGACTTGATATGTCCAGGTTCATTGCATCCATAACAGTTGATGCTCTTCTTTTCCGATTCTTCCGTTCCTTTGCAGTTATGTTTCTTCTTCTTCTTCTTCTTCCTGTTTTCCCAGATCTTAACCATCTGTTTGGTAAAGTAAGCCATATCATCACAGTCACTATAGCTATCCTCTTATTCTGGTGCTGCCTTTGCAGCTTTCTTTTGTTTCGACTTCAGGGCCAGATTCTTCTTCTTCTTTGGTTCATCTGCTTCCATTTCTATTTCATGAGACTTGAGTGAGCTGATCAGATCTTCAAGTCTTAAGTTCTTCAGATCTTTGACTTGCTGAACTGCAATAACCATTGGTCTCCACTTGGTTGGTAAACTTCTTAGAATCTTCTTGACATGATCTGCTGTTGTGTAGCTTTTCTTCAAGACCTTCAGTGCAGATATCAGAGTCTGGAATCTACATAACATTCCATGAATGTTTTCATTATCTTCCATCTTGAACCTCTCATACTGTTTGACTAGTATGTTAGCCCTTGCTTCTTGATCCTACTGGCTTCCTTCATAGGTCAGAACCAGATTGTCGAATATGCTCTTTGCTGTTTCTTTATCTGTGCATCTGTCAAATTCCTTGAATGTGATGGCACTGATCATGATGTTTTTGGACTTCTGATGCAGTTTGAATAATTTGTTCTGATCTGGTTTCGTATATTCATAGTCCAGTTCTTTAGTTGGATCTCTTGGAATAGTAGGTGCAGTGTAACCTTTGACTACCAGCTTCCATAATTCAGGATCTTGAGATATGAAGAAACTTCTCATTCAGTCCTTCCAATACTCAAACCTTTCTCCATCAAACAGTGGTGGTCTGTTGATGTTGCCTCCCAAATCATCTTTGGATTCTGCCATATTGAATCCCTTGGACCTTTCCTCAAACACTGTTAAATGCTCAGCCTTGAGACCGAGCTCTGATGCCAATTGAAGGTGCAAACACGAGAAGGGGGGTTGAATTGTGTTTGACTAACTTGAATACTTTTTTTGTTTTTGCAGTTTTAAAACAAAACTTGATGCATGAATAAAACAGAGTTAGCACCGGATATAAAATAAAATAAAACACAAAATTTTATACTGGTTCACCGTTAACGAGGCTACGTCTAGTCCTTTCACTTTGAAGGATTTTGCTAATTCAAAACCTTGAATTACAACAATACCACTGACCCTCCAAGTCAGTCTTCTCAAACAATCTAAAAATCCTAGACTTTTGAGGAATACAACACCTTGACTTCTCAAGTCAAGTCTTCTCCTGCCAATCTGACAACCCCAGATTGTAGAAGGAATTACAACGCCTTGAATCTAATTGCTAAGTAATTTGCTACCCCTTCTGACTCCCTCAGATTGTAGACTCTACTTCAACAACTTAGATTTAACACAAGGGAAAGAAAAACACGAGTGCTTGCTTCTGGAAAGCTGGAACTCACAATTAACCTCACCGAAAACTTGAGTGTTTGCTTTTGGAAGTGTATGACTCTTCTGTGATTTTTCGATGCTAAGTCTTCTGCCTTGAGCCTCCTTTTATAGATGCAGATTAGGGTCTCTTCCAAGCTTAAATTCGAGCTGTATCTTGCTAGATACTATTGCAAAAATACTTTGACCAATCGGGCTTCACTTAAATAAAAAACATATCTTTTTATGCTTCAGATTGCCTTTCAAAAATAACATTGACCAATTCTGACAATAATTAATTCTGGAACAAATCTTTCTTCCCGCCAATAGCTTATGAATTCCACAAGTCTTCAATTTATTTTTGTATCAAATCCTTTTAAATACTTTGATCAAATTTTAATCAAATCTCCACCGATTATCATCATGATTAAATCTGAACCCTTTGATCTTCTGCTCTCGTCCACATCTGGACCATACTAATGTTTGAACCAAGTTGGTTCTAAGACTTAGGATTTTGATGTTTACAAAAGCACTCAATGTAATCTTATTTTGTACCTTGAATTATTAATTTAAAAGCCACTAGAAACTGAAGAAATCAGAAGCAGAAGATCAAAGGATTCTAGAAAATGAATTCTGGAATTACCAGAAGATACTCCAGGATGTCAAAAAACATCACCAGAAGATATCTTTGATGGCCCATATCAGAAGGAAGAAAAATTAGAAGGAAACATGGATCATACCAAAGGAAAGCCTGCCAGAAGGAGAGTTGTTCCAGACCAAGAGAAATCAAATATCAGATTTATTCCAGAAGTTATTCTGACCAGAAGATGGCCTGGCAGTGAGAAATTAAAACAGCCCAGACTTGTTCCAGACTTAACCAGAAGATAAGTTTAAGGGTCCAGAACAAGAGAATCAATTCAGATTTGATCCAGACCATAAGATAACATGATTAAGGGCATGAAACTAAGTCCATACCAAAAGAAATGAATTC
The DNA here is from genome assembly GCA_037974295.1 of Cicer cuneatum. NCBI lineage: Eukaryota > Viridiplantae > Streptophyta > Magnoliopsida > Fabales > Fabaceae > Cicer > Cicer cuneatum. Next base: position 51,632,774 of record JBBPBO010001984.1, read on the forward strand.
CAGAATTGATCCAGACCTGATCTAAAATCAAAAGTAAAATGCCCAGACTGAAATATTACTTGTCCAGATTTAATTTCAATTTAATCTAGACCAAAGTCCCGAATTGGTTCAGATCCAAGGGAAGATTTCCAGATCAGTGGTTCAGAATTAATTATTTGGTCCAGTGATGGTCCAGATCAGAAGATCAGACCATGGCCCAGTGTTGGCCGAAATTAGAGGGACAGGATGTGCAGTCCAGCAAAGGCCGAGTTCAGAGGATTATAGCATATCAGGTGTGCATCCAGGATGGCCAAAATCAGAAGATCAGAGGGTCAGGAAGTGTGGTCCAGGGATAGCCGAAATCAGAGGATCACAGCATATCAATTAGGTTGGTCCAGATGTGGACTAGCGCATGAAGATCCAATGGTCCAGATTTAATCAGGAAATTTATACGGTGGAGAATTTAATTTATTTTGATCAAAGAATTAAAAAGATTTGTTACAAAAATAAAGTGAGGTGTTGTGGAATTCAGGAGCTGTGGCGGGAAGGAACCAACTGATTTAATTGGCCAGTTATTTTGAAAGAAAATCTGAAGCTAAATAAAAGATATGTTTTTTATTTAAATGAAGCACAATTGGTCAAGTTAAGTTGTTGAAGTAGAGTCTACAAGCTGATGGAGTCAGTAGGGGTAGCAGGTTACTTGGCAATTAGATTCATATTGTTGTGTGTTAAATCTAAGTTGTTGAAGTAGAGTCTACAAGCTGAGGGAGTCAGTAGGGGTAGCAGGTTACTTAGCAATTAGATTCATAGTGTTGTGTGTTAAATCTAAGTTGTTGAAGTAGAGTCTACAATCTGAGGGAGTCAGAAGGGGTAGCAGGTTACTTGGCAATTAGATTTATAGTGTTGTGATTTCTTCTTCAATCTGGGATTGTGAGATTGGCTGAAGACAGGAGCTGCATTCGTCAAAGAAGTCTAGGATTGTTAGACTGTTTGAGAGAGGGTCAATAGCAAGGTTGTAATTCAAGGTTTGAATTAGTGAAATCCTTCAAGGTGAAGGGACTCGACGTAGCCTCGTTAACGGTGAACCAATATAAAAACTGTGAGTTTTATTTTTACTTTTATCTGCTGCTAACTCTGTTTTTAATTATACATCAAGTTTTGTTTCAAAAGTATAAAAACAGGAAAAGTATTCAAGTTAAGTCAAACACAATTCAACGCCCCCTTCTCGTGTTTGCACCTTCAATTGGCATCAGAGCTCGATCTCAAGCTAAGCACTTAACAGTGTTTGAGGAAAGGTCCAAGGGGTTCAACATGGCAGAATCTAGAGAAGAATTGGGAGGCAACATCAGCAGACCACCATTGTTTGATGGAGAAAGGTTTGAGTATTGGAAGGACAGAATGAGAAACTTTGTCATATCTCAAGATCCTGAACTATGGAAGATGATAGTTAAAGGATACACTGCACCTACTAATCCAGAAGATCCAACTAAGAAACTAGACATGGATGATATGAAACCAGATCAGAGCAGATTACACAAACTTCATCACAAGTCCAGAAACATCATGATCAGTGCAATCACATTCAAGGAGTTTGATAGATGCACAGATAAAGAAACAGCAAAGAGCATATTCGACAGTCTGGTTCTGACCTATGAAGGAACCCACCAGGTTCAAGAAGCAAGAGCTAACATATTGGTCAGGCAATATGAGCTGTTCAAGATGGAAGAGGATGAAGACATTGAAGCAATGTTCAGCAGATTCCAGACTCTGGTATCAGGTTTAAAAGTATTAAACAAAAGCTATACCACTGCAGATCATGTCAGGAAGATTCTAAGAAGTTTACCAAAAAGGTGGAGACCAAAGGTTACTGCAATACAGGAAGCCAAAGATCTGAATAACTTGAGACTTGAAGACCTGATCAGCTCACTCAGGTCTCATGAAATAGAACTGGAAGAAGATGAACCAAAGAAGAAGAAGAATCTGGCTCTGAAGTCGAGACAGAAGAAAGCTGCAAAGGCAGCATCAGAATCAGAGGATAGTGACACTGACTGTGATGATATGGCTTACTTAACCAAAAAGATGGTAAGATATGGGAAAACAGGAAGAAAAGAGGTTCCAAGAAGAAACATAATAGCAAAGATAATGAAGAATCTGACAAGAAGAACATCATCTATTATGGATGCAATGAACCTGGACATATCAAGTCAGAATGTCCAAATCTGGAAAAAGATAAACAACACAAGAAAAGTCCCAGATTCAGAAAGAAGGGTCTGATGGCTGCCTGGGATGTATCGGAATCAGAGGAAGAATCGTCTGATGAAGAAGAGGCAGAAACAGCAAAGATGGCTCACATCAGGTCTGCTTCTGGACCTCATAAAGGAATGATTTCAGTTAGGAAAACAGGCAGAAGGAAGAATGATCGAAGCAATCATTCAGGCAAGTTTGGAAGCACATCAGAAGAAGCAATTCTGTCTCTGATGGCTCATACCAATTCAAGTTATGGATATAGCTGAGGAACAGAATAAGAAGATGAAGACAGTGAGGTATTTTCTGATCTTTCTAAATCTGAATTAATTGAGACGTTAAAAGACTTGTTAAATGCAAACAATAAGATGTCTTTAAAACTGAAAACTCTTAGGGAAGATAAGAAAAATCTAACCAAAGAAGTTCAAGTTTTAAAGAATCAAAATTCTGAGTATGCAACTGAAAACAAAGATTTTAAAACTGAAGTTGCAAGACTCAAGTCTGAAAACCAAACTCTCAAAAGTAATATATGTTCCACTTCTGAAACTGTTTGTAAATCTGATATGCATGAGCAATTTTTTCAAAACTTTATGTCTAATGGAATGGAAAGAAGTAAATATGCATCTATGATTTATGGAAATAGTAACTCTGGAAAAAGAGGTCTTGGTTTTACAGAAACAATTACTGAAAATAAAGTTGTTCATTATGATGTTTTATGTATTGTTTGTGCTAAGAAAGGTCACTCTGAATTATCTTGTCCAATGGTAAAATCTGAACAAGGTCAGAAAGCTGTTAAGGCTAACAAACCTGGACCCAATCAGTTCTGGGTACCAAAAGATCAAATTGTTTATGTTGCAGATATTTTGAGCAACCAGAAGGAGACACCAACAATAGTGCCTGGACAATGGATGTTGGCAATGCACAAGCAGAAGAAGGTTTATGTTCCAACATCTACCAAACAGAAGCCAAGTGACTCTGGTATAAGAAGAACTGGTCAACACAATACCTATCAGAACCAGAACCAAAATCATAGGAGGAACATGAAACATCAAAGATATCACACGAATCAAAACAGGAACTGGAACCAGAACCAGAACTAGAACCAGTAGTAGGAGCACAGAAACTGGAACCAGAACCAGAACTGGAATCAGTATCAGAAGTACAGGAACAGGAACCAGAACCAACACTGGAACCAGAACCAGAATCAACACTGGAACCAGAACCAAAATCAGTACTGGAACCAGAACCAGAACAGGTATCAAAGGTTCAGGTATGATCATCTGAATTACTTTAATTATCAGAATCAGTATAACTACAGGAACTATCAGAATCACCAGAACCATCAAGGTTATCAGAATCACCAGATTCACCAAAGCCACCAGAACCAAAACATGTTCCAGAATCACCAGAGGAACATGGTGTATCAGCCAAAGTAGAAAGAGAACAATCGGAATCAGAAGAGTTCTTCAAACACTCCAGTAAGATTCATCAAGACTACAAACCTGGAAGGGAATTCAAATCCCCTCATCCAAACCACGTAATCACAGAACATACAGATTAGGAATCTGAAAATCAGAAGCAAGAGGATTTTCAGAGTAAAACTGAAACTGTTGACATAGAGGTTCATCCTGTTGTAAATACTATTATTATTTGATATTTATGTTTACTGTGATAACAAGAAGCATGATCTAAACAAATCAAAGCTAGATAAGTATTTTGTAGGTTTTCAAAATGTCAGAGGAACCAAGTGATTCACACGAATTGAATGCCTCTGCAGAAACAGCATTCCAGTGGTTTCAAAAACAAGCATAAACCACCAGAAGCAGAAACCACCAGAAGCAGAATTAATGGTTTGGCTGTATTGAGTTCATTGTTAAATTAATTGATTTATATTATGTTGTATGAAAAACTGCTTGATCTTGACAAAACAAAGCAAGATAAAGATAGTGCAGGTTCACCAGAACCAAAGGGAGCAGAAACAGAAGTACCTGGAAAGGTAGAGAATACAAGCAAGTCAGCAACCCATGACAAATCTTCAAAAGATAAATCTGATCAAGTCAGAAACAGCCAAAATAAGCCAGAAGAGAAATCTGGATATTTACCAGAATCTGAAGCTGTTACAGATTCACCAGAACTAGAAGCTGATCTATCAGAATCAGAAGCTGTTACAGATCTTCCAGAAGCTGATGTTGATGAAGCTTTGGCAGAGGAAGGTTGGATACTTGCAATGCAAGAAGAGCTGAATGAATTCCAAAGGAATGATGTTTTGGATCTAGTATCCAGACCAAACAAAACATTATTGGAACCAAGTAGGTGCTCAGAAACAAATTCAAGGAAAAGGGTGAAGTTGTAGCTCAAGGATACAGTCAACAGAAAGGTATAGATTACACTGAGACTTTTGTTCCAGTGGCCAGATTAGAAGCAATTAGAATTATGTTATCATTTGCTGCTAATCATGATATAATGCTGTATCAAATGGATGTTAAAAGTGCATTCTTAAATGGATATATAAGTGAGGAAGTCTATGTCAAACAGCCCTCTGGGTTTGAAAATTCTGATTTTCCAGACCATGTTTTTAAACTTAAGAAATCTTTATATGGTTTAAAACAAGCACCAAGGGCATGGTATGACAGACTTAGCAACTTTCTGCTTAAGAATGAATTTAATAGAGGCCAAATTGATAATACATTATTTAGGAAATCCATTAATTGATATTCTGATTATCCAAGTTTATGTTGATGATATCATATTTGGATCAACTAATGGCACTTTGTGCAAAGAGTTTTCTAACCTAATGTAGAAGGAGTTCCAAATGAGCATGATGAGAGAACTTAAGTTCTTCTTGGGAATTCAGATTCATCACGGTAAATCAGGTATACCCAATCTAAATACACCAAAGAACTTCTTAAAAAGTTCAAGATGAGTGATTGTAAGCCTATGGCCACCCCCATGCACCCAACCTGCTCACTTGAGAAAGATGAAACCAGGCAAAATGTAGACCAGAAAACATACAGAGGTATGATTGGATCCCTTCTTTATTTAACTGCTTCTAGACCTGACATTCTGTTTAGTGTTTGTGTCTGTGCCCGTTTTCAAGCTGATCCTAGGGAATCCCATTTAACTGCTGTCAAACAAATTCTAAGATACCTTAAAGGAACCACCAACCTTACCTTGTTATACAAGAAAAACCCCACCTACAAACTCAAAGGTTTTTGTGATTCTGACTAGGCTGGAGACAAGTTGGAAAGGAAAAGTACCAATGGCAACTGCACATTCTTAGGTGATAATTTGATCTCTTGGTCAAACAAAAGACAAAACACCATTGCCATGTCAACAGCTGAAGCTGAGTATATATCAGCAGTAGGATGTAGTTCACAGTTACTCTGGATGAAACATCAACTTGAAGATTACAACATCTTTGAAACCAATATCCCTTTGTTCTGTGATAACACTTCAGCCATAAACCTAACCAAGAACCCTATCTTACACTCTAGAGCCAAACACATTGAAATAAAACACCATTTCATTAGGGACCATGTTCAAAAAGGGACTTTAAGCATCCAATTTGTGGACACTGATCATCAATGGGCTGACATCTTCACCAAAGCATTACCAGAAGATAGGTTCGAGTTCATCAAGAAAGCTTCTCAGCATGACCTCCATATCTGACTAGCTCAAGTAGTCATCTTAGGAGTTTTTAAATTTCCTGTAATTTTATTTTCTGTCTTTTAGTTTATGTTTTTACTTTCTGTACTTTGTAAAGAGAAAAACAAAAAAAATACAAAAATAGTAGGACCACTTTTTGGCTGATGACAAAAAGGGGGAGAAAGAGAGAGAGAAAGAAAGGAGAAATAAGTAGAAAAGGAGAGATAAAAAAAAAGGAGGAGCAAAAAAGAAAGAGATGAAAAGAGGAGAACTAAGTAGAAACGGAGAGAATCAGGGAGAGAGAAAAAGAAAGAGTGAAAAAGAGAAGGAGTTGAAAAGGAGTGGAAACAGGGAGAGAGAAAAACAAAGAGAGAAAAAGAAAGACTGAAAAGAGAATGAGTTGAAAAGGAGAGGAAATATGAAGAGAGAATAAAGAAGGAGTTGAAAAGGAGAGGAGAAGAGAAGAAAAGAAAGAGAGAACAAAGAAGGAGTTGAAAAGGAGAGTATCAGACTTAGGGGGAGAGATTGGTCTTAGGGGGAGTAATTCAAGTTTTTGAGTTACAAGTTAGCAAAATAAGTTAAGGTTTTGTCATCATCAAAAAGGGGGAGATTGTTGGAACCAAGTTGGTTCTAAGACTTAGAATTTTGATGTTTACAAAAGCACTCAATGTAATCTTATTTTGTACCTTGAATTATTAATTTAAAAGCCACCAGAAACTGAAGAAATCAGAAGCAGAAGATCAAAGGATTCCAGAAAATGAATTCTGGAATTACCAGAAGATACTCCAGGATGTCAAAAAACATCACCAGAAGATATCTTTGATGGCCCATATCAGAAGGAAGAAAAATCAGAAGGAAACATGGATCATAACAAAGGAAAGCTTGCTAGAAGGAGAGTTGTTCCAGACAAAGAGAAATCAAATATCAGATTTATTCCAGAAGTTATTCTGACCAGAAGATGGCCTGGCAGTGAGAAATTAAAACAGCCCAGACTTGTTCCAGACTTAACCAGAAGATAAGTTTAAGGGTCCAGAACAAGAGAATCAATTCAGATTTGATCCAGACCATAAGATAGCATGATTAAGGGCATGAAACTAAGTCCATACCAAAAGAAATGAATTCCAGAATTGATCCAGACCTGATCTAAAATCAAAGGTAAAATGCCCAGACTGAAATATTACTTGTCGAGATTTAATTTCAATTTAATCTAGACCAAAGTCCAGAATTGGTTCAGATCAGAGGGAAGATTTCCAGATCAGTGGTTCAGAATTAATTATTTGGTCCAGTGATGGTCCAGATCAGAAGATCAGACCATGGCCCAGTGTTGGCCGAAATTAGAGGGACAGGAAGTGAAGTCCAGCAAAGGCCGAGTTTAGAGGATTATAGCATATCAGGTGTGCATCCAGGATGGCCGAAATCAGAAGATCAGAGGGTCAGGAAATGTGGTCCAGGGATAGCCGAAATCAGAGGATCACATTATATCAATTAGGTTGGTCCAGATGTAGACTAGCGCATGAAGATCCAATGGTCCAGATTTAATCAGGAAATTTATACGGTGGAGAATTTAATTTATTTTGATCAAAGAATTAAAAAGATTTGTTACAAAAATAAAGTGAGGTGTTGTGGAATTCAGGAGCTGTGGCGGGAAGGAACCAACTGATTTAATTGGCTAGTTATTTTGAAAGAAAATCTGAAGCTAAATAAAAGATATGTTTTTTATTTAAATGAAGCACAATTGGTCAAGTTATTTTTGCAAGAGAATCCATCAAGATTCAGCTCGAATTTAAGCATTGGAAGAGGCCCTAATCTGCATCTATAAAAGGAGGCTCAAGGCAGAATACTTAGTATCGAAAATCACAAAAGAGTCATACACTTCCAAAGCAAACACTCTCAAATTTTCATAGAAGTCAATTGTGAGTTCCAGCTTTCAAGAAGCAAGTACTCGTGTTATTTTCCTTCCACTGTGTCAAATGTAAGTTGTTGAAGTAGAGTCTACAAGCTGAGGGAGTCAGTAGGGGTAGCAGGTTACTTGGCAATTAGATTCATAGTGTTATGTGTTAAATCTAAGTTGTTGAAGTAGAGTCTAAGAGCTGAGGGAGTCAGTAGGGGTAGCAGGTTACTTGGCAATTAGATTCATAGTGTTGTGTGTTAAATCTAAGTTGTTGAAGTAGAGTCTACAATCTGAGGGAGTCAGAAGGGGTAGCAGGTTACTTGGCAATTAGATTTATAGTGTTGTGATTTCTTCTACAATCTGGGATTGTCAGATTGGCTGAAGACAGGAGCTGCATTCCTCAAAGAAGTCTAGGATTGTTAGACTGTTTGAGAGATGGTCAGTAGCAAGGTTGTAATTCAAGGTTTGAATTAGTGAAATCCTTCAAGGTGAAGGGACTGGACGTAGCCTCGTTAACGGTGAACCAGTATAAAAACTATGAGTTTTATTTTTACTTTTATCCACTACTAACTCTGTTTTTAATTATACATCAAGTTTTGTTTCAAAAGTATAAAAACAGGAAAAGTATTCAAGTTAAGTCAAACACAATTCAACCCCCCTTCTCGTGTTTGCACCTTCAACTAAGTGATCTGCTGTGATCCTCTGATTTCAGCCAACCCTATACCACACTTTCTGATCTTCTGATCTCGGCCAACCTGGACTTGCAAACTGATCTGCTGTGATCCTCTGATCTCGGCCATTACTGGACCACACGTACTGACCTTCTGATTTCGGCCAACACTGGGCCATTGTCTAATCTTCTGATCTCGGCCAACACTGGGCCATATACTTAAATCTTGACCATTGATCTGAACCTTTTCCCTCTGATCTGGACCAATTCTGAACTGGGTCTGGATTGAACTGAAATTAAATCTGGACAAATAATATTTCAGTCTGGACATTTTACCTTGTGATTTGGATCAGGTCTGGATCAAATCTGGACATCATTTCTTCTTGTTTGGACTTAGTTTCATACCCTGAACCATGCTATCTTCTGGTCTGGGTCAAATCTGGATTGAATCTCTTGTTCTTGACCCATTAATTTATCCTTTGATTAAGTCTGGATCAAGTTTGGGCTGTTTTATTATTTCACTGTCAGGCCATCTTCTGGTCATAATAACTTCTGGTCTAAGTCTGACTAATGATTCCTTCTGGTCTGGATCAAGTCTCCCTCTAGCAGGCTTCCTTTTGGTCTGGTCCAGGTCTTCTTCTGACTTTGCTTCCTTCTAATCTGGGCCAACAAAGATATCCTCTGGTAATTTCAGGATGCATCCTCTGGTACCTTCTGGATGCATTATCTGGTGTCTTCATCTTCTGCCTCTGAAAACATCATCTTCTGGTGGCATTTAATGTAATAATTCAAGGTACAAAATAAGATTACATGGAGTGCTTTTGTAAACATCAAAATCCTAAGTACTTAGAACCAACTTGGTTCCAACAGGTGTATCCTCTGGTGCCTTCTGGAGGTGTATCCTCTGGTGCCTTCTGGATGCATCCTCTGGTATCTTCTGGAGGTGTATCCTTTGGTCTGATTTTGTCCTCTAGTAACTCATCTTCTGCCTCTGGTGACTTCATCTTCTGGTGGCATTTAATATAATAATTCTAAGTACAAAATAAGATTACATGGAGTGCTTTTGTAAACATCAAAATCCTAAGTACTTAGAACCAACTTGGTTCCAACACTTATAAATTGTTTATCTAAAAGCTCCTCCAATTGTTTCTTAAGCTCAGACAATTCTAAGGGAGACATCTTATATGGTGCCATGGATATGGGCCCAGTACCTGGTACAAGGTCAATACTTCAGGGAATTCACGCACAATAAGAACATCTTGTACTACCACTTTTTCTTCAAGTTCCAACGAGGATAGGATCATGTATAACTAGGCATCTTCTTTAAGAGTACCTTCACTTGGTTGGCAGATATATTGTTAGGCTTCTCTCTCTCTTCTGGTTCCATGAATTCAATAGTTTTACTAAAAAAATCTACGCGGAGTCAATTAGCAAATAACCAATCCATACCGAGGATTACATCAACTAGACGTAAAGGTAAACATACTAAGTCAACTCAGAAGTTCTTTCCACACACAGATAGAAATATTATGACAAACACTACAGGTGTCAACAGAGTCACTAGTTGGGGTATTCACAATCAAATCATACTGTAAATGAGACACAAGTAGTCCTAAACGTCTAACACGATCAAGAGACACAAAGGAATGAGTAGCACCACAATCAAATAGCACAAACAAAGGAGTATCACTTATGAGACACGTACCTTGGATCAAGTTATCTTTCTCAGATACTCCTGCACCACTAAGGGCAAAGACTCTTCCATTAGACACAGGTCAGCTGGCTTGGGAACTCTGGTTTCTAGATTGGGGAGTCTTCTTTGGATAGGGGCATGTGGTGATGATGTGGCTCTGTTGTTGACAATTAAAACAAGTAACTGCAACATCTCTGCACTCAAATGTCATATGACCTTGCTTACCACACTTGTGACATCGAATAGGGGTAGCTGGAACACTGTTGTTACTACTGTTGTTGCTCGAGACTTGACTCCTGTTGTTGCTATTCACATAACTAACTCCTCTTCCATTCGGGTTTCCTCTACCACCCCCATAACTATAACTGTTTTCATTTCCTTTTCCATTACCATTACCATTTCCTCTTCCAGCTGGAGAACCGTGTTGGTGATAATTCGAACGACTTTCAAATTTACTAGGAGGGAAAGAGTAAGGTTTTCCCCTATTATGATGCATAGGCCTCTTGTCCTTCATGGTTCCAGTGTTTTGGTAATGTGCCCTTTCAGCACGACTATCCTCATCATAGATCCTACTCTTATTCACTAGGGTAGGGAAGTCACGGATCTCTTGCATTCCAACCTGCTTCTTGATCTCTGGTCTGAGTCCCATTTCAAATTTGATGCACTTAGATTTTTCTCCTACTTCTCTTATATAGAGTGGATAGTACCTGGAAAACTCCTCAAACTTAGCGGCATATTCTGCCACTGACATATTACCTTGTTCTAACTTGATAAATTCCATTTCCTTCCTATTGTGGATGTCTTCAGGAAAATACTTGACTAGGAACATGTTTCTGAATACTATCTAAGTAGTTGCAGTTCCTGCATTATCTAAACCCTGACGCGCATTATCCCACCAATGTTCAGCTTCTTCTATCAACATAAAAGTTCCGAAATGCACTTTTTGGCCTTTGGGACATGCCACTCCTCTAAAAAATTTCTCAATCTCTTGCAACCACTTCTGGAATCGATCCATCAAATGATGGAGGATTAGCCTTATGGAATCGATCCATCACCATGAACTCATTTATTTGCACATTCCCTTGATCACTAGTGTAACTATTAGCTTGAGCAACAGCTTGAGCAACAACCTGTGCAGCTTGAGCAGCAGCTTGTGCAGAGGCTTGCGTAGTAGCTTGTTCAGAGGCTTGCGCAGTAGCTTGGGATTCAGCCAAAGCCTGTAGAGCCTGCACTTAAACTCCTTCCATGTACTCTAGAGCCTCAGCAATTGCAGCGTCATTCCTCCCACTAGCCATCACTACCTACATGAATCAGATAGGCCAATTGAATACAGTGGGACACTTAGGGAGAAAGAAAACTAACTTAGTTCTACACTACTAACACAATAACAATCATAGTAACAACACACATATAACAGAGCACACAAGGAAACATAGTGAACACATAACACACCTACGGTCTGATTGGACAGACCTGCTCTGATACCACTAATGTGACACCCTAGATCCCAAATTTATTTAAATTTTTTTCTTTCAAATTTTAATTTAAAAATAATAAAATATAAATAAATAAATAAATAAATCAAACTTTTGAACGATTTCTTTAAGGTAAAAGTATCACTTAATCATGGACAAGTCATATTAATCCAAAGTTTCCATCAGCTTAACAATTCGATGGTCATAACAGTGATCAAATGAAATTCTTTTTGAAGCACACATACATAAGTTACTGATAATTATAAATGTAGTCCCAACCCGATGTCACTATTAGAGCAAATTTCCCAAAAGTACTGATGTTCAAATATGCAATTAACAGAAGGAAGATGATAAAAGTCTTCAAGATGAGACGACTTCCTACACCCTGAGAGTATTAATCTTCACATGCAGCTTACAGCTCGTCTGTGTCCATCGCAAACGCCAAACACAAACAACGAGGGGTGAGTATCGAAATTATGTAACAATATAATGTAAACGAGTAATCAAATTAACACAAACCTGAGAAACATTCCAGAACATAATATCAAGGTTAATCTAATTCAATCACAATACAACAGTCACAGGTAGAAAATGTTATGCATGTCCTATACTCTATACTTCTTCATCACTTGGTACCATTCTACTCTGAAGTACTTGGTTAGGAGGCCTGATACTATGCCACTACAAGAGTGGACGAACAATTCATGAATGGCCAAGTCCTCATAGATCCCCACAACTCAACCCGAGACACATATACGCGACGGTCGGGGTACTCTTGTTTTGCACGGTAGCTCCCGGCCTCAAGGAATAACCTACTAATCCACTTAGGAATTCCCAACTAGATGTACCCCCAAGGTCTATCAGTCTTACCTTACGGTTTGACTGTAGCCCTCCACGATCAGGCTCATTCAGTTGTACTTCCCCGAATCACTAGGTTTGTCAAACCCTCCCTATATGATGACAAAATAATTCTCACTCCAAAACTACAACATCTATCTCATACGTACTAGATTATCATAACTCAATAATTTTCTGTTGTACTTCACAATATTCATCATTATATATATATATATTAGTCAATCACAATAAATCCTCAATATTTATTTGGTCTACACTACTCACAATACACAGTCCAATCACATAATAAGAAATCAAACAAGTGGGACATTCAAGTAATATCATAATTTCAATCAAGTTACAAGAACACTCAAGTACATATCATTCATACAATAACAATCAACATAAGGTTCATAAAACTAGACAACATGAAATCTTGATATACATAAATTCACAACAATTCTATAGGTTGCTAAAATATATTTTAGTCCTCCCTATTACCATCCATATATTATTAATTAATTATTATCACTCAATAGGGCTCGACCATACGTAGTAACTCCTAGATGAATATATGGGAATTTTAGTATTCCCGTTCATCTCATGTCATTTTTGAAGGTGCAAACACGAGAAAGGGGTTGAATTATGTTTGACTAACTTGATTACTTTTTCTGTTTTTGCAGTTTTATAACAAAACCTGATGTATGAATAAAACAGAGTTAGCAGCGGATATAAAGTAAATATAAAACTCATAATTTTATACTGGTTCACCGTTAACTAGGCTACGTCCAGTCCCTTCACTTTGAAGGATTTCACTAATTCAAAAAATTTGAATTACAACAATACCACTGACCCTCCAAGTCAGTCTTCTCAAACAGTCTAACAATCCTAGACTTTTGAGGAAAAGAACCTTGAATCTAATTGCTAAGTAATCTGCTACTCCTTTTGACTCCTTTAGATTGTAGACTCTACTTCAACACCTTAGATCTAACACAAGGGAAAGAAAAACTTAGAGTACTTGCTTCTGGAAAGTGGATACTCACAATTTACCTCACTGAAAACTCAAGTATTTTGCTTTTGGAAGTGTATGACTCTCATGTATTTTCGATGCTAAGTCTTCTGCCTTGAGCCTTCTTTTATAGATGAATAATTAGGGTTTCTTCCATGCTTAAGTTCGAGTTGTATCTTGCCAGATACTCTTGCAAAAATGCCTTGGCCAATCAGGTCTCTCTTAATTCCATTTGATACAGAATTATATCATGATTAGCAGCAAATGATAAAAGAATTCTAATTGCTTCTAACCTCGCCACTGGAGCAAAAGTCTCAGTGTAATCAATACCTTCCTGTTGATTGTATCCTTGAGCTACAAGTCTGGCTTTGAGGACTTGTACTTCCATCCATTCTTTCCCTCTGGCTTGTCTTCAGAGTCAGCATGTTCTTCTTCCTTGCTTTCATCTTTATCTTTCTCAAGTTCTGCTGCTGATCCAGCTTCTGGTTTCTGTGCCTCTGGTTCACCTGCAATTTCCTCATCTTGCTTTGACTTTTCAGAGTCAAGCTGTTTATCATCAAACTTAATGTGGATTGATTCTTCCATAGTGTTAGTTTCCTTGTTAAACACTCTATAAGCTTTTGATCTCTCAGAGTAACCAATAAAGGTACACTTTTGAGATCTAGAGTCAAACTTAGCTAGATTATCTTTAGTGTTCAACATTAAACAAGTACAGCCAAATTTCTTGAAATAGGAAATGTTAGGTTTCTTACCTTTCCACAGTTCATAGGGACTTTTATTTAAGAATAAACTGATGTAGACTCTATTCTGAATGTAGCAAGCTGTGTTGACAGCTTCTGCCCAAAGGTAGGTGGCAACCTTCATATCATTCAGCATGGTTCTGGCCATCTCCTGCATTGATCTATTCTTCCTTTCTATCACTTCATTCTGTTGAGGTGTTTTGGGGGATGAGAAGTTATGAGAGACGCCATTCTCATCACATAATTCTTCAAAATACTTGTTCTCAAATTCACCTCCATGATCACTTCTGATGGTTATGATCTTAATACCCTGTTCATTCATAACTTGCTTACAAAAAGAAAAAACACTTTGTGAGATTCATCTTTGTTCTTTAAAAATTTTACCCAAGTCCACCTTGAGTAACCATCAACAATCACAAAACCATATTTCTTACCTCTGAGAGAAACTGTTTGAACAGGACCAAACAGATCTAAGTGAAGCAATTCAAGTGGTTGAGAAGTAGAAACACAGTTGTTAGTTTTGAAATGGCTTTTAGTTTGTTTACCTCTTTGACAAGCTTCACACCGAATCTCAGTTTTGGTACTTACCTTGGGAAGCTCTCTTACCAACTAGAGTTTGCTCAATTCAGATATAAGCCTAGGGTTTGCATGCCCTAACCTTTTGTGCCAAATCAGATTCTGCTCACTTACAGACAATAAGCATTTAACCTGTTGCTTAGCAAGACTAAACAGGTCAATTTTATAGACATTATCCTTCCTAATGCTAGTAAATAAAACAGACCCATCAAGTTGACTGACAGCTTTACATGTTTTCTGATTAAAGATAACATCATATTTGCAATCACTTAATTGACTTATGCTCAACAGATTATGTTTCAGCCCTTTAACTAACAAAACATTTTTAATAGAAATGGAAGAAGATTTGTTACCAACTGTTCATGCACCAATAATCTGACCTTTCTGGTTTCCTCCAAAGGAAACTTTGCCTCCATTTTTCATGGTAAGATCCAGAAACATAGATTTGTCTCCTATCATGTGTTTGGAGCATCCACTGTCAAGATACCAAGCTTTGTGTTGCTAATCAAACCTTGCTTTTTCTCTGTCAGAATCAGAGTCAAAGTCAGAGTCAGACTTAGACTCAACTTCTGTTCGAGCCATCAAAGCCAGTTCTGCTTCTGGCCTGTTTGAGCAGTTTCCTTGATTCTGCTTTGGTCGATAAACCATGTTCCTCTGATGATTCTGGAACATGTTTTGGTTCTGGTATCTTTGGTGAATCTGGTGATTCTGATAACCTTGATGATTCTGGTGATTTGGATGAATTTGGTGATTTTGGTGGTTCTGATGAATCTGGTGATTCTGATGATTTTGGTAATTCATGTTCTTGTTCTGGTTCTGGTTCTAGTACTGATTTTGATTCTGATTCTGGTTTCAGTGTTGGTTCTGGTTCCAGTACTGATTCTGATTCTGGTTCTAGTGTTGGTTCTGGTTCCAGTTCATGTGCGTCTGATACTGGTTCAAGTTCTGGTTCTGGTTTCAGTTCCTGTTCTGATTCTGGTTCCAATTCTGATTCTGGTTCTGGTTGAGTTGACCAGACCTTCTTCCATCAAACTCAGATTGCCTCTGTCTGGTTGTAGCAGGAACATAAACCTTCTTCTGCTTGTGCATTGCCAACATCCATTGTCCAGGCACGATTGTTGGTGTCTCCTTCTTGTTGCTCATAATATCTGCAACATAGACAATTTGATCTTTTGGTACCCATAACTGATTGGGTCCAGGTTTGTTAGTTTTAACAGCTCTCTGATCTTGTTCAGATTTTACCATTGGACAAGATAATTCAGAGTGACCTTTCTTACTACAAACAATGCATAAAACATCAGAATGAACAGTTTTAGTTTCAGCAATAGTTTCTATAAAACCAAGACCTCTCTTTCCAGTGTTACTGTTTCCAAAAATCATAGATGCATATTTACTTCTTTCCATTCCATTAGAAATAATGTTTTGAAATATTTGCTCATGCATATCAGATTTACAAACAGTTTTGGAAGTGGAACAAATATTACTTTTGAGAGTTTGGTTTTCAGATTTGAGTCTTGCAACTTCAGTTTTAAAATCCTTGTTTTCAGTTGCATACTCAGAATTTTGATTCTTTAAAACTTGGACTTCTTTGGTCAGATTTTTCTTATCTTCCCTAAGAGTTTTCAGTTTTAAAGACATCTTATTGTTTGCATTTAAAAAATCTTTTAAAGCCTCAATTAATTCTGATTTAGTGAGATCAGAAAATACCTGATTGTCTTCATCTTCTGAATCTATTCCAGAGCCTGAGCTGTATCCAAAACTTGAGTTGGTATGAGCCATCAGAGCCAGAATTGCTTCCTCTGATGTACTTCCAGACTTGCCTGAATGACTGCTTTGATCATTCTTCCTTCTGCCTGCTTTCCTTCCTAAAATTGTGCCTTTATAAAGTCCAGAGGCAGACCTGATGTGTGCCATCATTGCTATTTCTGCCTCTTCTTCATCAGACGATTATTCTTCTGATTCTAATGCATCCCAGGCAGCCATTAGACCCTTCTTTTTGAATCTGGAACTCTTCTTGTGTTGTTTTCCTTTTTCCAGATTTGGACATTCTGACCTGATATGTCCAGGTTCATTGCATCCATAACAGATAATGCTCTTCTTGTCAGATTCTTCCTTTCCTTTGATGTTATGTTTCTTCTTGGAGCCTCTCTTTTTCCTATTTTTCCAGATCTTAACCATTTGTTTGGTTAAGTAAGCCATATCATCACAGTCACTATCGCTATCCTCTGATTCTGGTGCTGCCTTTGCAGCTTTCTTCTGTTTTGACTTCAGGGCCAGATTCTTCTTCTTCTTTGGTTCATCTGCTTCCAGTTCTATTTCATGAGACTTAAGTGAGCTGATCAGATCTTCACGTCTTAAGTTATTCAGATCTCTGGCTTGCTGAACTGCAGTAACCATTGGTCTCCACTTGGTTGGTATGCTTCTTAGAATCTTCTTGACATGATCTGTTGTTGTGTAGCTTTTGTTCAAGACCTTCAGTCTAGATATTAGAGTATGGAATCTACAGAACATTCCATCAATGTCTTCATCATCTTCCATCTTGAACATCTCATACTGTTTGACCAGTATGTTAGCCCTTGCTTCTTGATCCTGCTGGCTTCCTTCATAGGTCAGAACCAGACTTTCGAATATGCTCTTTGCTATTTCTTTATCTGTGCATCTGTCAAATTCCTTGAATGTGATGGCACTGATCATGATGGTTCTAGACTTGTGATGCAGTTTATATAATTTGCTCTGGTCTAGTTTCATATCTTCCATGTCCAAATCTTTAGTTGGATCTCCTAGAACAGTAGGTGCAGTGTATCCTTTGACTACCAGCTTCCATAATTTAGGATCTTGAGATATGAAGAAACTTCTCATTCTGTCCTTCCAATACTCAAACCTGTCTCCATCAAACAGTGGTGGTCTGTTGATGTTGCCTCCAAAATCTTCTTTGGATTCTTCCATGTTGTTGACTCCTTGGACCTTTCCTCAAACACTAGTTAAGTGCTCAGCCTTAAGACCGAGCTCTGATACCAATTGAAGGTGAAAATACGAGAATGGGGGTTGAATTGTGTTTCACTAACTTGATTACTTTTTTTATTTTTGCAGTTTTATAACAAAACCTGATGTATGAATAAAACAGAGTTAGCAGCGGATATAAAGTAAATATAAAACTCAAAATTTTATACTGGTTCACCGTTAACTAGGCTACGTCCAGTCCCTTCACTTTGAAGGATTTCACTAATTCAAAAATCTTGAATTACAACAATACCACTGATCCTCCACGTCAGTCTTCTCAAACAGTCTAACAATCCTAGACTTTTGAGGAAAAGAACCTTGAATCTAATTGCTAAGTAATGTGCTACTCCTTCTGACTCCTTCAGATTGTAGACTCTACTTCAACACCTTAGATCTAACACAAGGGAAAGAAAAACTTAGAGTACTTGCTTCTGGAAAGCGGATACTCACAATTGACCTCACTGAAAACTCAAGTATTTTGCTTTTGGAAGTGTATGACTCTCAAGTATTTTCGATGCTAAGTCTTTTGCCTTGAGCCTCCTTTTATAGATGAATAACTAGGGTTTCTTCCATGCTTAAGTTCGAGCTGTATCTTGCCAGATACTCTTGCAAAAATACCTTGGCCAATCGGGTTTCTCTTAAATAAAAAACATATCCTTTTAGCTCCAGATATGCATTCGAAAATAACTTTGGTCAATCCTGTTCTTGATTAATTCTGGACCAAATTTTTCTTCTCGCCAATAGCTTCTGAATTCCCACAAGACTTCAATTTATTTTTGTATCAAATCCTCTTAATACTTTGATCAAATTTAATCAAGTCTCCACTGATTATCATCATGATTAAATCTGGACTGTATGATCTTCTAATCTCGTCCACATCTTGACCATACAATCTGATCTGATGTGATCCTGTGATCTCAGCCAACACTGGACCACACGTTCTGATCTTCTGATCTCAGCCAATCACTGGACCATATGATCTGATCTTCTGATCTTGGCCAACACTGGGCCATATGGTCTTATCTTCTGATCTCGGCAACACTAGGCCATGCTGCTTAAATCTGGACCATTGATCTGAAAATTTTCCCTCTGATCTGGACCAATTCTAGGCTGGGTCTGGATTGAACTGAAATTAAATTTGGACATATGATATTTTAATCTGGACAGTTACCTTCTGATTTGGATCAAGTCTGAATTAAATCTGGACAATCATTTCTTCTGGTTTGGAATTAGTTTCATACTCTGAACCATGCTATCTTCTGGTATGGGCCAAATCTGGACCAAGTTACTTGTTTTGGACCAGTTATCTGAAGCTCTGATTAAGTCTAGATCAAGTCTTTTAATTACTACCAGGCTATCTTATGGTCAGAATTAATTATGGACCAAGTCTGACTTATGATACCTTTTGGTCTGGAACAAGTCTCCCTTTGGCAGGCTTCCTTCTGGTCTGGTCCAGGTCTCCTTCTGGACTCTGCTTCCTTCTGATCTGGGCCAGGAAAGATATCATCTAATGGTGTTTTGACATCTTGGTGTATCCTCTGGTGCCTTCAGGATGCATCCTATGGTACCTTCTGGATGCATTATCTGGTATCTTCTGGAGGTGTATCCTCTGGTCTAATTTTATCCTCTGGTAATTCATCTTCTGCCTCTGGTGACTTCATCTTCAGCCTCTGGTAACTTTATCTTCTGGTGGCATTTAATATAATAATTCTAAGTACAAAATAAGATTACATGGAGTGCTTTTGTAAACATCAAAATCCTAAGTACTTAGAACCAACTTGGTTCCAACAATTTTATACTCATAATATCGAACCTCATCTCACCTCTTACCTTGGTTGAAGATTTTTCTCAACGAAGTTGATTCGTTGATGTAATGTGTCGCATCACCATCTCTAACAGCCTAGTCTTTGAAATTAATGTATGATTTTGATATTAAGAGTTGCGGTTGGATGCAACAGGGCAGTGTCAATTTAATTTTTTCTTTCTAATAGAACGGGGAAACAGAGACACAGGATGCATGACAGCCTCCTTCATTCACTTATATACCTATCTATACGTACTAGTAGTATTAGGTATATTATTATGCTTATTATCAGACCTATACACTTAGCCCATGATCCTTATTATTATTAATATTATTATTATTATTACTACAATCATAAACACACTCTACTAATGCTTAAGTTAATAGATTAATGTAGCAACACACACATTTACTTCTTATTTTATTTTTATATAAATATATGTATATATATATTTTAAAACAAATTGAATATTACTAATATTAATAATTTAAATAAATCATTAGGGCGAACACATAGGGCAAACACGAAGGAAATTATCGCACATGTCAACATACGAATAATAATAGTTGTGCATTATATTTTATAATTAAAATATAATAATAAGAAATTGGGGTGTTACAACAAGAAGCATTGAAAGCAGCAAACAAGGCGAAACAGAAACTTGAAGAAATAAGAGAGTCAGAGTTGCTAAAGATTATGGACCTAATTATACGGCCTATACTTTAGAAGAGGATCCTACAAATCTTCAAGAAGTTTGTAATCATTGGATGCAGATTTATGGCAAGAAGCTATATACAATGAAATGGATTCTCTAGAGTCTAACAGGGCCTGACACTTGGTAGACTTGCCTCTTGGTTGCAAACCAATAGGTTGTAAATGAATTTTGAAAAGGAAACTAAAACTCGGTTGAATTGTTGATAAATACAAGGCTCTCCTTGTAGCCAAAGGTTTTAGACAAAGAGAAAATTTAGATTTCTTTGACACTTTCTCACCGATCACTAGAATAACATCCATTACGGTACTCATTTCACTAGCAGCTATTCATAACTTGGTGATACACCAAATGGATGTCAAAACAACTTTTTTAAATGGTGATCTGGAAGAAGAAATCTATAGCGAAAAACTTGAAGGTTTTGTAATTCATGGACAAGAAGACATGATCTGTAAGTTAAATAAATATTTGTATGGTCTTAAACAAGCTCATAAGCAATTGCATGAATAGTTTGATAACTTGATTATATCGAATGATTTTAAAGTGAATGAAAGTGACAAATGTATTTATTACAAATCTGAAAATGGAATTTTCATTATCATATGTCTCTATGTAGACGAGCTACTTATATTTGGTTCAAACGTTCATGCTGTAAGTATTGTTAAATCGTTGTTGTGTAACAAATTTGATATGAAAGACCTCAGAGAAGCGAGTATAATTATTGGAATCAAGATTACTAGGTCAGAAAAGGGAATTTCTTTGGATCAGTCTCACTATGTTGAAAAGATCATAAAGAAATACAAAATACTTTGACTGTAAACACGTGTGCACATCATGTGATCCAAGTGTAAAACTTTTCAAGAACACCGGTGAAGATGTTAGACAAATTGAATTGCGAGCATTATTGGCAGCCTCAAGTATGTCATTGATTGTACTAAACTCGACATTGCCTACATCGTGAGACTATTGCGCAAGTTTACCAGTAGACCTAGTATATGGAGTATTGGCACGCTATCGAAAGAGTCATGAGTGAAAAGGACCATGAGTCTCAGATTACATTATCAAATATTTCCTACCGTTCTTGAAGTATACAATTATGTTGATTGGAACATTTTATTAGATGACTCCAAAGCAATCAGTGGCTATATTTTTAGTATAATCGGTGGTGATGTATCTTGGAAATCAAAGAACATACGATATTGGCTCAGTCCACTATGGAGTCTGAAATGATAACACTAGCTAGTGCTAGTGAAGAAGCGAGCTAATTGAGATGCTTGCTAGCTGAGATCCCTTTATGGGAAAAACCTATGTTAGCTGTGTTGATCCATTGTGATAGTATCGCGTCTATTGCAAAGATGGATAATCGTTATTACAACGGTAAGAGATGACAAATACGTCGTAAGCACAACACTGTTAGAGAGTTACTTTCTAAATGAGCTATTATAGTAGATCATGTACGCACTAATGAGAATTTAGCAGATCCTTTGACAAAAGGGTTAACTAGAGATAAAGTCCTAAATACATCAAAAGGATGAGACTAATGCCTATAGAGTCACTCATGATGGTAATCCGACCTAAAAAAGTAGAGATCCCAAGAATTAGGTTCAATGGATAATAACAAGTTGTGAAGTGATATGAGATGAACATGCAATTATATATCAGAGAAACATGATTCTTGAAGCGATGATAGGATGAGATAATAAAAACTCTTAATGAGATCTATACTCTATGTGGAGTGGAGTACCTAGCTACAGGAGTACTCTTGATAGACTCACTTATGTGAATGTGGAAGTGGGGTCGCTTCCTATGGAAGTGTAGGACCATTAACGCACGGGTTTTTGACACCCTATGAAAAGGTTGTTTGTGGGTTTGATGTTAGAGATGGAGTTCAAGACTACGAGTCACTTTTATTGAATCTGAATCTTACTTGTTATGCAAAGGTTCAAGTCGGAAGACACCTCTGTTTATGCACAATCTTATAGAAGCGTTTGATGCTACTTTAGAAACATTTTTTTTAATTCAAGTGGGGAATTGATGGAACATAGAGTATGTTAGTGTGTGAATTTAAAAATTGTTTAAATCCCACATTGGAAAACTCTCATATATTAAGTAGTTTTCAACTCTATAAATATTAAAGTCCCACATTAGATAGAAAACATGTGGGTTTGCTTCCATCACTATACAAAGAGTGTCAAACTCTTGTGAAAAGCACACTAAAGTTGGATGCATTTCTCATCTTTCTCTTTTTTCCCTTTTCTATTATGCTCGATATATTTCCGAGCCACGTAGAGCGGTGTTTATGTCGTAGTACCTTCATTTTTGAGTCATTTTAGAGCAGTTTTTATGTCGTAGTCCCTCAATTTTGAGTGTCTCTAATACCACAATCCTTTTTGAGCGGTTTGTTGTGTCGTAGACCGTAGTCATTTTGATTTATGAGCGATCATAGTATCAAATTGCGAGTGACTTTAACCGCCATATTGAGAGTGACTTTAACTGTCATATACTGAGAGTAGCTTTAACAACCATATTAAGGGTGTAATTCTAGAACGGTTTTCTACTGCAGTAGAACTCCAATACAGTTTGTCTGAGCTGTTTTATTTTGAGGACTTTGTGGTTGATAGTCTGTCTTACACAATTTGGACATTACCGCAAAACATTTTAAAAGAGCGACCTAGTCCGCGACTCAACCCAGTAATATCTTCGGTGACATAAATTTATTTTGAAACAGTTTTTCGAAACTCAAAAACATCATAATTTAGATTTGTCATCTCAACACCATAATAATATGTTACCATCTTAATGTTATGTGACTTTTTTATAACGAAAATCCAAAAAAAGATCGTGTACATTTTTAGAGTTAAAGGCTGACGTTGCAAAATGTATCATAAAAGACCAAATAGAAAAGTAACATATGTATTTAGTCATATATTTATCTTGTCATATATTTATCGTGAGCAGCCCACGAAACTTCTAAAATGTGCCTTCACATTCCTGTAAGTGGAAAAATATAGTACATCACTAGAATACCACCCATACGAAGAACTATATATCTACAATGAAGGTGACTAATGTGAATACATAGGTACTGACTAGTTTGTAGTTACAGATAACAATCAAATCTTCTGGGGTTAAAAGACAGATAAGTACAAAATATCATGTGACAAGATAACGTAAAACCATTCTTGTGATAGGCTTAAAGAAAAGGAAGGAATGCTGATCAATTTTGTGGCTCAGGATCATTGAGATAAAACCAGGGAAAATATAGTTTAGGACTATAAAGTCTAGTTAGCCGACCAAAGATTATGCAGCTCAGGTTTTCCATAGCCCTGTGGGATCCATTTAATTTCCAATCATTCAATGCCTTCCTCTTCACATAAGTGATTTGTCATTGTAAGGATAATATCCAACCAACAATTAGTGGTAGAGACTAGAGAGTTCTAGATTCACATTAATTCATTTGTTTTGTCCATCTATAAATAAATCAATCAATTGCAACTTCTTATTAGGAGGTCCAGAATTTGATTCCTGCTAGTAACATTTCCCTCTCACCCTAACAAATTAACCACCTGTCATTTGTCTAAAAAAACAGCGTAACCTGTTATTCAATAAACTTGTCCCACCTCTTCAAAAGCTCAAAGCATGCAATGCCACAGTAAATGTAAATCTTGATTTATAATCAAATATCAAGAATGAGAGACATAAGATGAAAAATGAATGTTAAAAACATATGGCAGCAACTAATGGATGATTTATTTGAATTTATGGCTCTCAGCCTGGGTTTACAGTTACAAGCAATTTATGATGTGTGAAGAGAATAACTCAAGCATGATAAAATTTACACTAACAAACTCGGAAAAGTACAACATAAGCTCTTTTACAAGGTTGTGAGAACACTGACACCGAGGGTGGGAAAAATTTCCAAACTGAAAACTGTCTTACACAGCGACTGGTGTAGCTTCATCGAGAGCGAGGACACCTGGAAGCTCTTTGCCTTCCAATAGCTCCAAACTTGCACCACCACCAGTGGATATGTGGCTCATGACATTGGCAACTCCTACTTTCTCCACGGCCGCAACAGAATCTCCTCCTCCGATAATAGTGGTCACCCCCTTTCCACTTAGGTCAGCCAACTTCTTTGCAACAGCCTAAAAGAACGGTACAAAATGTAATGTAAATTATGTAAACAGGCTTGGAAAGTAGAAAATAAAATATGTTGAAGTAACTGCAGATGACATTTGAATCATCCCAATTCCAAAACAATACTTCTGTTAGGTGAATGAATAGACATACAATTTGCAAGATGGACATGTCACATTTGGAACACTAACTCCTCCTCTATGAAGCACTTACACAAACACAGACTTCGGACACGAGACATATAATAATTTAAGAATATAAAAGTAATTGAATATAACTACATAAGTAGTTGTGACTAGAGATATCTTGACTGCAAACATGTTCAAATATATATAATATGAACTAAACTTCTTATGTGAGGGTTTTTGCATACCTCTGTCCCAACAGCGAACTTGTCAAACTCAAACACTCCCATTGGTCCATTCCATATGATGGTTTTGGTGGTATCCAATGCTTCGTTGAATGTTTGAATAGAATCTGGACCAATGTCCAATCCCATCCATCCATCAGGGATGGCCGATGCAGGCACGACCTGAAAGGGTTAATGCAGAATTTAGGTTCTTGCTAATGTAATAAACCATTTCGTAAACAGTTGAAGCAGTTCAGCTGATAGCATCTTATCCAGATTAGCTTAGAAAACAAACCTGGCTGTTTGCATCAGGAGCAAATTTGTCTGCAATCACGACATCACTCGGTAGCAAGAGTGACACCCCCTTTGCCTTGGCTTTTGCAAGTAGTGTTGTAGCAAGATCCAACTTGTCTTCCTCTACAAGGGATGAACCGACCGAAAGACCTTGGGCCTTGTAAAATGTGAAGATCATCCCTCCACCAAGAAGAAGGATGTCGACATTTTCAAGAAGTGACTCGATCACTCCAATTTTAGATGAGACCTTGGAACCACCCACAATTGCAGCAAATGGCCTTTTCGGGCTCGATACTGCCCCAACAAGGTAGTCAAGTTCCTAAAACATGAACATATGCATGCGAAATATAATTTATTATAGTATTGATTGATAAGATATACATTGAATTGAAAAATTGAACACTAAACTTTCTCTAAAGAATGATTCACATTCAATATGAAATTTTACTTCAAGCCAAGTAATCAAACTTATAATTAGAAAAAATAAAAAAAAGTTGTAGTTGTTCAGAAACCTTATTTTGATAGTTTGCAGAAAATTTAGATTAGCTATTGATAATTATGTAGCAGAAGAGGAGAGAAAAAACCACCTTTTGCAAAAGAAAACCAGCAACAGATGGCTTCAAGTATTTAGTGACACCCTCTGTTGATGCATGTGCCCTGTGAGCAGTACCGAATGCATCATTCACATATAGATCTGCGAGTGAGGCAAGCTTTTTTGCATGTTCGGGATCATTCTTTTCTTCCTCTTTGTAAAACCTCACATTTTCTAGAAGTAGAACTCCTCCTTCTGGAAGGGAAGCCACCAGCTTTTCTACTTCTGGACCAATACTGTCATCGGCCTTAATAACCTGTCAATTTTCCAAAGGCGAAAAAAGGGCAATCATATTGTAATTATCCGCCAAAAATCCAACAGTCATAAATAATTAACATTTTCTATCCTTCAATTTATTCCTCAATAGTCATTAACTTAAAAACATACCCGGATTCCAATGAGTTCGGAAAGCCGGGGAACAAGAGGTGCCAAACTGTATTTGGGAGTGACGCCCTTTGGCCGTCCCTGGAAATTTCATCAAAAGTCACAATGATTTAACTTACAAGTTCAAAACAGTGTTTATGCAAATCTAATCAGATTTTGCAATGAAAAATTACAATAATGTTTATATCAACCTAGCAAGAGAGCTTATCAACTATGCCTCTAAAATAGTACACATGGGTTATTCCAAACATCCGATTGTTTCTTTTGAATATTAATCTCACAACTAAAACAAGAAATCAAATTTTCCACAAATATCAGCACCCTTGATCATGGTTGGTCCTCCAGAGAGCATTTAAAAATAACCACTTTCATGGGCACAGATTATAGAGCAGAAATAAAAACTGAAAATGTAATAACAGAATCGGAGAAGAATGTTTTCTCTTTAAAATACAGAATTTAAATAAATGCATTTGCAAATTGAAGATTCAAAGACTTAACTTCACCAACAAAAAATATAACAAAAAGAAAGAAAAAAAGAACTTCACAACCATATAATTGTAAAAGCCAAATCTATCGATTATAACTGCAGACAATGATCAAAGAATCCACCAAACATACATTGATATACAGATTTGTCTTTCCAATGCTAAGTATTCACTTTACATAATGAAACACAGAAACTCTAAATGAAAATTCAACCCTTGACATTGTGATAAAATGTATTTAAACGTATTAACTAACTATGAAGTTATTAAAATCTACTGTAACTTTTCGAACATCAGTCATGATAACTTCAAACTTCACCTCTAAAGCGCATCCATACTTTCTTCCAGTTCAAATCAAAACCCAAATACTTCATTAGTAAGAACTTGAGTCCTATTTCTATCTTGTTTTTTCATACCCCTTTCTTCATACCTCATCATCTCCATAATCTTAATCAACATCTTCCTCTCAATCTGAGAGAGACGTGTTAAGATCTACTAAACTCACATATTCTGCTTTTGTTCAAATTTCAGTCCCCAACTCAAATTCAAGACATTTTTTATCCAACCACCTCAATAAATATCCTTTTTTTACTTCCCAGTAAATTTTCAATTTCCACTAACATTCTGATTTCCATTAACATTTAGTAAAGAAAAAAAAATGTATTTTGATTCACATGCCGGTAACTAAGACTCAGTGCTTCTAAAACAAACCACTCACTTTAGAGAATGAAATAAATAATGAACAAATTAACAATTGATATTACATAAACAAGCATAACAAATCATGGATAGTTTAAACATGGCAAAATACATCCTGTAGTCCTTTAAGTTACACGAAAATATCATATTGATCCTTTAACTTTTTTTTTTTGTAACAAATTAGTCTTTTAAATATCAACCCAAATTTTCTTACTTTACTAGCTACTCACCGACCAAATCCATGTTACTCCTACATACATGATACATCATACAAAAAAATTACATTGTGATCTATGAAGCACTCGCACAGACAATCATAATTTGAGAAAATTGAATTGATTGAATGTAGTTATATGCATTGGTGTTGTGTACACCAAATACGCCTTCAATCTAAAGTGTCAACACTACATAATAGATTATGCAGACAAAGTCATAATTTGAGAAAATTGAATTGATTGAAGGTAGTTACATGCATCGATGATGTGTATATCAGACACGCCACCAATCTAGAGTGTGAATACTACATAATAGACTATGAAGACACAATCATAATTAGAGAAAAGTTAATCCATTGAATGTAGCTATATGCATTGATGTCATGTAGATCAAACACATCTTCAATCTAAAGTGTCGGTACTACATAATAGACTATGGATTTGCCTCTTCTAAAATGAAAAGTTGGTAAAGTGAGTACATCAATGGTTGATATTATAACCACTCATGATTGGTCATACATGTACACGTAATATCAACCATACATTTGATGATCAATGGTAGATAATACTCACTTTATTCTCTAAAGTGACTTGTTCAATTTAGATGAGCCAAATCCATAGACTATATCACTAAAATTTGATCAGGATAGTAATCGTCTATGAATCACATATACTGACACATGACATTGGACATGACACTTAAAAACGGGACACGTCTTCAATTAGAAGTGTATGTAGTACTTAATCATTAATTGAAGACAATAAGAGAAATGAGAGATACCAAGTGACTTGAAAGAATGACTTTGGCACCATTTTGAATAAGATGTTTAATAGTTGGTATAGCAGCACGGATCCTAGTATCATCAGTAATGTTCTGGTTATCATCAAGCGGGACATTCAAGTCCGCCCTCACAAACACCTTCTTTCCCTTCAATTCCGCCGCACTCAAGTCTCCCACACTTTTCTTCGCCATTGACACCACCTCTCTCGCTCCTCTCCCGCTCACCGTCCTCAACTTCGATGCCACCTGCACTGCCAACAAGGGGTCGGCAGCTGCGAATCCAAGTCGGCGGAGTGGGCGGGCGCCGAGGAAGGATGAGAAGTGGACGCGGGAGGAGGACGGGTAGGCGGATGGGGAAGAGGATTTGGTGGTGGGGAGGAGTGAGAAAGTTGTGGGTGATGCAGCTGAAGCCATTGTGTTAAAGAGAGAGAGTGTGTGTGTGTGATATTTGGAGGTTATTTTATTTTATTTGATTATTATGTGATGTGAGGTGGAAATGAAGGTAGTGAAATAGAGGAAAGATGTGGACGCGAAGACCAAAGGAAGAACGATTGGGTGTGGTTTGGGGATTTTGGATTTCTCTTATCGTTGAGGTGAGGTTCTAGATCTTCCTTGCTTTTTTTCCTCGTATATTCAATTTCACACTCATGACATGCTATGCGCTCTCCCTCACTCTTTTTTTGGACTTCACATTTTTACACTAATGTAAAGTCCTTAGATTGGAAAATGAGAGTCGGCTCTTTTGGTAATTATTGGATTCATATTTTGAGTTTGAATTTTGTTGTAGATGTGTTAGTTTTTGGTGGAGGATAAATAATTAATTACATCAATTAAGATATAAGATTGATTTAGTAGTTGAAAGATGAAAATAAAATGATAAAATGTAAGAGTTATGATCTTTATCTTTAACAAAATATTAATAATATTAATTATTAATAATGAATGTTGCAAACAAAAATAAGTATGTTTGCACTATTCTAGTTTTGAGACTTTACTAATATTGATGAATTTGAGAAATGGTATTTTGACACCCAATTTTAATATCAAAATTTGACAATAATTTATATGGTTAACACAGCTAAAATATGTTTAATTATATTTAGTGGATGATTAATTAATTAATATAAAAAGGCGTTGTAATTCATTAATCATCATATTAACACAATTTTGAATGTTATTAACCTCAATTTTCAAGTGTATATTTGAACTCAAATTGTGATTAATGAGTATCATGTATATATTGTGTGGTTCTGGTCTGATGGATCCCGAATTATCTCTGATCCAGTTGCAGATATCCTCTATAAATAAAGGGTTCTGCTCATTTGGAAAATCACACCAAAAGCTCTCCATTCTCAGAGGCTTTCGAGTGGTCTTAGTACCAACTACGAGTGGCAGCCATTCGACTGTCATATTGAGGGTGTAATTCTAGAGCAGTTTTTCACGGTGCAGTGAAACTCCGATACAAAGTAACTGGGTTGTTTTATCATGAGGACTTCGTGGTTGATAGTTTGTCTTGCACAATTTGGGCAGTGCCGCAAAATGTCTTAACGAGAGCGACCTAGTCCGCGACTCAAATCAGTAATATTTCCGGTGACATAAATTGTTTTTCAATTGTTTTTTCAAAACTCGAAACAACAATTTTAAGACGTTTCCTTCTGCCATGTCTATCAACGAAATTACTGGTACAGGTTCTTCTACTTCTGATTTCAACAAACCATTTTGGTTTGAGGGATGTCACTTCAAATGATGGCAACAAAAGATGATATTTTTTCTAACAACGAAAAAGTTGCCAATGTTCTAAAGGATGACATTCCTGTTGTTCCAAAAATAGGTGAACAAACAGAAAAGGATAAGAAAGCTGCTAAATTAACCAAATGGAATAATAATGATTACTTATGTTAGAATTATATTATGAATGGACTTGTTGATGATCTGTATGATTACTACAGTTCCAGCGATACTGCTAAACAGGTTTTGGATGCTCTAAAGAAGAAATGTGATACCGAGGAAGCTGGAGCCAAGAAGTATGTTGTCAGCCGTTATCTCAAATATCATATGACAGATGACAGATCAGTGGAAGCTCAATCCCATGAAATCCAGAAAATAGCTCATGAAATCATCTTTGAAGGTATGTTCCTTGATGAACAATTTCAAATTGTTGTTATTATTAACAAACTGCCCCCTGCTTGAAAAGATTTTAAAAATTCTCTCAGGCATAAAACAAAAGAGTTATCTCTTGAAAGTCTGATAACCCGCCTCATAATTGAGGAAGAATCCCGTAAGCAAGACCAGAAAGATGAAGTTCTTCTTATTTCTAATAACAAAAAGAAGAAATTCATTAGAGCAGTTCTGAAGCCAAACGACAAACAACTTAAGAGTCCAAATCACAAGAACAACAACAAGAATGGGAACCCTCCAAAGGTCACAATTATAAAGCAGCAACAACCACCTCCTAGAAATGCACTCTTTCTCTGTTATAATTGTGGGAAAGAAGGGCATATGGCACGCAAGTGTAGGAACAAGCCAAACCTTGTTCAACAAGCTAACTTGACATAAGAGCAATTCATTGTTATGATAACTGAAATCAACATTGTTGGTGGATCAAATGGATGGTGGATAGACACTGACGCCTCACGTTATGTCTGTTATGATCGTGCTATGTTCAAAACAAACACTACTTTTGAAGATAAGAAAGTGTTGTTGGGAGATTCCCACACCACGAATGTTGCTGGTATAGGAGATGTAGAATTAATATTCACCTCTAGAAATACCTTAATTCTGAAGGATGTCATGCACACTCCAGAAAGAAGGAAGAATCTAGTTTCTGGTTATCTTCTTAATAAGGCTGAGTTTAATCAGGCTATAAGGGCAAATTTATACATCATTTTTAAAAATGGTATATTTGTTGTGAAAGGGTATGCCACTGAGGGCATGTTTAAATTGCATGTTGAAATGAATAAAAAGTTTCTTTCTGCTTACATGTGTGATTTTAATATTAGGCATGCTAGACTTTGTCATGTGAACAAATGTGTGATTTCAAACTTAAGTAACTTGGGCTTAATTCCAAAGTTATCGTTAAATGAATTTGAAAAGTGTGATTTTTGTAGTCAAGCTAAAATAACTAAGAGTTCATATAAATTAGTAGTTAGAGAATCTGAACCTTTAGATTTAATACACTGATATATGTGAACTTGATGGGACACTAACAAGAAATGGAAAACGTTATTTTATTACTTTTATTGACAATTACTCTAACTATACTTTTGTACATATGATGAAAAATAAAAGTGAAGCGCTTGATATGTTTAAGATCTTTGTAACTGAAATTGAAAATCAATTTAGTAAAAAGATTAAGAGTTTTCGTAGTGATAGAGGAACAAAATATGATTCTAGTTTATTTAATGAGTTTTACAAAACTCAAAGAATTATACATGAAACCACAACACCTTATTCACCTGAAATGAATGGTAAAGCTTAAAGAAAGAATAGCACTGTGACTGAACTAGTTGTTGCTATTATGCTTAACTCTGGTGTTGCATCTCATTGATGGGGGGAAATTATTTTGACTGTTTGCTATGTTTTGAATAGAGTTCCAAAATCTAAAAGCAAAACATCTCTTTATGAGATGATAAAAAAAAGACAACCAAATTTGTCTTATCTTCGAACATGGGGTTGTTTCGCTTATGTCAGAATCCCCGATCCCAAACGAATTAAACTTGCCAGTAGAGCCTATGAATGTGTATTCATCATGTATGCAGTAAACAGTAAAGCATATAGGTTCTATGTCCTAAATGCGAAAGTGATCATAGAGTCAAATGATGTTGACTTCTATGAAAATAAATTCCCTTTCAAATCAAGAAATAGTGGGGGCAGCGAACCAAGTCATGCTCCTGTGACAAGAAGCACTGAAAGCAACAAACAAGGTGAATTGGAAACTCGAAGTAGTAAGAGAATTCGAGTTGCTAAAGATTATGGACCAGAATATATGGGCTATAATTTAGAAGAGGATCCTGCAAATTTCAAAGAAGTCTTGTCATCATTGGATGCATATCTTTGGCAAGAAGCTATAAACGATGAATCGGATTCTCTAGAATCTAACAAGACCTGACATTTAGTAGACTTGCCTCCTGGTTGCAAACCAATAGGTTGTAAATGGATTTTGAAAAAGAAACTAAAACCCGATGGAACTATTGATGAATACAAGGCACACCTTGTAGCCAATGGTTTTAGGCAAAAAGAAAATATAGATTTCTTTTACACTTTTTCTCCAGTCACTAGAATAACATCCATTAGGGTACTCTTTTCTCTAGCAGCAATTCATAACTTGGTGATAAATCAAATAGATGTTAAAACAGCCTTTTTAAATGGTGATCTAGAAGAAGAAATCTATATGGAACAACCTGAAGGTTTTGTAATTCATGGACAAGAAAACAAGGTATGTAAGTTAGATAAATCTCTGTATGGTCTTAAACAGGCTCCTAAGTAATGGCATGAAATGTTTGACAACTTGATTATATCGAATGAGTTTAAAGTGAATGAAAGTGACAAATGTATTTATTACAAATTTGAAAATGAAATTTGCATTATCATATGTCTTTATGTAGACGGCTTCCTCATATTTGGTTCAAACATTCATGTTGTAAATACTGTAAAAACATTGTTGAGTAACAACTTTGATACGAAAGACTCAGAGAAGCAGATATAATCTTAGGAATCAAGATTACCAGGTCAGAAAAGGGAATTTCTTTGGATGAGTCTCATTATGTTGAAAAGATCCTAAAGAAATATAAATACTTTGACTATAAACCTACTTGCACACCATATGATCCAAGTATGAAACTTTTTAAGAACACTGGTGAAGATGTTAGACAAACTGAATACATGAGCATCATTGGCAGCCTTAGGTATGCCACTGATTGTACTAGACCCGACATTGCCTACGTTGTGGGACTATTGTGCAGGTTTATCAGTAGACCTAGTATGAAGCATTGGCACGCTATCGAAAGAGTTATGAGATACCTAAAAAGGACATGAATGTAGGATTACATTATCAAAGATTTCCTGCCGTCCTTGAAGGATACAGTGATGCTGATTAGAAAACCTTATCAGATGACTCCAAAGCAACTAGTGGCTATATTTTTAATATAGCCGGTGGGGCTGTATCTTGGAAATTGAAGAAACAGACGATATTGGCGCAGTCCACTATGGAGTGTGAAATGATAGTACTAGCTACAACTAGTGAAGAAGTGAGCTAGTTGAGATGATTGCTAGCTGAGATCTGTTTATGGGAAAAACCTATGCCATCTGTGTTGATCCACTACGATAGTACCGTGGCTATTGCAAAAATTAAGAATCGTTATTACAACAGTAAGAGACGACAAATACGTCGTAAGCACAACACAGTTAGAGAATTACTTACTAAAGGAGCTGTAATAGTAGATCATGTATGCACTGATGATAATTTAGCAGATCCTTTGACGAAAGGATTGGCTAGAGAGAAAGTCATACCAAAAGTATGGGACTATTGCTTATAGATTATTAAGTCACTCATGATGGTAACCCGACCTAAAAGACTGGAGATCCCAAGAATTAGGTTGAATGGGTAATAACAAGTCATAGTGATATCAGATGAACATGTTATTATATTTAACAGAAGCATGATTCCTGAAGCGATGGAAGGTTGAGATAATAGAAACTCTTAATGAGATCTATACTCTATGTGGATGGAGTACCTAGCTACAGGAGTACTCTTGATAGACTCACCTATGTGAATGTAGAAATGGGGCTGTTTCCTATGGAATTTCGAGGCAAAAATTCCTAGAGCATTCACTATACTGGGATAGACGTGCAGGGCCATAAATGCACAAGCTTTTTAGAATACACCCAATGAAAAGGTTGTGTGTGGGTTTGATGTCAGAGATAGAGTTCAAGACTACGAGTCACTCTTGTTAAATCTGAATCTTACTTGCTATGCAAAGGTTCAAGTCAAGAGACACCTTTGTTTATGCACGATCTTATGGAAGCGTTTAACGCTATTTTAGAACCTTCTTTTTAAATTCAAGTGGGGGATTGTTGGAAATGAAGAAAAATCGAGCTAGTATGTGAATTGAAAAATAGAAGTCCCACATAGGAGGGATTACACATTCTAGTAGTGTTTATAAGGTGGAGGTATGGTACTTAGGGTGTGCCCCAAGGGGTACCCAATTTTGTGAAGGGGCGAGAACGCATGCAAAATAAATCACCACACACACGCGTGTGCGCCGCCACCGTCCGGCCAGACGGGGCCTGGGCCTGGGCTTAGGTGGTAAATTATTTTATTTAATTGACACGATTGGACACGTGTCTGCCCTCCACTGAGTCAACATTGAATATTTGATCCTGTCAATTCCTTCCCCCTATTCCGCGCACATCATTTTATGGTCAAAGCCCTACCTATTTTTTTGGTTGTTTTGTGGACACGCGCTTGGTCAAAACCCTAGAAAAATATGGCACGTTTTTTTGTGTGGTTCTGGTCTGATGGATCTCGAATTATCTCTAATCCAGTTGCAGATATCCTCTATAAATAAAGGGTTATACTCATTTGGAAAATCATACCAAAAGCTTTCCATTCTCTAAGGCTTTTCTATCATTCTCCCTCTTTATTCGTCCTACATTTTTTTCTTTCTTTCGAGTGGTCTTAGTAACATACTACGAGTGTCGTGAAACATCTTAAAGAGAGCGACCTAGTCCACGACTCAACCTAGTAATATTTTTGTTGGCATAAATTGTTTTTAAACTGTTTTTTCAAAACTCGAAACAACATTAACTATTCCAAATTGGACTCTGGCCCCAAATCAACTAGTTTGCGAAATGGACTTGAACAGCATAACACGCTCACATCTCCACGTAATTATTGTATGATCATCACCAACTATCTAACGAACTTCGAGCATATCTCTCCAAAGAGTCACTTGTAAGAACTCGTCAATGTTTGGTTAAAAGTACGCAACTCATTCTTCTAAAAATACTCCACACTTCCTCTAACTCTTACTAACTTGGGTGTTAGAGTGTTCATAGATTCACTGTACCATTAAGTTTAACCACTGCATTGCGTCGGTTGCTGCAATGTAACTCCCTCCATCGAAGAAGTAATGCTCTATATAGTTGAATGTGAAATGACACTCCATATCATATATTAAAATATTCATTAATCATTCACTAAATGTGATTAGTCAAATATTTGTCCATTTTTTTCTTTTATAATATACTATGAATTTTGATAAATTGCATTGATATCTTTAATTTTTTGTATTTTAACTACTCTAAAATTTTATATTTGCACCTTAATCTACACTTTGATATTAGATTTAAATTGTATTGATATGTATTTACAATTTTAATAAAGTAGTTTGAGTTTTTTGTACTTCATTTGGTAAAAATATAATATTTTTAAATAATTTCCAATTATTAAAATTGCACTTTCTTTTGAAATTTAAATACAATTTTGGTCTCTCTATTTTTTTTAAATGAACTTTTAGTCACCACATTTCTAAACCTAATTTTTTTGTCCCTATTAACTAATTATTGGGATATATTTTGTGTCCTACTATTTTTTATGATGTGACACTTAGATGATATTTATGAGTTGGATAAAATATTTTTCATGTCATTATTGTTGTTATTAATTTTATTTATGATGTGACACTGTTTGATGGAGAAAGGTTTGAGTATTGGAAGGACAGAATGAGAAGTTTCTTCATATCTCAAGATCCTGAATTATGGAAGATGGTAGTCAAAGGATACACTGCACCTACTGATCTAGAAGATCCAACTAAAGAACAAGACATGGATGATATGAAACCAGACCAGAGCAGATTACACAAACTTCATCACACGTCTAGAAACATCATGATCAGTGCCATCACATTCAAGGAATTTGATAGATGCACAGATAAAGAAACAGCAAAGAGCATATTCGACAGTCTGGTTCTGACCTATGAAGGAAGCTAGCAGGTTCAAGAAGCAAGGGCTAACATATTGGTCAAACAGTATGAGCTGTTCAAGATGGAAGAGGATGAAGACATTGGAGCAATGTTCAGCAGATTCCAGATTCTGGTATCAGGTTTAAAAGTATTAAAGAAAAGCTACACCACTGCAGATCATGTAAAGAAGATCCTCAGAAGCTTACCAGCCAAATGGAGACCAAAGGTTACTACAGTACAGGAAGCTAGGGATCTGAATACCTTGAAGCTTGAAGATCTGATCAGCTCCCTCAGGTCTCATGAAATAGAACTAGAAGCAGATGAACCTAAGAAGAAGAAGAATCTAGCTATGAAGTCAAAACAAAAGAAAGCTGCAAGGGCAGCATCAGAATCAAAGGATAGTGACAGTGACTGTGATGATATGGCTTACTTAACCAAAAAGATGGTTAAGATCTGGGAAAACAGAAAGAGGAGAGGTTCCAAGAATAAACATAACAGCAAAGATAAGGAAGAATCTGACAAGAAGAACATCATCTATTATGGATGCAATGAACCTGGACATATCAAGTCAGAATGTCCAAATCTGGAAAAAGGCAAACAGCACAAGAAGAATTCCAGATACAGAAAGAAGGGTCTGATGGCTGCCTGGGATGTATCAGAATCAGAAGAAGAATCTTCTGATGAAAAAGAGGCAGAAACAGCAATGATGGCACACATCAGGTCTGCTTCTGGACCTCATAAAGGCATGATTTCATGAAGGAAAGCAGGCAGAAGGAAGAATGAACGAAGTAGTCATTCAAGCAAGTCTGGAAGCACATCAGAGGAAGCAATTTTGTCTCTGATGGCTCATACCAACTCAAGGTCTGGATACAGCTCAGGCTCTGGAACAGAATCAGAAGATAAAGACAGTGAGATATTTTCTGATCTCTCTAAATCTGAATTAATTGAGACTTTAAAAGACTTGTTAAATGCAAACAATAAGATGTCTTTAAAACTGAAAACTCTTAGGGAAGATAAGAAAAATCTAACCAAAGAAGTCCAAGTTTTAAAGAATCAAAATTCTGAGTATGCAACTGAAAACAAAGATTTTAAAACTGAAGTTGCAAGACTCAAGTCTGAAAACCAAACTCTCAAAAGCAATATTTGTTCCACTTCTGAAACTGTTCGTGAATCTGATATGCATGAGCAATTTTTTCAAAACCTTATTTCTAATGGAATGGAAAGAAGTAAATATGCATCTATGATTTATGGAAACTGTAACTCTAGAAAGAGAGGTCTTGGTTTTACACAAAAAATTACTGAAAGTAAAGCTGTTCATTCTGATGTTTTATGCATTGTTTGTGCTAAGAAAGATCACTCTGAACTATCTTGTCTAATGGTAAAATATGAACAAGATCAAAGAACTGTTAAGACTAACAAACCTGGACCCAATCAGTTCTGGATACCAAAAGATCAAATTGTCTATGTTGCAGATATTCTGAGCAACCAGAAGGAAACACCAACAATGGTGCCTGGACAATGGATGTTGGCAATGCACAAGCAGAAGAAGGTTTATGTTCCAACTTCTACCAAATAGAAGCCAAGTGACTCTGATAGAAGAAGAACTGGTCAACACAATACCTATCAGAACCAGAATCATAGGTGGAACAGGAAATATCAAAGAAATCACACATATCACAAGAATCAGAACAGGAACTGGAACCAAAATCAGAACAGGAACTGGAACCAGAATTAGAACTGGAATCAGTATCAAAAGAACAGGAACTGGAACCAGTATCAGAGGCACAGGAACTGGAACCAGAATCAGAATCAGTACCAGAACCTGAACATGTATAAGTATCAAAGGTTGAGGTATGATCATCAGAATTACTTTAATTATCAGAATCAGTATGATTACCAGAATCACCATAAGTTCCAGAATCACTAGAGGAACATGGTGTATCAGCCAAAGCAGAAAGAGAGGAATCAGAATCAGGAGAGTTCTTCAAACACTCCAGTGAGATTCATCAAGACTACAAACCTGGAAGGGAATTCAAATCCCTTAATCTAAACCATGTAATCATAGAACATACAGATTCGAAATCTGAAAAGCAGAAGCAGGAGGATTTTCAGAGTAAGACTGAAACTGCTGACATAGAGGTTACATCTTGTTGTAAATACTATTATTATTTGATATTTATGTTTACTGTGATAACAAGAAGCTTGATCTTAACAAATCAAAGCTAGATAAGTATTCTGCAGGTTTTCAAACTGTCAGAGGAACCAGGTGATTCACACGAATTGAATATCTCAGCAGAAACAACATTCCAGTTGTTTCAAAAACAAGCAGAAACCACCAGAAGCAGAATTAATGGTTTGGCTGTATTGAGTTCAATTTTAAATTATTTGATTTGCATTATGTAATATGACAAACTGCTTGATCTTGACAAATCAAAGCAAGATAAAAATAGTGTAGGTTCACCAGAACCAAAGGGAGCAGAAGCACAAGAAACAGAAGTACCTGGAAAGGTAAAGGATACAAGCAAGTCAGCAACACGTGACAAATCTTCAAAAGATAAATCTGATCAAGTCAGAAATAGCCAAGATAAGTCAGAAGAGAAATCTGGATATTTACCAGAATCTGAAGCTGTTACAGATTCACCAAAACCAGAAGCTGATTTATCAGAATCAGAAGCTGTTACAGATCTTCCAGAACCAGAAGTTGATGCGAACCAAGCAATGTTGATGAAGCTTTGGCAGAGGAAGGTTGGATACTTGCAATACAAGAAGAGCTGAATGAATTCCAAAGGAATGATGTTTGGGATCTGGTATCCAGACCAAACAAAAACATTATTGGAACCAAGTGGGTTTTCAGGAATAAACTTAATGAAAAAGGTGAAGTGGTAAGGAACAATGCCAGACTTGTAGCTCAAGGATACAGTCAACAGGAAGGTATAGACTACACTGAGACTTTTGCTCCAGTGGCCAGGTTAGAAGCAATTAGAATTCTCTTATCATTTGCTGCTAATCATGATATAATGTTGTATCAAATGGATGTTAAAAGTGCATTCTTAAATGGCTACATAAGTGAGGAAGTCTATGTCAAACAACCCCCTGCATTTGAAGATTCTGATTTTCCATACCATGTTTTTAAACTTAAAAAATCCTTATATGGTTTAAAACAAGCACCAAAAGCATGGTATGACAGACTTAGTAACTTTCTGCTTAAGAATGAATTTAATAGAGGCCAGATTGATAATACTCTATTTAGGAAATCCATTAAAAATGATATTTTGATTATTCAAGTTTATGTTGATGATATCATATTTGGATTGACTAATGGCACTTTGTGCAAAGAGTTTTCTGACCTAATGCAGAAAGAGTTCCAAATGAGCATGATGGGAGAACTCAAGTTCTTCCTGGGAATTCATATTCACCAAGGTAAATCAGGTATACTCATTCACCAATCTAAATATACTAAAGAACTTCTTAAAAAGTTCAAAATGAGTGAATGTAAGCCTATGGCCACCCGTATGTGTAAGACCCTTAAATTTAAAATTAAATTCAGATTTAATTTTAAGTGTATTTGGGAATATTTGTAAAAATATTCAATATATGTATGTTTTGTGTAAATATATATATATATATATTTGTTTTGAAGGTGGAATTAAAATTATTGGATAATGGATGAATTAATTTAATTTCGAGTAATAAAATTATCGGGCCGTTAATTAAGATATTCTCTGCTAATTGCGATGAGACGGGTTAAGTGCTGGAGGATCAAAAGATATTTTAATGCAAGTGTTGGGTGAGGTGGCGTAGATATTTATTAAGAAGGAAACAATTTATGCCTTCCTCTGCTGTGTCAGACAGCATTTATGGATATATTTAAGTGAGAAGCTCTTTCTTCTTTCCTCTACGCGCTAGTTTCTGCTTTATCATTTTCTTCTCCTTTTGATATTTCTGAGTGTTGGTGAAGAAAAACAGTTTACTCAAAAGTCATCTTTCTGGAAAATCTGAGTGTCGAATCAGAAAGTTTCGAGTACGAAAGTTATTCCTCTGATCGTTACGGAGCTAAAGAACTAACTTTCGTAGCGGCGAACGCGAAACGGGAGTATCGTCGACTTTTGTCGCAGAAGCGTACGAGTTAAGGGAACGTAATTAAGGTAAGAGCACCTTCCAACTTTCTAAATTTGCATTTAGGGCTGTAAATGCATGTGTGATGAATGATTATTGGGTTATGTTGTGAAAAACATTGTGTTATGTTTTGGAAATCAAACTGTTTTGATGTTCCTGCTGTTTTCAGTGAAAGAACTTATTGTGTTGCTTTGTTGATGATGTATTGTTTGTTGTGTTGAGTAAGAAATCATTTTGTTGTGTTTGAATGATGACTTGGCTGGTGTTGTATTGGAGATGATCCAAATGCTTGAGTTAGTTTGTGTGGGACTGTTTTGTGGTTGACTTTCTGGTTTTAGTGATTCTGTGTTTTTGCTGTGTTTTGTTAAACAATCTGGTGTTGATGATGGTTTCAAAAGAAAAGGGATTTAAAATGGTGGAAGTGTTATTTCTGAAAAATCTGTTGTTGTTGTTTAATGAAAATGTTCTGAGTTTTGAGGTTTTTAAAGAGGGGTAATTATGATTCTGGTGTTAGGTTGGTTTTTCAAAAGAAAACAGTTTGAAATGTGTTGAAGTCTTAGGAAAATTTTACTCTTTTCGAAGGTGTATTCGAATACAACATGAGTGTATTCGAATACAACCTGTCAAACTTCTGTTTTACTCAAGTTTTCAAACTTGTATTCGACTACGAGCCCTTGTAGTCGAATACAAAGGAAGGATTTCTGTTTTCTGATTCTGATGTTAATCATTCTGATTCTGGTTCTGTTTTCTGATTCTGGTATTAATCATTGTGATTCTGGTTCTGTTTTTTGATTCTAATTCTGTTTTGCTTCTGATGATTCTGATAATCATCATGTTTCCTGCTTCTGATGATTCTGATAATCATCATGTTTCCTGCTTCTGATGATTCTGATAACCATCATGTTTTCTGCTTCTGATAATTCTGATAATCATCATGTTTTCTGCTTCTGGTGATTCTGGCATGAATCATTATGTGTTTCTTCTGATCAATTCTGGATGAAGTCTGGGCGAAGTCTGGGTTATTCAAAATTCGACTGTAATGCCATGTTCTGGTCAAATTATCTCCTGGATTACTTCTTGCTTTTGACAACTTATGGCCTGGAACAACTCTACACATGGCAGGCTTCACATTAGTATGGTCCAAAGAATCATCTGATATTTATTCCCTTTGGTATAGTCCATCAAAGATATCTTCTGGTCACTTCTGGACAAGTCTAGACTGTGTTGAAATTACACTGCCAGGCTATGTTCTGATCAGTATAACTTCTTGATTGCTTTTGATATTTGAATCATTCTTGTTTGGAGCAATTCATATTATGGCAGGCTTCCCTCTGGTGTTTTCCAGATGTTCTTTTGATTTTGTTTCTGTTTGATATAAGCCTTCAAAGTTATCTTCTGGTCAGTTTTGGACATTCTGGTTTATCTTCTGATAATTACAGAAATGCATCTTCTGTAAATTCAGAATGTATCCTCTGATACATTCATCTTCTGATGGTTTTTACTGTAGTAATTCAAGTTCAAAATAAGATTCCATCAAGTGTATTTGTACACATCAAAGTCCAGATTATTTAGAACCAACTTGGTTCCAACATCATTCTGTGTTGTTTCTGATGATTCTAGATGAATCATTCTGTGTTGTTTCTGATGATTTTGGATGAATCATTCTGTGTTGTTTCTGATGATTCTAGTATGAATCATGCTGTTGTTTCTGCTTCTGATGATTCTGGTATGAATCATTCTGTTGTTTCTGCTTCTGATGATTCTGGTGTGAATCATTCTGTTTTGCTTCTGATGATCCTCATTCTGGTTCGGTTTCTGATGTTCTGAGGCTGATCATTTTGGTTCTGTTTTTGGCTTATGTATTCGAATACAGAGAAGTTGTATTCGAATACAGATTAGTAAATTCCAGAAAATTCAGTTTTTAACACTGTGTTTGAAATTTTCAAGAGGTTGGGAAAACATTTCAAATGTTGATGATTACTTGGCTGTTTGGTCATGTTTGTGATGATGATAATTTTGACTGTGCTGAGTTATTTTAAATATGATTGAAAGGCATGAATTTCCTGATTTTGCATATTGTTTCCAGAGAAGTGAAACACTGCATATTCATGCATTGCATAGTCAAGTGGTACCCGCGATGGGCCACAGAGTAACGCGCAACCACGTGCTGATCTGTTGAGCGATTGCACGAGTGCTGGACT
Organism: Cicer cuneatum; assembly: GCA_037974295.1. NCBI lineage: Eukaryota > Viridiplantae > Streptophyta > Magnoliopsida > Fabales > Fabaceae > Cicer > Cicer cuneatum. The sequence continues at coordinate 51,675,264 of JBBPBO010001984.1, forward strand.
GTTGAGCGTCTGCACTAGGTACTGATCTGTTGAGCGATTGTACCTTGGTATATAACTGCTGGTCTGTTGAGCGACTGCACTGGTACTGGACTGTCGAGCGTCTGTACCCTGAAATGCGCAGCCACGTGCTGATCTGTTGAGCGATTGCACGAGTGCTGGTCTGTTGAGCGACTGCACTAGGTACTGATCTGTTGAGCGATTGTACCTTGGTTTATGTCAAACGTGCTGGTCTGTTGAGCGACTGCACGAGTGCTGGACTGTTGAGCGTCTGCACTGGTGCTGATCTGTTGAGCGATTGCACCTTGGTCTTGAGGGCCGTTCAATTATGCTGGTCTGTTGAACAACTGCACCTTGGTAATTCCAAGAAAATTGTATATATGAGCATATGCATATTGCATTGGGTGATTGACCGGTGGGTCACGTTTTGGGTATGTGATGTTTGAAAATTGTGTGTGTAAGTACTTTATAGATTCTGGAATTTCTGATGAATTGGTGTGACTGCTGATTTGATGTTTGTGCTTACAACATAATTTTCATATTTATTTGGTTGCTGTTTTGAAAAGTACGAATGTCATGTATTTCAAAATTGAGCATCCTTATTTATCATCATTGTGATATGATATGCCATGAATATGTTTGTGATTGCTGATATAAATGCTATGCGGTAATTGTTAATTTTGGTTGGTGACCTTTTACAATTATTGTGGAAAATTGGGCTTTGCCCTCATATGTGAATCAAACCCGTACCCCCGACGGTCACACTAACGACAGGGAACGTCGTTAATGTTCCTTGATCTTTACATTGTGGGATACGTAAAGGGATGGACAGCCGGGTGATGATAAGACTTGTGGATGAGGCGGTGGAGACCGTGCTACCATAGCTTAGTGTATGATCAGAGTAGACTTATGTATAGGATTTTGAGCTCAGTGGTTGTAAATATTTATTTTTGAATTATTGTAAAACTTTTCCGCACTCTGATGAATATTTTGGTGGATTGAGAATCCAGTTTGATGTATCTTTATTTTAGCATATTATAAAGATCAATTTCTCCCAAATATCTCATTCGATTTAATGGTGATGTTGTTGTTCTAATTACCTTACTATTTTTGATTACGAAGTCGAATGACATTTAATTTGAATTGATTTTAATTTCCTTGAAATGTAATTCTGAAAACTCTTTTATTTATGTATTTGTTTTTAAAAAAAAAATACGCTCGCGCTGTGTTTTAAACTCGGGGTGTTACATTAGTGGTATCAGAGCATTTGGTTAAAGTTTTGGGTTAAAGCTCTGATTTAATTATTGGTTTTAAGTCGTTATCTGATCATACATAGGACCAAGTAGTTAGAGTGTCAAGTCTTGTATAGTTGTGGTGTGCTGAAGTAATGATGTTGTTGAGCTATATTTTGGAATTATTCTAAACGGTGTGAGGTTTCTACTTGATGATGGTTTTGTAGTGGAACAATGCCTCCAAGGAGAGACGACACCGTAAGGACCAACGACAGCCAGGAAGATAGGATGGTTGAAGCAATGAATAATATGGTTGCGTCTGTTGCTGCACAGACGGCTGCGAAGACTCAGCGTGACTTAGAGAAAACTGAAAGAGAAATCCGTGCTGCTGAGTCAAGAGGACTAGAGGATTTTCGTCGTCATAATCCTCCAAAGTTCAAAGGTGATGAGGGTCCAGAAAGAACGGACCAATGGATTCAGGAAATGGAGAAAATCTTTGAAATGATTAACTGCCAGGCAGCAGTAAAAGTCAATTATGCTACATATCTGCTGCTAGGGGATGCAGAGTATTGATGGAGGAGTACAAGGCTACTAATGGGGGCAGCTCATGAGGAGGAAAACTGGGATTCGTTCAAGAAGAAGTTTTTGGACAAGTACTTCCCGATGAGCACTAGAACCAAACTGGGTGACGATTTTCTGAAATTGCACCAGGGTAACATGACAGTGGGAGAATATGCGGCTAAATTTGAATCGCTATCCAGACATTTCAGATTCTTCCAGGAAGAAGTTGATGAACAATTTATGTGCCATCGCTTTCAAAATGGACTGAAATATGAAATTCAAGACTCCGTTTTACCCTTGGGAATACAACGTTTCCAAGTTCTAGTGGAGAAGTGTAGAGAGGTTGAAGACATGAAAAATATGAGGGCCAACCGAGGAGGGAACTTTAATTCGGGAGGATCCAGCCGAATGAACCATCCAAACAGCAAAGGAAAGCAAGTGTTTAAACCGTATAACAGACCCCAGAACTGCAGTAGAGGCCAGAATCGGCCAGGAAATCAGAACTTTGGAAGACAACTGGGACAAGGAGTCTGGTGCTTTCGATGTGGGAAGGAAAGGCATATTGCTACAGCTTGTACCACAAGGGATCTTGTATGTTTCAATTGTCGAAAACCAGGTCACATTGCAAGGGATTGTCGGGCTCTGAAGGTGGAACCAACAGTGAATACAGCTAGGGCCACTCGTCCTATTGCTAGGGGACGCGTCTACCACATGGATGCTGCTGCTAGAAGTCAAACTCCTAATTTAATCCAGCAAGACTGCCAGATTGCAGGTAACACATTAACTGCACTTTTTGATTCGGGAGCAACTCATTCTTTCATTGCTACGGATTGTGTGAGTCGTTTGAAGCTATCTATGTCTACTTTACCTTTTGATTTGATTGTTTCCACACCTGCTCAGACTTTGACCGTAAATTCTGCATGTTTACGTTGTCCTGTAACAATTCAAGATAAAGATTTCTTGGTTAATTTAATATGTCTACCCCTACAATCACTCGAGATAATTCTCAGCATGGATTAGATGTCTTATAATTATGTAGTCTTGGATTGTGCCCGCAAATTAGTTCTTTTTCCCGAACCTGGAGTCGTTCGGTATTTGTGTGCTAACAAGCTCGGAGTATCACTGAGAGAAGGAACTCAAGAATTTTTATCATTGGCTAACGTGGAGACCAAGATGGATGTGAGCATAGAAGATGTAGTGTTAGTCAAAGAGTATCCGGACGTATTTCCAACAGAAATTCCAAGATTACCCCCAGTAAGAGAAGTGGAGTTCTTCATTGATTTGCACCCAGGAACTGGACCCATTTCAATTGCGCCGTATAGAATGTCGCCATTGGAATTAAACGAGCTTAAGGATCAAATTGAAGGTCTGTTGGAGAAAGGATTTATCAGGCTAAGTGTGTCACCGTGGGGAGCTCCGGTGTTATTGGTTAAGAAAAAGGATGGAAGTTCACGCTTATGTGTGGATTACAGGCAACTTAACAAGGTAACCATTAAGAATCGTTATCCTTTACCACGCATCGATGATTTGATGGACCAATTGAGGGGAGCAGCGGTGTTTTCAAAGATCGATTTGAAGTCAGGATATCATCATATTCGAGTAAGAGAATGAGATATTCAAAAGACAACTTTCAGGACCCGTTACGGACATTATGAATACCTCGTTATGCCATTTGGAGTTACGAATGCACCAGCAATTGTTATGGTGATAATTTGATCTCTTGGTCAAGCAAAAGACAAAGCACCATTGCCATGTCAACAGCTAAAGCTGAGTATATATCAGCAGCAGGATGCAGTTCACAGTTACTCTAGATGAAACATCAACTTGAAGATTATAACATCTTTGAAACCAATATCCCTTTGTTATGTGATAACACTTCAGTTATAAACCTAACCAAGAACCCTTTCTTACACTCTAGAGCCAAACACATTGAAATAAAACACCATTTCATTAGGGACCATGTTCAAAAAGGGACTTTAAGCATCCAGTTTGTGGACACTGATCATCAATGGGCTGACATCTTCACCAAAGCATTACCAGAAGATAGGTTCGAGTTCATCAAGAAGCTTCTCAACATTACCTCCATATCTAACTAGTTCAAGTAGTCATCTTAGGAGTTTTTTAATTTCTTGTAATTTTATTTTTTTGTCTTTTATTTTCTGTTTTACTTTCTATAATATGTAAAGAGAAAAACAAAAAATACAAAAATAGTAGGACCTCTTTTTGGCTGATGACAAAAAGGGGGAGAGAGAGAAAAATGAGAAATAAGTAGAAAAGGAGAGATCAAAAGAAAGGAGGAGAGAAAAAGAAAGAGATGAAAAGAGAAGGAGTTGAAAAGGAGAGGAAATAGGGAGAGAGAAAAATAAAGAGAGAAAAAGAAAGAGTGAAAAGAGAAGGAGTTGAAAAGGAGAGGAAATGTGAAGAGAGAAAAGGAAAGAGAGAATAAAGAAGGAGTTGAAAAGGAGAGCAGAAGAGAAGAAAAGAAAGAGTGAAAAGAGAAAGAGTTGAAAAGGAGAAGAAAAAGTCAGTATCAGACTTAGGGGGAGAGATTGGTCTGAGGGGGAGTAATTCAGTCTTCAAGTTACTAGTTAGCAAAATAAGTTAAGGTTTTGTCATTATCAAAAAGGGGGAGATTGTTGGAACCAGGTTGGTTCTAAATACTTAGGATTTTGATGTTTACAAAAGCACTTTGTGTAATCTTATTTTGAACCTGAATTATTACATTAAATGCCACCAGAAGATGAGCTACCATAGAATAAAAACAGACCAGATGATACAACTCCAGAATGCTCCAGAAAATACATCCAAAAGGTCCAGAGGATATATTCTGGAATTACCAGAGGATACACCAGGATGTCAAAACACTACCAGAGGATATCTTTGCTGGCCCAGATCAGAAGGAATCAAAGTCAGAAGGAGACCTGGACCAGACCAGAAGGAAGCCTGCCATAAGGAGAGTTGTTCCAGACCAGAAGGAATCAAATGTCAGATTTATTCCAGAATTTATTCTGACTAGAAGATGGCCTGGCAGTGAAAAGTTAAATAGCCCAGACTTGATCCAGACTCAACCAGAGGATAAGTTAATGAGTCCAGAACAAGAGAATCAATCCAAATTTGACCTAGACCATAAGATAGCATGATTCAGGGCATGAACTTAAGTCCAGACCAGAAGAAATGATTTCCAAAATTGATCCAGACCAGATCCAAAATCAAAGGTAAAATGTCCAGACTGAAATATTACTTGTCCAGATATAATTTCAATTTAATCCAGACCAAGTCCAGAATTGGCCCAGATCAGAGGGAAAATTTCCAGATCAATAGTTCAGTTTGAATTATTTGGCCCAGTGATGGCCCAGATCAGAAGATCAGACCATGGCCTAGTGTTGGCCAAAATCAGAGGGTCAGGATGTGTGGTCCAGCAATGGCCGAGATCAAAGGATCATAGCATATCAGTTTGCAAGTCTAGGATTGCCGAGATCAGAAGATTAGGAAGTGTGGTTAAGGGATGGCCGAAATCAGAGGATCACAGCATATCAATTAGTATGGTCCAAATGTGGACTAGCGCAGGGAGATCAAATGGTCCAGATTTAATCATGAGGATTAACGGTGGAGATTTTAATTTATTTTGATCAAAGTTTTAAAAAGATTTGTTACAAAAATAAATTGAAGTATTGTGGAACTCAGGAGCTGTTGGCGGGAAAGAACTAAAGACTTGATTGGCCAGTTATTTTGAAAGAAAATTTGAAGCTTAATAAAAGATATGTTTTTATTTAAATAAAGCCCAATTGGTCAAGTTATTTTTGCAAGAGAATCTAGCAAGATTCAGCTCGAAATTAAGCTTGGAAGAGGCCCAAGTCTGCATCTATAAAAGGAGGCTCAAGGCAGAATACTTAGTATCGAAAATCACAAAAGAGTCATACACTTCCAAAGCAAACACTCAAGTTTTCAGTGAGGTCAATTGTTAGTTCCAGCTTTCAAGAAGCAAGCACTCGTGTTATTTTCTTTCCACTGTGTCAAATCTAAGTTGTTGAAGTAGAGTCTACAATCTGAGGCAGTCAGTAGGGGGTAGCAGATTACTTGGCAATTAGATTCAAAGTGTTGTAATTCCTTCTACAATATGGGATTGTCAGATTGGCAGGAGAAGACAGGTGTTGTATTCCTTAAGAGTCTAGGATTGTTAGACTGTTTGAGAAGACTGACTTGGAGGGTCAGTATAACGGTTGTAATTCAAGGTTTGAATTACTGAAATCCTTCAAGGTGAAGGGACTGGACGTAGCCTCATTAACGGTGAACCAGTATAAAAATTCTGAGTTTTATTTTTACTTTATATCCGTTGCTAACTCTGTTTTTAATCATACATCAAGTTTTGTTTTAAAAGTATAAAAACAAGAAAAGTATTCAAGTTAAGTCAAACACAATTCAACCCCCCCTTCTCGTGTTTGCACCTTCAATAAGAATCTCCCTAATGCAAGCCTTACCCAACCACCACAAGGCTAACTTCTGAATTATTCGCCAACTAAATAACAGTGATAAAAACACACATCCTAATCTAATTCATCAAGAAGCAAAATCTAATTTAAGCATGAAAGCTTTAAGATAATATCTTACTACTATACTCCATTTAGTCCAAAATATAAGATAAAATTGGATCAATAAAAGTCAATGTATTTTGTTGATCCAAATTTTACTTATATTTAAGAACATGGGTAATATTATTTTGCTTTACCAAATCAACTGATGTTTTAAAGATTTGACCAGAGTGTCTTATTCAACCATTTGAACTGCAATTGTGGTTGGTATAGGTTCAATAAACTCTTATAAATCGTTGGTCAGAAGAAACCGTAATTAGACAGCTAAAAACCAAATAAAATTGTTAGAAATCTGCTGGTCCACAAAACTGGTTTTAGAAAATTGTTCGAATTTAAAAAACCTAATTTTAAAACAAAATCAACCAAATCAAACTCTCTCCTCCCTCATGTCTCTCTCTCTAACTTCTCATGTTTTGAGCTTGCTCTATCTCTCCAAATGGCTCCTGTAAAGACTATTCATGTTCTGCCACCACCTTTCCCAACCACATCTAGTCCTGTTATCTTTTGATTTGAAAAGTATTGTGTATATTAAAATATTGTATATTATCCTTTTTTAAATAAAAAAATATTATTTATTCTTTATCATGTTCGTGCATAAAAATAAAGTATTTTTATTTTATTTTATTTTTGTTTACATTTATTTAAAATTTATTTTAGATTAGTACTATTTCATTTCAAAATGACCGTCACATTTCACTATTTCACACATATTAAGAAAAGACGATAAATGAAAGAAAGACAATTATGGTTTTACTCTATTACCTTTATTAACTATTGGTGTATTTTTATCATCATAAATGTAAAGTGAAAAATAATAACTTGACTAAAGACTCAATTTAGTCACTCAAAATTTCAATTTGATCCAATTTAATCTCTCACAAAATTTTAAACCTAAATTGTTCTATGACAATTCTATATGAGGGACCAATTAGTCTCTTTATAAAATTTGACCCAAATTTAACCTTTTAATTGATGACGAGTTAGATAAATGTGATGGTGTGTATGATAAATATGTGAAATTTAAAACAAATGCTAAGTTGTAAGGCTTGTAGGTAAAAATTTATGCTTGCATAATGTTTAAAATAAGGCTTGTTTAATGTTGTGCTTGTTATTAATGTATACAAATAAATACAACATCTCTATTTGCTTAATGTTGTGATTTGTTTTGCTTGATATTGTTTATTGTCTTGTTCTCAATTTTGTCTATTTCTACTTGTTTAATGTTGCATGCGGTTCCATTTATTTAGTGGAATTTTTCTTTTAACTTACTATTTTTGTCTCTGATTGAACATGCTTTTATTAGTTTTTTGCATATGACAATTTATATTACATTTCATTATCACACCCCAAGTAGTTTTAAAATAGATGAAGACATGGTATGTGAAGGTGCAAACACGAGAAGGGAGGTTGAATTGCGTTTGTCAAACTTGATTTCTTTTGCTGTTTTGTTGAATGTTGATGTAAGTTATTTGATAAATAATTAATTAGATTCAGCAGCGGATAATAATAACATACGAACACAGCAATTTATCCTGGTTCACCATTAACTAGGCTACGTCCAGTCCCTTCCTTCAGAAGACCTTTTCAAGTCAGCCTTCCCAAACAGCCTGACAACCCAGACTTTTGAGGAATAACAACACCTTGACTCTACAAGCCAAGTCTTCTCAAACAGCCTGACAACTCCAGACTTTTGAGGAACGATAACAATACCTTGACTCTACAATTCAAGTCTTTTCCTACCAATCTGACAACCCCAGATTGAAGAAGAAATCTACGCCACTATCGGATTAGATTAAACGGGTTTTGGAACTTTGCAAAGTTGCTTCTGAAAAGCTGATTATTGCACTGAATTTCCCTCTCGAAAACACTTAGAAAATATTGCTCTTGCACACTTGTATTTCTCTCTTTTGAACTCTCTGATAACTTTGAATTGAAGCTTAAGTTCTTGTGTTTTTCGATGCTTTATTCTTCAGCATTAAGCCTCTATTTATAGTTGAAATTAGAGTTTCTAATGCTTTACTTCTGGAGTGTTTTGCTCAGATTCTGTTTCTGGAGTCTTTTGCTCCGATTCTGTTTTGAACATTTTGCTCAAATTCTGTTTTGAGCATACTTTTAGCTAGATTATGTTTCTGGCATCTTTTGCTCCAATTCTGTTTTGAGCATTTTTCTCAAATTCTGTTTTGATCGTACTTTTAGCTAGATTATGTTTCTGATTTTTCCATCTAATGAAATCCTCTGATAGGTTCCTTTGATTATATCCTCAGGTGATATCCTCTGGTAATATCCTCTTATAGGTTCCTTGTATTTTTTATAACTATTTTTCTTTCTTTTGACTTTGACTCCCCCTAAGACTAAGCTTTACTTTGAAGTTTTCTCCCCCTAAGTCTAATGCCCAAATAATACATCATCTTCTCCCTCTTTCAAATACATCATGTTTTCCAGATATTTTATCAAATACTACATTTTCTCCCCCTTTGTCATCAGACAAAAAGGTTTGAAGGAAGAATTTTTTTATTTTTTTTATCTTCTAACTTTTTTTTTAAATAATGTATAGTAAACTACTTGAAGACATTACACTATTAATTAGTTAACAAAATAAGGTTTAAGTTTTTCTTGATGAAATCAAATCTATCTTCAAGTTGTGGTTTGGTGAATATGTCAGCCCATTGATATTCAGTGTCTACAAACTGAATGTTAAGTACTCCTTTTTGAACATAATCTCTGATAAAATGATGTTTGATCTCTATGTGTTTAGCTCTTGAGTGTAGGATCGAGTTTTTGGTTAGACAAATTGCAGAGGTGTTATCACAGTAGATGGGTATGTTGGATTCTAATACTTTGTAGTCTTCAAGTTGATGCTTCATCCAGAGTAGTTGAGAGCTGCAGCCAGCTGCTGAAATGTACTCAACCTCTGCTGTTGACATGGCAATGGTGTGTTATCTCTTACTGGACCAAGAGATCAAGTTGTCACCTAAAAAGGTGCAATAGCCACTTGTGCTTTTTCTTTCAAGTTTATCTCCAGCATAATCAGAATCAAAATATCTCCTAAGTTGGTACTTAGGAGATTTCTTGTAGACCAAGGTAAGATTTGTAGTGTATTTTAGATATATAAGAATTCTCTTAACAACAGTTAGATGATATTCTCTAAGATCAAATTGAAATCGAGCACATACGCACACACTAAACATGATATCAGGTCTAGAAGTAGTAAGGTAGAGTAATGATCCAATCATTCCTCTGTATATTTTATGGTCAAATTTTTGGCCTGATTCATCTTTATCAAGTGAACAAGTAGTATGCATTGGTGTAGCCATAGGTTTGCAATCAATCATTTTAAATTTCTTGAGAAGTTCCTTTGTATATTTAGTTTGGTGAATGTAAATACCTTCTGGACTTTGCTGAATTTGTATCCCTAGAAAGAACTTAAGTTCTCCCATCATACTCATTTGAAATTCATGCTGCATTAATTCAGAAAATTCTTGACAAAGAATGCCATTAGTAGATCCAAAAATAATGTCATCAACATAAATTTGAATAATCAGATTATCATTTTCTATTGATCTTCTAAACAAAGTATTGTCTATTTGTCCTCTTTCAAATTTATTTTTAAGTAAGAAATTATTGAGTCTATCATACCATGCTCTAGGTGCTTGTTTTAACCCATACAAGGATTTTCTAAGTTTAAAAACATGGTTTGGAAATTCAGATCTTTCAAAACTTGGAGGTTGTTTAACATATACTTCTTCACTCAAATAACCATTAAGAAAGGCATTTTTAACATCCATTTGAAACAGTTTGATGTTATTATTTACAACAAAACACAATAAGATACAAAATAGCTTCTAACCTAACCACTGGAGCAAATGTCTCAGTGTAGTCAATGCCCTCTTGTTGACTGTAACCTTATGCCACAAGTCTTGCCTTGTTTCTGACCACTTCACCTTTTTCATTTAGCTTATTTCTTGAAACCAACTTGGTTCCAACAATGTTCTTCTCTGGTCTTGGAACTAGATCCCAAACATCATTCCTCTTAAATTCATTTAACTCTTCTTGCATTGCAATAATCCATCCATCATCTGCCAATGCTTCACTAACAAAAGTAGGTTCAATTGATGAGAGTAAGCCAAATAGACTAATGTCTTTTAATGATGATCTGGTTCTTAAGGAATCACTTCCACTTCCAATAATCAGATTTTCATGATGAGATGACTAATGATTTGATCAGATTTGTCCTTTGAAGATGTGTCACATACTTCTGACTTGCTTGTATCCTTCACTTCTCCAAATTCTGCTGGTTTATCTGCTTCTGCTAATTTGTCTGCTTCTGCTTGTTTGTCTGCTTCTGTTTCCTCTAGTTTTGGTAAATCTGCAATATCAACATCTTGCTTTGACTTTGCAGTGTCAAGCTGTTTGTCATTAAATTTAACATGTATAGATTCTTATAAAATATGAGTTTCAGTATTAAACACCCTATAAGCTTTAGATCTTTCAGAGTATCCAATGAAGATACACTTTGTTTTCCCTTTTGACAGCCTTCACACAAGATTTCATTTTTGTAACTAAGATTAGGTAGACTTCTTATTAACTTAAGTTTGTTCAATTATGAAATTGATCTAAGATTAGCATGACCTAATCTTTTGTGCCACATTAAATTCTCTTTATTCACTGACATAAGACATTTAACCTCTTGCTTTCCTAGAATAAACAGATTTATTTTATAAATATTATTTTGCCTTTGGCCTGTGAAAAGCACAGATCCATCTTTCTGACTGATTGCCTTGCATGTCTTTTGATTGAATATAATATCATAATTGTTATCACTTAACGGAATTATACTCAACAAGTTATGTTTAAGACCTTTAACAAACAAGACATCTTTAATAGAAGGAGAGTTACCATTACCAACTGTTCCTTGACCAATGATCTGGCTTTTTTGCTTTCCTCCAAAAGTTAATGTGCCTCCTTTGTTCAATGTCAATTCTTGGAATATAAACCTTTTTCTCGTCATATGTTGCGAGCATCCACTGTCCAGGTACCATGACTGGTGTTTTAACTTGTTTGCTAAGGACATCTGCACAAAAATAATTTTGCTTTTAGGTACCCAAATTTGGTTGGGTCCAGATTTGTTAGTATTGAAAAGTATCTTGTTTTTCCTTGTATTTAGCATAGGACAAGACACTTTGGAATGTCATTTCTTATATCAGAGGGAACAGGTTTAAGCACAGGTTTAGGTTCAGTTATAGTTTCTTCGAATCCTATACCTCTATTTCCATTCCGACTAACTCCATAAATCATAGAAGCATATTTGCTTCTTTCCATACCATTAGTAAGAAATTCTTGGAAAACTTGTTCATGCATATCAGAATTACATGTGGTATTTTCAATTGATGTTGAATTATGGTTATTTTTCAGAGTTAGACTTTCAACTTTAAGTTCAACAAAACTGTTTTTCAAACATACATTCTCTATTTTTAATTCTGCAATATCAGTTTCAAGAATGACACTTTTTGTTTTAAATTCTGCAATTTGATTCTTAAAAACATTAACTTCTTCTATTAGATTTGTATTTTCTTTCTTAAGAGTTTTCAGTTTTAAAGATAATTTGTAATTGTTGTTTAAAAAATCATTCAGAGCAGTGATCAAATCATATCGAGTGAATTCATAATATACCTAAGTTTCATCATCTTCTGATTCTCTCTCAGAATCAGATTATGTATTGGATCTAGGGACAGAGTTGGTGTGAGCCATCATAGCCAAATCTGCTTGTTCATCTTCAGAGGATTCATCAGAATCATCCCATGTAGCCATCATACTTTTCTTCTTGGTTCTGGAATCTTTCCTCTGGTGCTTCCCTTTCTCCATATTTGGACATTCTGACTTGATATGTCCAGATTCATTGCATCCGTAACAGATGATACTTTTCTTGTCATGTGTATCATCACTTCCTTTGTTGAACTGCTTGAAATATCTATGGGAAAATTTATTCCTTCTGTTATGCCACATCTTTCTGAACTTCCTGGATAAGAAAGCAATCTCTTCTTCCTCTGAGTTCAGATTTTGATTGTCTGAATCACTATCTTCTGATACTGATGTTGCTTTCAGAACCTTCTTTTGCTTGGATTTCAGGGCTAGAGTTTTGTTCTTCTTCTTGGGTTCATCTTCTTCCAACTCAGTTTCATGTGATCTGAGGGAGCTAATTAATTCTTCCAAATTCAGATTGTTCAAGTCCTTTGTTTCCTGAATGGCAGTGACCTTTGGTCTCCCCTTGGTTGACATACTTCTAAGGATTTTCTTCACGTGGTTAGCAGTGGTATAGCTCTTCTTGAGTACTCTTAATCCTGAGACCAGATTCTGGAATCTGGAAAATATTGCTTCAATGTCTTCATCTTCTTCCATCTTGAATAACTCGTACTTCTTGACTAGAATGTTGGCCTTTGCTTCTTGAACTTGCTTGCTGCCTTCGTAAGTCATAATCAAACTATCATAGAAGCTCTTCGTTGTTTCTCTATTAGTGCACTTGTCGAACTCCTTGAATGTGATTGCATTGATCATGAACGTTCTGGATTTATGATGCAACTTGAACATCTTCTTCTGGTCAGTATCCATATCTCTCCTAGAAATTTTAACACCATCAGCATCTTCTGGAGCAGTATAACCATCTTCCACCAAGTCCCAAAGTTCAGGATCTTGTGAAATAAAAAAACTTCTCAGCCTGTCCTTCCAGTATTCAAATCGTTCTCCATCAAACAGAGGTGGTCTATTGATGTTTCCTCCATTAGCTTCTTCATTGAATCTGGACATGTTGATCCATTGGATCTTTCCTCAAACACTATAAAGTGCTCAACCTTGAGACCGAGCTCTGATGCCAATTGAAGGTGCAAACACAAGAAGGGGAGTTGAATTGTGTTTGTCAAACTTGATTTCTTTTGCTGTTTTGTTGAATGTTGATGTAAGTTATTTGATGAATAATTAATCAGACTCAGCAGCGGATAATAATAACATACGAACACAACAATTTATCTTGATTCACCATTAACTAGGCTACGTCCAGTCCCTTCCTTTAGAAGGCCTTTTCACTAATTCAAACTCCTTTGAATTACAACACTACGGACTCTTCAAGTCAGCCTTCCCAAACAGCGTGACAACCCCAGACTTTTGAGGAATAACAACACCTTGACTTTACAAGCCAAGTCTTCTCAAACAGTCTGACAACTCCATACTTTTGAGGAACGATAACAATACCTTGACTCTACAAGTCAAGTATTTTCCTACCAATCTGACAACCCCAGATTGAAGAAGAAATCTACGCCACTATCGGATTAGATTAAAAGGGGTTTGGAACTTTACAAAGTTGCTTTTGAAAAGTTGATTGCTGCATTGATTCTTGCACTCTTTTGTTGCTTCTGAAAAGCTGATTATTGCACTGAATTTCTCTTACGAAAACACTTAGAAAATATTGCTCTTGCACACTTGTGATTCTCTCTTTTGAACTCTCTGATAACTTTGAATTGAAGCTTAAGTTCTTGTGTTTTTCGATGCTTTATTCTTCAGCATTAAGCCTCTATTTATAATTGAAATTAGAGCTTCTAATGCCTTACTTCTAGAGTGTTTTGCTCAGATTCTGTTTCTGGAGTCTTTTTGCTCCGATTCAGTTTTGAGCATTTTGCTCAGATTTTGTTTTGAGCATACTTTTAGCTAGATTCTGTTTCTGATTTTTGCCTCTAATGAAATCCTCTTATGATATCCTCTGATAGGTTCCTCTGATTATATCCTCAGGTGATATCATCTGGTAATATCCTCTGTTGATATCCTCTGATAATCATCCTCTGGTGACGTCATCCTCTGACTTCTGCTTCTGGTGACGTCATCCTCTAATGACATCCTCTGTTGATGTCATCCTCTGATTTTTGCTTCTCGTGACGTCATCCTCTGATTTCTTCTTCTGGTGACGTCATCTTCATCTTCTGGTGGCATTTCTCATTCTTCTTCTAAGTCAAATATGTTATTTTTATAAAATACATTTGTTAACATTAAAACTTTAAATTGCAAGAACCAACTTGGTTCCAACAATATGAACCAGTGATGGACTGATATTTGGGTCTTTTTTGTTGAACAATCATAAATTCAAAGGAGGGGATTTATTATAACTATCAGGATCTCCTAGTTAGATTAGACTTAGTATTTTGAGGATTTAAAATTAGCTTAGTTTAGATGGTGTGTATGCTTTGTTGATTCCCATTCTCAATCTCTTGTAGATGCTACTTGAATAATAAAGAGCGCATAAAAAATAATTGGTTCATGTTGTTTAGCATGCATAAACTTTGTAGTATATTCATATTGCATTGACACACTTTGAAATACATCAAAAATATTTTCTAAGTGATTTTTAACTTTGTAAATCAACTTACTAGCTTATGAATCGCCTCATTGAGGTTTATAACTCATTCTTGATGTTCAAAACCTTGTGAATCGATTCACAACAAAATAGAGAGTTTGATGAATCAAAGTACAACAATCATGAGTCGACTTATACAATATCAGACTTCAAAATCTATTTTTCAAGCTCATGTAGGTGGACTCGTTGGCTTGTGAATCGATTCACAAGAATTGTAGATTTGTTTTTTTTTTTGACATTTTTGAGGCAATTATGACAATTACAAGGTTGTTATTGCTTATGGAAAATGTTTTACTTTGGCCAACTTATTTTATGCATCATATGTAAGCATTCAAAAATATTTCTAACCATAAGATTACTTTCACCCATTTCACAAACTCATGCATTCAAGATTATAACATAGATTGAAAACTTTTTCTTGTTCAAGTCGTGTACATAATCGAGTATTGGTTCGAGAACAGACAACATCGATAGTATATCGTTGGTTGGAGTCTCTATTCCAGACACAAATCATCGAGGGGATATCAATGGCTTGTGTGTCGAAGGACTGAAAAAGTCAAATCTCCAAAGGTTCTAGAAAAGTGTCTATTGTTTTATCTTGCAAGGTTTGAAGTGGGATATTCACATTGAAGATAAGGGTGTTCAAAATTTAGAGGATTGTTCCAAGATTCTATGTCAAAAGAGTTTATGAAGAAGCATTTGTGTGCTTGTGTATTTAACGATCATTGATGAATCTTGTAAATGTTCAAAATAAAAATTAAAAGAAAAAACTCTTATTCAATTGAATGGAGACGTGATGTACTATACGGATATGTTTGGTTCAGCGGAAAGGTGGGGGAGGAATTTTAATGGAGGTAAGGGGAGGGGATGTGAGACATGTTTGGTTCAAAGGATGAGATGAGAGGAGAGATGAAAGATTTTTAGTGGTTTTGTATTTAGTTCAAGGGGATATGAGAGATTTTAGTTATATTGAACATCTCCACTCCTCTCCAAATCTCCCCAAAAGGAAGGAGAAAAAATCAACTTAAGGAGATATTTTGGTCTCCTCCCCTTTGTTCCACACCCTTCCTAAAGTATGAACCAAACATGAAAGTATAACAATTTTTCCTCCCCTCGCTTCTCCTCCCCTCCCTTCCCCTCCCCTCCAACCAAACACTTCTTACATGCAAGGATGAAGTAGCGGAGCATCTATAAATCACCACGCGATTATCTCTTTCCACCACTTTTTGAATTTCTACAATTTTATTTTGATTGATTGATTTTGTTATTATTGGTGTTTGGTGGCGATTTTATATTTTATGCTATAATTGATAGAAAGATTGTACCATTAGAATTTTCTATTTTTTAATCTTATCTTGATTTCATGTGTTGAGTTGAAAATCTAATTTTACACTGTTCTCAACATATTAGATATTGATTAAAATTGAAAATTATGATTTTTATACGTTTTTATTAATTGTGATTCATTAAGTGTTTGATTTCAATATTATTGAACTTTCAAATACAAATTTCAATACACATTGTACGCGAGTTCAACACGTTTTAAAATATGATTTTTCGTTGTACTGCTCAAAAAGTTTCAATCTCATTTTTGAAAAGATCGAACTCTATTCAACCTCATTCGAGAGTTTGTTGCAGGTCATTTCGTGAGTAACACTTATTTAGTCCAAATTAGTGAGGAACTTTTTTTGTGAATATTTCAAAATTCAAATAGAGGGATTAATTTATCCCAAAATATTTTACATGCCAAAATATTTTTTTAAGCACATATTATCATGCATGACACATCATTAATTAAAGAGTCAAATATTTTGGAGAGACTAATTTTTCCCTCTCATATGTCAATGACTAATTTGAATATTAAATTTTGTCAAATATTAAATTAGGTCGAAGTGAAACTATGAGGGACCAAATCAGATCTTTAGTCTAATAACTTAAAAATGATGCACATTATATTAATTATAAGATACAATAGAAAAAAATTAACCAAATTTTATATCCACTTTTTATTCAAAACTCTCTCCATTATACCCTACATTAAAATTTATATACCAAAATGTCATACTTTTTTTACCTTGAGGTCGCAAAACAGGAATGTGAATATTGTTTTTCCATTCCCGGAGATGCGACCATCTATTGTCATTTTATTTATTTTATAAAAAATAATTTATTGTTAATTTAATAAACAAAAAATACTAAACAAAATACATTTAATGAAAAAAATAAATAACGTGGTTCAGTAGATGTGATAGGACAAATAACATGCTATATTATTTTAATAACTCTCCTATTTTGTAGCATATTGCAGATAAATCAACAACTTCATTTTATTTTATTAACAATTCCCTCCTATTTTTCCTCCGGATCTAATAAATCATAAAAATAATAATAATAATAAACTAAATTATATTAATAAAATAAAACAATATACATTCGATGAACAAAAAAATTCAAGTTAATGCGGTTTAGTATAAGTGCTAAAGTGTTATACTATTTTACTAACTCTTTATATTTTGTAGCCTATTGCAGATAAAATATCAATTTCATTCTATTATATTATTTTTTATTTATTAGATTTGGAGAAAAATGTATAGAATAACACATTATTTATTTTGAGTCATCTCCTCAACCACATTTATTTTGAATTATTTTTTTTCATTAAATATATTAACTTTGATTTTTTTTAATATAATTTTGTTTTTTATTTTAATTTTTATTTATTAAATTAAAAAATTAATTATTTGCTATGAAAAAATAAAAAAAATAAAAAACATTAAATGGTCACATCCCTACAACCTCCTACTAAAGAAAAAAAATATACGACATTTAATCAGAAAAAAAAATATTTTAATATATAAATTTCAATATAGTGTATAATAAAATTTTTGAAATAAAAAGAAGGTTTAAAAATAAAATTTCCATAATTGAATGGGATTGAAGCAATTAATCCATAATGCACGTCTCATGGATTCGATCACTAGTATAGTTTTTTAAAACATTGAAATCAACAAGTATTTAGATAAAAAAAGTTTCCTTCTTTTTATTTTTGAAAAGAAATAGATAACTCCCAATAAAAAACCTCTTAAATCAATTTTAATTATTTTTCATTGTTTAATGGCTATTCCCAACGCTCCCCCGAACCTCCAAATTTTCCCTCATTTTATCGCCACCCCTCAATTTTCCCTCGGATCCTCACGAACTTTCCCACCGGCAACTCACAAACCTGTCCGACCTCTCAGAGCCTTCAAAGAATGGCGCGAGTACGAGGAAGCAGTGAAGCGGAAGGACCTCGCCGGAGCTCTCAGTTTCCTGAAATCCCTCGAAACCGAACAACGCCCAACGGTAGAGCTGTTCAACGATGGAACTTCTCCGCTGACGGAGTTGACTCGATCTCGCTTCCGCGAGTTGGAGTTGTTTGGACCGCAGAGGGATTGGGAGGTTCTGGACACGTGCATGAATGCTGATAACATGAAACTTGTTGGGAACGCTTACAAGTTCCTCAAAGATAGGGGTTTCTTGCCCAATTTTGGTAAATGCAGGAACATTGGTGAGTTTTTAACTTCTTTTTTTCTTAATAGCATGAAGTAGTTTTTATTTTGTTTTATTTTTTATTATTTTATTTTTATCATTTGAGATGTTCTGAATAGACATACACATGGATATAGTGTGAGCCTTTTTTGGTATTAAAAGGTTACAATTATGTTACTTTGTAACAATGGATGGTTTAATCACACAATTTTTGTTATAGGTTACTTCTAGGGTGGAGAAGTGGCGCATATGGTTTAGAGTAAACTGATATGTGATAATTGTTTGAAACTCTAACAACGACTGATGTTGTTCTCCATATGCAGAAAATCATCCTATTATACTCGTTCTCGCAATTAAGACAATGACCAAATCTGTCAGTTCGACAAAAAATAAGGAAACCAATTATACATGACTCAAAGTTCAACTTATATTCGTTTTTTTGTTGTTGTTTTTGTCTAATCAACACCTATTAGGTCATGTTTGAGGCTTTGAGCTGTAAGAATGTAGAGGACTTCAACTTCTACTTAAAGTTGGCGAAGTCAATTTTTCCTCAAAGTTTGAAGTGACTTCCAATTATCAGTCCACTATACCACATGCAACTCTTTCCCACTCTAGCAATTGCCTTTTGTTATGTTAAAACTTTGAGTAAATCCCCAATCTGTGAAAATTTTGGCAACAAAATGATGACTGAGATGAGATCCTTAGAAATTTAGAATTATAAATTTATGACAGGTCTCTAAAGTTCTCAAATGTTGGCCCTTTTTGTTGATAGTGACTGACTACATTAGTTCAAAGGACTAACGGTCAATTGTTTTCGACTTTGCTAAAATTTGTTTTGAAATAATTGATTTTAAGAAAATTGATTTTCGAAAGTATTTAGTATCAAAAAGTTGGGTTTTAGGAAATGGAAAGAGCTTCATTAGCAGTCTTAGGAATAGGTACAAAATTCATGTACGAAAAACAAGCCAAACGTGAAGATGGCAGATGATGATAGGTCAAAGTACCCTTATGAGGAGAAGGATTATGAGTGGGCCGAATTTCCGTTTGAGTGCAATAGGAAGATCAAGTTCCAGTAGTTGGGCCAAAGCAGGTAGATGAGGTGGAGGTGGCCAATGATGGTATAGATAGACCTAGCAGGAGTGTCTTAACTCTAGAGTATGTTTGCTAGAGTCAATTTGGCTGAGTGAAGAGGAAGAAGTAAAGTGATTGAGATAGACTCAGGTATGAAAGAAGGTTAAAAAAAGGTACACACTAAAAGAAAATAACATTAGTTTAGACTAGATATCTATAGAGACTGGGAGAATAACAATGATATCCCTTTTTGGATTGAGTGTAACCTACAAAGGTACATTTGAGAGATTGAGCAGACAGTTTATCAAGACTTGAAGCAAAGTCGTGGACACAATTTGCCAACCCAAAGATGTTGACTGTCAAGGAATGCAAAGGTCAACGAGGATTGAGATCTAATTATTGACAACCATTACCACTGTGCAAAGTATGAATGGGAGCAATCAATTGTATTTTTATCTCATGGTAAAATTGCTGAAATGGAGAACAATTCAGACCTATTATTTTTCATAGAAAATAACCAAGTAAAACATGATTGATTACCAATGAATGTAAGAAAGTATTTGAACCAAAAAGTTGACTCAGTACGACTATCATCCTAGACGTCAAAATGGACCAAAGAAAAAGGAAACTTAGCTTGATTATGGATTCCATTTGGAAACCAACTACAAGTATGTTTTTCAAGTTAACACTGCAATATACAAGACAAAGTAGATAACTTGGATTGGCTTGACACCAATTTATGTAACTTTGCATGGGAAGGCTGGCCCATATGATCATGGTATCAAAATGGAGGAGTTTGTGGTGGTACAAATGCATAGATGGTTGGAGAGTTGGTAGAGGTCTAATCATCTGAATGGAACTCCAGTTATGCAAGAAAACAAACTCTTTAGTGAAAGGCATGACAAGGTCAAGCAAGAAAGCAAGTCAAGTGACTAGTAAGAAGCAAATTAAATGGGGAATCTACAAGATATAATACAGAATCAATGAACAATGAGGGAGGGGGATGGATAGTACCTATCTCTTTTTACTGTGTTTTGGACTCAATTTGGAAAAGAACAAGAAGTTTGTTTTCTCGATAGGAATGAGGGAAGTGGGCCTAAGGATGAGCAGGTGGTCTCACTGAGAGATATTGAGAAGAGGCCCAAAATATGGTATCAAAGGAGGCGCGAAAGGACCTATAAGGTTGAGCTGGCAAGGGGTTAAGAGGTGAGAGTTAGTTATAAAAGGGAATAACGTGGGAGAGGGGAATCATCTTAGAATTCTGTTATTGGTGAGTATTCTCATTTGTGGGAGTGACTTGGCTAGGCTAGTAGGAACACTGTAATGCCTCCATTAATAAATTACACCAGTATTGCAGTATTCATTCTGTGAGTCTATTATTTCCATGTTGATATGACTCACAAGACAGAGTGGGTACCTTGGATGAACTTGGAACCAGTTTCTATTACTTTTCAATGTTAGAATGACCCAATAAAGCATGTATCAGAAGGGAGAATTTATGGCCATTCAAATATGAGGATGGTTGGAGATTTGGTCGATGCCACGTTATATTTAGCGTAAGATATGACTTATTTTGGAGAACAGGCCAAACAACTAATAGAAAGCAAATTAAATGGGAAAGTTGGGACTTATGGTATCCGACTAACCAATTACTTGAACATGACCTTCCTTTATTCACATACAATAAACATTTAACTAGGAAATCCCTTGACATTCATAATTCATTAGAATTTGAATGGTTGCATCTTAATGAATATCACAAGGGTTGTGTGTGTCTGGCCTGGTCTGGCTTTTTCTCTTCGGTGTTGGTTGTTTTTGGCTTTTTCTGGTGCTTTAACTGTTTTCTATAAACATTATTTGTTGTGGTGTGTAAACTCTGATATAGTTTTTCTTGCAATAACTTGCATTATTCCATCGTTTATAGTTTTGGAGGGTACGAGGAATGTAACACCAGATGTCTTGAGCTCCTCAACTGGTTTGGAAGGTGCACATATGAATTTTTGACAATACTTTCTGCCCAGCTAAAAATTGCTCAAAAAGTCCCAGTTTCAGCATTTTATTCAATTCTATACTGCCAAAAACTGGTTTTTCACCTTCACTTTTCCATCCCTCTTTTGTCCAGTGACTAAACTTGCTCCAAAGAAGTGGGGTCTCTCAGATGGTTCAAGCACCGCTTTGGTTGCTTTTTTTGGCGGTGTGTCCTTTCTTATTTCACAAGGAATAGACCTCAGACCTAACCTTGCAGTGATATTAGGTCTAGCCATTGCGGATTCTGTATTCCTGGGAGGTACATGTTTAGCTCAAATCTCAAGTTACTGGCCACCATATAAGCGACGAATCCTCATTCATGAAGCAGGACATCTCTTAATAGGTATATTCATCTGTTTTTTAAGAGCTTCAGAGGTCACTTCATATTATATTCCCCATTATTGTGTGCTGCCTTATATAACACCTTACAACGACCATCCTAATTAAATTTCAGCTTACTTGATGGGTTGCCCAATTCGAGGGGTGATCTTAGATCCAATAGTTGCAATGCAAATGGGTATCCAAGGACAGGTACTTTTTTGCTCTTTCAGTTCATGATATGACAACTTATTGATTCAGATGGTTACTTCCTAGTCCTAGTATAATATCCCTATTTGACCAGACAATTTTGATGCATTTTGTCATTTCAAATGAAATACGTCATATTATTATTATCTAGTTATCTCTGTTCTTCTTACACTCCCTACCTTCCTCTTTGTCTCTAGATTTCCCTCCTTTTTCTCTTCCTTCCCTGACATAGTGAAACACCTTAAATAGTTTAATGTACTTAGAGACATAGTGAAACACCTAATGAAACACTTTCAGTGATGCAAAAAATACTTTTGATAAAAGTCTGTTTACTGCTTGGCTGCTAGTCCCCTGTTAAATGCTATACCATGCATAATTGGTTGTAATGATGCATGTATGTTCCTTCATGGCACAATAATTTGAAGATTTGCTTGTAAATTTTTCTCTCTGGTTTCTCTATATGAAGGCTAACTAATTAGAGATTTAACTTAAGTTTGGGAACAAATAAGGATCAAAGTGTCTCTGTGTGTGTGTCTCTTTCCTCTTTTTTACTGTCATCCTTCTCTGCATGGTACTGTTGTTTATTTGCAGAATATGACTGAATTTCTTTTTCATTTGTTAATAATAGTGCTAGTATAATTTCAGTGATCAAGCAGCAATGTCATCAATAGTGGATAGTTTGTTATTTGAATTTTTTTTATAATCACATGCTTTTGAGCCATCAAGTATAGATTCATCTCCCAATGCATCCGCCATATTTTTGACAAATTTTGCCATTATTTAACATCATTTTCGTTGCAGTAAATCCTTGTTTTTTAGGCAGGGACTCAGTTTTGGGACGACAAAGTTGCCAGTGACCTTGCCAAAGGCCGACTTGATGGTTCAGCTTTTGACAGGTGAATATGAGTATAATAATGAAATATGTATTTTGAATCAACCACTAATTAAAGAGTTATGTGTGTGATTGAACAGTGCAACGGTTAGGTTGGATTTACTTTGTGATAGATGTTTAGAAGACATTAGTCAAATACTTTGAATTCAATGTGCCTGACACTTCAGTATTACAGTTCTTTTTGCCTTAGAATTTGGAAAGCAAACCTTCCAATTCATCATTGCTCTCAAAGTTTGATATCTCCTTTATCCTTCTTAAAGTTATAGGCTTTCTAATAAAGAGGAAAAAGAGAGAATAACACTTCTTTGAGTTATGATTGTAATTTGATACGATTATTGATTCAATCCAGTACAAAAGACTAAACAAATTTAAGAGATAGTCTAAAAAATACTCTAAGATGATATCAATGTTATATTATATATTTTCATATCTTTTCTTACACTCCCCCTCAAGCTAAAGCTTACTAAGCTTTAAACTTGTTTCAGATGGAACTTTTGCAAGAGAGAAATAAACAACTAATATAATTTTATATTGAAAATCAGTAGATCCAGATCATATTTACAATTAAAGTCAAAACCAAATTGCAATTGGGACTAAAGTGGGACCAGCCACAATGGGGACAAAAAAAGCCAGTTCCAAATTGCAACTGAGATAAAACCAATATCAAACCGTGACTCAGACAAAATCAGTACCCAACTGCAACCAGTGACAAACCACAACTGAGGAAAACTAGTGCCAAATGCAACGAGAGAAAACAAGTGCAAGCCACAACTAAGTATAAAAACAATGTTTTTGAAGGCACATGTCAAATTGTAGGTTGGATCAGAAACAAGTATAGATCCGAGAAAACATGTAGAGGTGCTGCTAGAGCTGCAAATGGTGGCAAAACTAAAGTTAAACAAGATAGACCCACAATCTGAAAGTGATCTCGATAGAATCAGGAAGGGCTGACCAGCCAAACTTGACTAGCAGTGCATTGAATAGATTAATATGAAGGGGGTGCGTGGACCTCGTAGCAGAATAGTGGTGGGACATGTCATGGAGGACGGTACTCTCATACCATGTCGAAATCATAGGCTATTAGATAAAAAGGGAAAAGAAAAAATTAAGACCTTGAATTATGATTGATTATTTGATACAATGCGAAAGGACTAAACAACAACCCTTATTTATTCTATTACTAATAGAAGACTCCGAATTATAATCTAGTAGGTAAACAATCATGATAATTAACAACAAAGAAATATGGAAACTAATATTAAGAGATGGTCTAAAATACTATCAAGATGCTGTAAGATATTTTCCTATCTCCTAACAAGCCCAATGAAATATGTTGTCTTTGTCTCTATCCTCCTAAGCTTTTAATCTCTAGGTTAGTAGAACTGTTAAAATAAAATTGAATGATTTTATTTCTGGCTCTAGCTTCTTTAGTTATCAATTTATTCTCCTATTTCAATTCTATTCGTTGTCTCCGTATCACTTACACTTGCCTTCTCACCCAACTAGCTCTGTCTCAACGAAGATGCTAAACAGAAACAGTTAATTGCTTGGAAACTTTGGACCAAGTCCTCTTCCCCCTCTTGCCCTTGTTTTGCCTAAAGTATCTTGTTTTTTTATTGATGTTTGATGTATATCGAGTATATTGATGTTTGATGTATATCGAGTATATTGATGTTTGATGTAACCAATGGTTTAGGTACTGTACGGTACTTTTTGCTGGCATTGCTGCTGAAGCTCTTATATATGGTGAGGCAGAGGGTGGAGAAAATGATGAAAATCTATTTAGAAGCATATGTCTTCTTCTTGAGCCTCCACTGTCTGTAGCTGAGGTCTTTCCATTCCACAACTGGTTGCTCTGGTTTGAATTTGATGGTTTCTTTTTCATTTGTCATTACTAAAATTTGAACCTTAATGTTGTTGCATTGAACAGATGTCTAATCAAGCAAGATGGTCGGTTATGCAATCTTATAATTTGCTCAAGTGGCATAAGGCTGCACACCGGGCTGCTGTTAAAGCATTGGAAAGTGGTGGCAGTCTTAGTATTGTAATCAGGAGGATCGAAGAGACTTTGTATTCTGAAAAATGAACCTTCAAAGTTTACATAAAAGAAACAAATTTTGTCTTTTAAGTTGCATACAGGTTAGAAACTCTGTTGTTCATTTGTTATTGAACTGCATGCTTGCTCACTTTTTCCTTTTCCGAAGCTTTCAAGTAATTGTTGTGTTCATTTTCTGAGACAGGGTTATCGAGAAAGATTTAGAATGTAGCTGGTTTGACTGGTCTTTATATACCATTGCATATTTGCAGATGCTACATGTATTGGACCTTGTCTACCATGACAGAATCAATCATATGAATAATTTATTTTTCAGCAGTTGAGGTTTGTACCATGCTGTACCTAATATGGTTAGATATGTAATACTAGTAGAAATGAAGTTATTGTGAGAATGATAGCTGAGTTTAGAGCGGTTCTGAGCCGGGCATATGTTTTTTGTTGCAAGTTATATAGAAAATGGTTTGTCAATATCTATTGTCAGTCATGGACAATTGTTTTGTACCATGTTTCGTAATGTATTTTGTAAAAGTATTTTACCTATTACCTATATATTCTTTAATTTTTATGATTGAGTGAACTCCAACACCCCTTACTTTTCCCCCCTTGCACAATATTAATTCATAGCATTAGGAAGAATTGATTAAATGAACTTGTTAAATTGATTTTATCCATTTCTCTTTACTCCGTTTCTAATAGAGATAGTAAATAAAAGCATTTTTGTTTTTGTCAAAAAAAGCCTTTTGTCAGTTTGTTTTTGGCTAAATAGCATCCGTGGTCTCTTAACTTAATTTGAGTTAACGTTTTAGTCCTTTATCTTTTTCTTTTTTTCCTGATTTGGTCCTTTATTTTAATTTTAAGTAACAATTTGATTCTTTATGTTTTAAAATGTCAACAATATTATCCTTTTTTTTTACAAAAATTCAAAAAACTCATCAAAATTTTCAACCAAAATCCATAAAATTAATTATATTCTTTAATATAATACAAATTTCATCAAATTCGTAGCTCAAATCTTCAAATAAACTCATATTTCCATCAAATAAACTCAATTCTTTATTTGATATTGTTAGAAATGGAAATATGAATTTATTTGAAGATTTGAGTTACGAATTTGATGAAATTTGTATTATATTAAAGAATATAATTAATTTTATGGGTTTTGGTTGAAAATTTTGATGAGTTTTTTGTAAAAAAAACGGATAATATTGTTGACATTTTAAAACATAAAGGATCAAATTGTTACTTAAAATTAAAATAAAGGACCAAATCAGAAAAAAAAATAAATAACGGACTAAAACGTTAACTGAAATTAAGTTAAGGGACCACGGATGCTATTTAGCCTTTGTTTTTTATGTAAGAACTCTTCAATTTTAATTTTTATCTATATAAAGTCTTGATCAAATGGTAAATAAATGGTCGAAAACATTATCTAAAAGCAAAAAAATACATTCTACTAAAAATAAGAAAACCCTAAAATACAAAACTGAAGCCCAAAGGACACTTGAGAGTCAAATCACTTGTGTAACTCACGTGAAAAAACCATTTTACCTTTTTTACAATATATAAAAACTTGAAATTTTTTTTACTCTCACTTACAAAAATTTGACAAAAATCCCAACATTTTTTAATCTTTCAAAACCTTCGAAACATTCAAGTAAATTTTTTTTGAATCTTTCAAAAGTTCTGAAATGAAAATTTTCAGATTTTTAAAAAAGTTTCGATACTTTCAAACAACATGAAAATTTTGAAATAGGATAATTTCGAAAGTTTCGAACAACATGAAACATTCGAAATAGGAAATTTTCAAAAGTTTCGTTGAAATTGAAACATCTGAAATAGGAAAATTCAAGATTTTTAGAGTTTCCAAACCTTCGAATATTTCAAATATTTTAAATTTTCGGAAATCCTATTTTCACTTTTGAAATTTTCAAATACAGAAACTTTCGAAAATTCAGTTGCTATTAAAGAAGTAAGAGAAGAATCATTTGATGGTGCTTTATTAAGCAGAAAGAATGTAATATTCAAATTACGAGACACTGACACAAAAACGACATTATATCTTGTCGATATCACGTAACTCAATTCTGGTAAAGTTATCCACTTATCTTTTTCTTGAGCACCCAAACTAGAAATCTTCAATGAGTTCTGCAATGTTTCAATGCTGTCATCGAAAACATTGGAATAAAAATCCTAATGTAGATTGATCTCTTTATCCAAATGTGTTTGAACTAAATGCCAACATTCTTCCATCCAACCTAATAATGTTGCAACTGCGTGATAGCCACAATTTCCGTTAGGCACAACATCTACTATGTCCTTGATATATTGATGAATAAAAGTAGAAAAATGTATCTTAGATGGTTGCTTTGCAGATTCTTGAGATGGTTGCTTTGCAAATCCTTGAGATGGTAGCTTTGCAAATCTTTGAGATGGTAGCTTTGCAGAATGCTAAGAGGCATCAACATACTCCCAATATGAAGGATCACGAGGAGCATCAAATTCTTTTCTCTTTTTAGTAGCTCCCTTAGTTTTCACTTTATCAGGTGGTGGACGCATTGTTGTTGTATGTGGAAATAAAGTTCACGCACCTTTGTCCTGAATATCCTTTGACCAACAATATCTTGTGTCTTGATGTATTCGTTCATTGCCACCAACTATTCTAAAAAGTCATATTGTGATAAAGATTCTCCATTCTCCAATTCATGCTCCATGCTTAATTTTATCCAAAAAACATGAATGCTATCTAAAGGGATGAGATTACCAGATATTTGCAAAGTTGCCAACTCATAAGCATAGGGTAATCCATGAGTGATTCTGATTGAGCAACCATATTTTATTTTGTCATAACCTACCATTTTTACCATATTTAATTGTTTATCAATTTTTTAAAACATTGCCTTGATACAAAGTGATGCAATCTTTGATAAAATTGTGAATTATACTCATGTTCAACATCAATAATGGTTTTCTGAAAAGATGATTTGATGCTACACATTTGGTTCTTCAACATCATATTCACAACATTCCAACTTTTACACAAGTCTCCATTACTAGTTTGCAGCATGTTTTTCAATCTCCAATGAGCAAACTCAGCTCTACAATTAGATTAAATAACACAAATTAAAACAAATCACATAAATTACTCAATCATATTTCTAAAACAAATCATAATTTAAAAGTATTTGTTGGTCGTTGTATTCCCTAAATGCATAACTCTATTGGTCCAAGCCCAGACAAATCTTTCTTTGTAAGGTGTGAACCATGAATATTTAACATAATAAAAAAATATATGATAATATCAGCACACTCTAGCTCAAAGTGTTGCAAGTGATACTCCTCTACATTAGTCGAAAATACAATTTTTTTCCATGAATCTATCACCTAATCTTGTCTATCCTTTTTCACATATTGTTTGCATTTTTCCCCAACATTTTTTTCAAAATGAAAATGATATAGCAAATTAATTGAAGTAGGAAATACAACATCAATAGCATTCATCATGGCAAGATCTCTATCAGTCATAGTAACTTTAGAAATTAAATTCTCAGAAACGAACAATTGTCTTACCTTTTCAATGTCCAACCCAGTAGATGTTACACCGAAAATTTCAAACAATGGTGGCCGACATCTATATGTTTTGCATGTGCTATCACATATCAAAACAAAATAAAACATGTTCAACAACTTTATACAATCAGGATGCGTTCAAAATATGCCTCTCAAAACATCTAAATCCTCCTGTCTTCTTGTTCAATGCACATAATCTTCATTTTGTATTAACTTCAATAGATGTTGCACTTATGTGTACGAACCTCTCAAAGATGATCTATAAGTACTCCTTGCTTTATATATTCAAATGGAAACTGTGAGATTTTCTTTATTTCTCTCTTTCAAAGCACTCAAAATGAATCTTGTTGCAAGTTTTTACTTTGTCATGTTGTTAATGAATTTTCTCTGACCTTCATTTAAATGTCCCAAATATGAATGACCGTCAAAAGTATCCACTAAATTGTGATTGTGTGTACCACATCGAACACTAATTTTCCATCCTTCACCGATACTCAACAGTATACATCTGAGTTTGAATGGACAATGTTCCTTGTGATAACAAGTTACTGTTGATTTTGATTTATATCTTCCACCTCTTTCGCATCCCAAAATTAAGTTGTCTTTTCTTCCTCTCTTTCTGGTAGCTATATCAGATCTAATGGTAATAATTATTATTTCATTTTGTCTTCCAATAGTTTTTACCCAATTGAATACAACTTTCTGAGAGGAAAATATCTACAAAATATATTTCAAATAAAACATCAATATATGTGTATACATTAAAAACAAAAACTTATAATATCAATTATCATTAAGATTACTTGATCAGTCGTGAATTTATCTATAGAATCTACTGTTAATGTAGTAGAAATTTCACCCTCAACTCTACTCATACCTGATTTGAAAAAATATACTAAATTTAATTAATACTTATATTATAAATACAATATTTAAAATAAAAAATTTAATTATTTTCAAATAAAATTATATTACATTTCGAAACTTTTAGGAAAAATGAAATTTTCGAAATGTATAATTTTATTTCAAAAATTTGGTTTGTAAAACATTCAAAAATTTGCTTATTTTGAAAATTTGAAACTTCCAAAAATTTGTTTATTTCGAAAATTTGAAACTTTCAAAAATATCAATTTCAAAACTTTTTTTAAATATGGAAGGTTTGAAAACTTTTTACATTTCAAAAATTTCAAATTATACAAAAGTTTTAAAAATCAACTCATTTATTATTTTGAAAGTTTGAGAATCCATCAAAGTTTCGAAAATTGTGAAAAATTAGTTTCTAAATTTTCGAATATGTGGGGGTTGAAAAAGTGGTAGGTAAACAAATTTCAAGTTTTTATATATGATTAAAAGGATAAGATAGTTTTTTCGCGTGTGTTGTAGGTTGCAGATATAGATGAGAGTGACAAGTAGAAAACTCGAAAGTGAAACTACAATTGTCCAATTGGGTCGGCTGACCCAGTTAGACATAGCCTAGCAAGCCAAATTGGGCTAGCCTATAATTACATAAGGCCACAAATTTGGATGCCTAACCCAACCTAAAGGTGCAAACACGAGAAGGGGGGTTGAATTGTGTTTGTAATACTTGAATTCTTTTTCTGTTTTTGATGATTATTTAAAATCTGATATATAAGCAAGCAGAATTAGCAGCAAATAATCAACACAAAAATAAGCATCTAGTCCCTTCACCTTGAAGGATTTTTCCACTAATTCAAAACCTCTGAATTACAACATCACTACTGACCCTCCAAGTCAGTCTTCCCAAACAGTCTAACAATCTTAGACTTTTGAGGAACACAACACCTTGACTTCACAAGTCAAGTCTTCTCATATCAATCTGACAACCCCAGATTGCAGAAGGGATTTCAACACATTGAATCTAATTGCTAAGTCACCTGCTACTTCTTCTGACTCTTCAGATTGTAGACTCTACTTCTACAATATAGATCTGACACAAGGGAACGAAAAACAAGAGTACTTGCTTTTGGAAAGCTGATACTCACAATTAACCTCACTGAAAACTCGAGTGTTTTCCTCTGGAAGTTTATGACTCTTTTACTGATTTTCGATCACTAAGTCTTCTGCCTTGAGCCTCCTTTTATAGATGAAAATTAGAGTTTCCATGATCAAATTCGAGCTGTATCTGTCCAGATTCTCTTGCAAAAATAACTTGGCCAATCGGGTTTGAGCTTTATGCTTGATTCGAACCTTTTTGCTTCAGATTTTTTCTGAAAATAACTTTGGCTAATTCTGTTCTTGTTTAATTCTAGACCGTATCTTTCTTCCCTCCAATTGCTTTTAAATTCCCTCCAAGACTTCAATTTATTTTTGTATCAAATCCCCTTAATACTTTGATCAAATTTCTATCAAAATTTAATCGTCTTTTTCGAATTTTAATCAAGTCTTCACTGATTTTCATCATTATTAAAATCTGGACCGAGTCTGGATTGAATCTGAATTAAATCTAGACTTATGATATTTTAATCTGGACCATTGATATTTTAATTTGGACATTTATCCTATGATCTGGATCAAGTCTGAACTAAGTCTGGATTAAATCTGGACTAAGTCTTATGTTCTGGACAATCAAATCTTCTGATCTGGACTGAGTTTTATGTTCTGGACCATACTATCTTCTGGTCTGGACCAAGTCTGGATCAAGTCTGGACCAAGTCATTTGCTCTGGACCAGTTATCTTCTCCTCTGGACCAAGTCTGGATTAAGTCTGAATTAAATCTTATATTCACGACCAAGCTATCTTCTGGTCAGGATTAAGTCTGGACCAAGTTTGACTTATGTTTCCTTCTGGTCTGGACCAGGTCTCCTTCTGGACTCTGCTTCCTTCTTATCTGGACCAAGAAAGATATCTTATGATGATGTTATTTGTCCTTTGATGTTTTGCCTTTGATGACATCCTCTGATATCTTCTAGAGGTGTATCCTCTGGTGTCATTCTCTGATTTTATCCTTTGGTGTCCTCATCTTCTGCTTCTGATTTTATCTTCTGATGACGTCACCTTCTGCCTCTGGTGACGTCATCTTCTGGTGGCATTTTTCATTATCATTCTAAGTCAAAAATAAGATTACATAAAAGTACTTTTGTAAACATCAAAATTCTAAGTATAGAACCAACTTGGTTCCAACACAACCTTATACCTACCAAGATTGGATTGGGATAGGTTAAGTTTAAATTGTTAAAAATTCGTATTCTAATATGACGAATGCTCACCCCCACCCATTTTATCAATTTTTATTAGAAGTTAGTTTTTGGTAGTGTAAAATTATTTG
The DNA here is from genome assembly GCA_037974295.1 of Cicer cuneatum. Lineage (NCBI taxonomy): Eukaryota > Viridiplantae > Streptophyta > Magnoliopsida > Fabales > Fabaceae > Cicer > Cicer cuneatum. The sequence goes on from JBBPBO010001984.1 coordinate 51,706,995, forward strand.
AAATATATTATAAAAAAAAAAATTAACTTTCAATAATCTATTTCGTAAGTGGATGAGCAAACATAGAAGCGGATGAACATTTACCTTTTAATTTTCTAAAAAATATAAAAGTGGCATAATATTTGAGAGTTACTTTCAATCTCCTTATATTTCTAAAAACTAGGTTAAAAAATGCACATTTGTAGTGAAAAAAATGATTTTATTCGGAAGGCAAAAAACTGTTTTTTGTGTGTGTAATTCTAAAATGCATATGGGAGGTAGAAAAAGAAACTCACCAATTATTTATGAACACATAATTATGAGTCAAATCTAACCTATAAAATACAGCCCATTGGGCCAACCCTATAGCTCTAGGTGAAACTGATACAAAAGTCACATAAATTGTTTGTTGATTACAAATTTCAGAGGAATCATAGTGACATAACTGACATGTGACATGCAAGAGGAAACTTGCCATTGATTTTCAGTCATCAACCACCATTGCTTGTCGAACACTTGAGTGAGTTTTAATTCTCAAGTTAACTGAGCCTATTTGAAATCCTCATTTATCACACAAATTTGCCCCTATTTTCAATGCCAATTGGTATCAAATTTACAACAAAAAAAAATGATGTATCCATATTATACCATTTTTAGTTTTGCTACATTTTTACTCTCAACTAGGCCATTTTTCTCAAAAGAGATCAAACTGAAATCAAGTACATAAGCAAAGTAATTATCTACTGTACATGTAGGATATCTATATCTGTATGAAGCATAAGACAACGTCGTCTAGTGACAATTGATACTTACAAGTCTTGTATGTGTTATCCTTAATCAAGACTATATGGAAATTATTTGCAAGAGTGATACCATTTGAATGGGTTCATAATATGTTCCCCAACTCAGCTGAATCATCTAAGCTCCTATATGGATACACATACTTATCATGTTCTATCAATGCCATGATATGTTGCATTTTAGTTATGTTACCTCTAAGCGATGAACGATATGTTTGACATGCATCGTAAACCTGCTTGATGGTAATGAGACTCTCCATATAATGATCCTTTAATATCATCAATTGTTCTCTTAGTTTGACCATGTTCTTAGTAATATCACCAAGTGCATCTTTCTCTTCGTGTGATAATTGACCAAGGAAAGAATGACTAGTCAATTTTTTTGTCAAGTCGCGGTTATGGAGACCACATGCTACATGCAAATACCACCCATCACTAACACTTGAACGTGTCCCTCTCAATCTAAATGAACATTCATATTTTTCCATGCAAATACCCAACACATGATTAAGATTATTTCAAGTTCTATATTTACCGCTTCTTTCACAACTAAGAATTAACTATCTTTGTTCTTGGTCGTGTTGTGGTTGTTTCAGATCTAAATATGACTACAATAATTCCATTTTCCTTCTAGTATTTCTAGTCAATCTCAATAAATCTTCTCGTGTATCAAACATCATTTTGACGATAAATACATCAATCAAATTCTCAATACTAGGTTCCACACCGTCATTCATTGCGTCAAAACCAGGTTCCTCTTGATTCTTTTAGTTGCATGCATTAAGAAGATATTAAAGTTAAATCAAAATTGCCTACACTAACTTAATTCAGGTAGCTTACACAAACTTAATTCATGTGGTATACACAAGCTTACATAAATTATGTTTGCGTACAATGTAAATAAATTTATATATACATCAACTTAGTTCATGTACACTCACATCAACCATATTTACGTATTAACGGTAAGTTTTAATCGTACATAAACTAATTAAACATATGTGTAGGTAAACTATGTTTATGTAAAAATCTAGTTTCTTAACATATACGTGGATTTAATTCATGAAGAATTTCCAAAATAAAAAAAAAATGAAAATGTTAAATGTATCTCAGTTCATATACATCGATAGAAAAGACTTTATACAAGTTTCTTGTCCTACTATTAATATTTTTTTTTCTTAATATTTTCATATGAGGTGAAATATTACATGAGAAATGGAAGGAGTGAGGAAAAAAAGAAAAACAGAATAACGATAGAATAAAAGTTTTAGAAGTATAAATAAAAAAAAGGATATTTTAGCTATTTAATTTTTTAAATATTTTTTGGGTGTAACTAAAAAATAAGTGAGTGTAACAAGCGAAATTGAAAAATATTCATGAAACCCAATAATTATAAATTAATTATCATAAATCCTCCATCACCAATTCCTCGACAGTAACACAGCAACATAATGGAGCAACAACAAAACCTAACAGACGAAAACTTCCCACTCTTCAAACCATCTTTCAAACCCTCCATAAACCCTTCATCCCTCACTCCCAATGCCATTAATCGTAACTCCCACCCCCAAATCCCTCAAAATGCAGTCGTTTCCAATGAAAACCCTAACTCTACCGCCGAAAACACCAATGACACCTCCGCCGCCTCGTTTTCCGATCTCGGACTATCAGAATGGGTTGTCAAGACGTGCAAGGAGCTCGGCATGAAGATGCCACGGCGCGTGCAACAACACTGTATCCCAAAGGTTCTAGAAGGCCGCCACGTAATCGGTATCGACGAGACTGGAAGCGGTAAAACGGCGGCGTTCGCGCTTCCTATTCTTCAGCGTCTTGCCGAGCATCCGTTCGGTGTGTTCGCTCTCGTGGTGACGCCCACGCGCGAGCTTGCGTTTCAGCTGGCTGAGCAGTTCCGCGCTCTTGGATCCTCGCTCCGCCTCCGCATTGCGGTGGTTGTTGGAGGTATGGATATGCTTAAACAGACTCAAGAGTTGGTTGCTAGGCCTCACCTTGTTATCGCTACTCCCGGGAGGATTAAGGTCTTGCTTAAAGATAGTCCTGAAATTCCTACTGTTTTCGCTAGGACTAAGGTAATGAATCTAATGAACAATGATCACGATGAATTTGGTGATTTTTTTGTTTTTGTTTTATTTGATTGTATTGTTGAATTGTTTCTGTTGTTTTGATTTGCTAATGCATTTGAGTTTAATTTATGCTATCCATGATTAGAATCTCTTTTGTAAGTGTTAGTAATTAAAATTGCATAATGTACTTGTATGATTAAGGATCTGTTTGGATTGACTTGTAAAAGTTTATTTACTGACATAAACACTACTAAAATTGTTTGAGAGACCTTATAGAAACAATTTTTATAAACTCTCCAGAATAATTTATGAAAATAGCATATATGAAAATAGTTTGGCTTTATTTTATCTTTTGTTATAGAAGTAGCTTATACATAAACACTTATATGATAAATACTTTAATTGAGTGAGTACAGCTTATTTTTATAAATATTATACATTGCTTTGTTTTAAAAAATTATAAATAGAGTGAACATTATTATGAATATGATGTACTTGATACTTGCTTCTGCAGTATCTTGTCTTGGATGAAGCGGATCGAGTCCTGGATGTTGATTTTCAGGAGGAGTTGAAATTTATCTTTCAGTGCTTACCTGAAAACCGGCAAAACCTGTTCTTTTCTGCAACCACCACGAGTAATCTTCAAAAGTTGCGTGACCGTTACCAAGATAAGCTGTATTCCTTTGAGGCTTATGAAGGGTTTAAGACAGTTGAAAAGCTTAAACAACAATTTGTAATCATTCCTAAAAAGGTGAAGGATGTATATTTGATGTATAAGTTGTCTAAAATGGAAGCTGGTGGCTTTCGGTCTGCTATTGTCTTTGTCTCTACATGCAGGTATCTTTCTAGATGATGTATTCAAATTTTTCATTACCAATTTTTGTTGTATGTATTATGGCATGCTATTCATGTTTATTCTCTTGGGCTCATAACACTTTCTTTTTCCTGGGTGCTATAGGAATAGGATCATGTTGCCACTTTCAGCTCGCATATTTATTTAACAACCTTGCCTATTATTTTGTTTGGAGCTAATGTCATACTTTTATCTTTGATTGCTTTTTTCTCATTTGATGCTTAGGCTGTTATGTTTTTGTCGTAACTTCCCCCGTCCCTGTTGTCAGAAGGTAAAAGAAAAAACTCATTGTAATACCAACATGATAAAATTTGATTGTATTAGTTTTGCATTTCCCTCCCTTTCTTTTCCGTCTTGTTTGTTATTGACAATTTAAAGGTCATAACTAGATACTATTAGCTTTCTCTATGATTTTGAAGGACGTGAAATACCTTTTGAAGCTTTAGGTTGTGGACTCTCCAGTCTAATTAAATATCTGTTGGTATTGTTATGTGTGACGGCCAATTGTTTATGATTAAACATCAATATATGGGAAGAAGTTGTTTGTTTTTGTTGGTGATTCAAAGCTTTATTTGCTGTGTATTTTAAAAGTAAGTTTCATTTACTTGTTTTCTAAGACAGTTCTATACTCGTTTTTGAAGAGGTAAAATGTAATTGTTCAGCCAAAATAAGTGTAAATGGAAAGTTATAGGTTGGAAATTAGAGGCTGGCTTATATGTATCTATGTGAACTTTTATTCTTTTCCTCTCAGCCATCAATAACTGAACTGTTGACGTGCACATTGGAAAAGTAAGTGCTGATAGTGTAGGAGTATAGTTGTTCTGAGTCATGCTTGCTTACACTTGGGCGTGCAAGTTGAGGTCTAATAGTGGAAATTTTATGACAATTATTCCTAAACTATTTGATTATCCTAAGTAATTACTTCTCCTTCTCTTTGTCTAGATCTTTGTAGATACTCTAAAAGTTTCTAAATTGCAGAGATTGTCATCGTTTAAGTTTAATGCTGGAAGTGCTTGATCAAGAAGCTGCAGCGCTATATTCATTCAGGTCACAGGCTCAGAGGCTTGAAGCACTTCAGGAATTTAAATCAGGAAAGGTTTCAATATTACTAGCAACTGATGTTGCCGGTCGCGGTTTGGATATTCCTACAGTTGACCTTGTTATCAATTATGATGTTCCAAGGTTACTTTTCATTTCCAATTTAGCTATTTTATTCGATCACTTTTCAAGCATTTGATGAAATGGATTTCAACTATTCTCCTGTAGGTTTCCACGAGATTATATACATCGTGTTGGTCGAACTGCAAGATCAGGTAGAGAAGGACACGCTTTGAGCCTTGTCACCCAGGTAAACACGTTACTTTAGAGATAAGAGCAAACAATTTTTTTATGTTCTGTTTTCCCTTTTAATTTCAAAGCTGCCACATTGTTTTCAATCTGTGGCAGTTTTCTATACAATTCTTTGAGAGTAGGAAACAAATTGAGAACTAGGTGGCAGTTTTGTAATTAAAAAATGAAAACATGAAGTGAAAATAGAAAACATTTTCTCAAAGTAGTAAACAGATCCTTAGAGATTTCATTTTATTGTTTGAAATTGAGTTTTCATGCATTGTAGTTGAAAGAGTTTATAGTGTATGTATTGGTTTTTAATTTTTTTCTTGTAATACATTGACTGGCTGCTATGTCTTCATCATCTGTATCTTGAACATTGCTTTCTCTGTCCAGAATGTTGAAACGGAATAGTGTGTCTTGGTGGAGACCCTTGAGTATTTTGTAACTTGTATCAAGATGCTCTATAAAAAATTTCAATCCTATATCCATAATGGTGTATTTTTGGGTCAAGTTATGCAAAAACAATATGGAAGTTATTATCCAAAGTGTCACTCTGCTCTACCCATTTTTCTTAAAATAATTTTATTACATGCTTGGTGCATATCCATGAGTACCCAACACTTATAGGTATGTGATGTCTTCAAAAATGGCACATCTGAGCTCTAAAGTTAAGTTTAGTATTATGAATAGGGCATTGCAAACTTTGTTGTTAGTCATTACATAAAGACATCTATGTATTTTCATGTGAAAGCATTGTTTGGACTGTTTCAATAGTGATGATGGTGTTTCATATATTAAATGACATCATTTTAGGATTCTGATATTTGTTTTGCATTAGTTTCCTCTTTTGTAACCATCTAAGTTTGGCATTTGCAGAATGATATTGTTCTCATTCATGAAATAGAGGCCCTTATTGAAAGGCAACTTGAATCGATTGAATACGAAGAAAAGAAGGTGCTATCTTTGATGAAAAAGGTATGTTTTTATGGTGTAGCTTTTCAGTTTAGTGATTGATTTGCATATCAGATTTTATTTTGTTGTCTCTTCTTGATTATAGCTTTTTTAAAATTTAAAATTATGAGCTATGTAAGGCTTCTTTTTTTAATTTCGAAATGACTTCTTTACTTGTGATGCATTGTAGGTTTTCAGTGCTAAGAATGTTGCAGAAATGAAGATGATGGATGATGGCTTTGAAGAGAAAGCAAAAGAGCGGAAAAACCAGAAACTGAAAATGCTAGAAGAGAAAGGATTATTAAAGGAAAGAAGTAAGAAGAGAATAAGAAATAAAGAATTTGCCAAGAAAGGTAAAAAGCAGGAAAAAAAGGAAGTGGAGGCATTAGGAGATGTAGCATCACTTAAGAAAAGGAGTAAGACTAAGAAGAGAGAATAAATCAGTATATCTAGGAATTAATACTTAACATTGATAATTTCTTTAAACAAAGGATTTTTGAAGATTTTTGCTTAATAGGCAAAAATCAAAGGCATAAGAAAAGGTGAAGTGTAATTAAAGAAGTGAACAGAGAGGAGATAAGTCATAGTAGTGTTGCACACATTGTGTCCACATCTTCTGAGGGTGGCAAATTTTGGGTTGGAGTAGTCCTGAGACTAATCCCCCAAATAACTTATGCAAATGATGTGCGATTTTGGCTATCAAGATATTAACATTATAACTCAGGAGTTGAATACATTGTAATAGTCAAATGAAGACAGTGTGGATTTTGGCTTGGTAAATTATTAGCATTGTTTTCCCCTTGGAATCTTAATAATGTTTAATTTATGTGGTTTGGTTGTTTAATTTTGGGTTGGAGTAGTCCTGAGACTAATTCCCCAAATAACTTATGCAAATGATGTGCGATTTTGGCTATCAAGATATTAACATTATAACTCAGGAGTTGAATACATTGTAATAGTCAAATGAAGACTGTGGATTTTGGCTTGGTAAATTATTAGCATTGTTTTCCCCTTGGAATCTTAATAATGTTTAATTTATGTGGTTTGATTGTATTATATTAATGCTTCTATTTTATTGGGGATCATTTGATATTGACGACAAAGTAAGGACCCATTAAAAAGACTTAAACTGAGGGAGCAGATTCCAAACACCTCAGAACATGGGGGCATTTATGCCTAGTGAGCTAGGAACCATCCAGTTTTGCAGTGTATTTTCTATTGTATCATCAAATGTGGATTTAATTTTGGAAAATTAAGAAGTGGACAGTCAAGTACAGTATAGATAAAAAAGTTTATGGTGTACTGTGTATTGCAAATCTTCCACAAGTTGGGTGGGAAAATTCTTATGTACAAACTTAACTTTTTAATAGATACAGATTTTATGTATTAAATCTAATGAAATAAATATCATTATTTTGAAAAGTGAAGGATTATAGGTTACATTTTTATTACGATTGAATATTATTAGATGAACGTTTGAGTCACAAGACTATTGTGGGCCGTTGAAAGACCTTGTTTCTTGGAAATCGGGAGGTCCAACCATTGGTTGGGGATGGAATTAAGGGGAGAATTTTTGCAAGAAAATTTTGAATGATTCCTCCACCCTTGGTTATAAGTATTGGTTCGACAAGATTTCTAATACTTTGGATTTTTCGCATTCAAAGAGAGAAAAATCAGTAATAAAAAAAATATAAAATTAAAACTAATTTTTTTAGTCTAATTGATATAGGAAAAGAGAATTAATATTAAAAGCATAATCCTTGGCAACGGCGCCAAAAACTTGATAAGACCGTAAGTGCACGGTATTATCGTGTAGTCAAAATTATCGTTCCCACAAGAACTTTGTTATGAGTACTAGTGTCTCTTTACTATGATGATTAGCTAAAACAATAAATGTTGATAATGATTTTTGGTTTAAAATTCGCAATAAAAACAAATCATTGGAATTGTAGTTTTTCATAATGATAGATACAATAAAATTAATCTTCTTTGAGTTATGGGTGTTAAACTTTTAAAAATTAGATAAACAATTATAATTAATGTCTTCTTTCAAAGGACAAAAGTGTATTTTAAACTAATAACTAACCTATTTTCATGATTGATGTATTAGCAAAATCCTTTAAGAGAAGATATCTTTCATGATTTCAAGAGAACCAAAATCTATTTTCATGATTTGATTCTCTTGTACAATCTTAGGGGTCAGATATCAGATCTACCTTTCGGTATATTATTTGATATCTAAGTAAGAATATGATTCTTACTAAGATTGGATTAAATGATCAACACCCATGATAGAAAGAAATAAACATTGTTAGAGATCCAACATTGGAAATTCTACAATCCCAAGATAAGGAAGATCTACTCATATATGATCATAGTAGAGTCAAAGCTTAAATATAAAAACATTGGAAATATAAAATAACAGAATAAAATAATAAAGTAGAAATAGAACACTGAATATTATTGAAACTACAAAATTTCTAAGAGAAATACAAGAACAAAAGAAAGAGTAACAGAAGATTGTGAGTAGGAATCTGTGTCTAAAACTAAGTATTTTCATCACTTTTATATCCCTAGGTGCCTGATGAGCTTTAATTACAAGAAACCATCAGAATTTCCTAGAAGAAAAACGGTTCAACAACAGAAGATGAGCAGTTTATGACCATAATGACCATTACTTCTAGACAGTAATAGGTTCAACAGCAGAAGATGAACATATTATTGTTGAGACAAAACCTCAACTTAAATAATTTTGATGATAAACAAAGATTAATTAAGAATTATAATTATGATTCTAAAGCATGTCTTTGTATCTAATAAGTGTGCTTGAGTGTATTAATCAAGATAGGTACTAAGAAAACTTAAACATATCATATTCAAGAAGAAACAAGCTATGTCAGTAAAACCAAGAATGTTCTAGACAATATTGAAGAAAAACGAAGAACGTTCTTGAGGTGCTCCAGAAATGCGAAAACACAAATGCAGTTCCAGACTCAATTCTTATGCAGTTCCAATTCAATCATGCTCTCTCAATCATGCTAAGAGCAAGTCAATATTGGAAGATCCCTCTACAAATTTAAAAGCCAAGAATACGCATCACTAAGATCAAGACTCATTTGCCACACAGAGGAAAAACCAAGTCTGCTCTTAAACATCAAAAGCAGAATGAAGAACATTCTTGCTTTTTGGCCTGCTCTTACCTAATCACTAGCAAAGGACAGCCAGTCTGATCTCAACGGGCAAATGAGCTGTCATAAGCACTTTTTGAGTCTATAAAAGAGAACTCAAGATGAAGGCAATAATCAGAACTTAAGAAATCAATCATTCCATCATTCATAATCAGATTCAAGAGTTTCTACATTTTTTATACATTTCTCTAAGTTCTGTCCAGTTTTTAGAAACTGCAACATCCAATCACGATTGTGTTCTAAGATCACTTTGAGTGCCAAAGATTAGAATCAAATACTCAAACACGAGTTGAGGATATTTAGATTCTATCAAACACTTTATCATTCCATTGTAATCTCAAGATAAAGTGAGTAAAAACTAGTCTTGAGAAGTTGTAAAAATCCTTCTATGTTATAGAGAAGGTAGCGTGATTAATCCTTTGTAAAGATTGAAGGATAGATCAGTGAAAAACTCCTTTCTGGATTAAAATGTATTGGTTGTAATAGATCAAGATAGATCTGGAGAAAGTTTATGTAAAAGTCAATAGAGTTCTTGCCATGGAGCACTTAGTTGAAAATCTCACAGTTGTGAGGACTGGACGTAGCCCAAGTTGGGTGAACTAGGATATATCTGTGTGTTATATTCCTTCCTCTATCTATTTACTTTCAAGTCTTTAAATATCAAGTTTAATAGATTAACTAAAACTGTCATTTTCAACTAACCAAGAACTTTCTCCGTTTCTGGATCAGAACCAAGAACGTTCTCCGTTTTTCTGATTTACATCCAAGATCAATCTTGAGTTAATTTTTTCAGGAATTTTTAAAAGGTTAATTTACAATTCAAACCCCCTTTCTTGTAAATTGCTACTTCAATTATGGCCATAATGGTCATTACTGCCAGACAGTAATCGGTTCAGCAACAAAAGATAAGCAGATTATGGCCATAATGGTCATTACTGCCATGCAATAATCCTTGCTGAATTGGAGTGGCAAATTCTTGTTTATTTTTTCTCGTTCATCCATTATGGCTGTAATGGCCATTACGGCAAGGCAATAATGTTTGCTGGAACTTGAGTTTCTTTCATTTTCTTGATCATGATACACCATGACTGCATCACTTCACTTTAAGGCTCTTTTGCACAAAAAATATTCACTTATTCCTTCACCTCTTCTTGCAATCTAAACGAAACAAAAAGGTAGTAAAATAGAACTAAAACCGAATTAATAATGTCAAATTAACCTATCAAATAAAAATAGATAAATTCTAGCTTATCAATGAGTTAAATGCATTTTAGAATAATGATGTTTGGGATGTAGTACCTAGACCAAAGAAGAACATTATTGGAAGGGTTTTCATAAACAAGCTAAATGACAAACGTGAAGTGGACATAAACAAGGCAAGACTTGTCGCATGAGGCTACAGTGAGCAAGAGCACATTGATTACACCGAGACATTTACTCTAGTGGCTAGGTTAGAAGCTATTTGTATCCTATTTTGTGTTGGAACCAAGTTGGTTCTTTCAATCAAAGTTTTGATGTTAACAAAAGTATTTTATGTAAATTGTATTTTGACTTAGAAGAACAAATCATAGGCTGTGCAAAATCAGAGGATGACACCACCAGAGGAAGCAACCAGAGGATAAAAATGTCACTAGAAGTTTCGGCCAGAGGAAACATCCAGAGGGTACCAGAGGATACACCCCCAGAGGATACCAGAGAATGTCACCAGAGGATACACCTCCAGAGGATATCAGAGGATGTCATCAAAGGAAAACATCAGAGGATAGCATAAATTAGAGGATATCATCAAAGGGGAGGAAAAATAACATCATCAGAGGATATATTTCTTGGCCCAGATCAGAAGGAAGCAGAGTCTAGAAGGAGACCTGGTCCAGACCAGAAGGAAGCTTGTTAGAGGGAGACTTGCTCCAGACCAGAAGGAAACATAAGTCAGACTTGGTCCAGACTTAATCCTGACCAGAAGATAACATGGTCGTGAATATAAGACTTAATCTAGACTTGGTCCAGAGCAGAAGATAACTGGTCCAGAACAAATGACTTGGTCTAGACTTGGTCCATACCAGAAGATAGCATGGTCCAGAACATAAAACTTAGTCCAGATCAGAAGATATAATTGTCCGGACCATAAGACTTAGTCCAGATTTAATTCAGACTCAATCCAGACTTAGTCCAAATCAGAGGATAAATGTCCAAATTAAAAGATCAATGGTCCAGATCACATAATGGTACATATCAGATCACATGGTCCAGAATTGGCCGAGATAAGAGGATCACAAAATGGTAGAAATTAGATCACATGGTCCATAATTGGTTGAGATCAGAGGATCACAAAATTGGCACATATTAGATTACATGGTCCAGAGTTGGCCGAGATCAGAGGATCATACGGTCCAAAATTTAATCATGATGCAAATCAGTGAAGACTTGATTAAAATTCGAAGAAAATTTGATTAAATTTTGATAGAAATTTGATCAAAGTATTAAGGGGATTTGATTCAAAAAATTCACTGAAGACTTGAAGAAATACGAATGCAATCTGAAGCTTAAAAAGATATGGTTTGAAATTAAAAGAAACAAGATTGGTCAACAGAATTTTCAAATGCAATCTGAAGCTAAAAAGATACGATTTTTATTTAAGTGAAATAGGATTGGCAAACAGTATCTTCAAAGGAAATATGAGCAAGATCTATTTCGAATTTAAGCTTGGACAAAGCCCTATCTACAACTATAAAAGGAGGCTTCAGGAAGCAGCATCAAGCATAAAAAAACACAAGAACTCAAGCTTCATATTCAACACAGTCCGAGAGTTCAAAAGAGAGAATCACTTAAGTGCAAAAGCAAAATTTTCTAAGTGTTTTCGAGAGAGAAATTCAGTGTAGCAATTGGCTTTCCAGAAGTAAATTTGCAGAGTTCCAACCATTTTAATTAAACCCGATAGTGGTGTAGATTCCTTCTTCAATCTGGGGTTGTCAGATTGGTAGGAGAAGATTTGACTTGTAGAGTCATGGTGTTGTTTTTGTTCCTCAAAAGTCTGGGGTTGTCAGGCTGTTTGAGAAAACTAGTTTGGAGGGTTAGGTGCTGTAATTCAAAGATTTGAATTAGTGGATTAAAGCCTTCAAGATGAAGGGACTGGATGTAACCAAGTTAATGGTGAACCAGGATAAATTGTTGTGTTCTTATGCTATTATTTTTCGCTGCTAAGTCTGATTATTTATTCATCAAGTAAATCACATCAACATTCAACAAAATAGCAAAAAGATTCAAAGTTTGGAAAACACAATTCAACCCCCTCTTCTCGTGTTTGCACCTTCAATTGGCATTAGAGCTTGGTCTCAAGACTGAGCACTTTACAGTGTTTGAGGAAATATCCATGGGTTCAACATGTCTGGAATCAATGAAGAAGCTATTGGAGGAAACATCAACAGACCACCTATGTGTGATGGGGAACGGTTCGAGTACTAGAAGGACAGGCTGAAGAGTTTCTTTTTCTCACAAGATCCCGAACTTTAGGACATCGTGGAAGATGGCTATACTGCTCCAAGAGATGCTGATGGTGTTAAAATTCCCAGGAAAGATTTTGATGCTGACCAGAAAAAGATGTTTAAGTTACATCACAAATCCAGAAAGTTCATGATTAATGCAATCACATTTAAGGAGTTTGACAAGTGCACTAACAAGAAAACAACAAAGAACATCTATGATAGTCTGGTTCTGACTTACAAAGGCAGCAAGCAAGTTCAAGAAGCAAAGGCCAACATTCTAGTCAAGAAGTACGAGCTGTTCAAGATGGAAGAAGATGAAGACATTGAAGCAATGTTTTCCAGATTTCAGACTCTGGTGTCAGGATTAAGAGTACTGAAGAAGAGCTATACCATTGCTGACCACGTGAAGAAAATCCTTAGAAGTCTGCCAAACAAGTGGGGACCAAAGGTCACTATCATTCAGGAAGCAAAGGACTTGAACACTCTGAAGCTGGAAGAATTAATCAGCTCCCTCAAGTCACATGAAATAGAGCTTGAAGAAGATGAACCCAAGAAGAAGAATAAAACCCTAGCCTTAAAATGCAAACGGAAGAAAGTTCTAAAAGCAGAAGCAGAAATAGAATGAGAAGATAGTGATTCTGAGGACCATAATCAGAAATCAGAAGTAGAAGACATTGCCTTCATAACCAAAAAGATTTTGAAAATGTGGCAAAATAGAAGGAAGAAGTTTCCCCAGAGGAATTCCAAGCATTCCAATAGAGGAAAAGATGAACAAGACAAGAATAACATCGTCTGCTATGGATGCAATGAACCTGAGCACATCAAGTCAGAATGTAAAAATTTGGAGAAAGAGAAAAATCAGAAGAAAGACTCCAGACCCAAGAAGAAGAATCTAATGGCAACATGGGATGATTCTGATGAATCCTCTGAAGTTGAAGAAGCAGAATTAGCCAAGATGGCTTACATACATTCTGCCTCTGGAATCAACTCTGAAAGTAAATCAGAAGAAACATAATTGGCATTAATGGCTCATACTCATTTTGCCTCTGGATACGACACTGATGCTAACTCTGGAAGAGAATCAGAAGATGAAGAAGCAGAACTAACTCTTACGGCTTGCACCAGCTTTGCCTCTAGATCCAACCCAGACTCTGATTTTGGAAGTGAATCAGAAACAGAATTGACTTTGATGGCTCACACAGACACTACCTCTAGATCCGATACAGAATCTGATTCTGAAAGTGAATCATCAGAAGATGAAAAAGAGGTATTTTCTGAACTCACTAGATCTGATTTAATTACTGCAATGAATTATATTTTAACTATCAATAACAAACAATCTTTAAAATTGAAAAAACTTAGGGAAGAAAATAAGACTCTAACCAAAGAAATTGATGTTTTAATGAATCAAAATGCAGAATGTAAAATAGAAAATGCAACTCTTAAACTTGATATTGCTAAGTTTAAATCTGAAAACCTAACTCTAAAAAGTAATATTTGTTCAACATCAAATATTGTATGTAATTCTGATATGCATGAACAAGTCTTACAAGATTTCTCTGTTAATGGTATGCAAAGAAGCAAATATGCTTATATGATATATGGAGTTAGTAACAATGGCAAAAGAGGCATAGGATTTGATGAAACTGTAACTGTAACTAAACCTATTTCCTCTTATGTTTTGTGTGCTGTTTGTGCTAAGAAAGGTCACTCCAAATTGTCTTGTCCCATGATAAAATCAAGGAAAGACAAGAAACCTTTCAAGACTAACAAACCTGGACCAAACCAGATTTGGGTACCTAAAAAGAAAATTATCTTTATTGTAGATGTCCTCAGCAATCAAGTTGAAACACCAGTCATGGTACCTGGACAGTGGATGTTCGCGACATATGACAGGAGAGAAGTCTATGTTCCAAGAACTAACCTTGAGCAAAGGAGGGACAATGGCTTTTGGAGGAAAGCAAAAAGGCCAAATCATTGGTTGAGGCACGGTTGGTAATGGTACTTCTTCCTCTATTAAAGATGTACTACTAGTTAAAGGTCTTAGGCATAACTTATTAAGTATTAGTCAATTAAGTGATAGTAATTATGATATTATATTTAATCAAAAAACATGCAAAGCTATTAGTTAGAAGGATGGATCAGTACTCTTCACAGGTTATAGGCAAAACAATATATACAAGATAAATCTGTTTAGTCTAGAGAAACAAAAAGTTAAGTGTCTAGTGTCAGTAAATGAAGAGAAATTAATTTGGCATAAAAGAATAGGCCATGCTAACCTTAGATTAGTTTCAAAACTAAATAAACTTCAACTGGTGAAAGGTTTACCTAAGCTAAGCTACAAAATTGAAATTATGTGTGAAGCTTGTCAAAAGGGAAAACAAACAAAAAATTCTTTCAACCCTAAAAACTCAATATCTACCTCAAAGCCCCTTGAGCTATTACACATAGATCTATTTGGGCGAGTAAAAACAACATCTCTAAGTGGTAAGAAATATGGGTTTGTCATTGTAGATGATTACACTAGGTGGACATGGGTAAAATTTTTAAGAAGTAAGGATGAATCCCACAAAGTGTTTATAACTTTTTGGAAACAAATAATGAATGAAAAAGGTCTTAAAATTATATCAATTAGAAGTGATCATGGAGGAGAATTTGAGAACAAATTATTCGAAAATTTCTGTGATGAGAATGGAATCTCTCACAACTTTTCTTCTCCTAGAACACCCCAACAAAATGGAGTTGTAGAAAGAAAAAATAGAACACTCCAAGAAATGGCCAGAACAATGCTAAATGATATGAATGTTGCAAAACACTTTTGGGCAGAAGAAATTAATACCGCATGTTATATTCAAAATAGAGTATATATTAGATCCATATTGAATAAAACACCATATGAACTGTGGAAAGGTAAAAAGCCTAACATCTCATATTTTAAACAATTTGGCTATACTTGTTATATGTTGAACACTAAAGATAATCTTGGAAAATTTGATTCTCGATCTCAAAAGTGTACCTTTATTAGTTACTCTGAAAGATCCAAAGCATATAGAGTGTTTAACAGGGAAACAAGTATTGTGGAGGAATCCATACATGTTAAATTTGATGACAAACAGCTTGATCTTGAAAAGTCAAAGCAAGATGATGATAGTGCAGGTTTTTCAGAACCAAAGGAAGCTGATGCAGACAAACCAAGAGAGCTTGAAAAGGTGGAGGATGAAAGCAAAACAGAAGAATCCGACAAATCTTCAAAGGATGAATCTGAAGATAAGTTAAAAGGAAGATATGGATAGAAGTACAAATTTTCTTATCCCGAAACACTAATCATTGGGAGTGCAAGTGATCCCTTAAGGACCAGATCATCACTTAAAGAAACCAGTTTGTTTGGCTTACTCTCATCTATTGAGCCTACTTCTGTTGATGAAGCACTGAGGGAAGATGGATGGATTCTTGCTATGCAAGAGGAGTTAAATGAATTTGAAAGGAATGATTTTTGGGATCTAGTTCCAAGACAAAAAAAGAACATTATTGGAACCAAATGGGTTTTCAGAAACAAGCTGAATGAAAAATGAGAAGTTGTTAGAAACAAGGCACGACTTGTTGCACAAGGCTACAGTCAGCAAGAAGGTATTGACTACACTGAGACTTTTTCTCCAGTGGCCAGGTTAGAAGCTATTCGTATCCTACTTTCCTTTTTTGCTAATAATAACATGTCATTATTTCAAATGGATGTTAAAAGTGCATTTTTAAATGGTTATATCATTGAAGAAGTCTATGTTAAACAACCCCCAGGTTTGGAAAGTTATGAATTTCCAAATTATGTTTTTAAACATAAAAAATCATTGTATGGTTTAAAACAAGAACCTAGGGCATGATATGATAGACTTAGTAACTTCTTACTTAAAAATGACTTTGAAAGAGGACAAGTAAACAATACTCTTTTTAGAAAATCAATAAAAGATGATATTCTGATTATTAAAGTTTATGTTGATGATATTATCTTTGGATCTACTAATGGCACTCTCTGCCAAGAATTTTCTAAATTGATGCAGCATATGATAGACTTAGTAACTTCTTACTTAAAAATGACTTTGAAAGAGGACAAGTAAACAATACTCTTTTTAGAAAATCAATAAAACATGATATTCTGATTATTCAAGTTGATGTTGATGATATTATCTTTGGATCTACTAATGGCACTCTCTGCCAAGAATTTTCTAAATTGATGCAGCAGGAATTTCAAATGAGCATGATGGGAGAACTTAGTTTCTTCCGAGGAATTCAAATTAAGAAAAGTCAAAAAGGTATATACATTCATCAATCAAAATATACAAAAGAGCTTATAAAGAAGTTTAAGATGAGTGACTGCAAACCTATGGCTACCCCAATGCACCCTACCTGCTCACTTGAAAAAGATGACTTAGGCCAAAAAGTTGATCAAAAATCCTATAGAGGTATGATAAGATCTCTACTCTATCTCACTGCTTCAAGACCGGATATTATGTATAGTGTATGCGTATATGCTAGATTTCAGTCTGACCCTAGGGAATCCCAATTAACTGTTGGATCCAAGTTGGTTCGATCAATCAAAGTTTTGATGTTAACAAAAGTATTTTATGTAAATAGTATTTTGACTTAGAAGAACAAATCAGAAGTTGTGCAAAATCAGAGGATGACACCACCAGAGGATGTCATCAAAGGCAAAATATCAAAGGACAAATATCATCATCAGAGGATATCTTTCTTGGCCTAGATCAGAAGGAAGCAGAGTCTAGAAAGTGACTTGGTCTAGACCAGAAGATAGCATGATCCAAAACATAAAACTCAGTCTAGATCAGAAGAAATGATTGTCCAGATTTAATCCAGACTTGATCCAGATTAGAAGATAAATGTCCATATTAAAAGATCAATCGTCCATATTAAAATATCATAAGTCCAGATTTAATTCAGATTCAATCCAGACTCAGTCCAGATCAGAGGGAAAATGTTCAGATCGATGATCCAGATTTAAGTATCATGGCCCAGTGTTGGTCGAGATCAGAAGATCAGATCATATGGCCCACTGTTGGCCGAGATAAGAAGATCAGATCATATGGACCAATGTTGGCCGAGATCAGAAGATCAGATCATATAGTCCAGTGTTGGCAGAGATCAGAGGATCACTTAATTGGGACAGATCATATTACATAAGTCCAGAGTTGGTTGAGATCAGAAGATCATACGGTCCAGATTTTAATCATGATGAAAATCAGTGATAACTTGATTAAAATTCAAAAAAGACTTGATTAAATTTTGATAGAAATTTGATCAAACTATTAAGGGGATTTGATACAAAAATAAATTGAAGTCTTGGAGGGAATTTAAAAGCAATTGGAGGGAAGAAAGATATGGTCTAGAATTAAACAAGAACAGGATCGGCCAAAGTTATTTTCAGAACAAATCTGAAGCAAAAAGGTTCGGATCAAGCATAAAGCTCAAACCCAGTTGGCCAATTTATTTTTGCAAGAGAATCTGGACAAATACAGCTCAAATTTGATCATGGAAGAAACCCTAATTTTCATCTATAAAAAGAGGCTTAAGGCAGAAGACTTTGCATCGAAAATCGGTAAAAGAGTCATAAGCTTCCAAAGGCAAACACTTGAGTTTTTAGTAAGGTTAATTGTGGGTATCAGCTTTCCAGAAGCAAGTACTCTTGTTTTTTGTTCCCTTGTGTCAGATCTATATTGTTGAAGTAGAGTCTACAATCTGAAGAGTCTGAAGAAGTAGCAGGTGACTTAGCAATTAGATTCAAGGTGTTGAAATCTCTTCTGCAATTTGGGGTTGTCAGATTGGTAGGAGAAGACTTGACTTGTGAAGTCAAGGTGTTGTGTTCCTCAAAAGTCTAGGATTGTTAGATTGTTTGGGAAGACTGACGTGGAGGGTCAGTAGTGTTGTTGTAATTCAGAGGTTTTGAATTAGTGGAAAAATCCTTCAAGGTGAAGGGACTTGATGTAGCCTAGTTAATTGTTGAACCAGGATAAATTTTTGTGTTGATTATTTTACTTTATCTGCTGCTAATTCTGCTTGCTTATATATCAAATTTTAAATAATCATCAAAAACAGAAAAAGAATTCAAGTATTACAAACACAATTCAACCCCCTTCTCGTGTTTGCACCTCCAATTGGCATCAGAGCTCGGTCTCAATGCTGAGCACTTAACAGTGTTTGAGGAAAGGTCCAAGGGGGTTCAACATGTCAGAATCCAAAGAAGAATTGGGAGGCAACATCAACAGGTCACTACTGTTTGATGGAGATCACTTTGAATACTGGAAGGACAGAATGAGAAGCTTCTTCATCTCCCAAGATCCTGATCTCTGGACCTTGGTAGTCAAAGGCTACACTGCACCCACTATACCAGGAGATGAAACTGGTCAAGAACTGGATGTAGCAGATATGAATCCCAACCAGAAGAAGTTAGACAAGCTGCATCACAAGTCTAGAACCATCATAATCAATGCTATCACATTTAAAGAATTGGACAGATGCACCAACAAGGAAACAGCAAAAAGCATCTATGACAGTCTGGTTCTGACCTATGAAGGAAGTCAACAGGTTCAAGAGGCAAAGGCAAACATACTGGTCAAACAGTATGAGCTGTTCAAGATGAAAGAGGATGAAGACATTTAAGCAATGTTCTGCAGATTCCAGATTATGGTATCAAGTTTAAAATTATTAAAGAAAAGCTACACCACTACAGATCATGTAAAGAAGATCCTCAGAAGCTTACCAGCCAAATGGAGACCAAAGATTACTGCAATACAGGAAGCCAAAGATCTGTATACCTTGAGGCTTGAAGATCTGATCAGCTCCCTCAAGTCTCATGAAATAGAGCTGGATGCAGATGAACCAAAGAAGAAGAAGACTTTAGCCCTTAAGTCAAAATAGAAGAAAGCTGCAAAGGTTGTATCAGAATCAGAGGATAGTGATTGTGAAGATGATGATCTTGCTTACATAACCAAACAGATTGCAAAGATGTGGCAAAACAGAAAGAAGAAAGCTCCTAGGAAAAATGGCAAATACTCCAACAGAGGAAAATAAGAAGCTGACAAGAAAAGCATCATCTGCTATGGATGCAATGAACCTGGACATATCAAGTGAGAATGTCCAAACATGGAGAAAGGAAAGCATCACAAGAAAGGTACCAAATTCAAGAAGAAGGGTCTGATGGCAACATTGGATGCTTCTAACTCAGAAGAGGAATCATCTGATGATGAAGAGGCAGAAACTGTTGGAACCAAGTTGGTTCTAAGTACTCAAGATTTTGATGTTTACAAATGCACTCCATGTAATCTTATTTTGAACCTTGAATTATTACATTAAATGCCACAAGAAAATGAAGTTTCAAGAGGCAAAAGATGAAGACACCAGAAAATGCATCCAGAAGGTACCAGAGGATGCATCCTGGAATTACCAGAGGGTATCTTTGCTGGCCCAGATCAGAAGGAAGCAAAGTCAGAAGGAGACCTGGACCTGACCAGAAGGAAGCTTGCCAGAGGGAGACTTGATTCAGACTAGAAGGAATCATAAGTCAGACTTAGTCCAGAAGTTATTCTGAGCAGAAGATGGCATGGCAGTGAAATGATAAACAACCCATACTTGATCCAGACTTAATCAGAGGATAAATTAATGGGTCCAGAACAAGAGATTCAATACAGATTTGACCCAGACCAGAAGATAACATGGTTCAAGGTATGAAACTTAGTCCAGACTAGAAGAAATGATTTCCAGATATGATGCAGACCTGATCCAAAACAGAAGGTAAAATGTCCAGACTGAAATACTATTTGTCCAGACTTAATTTAAGTTCAATCCAGACCCAGTTCAGAATTGGTCCAGATCAGAGGGAAGATATTCAGATCAATGGTTCAGATTTAAGTATATGGCCGAGATCAGAAGATCAGTCCATGGCCAAGTGTTGGCTGAAATCAGAAGGTCAGAATGTGTGGTCCAGCATTGGCCGAGATCAGAGGATCACATCAGATCGGTTTGCTAGACCAAGTTGGCCGAGATCAGAAGATCAGAATATCAGAAAGTGTGGTCCAGGGTTGGCCGAAATAAGAGGATCACAGCAGATCACTTAGTATGGTCCAGATGTGGACTAGCGCAGAAGATCAAACGGTCCAGATTTAATCATGAGGATTAACAGTGGAGATTTAATTTATTTTGATCAAAGTATTAAAAGGATTTGTTACAAAAATAAAGTGAAGTCGTATGGTAGTTCAGAAGCTGTTGGCAGGAAGAAACTAAAGACATGATTGGCCAATTAATTTTGAAAGCAAATCTGAAGCTTAAAAAGATATGTTTTTTATTTAAGTGAAGCCCGATTGGTCAAGAATTTTTTGCAAGAGAATCCAGCAAGATACAGCTCGAAATTAAGCTTGAAAGAGGCCCTAATCTGCATCTATAAAAGGAGGTTCAAGGCAGAATACTTAGTATCGAAAATCACAAAAGAGTCATACACTTCCAAAGCAAACACTCAAGTTTTTAGTGAGATTAATTGTGAGTTCCAGCTTTCAAGAAGCAAGCACTCGTGTTTTTCTTTCCCTTGTGTTAAATCTAAGTTGTTGAAGTAGAGTCTACAATTTGAGGGAGTCAGAAAGGGTAACAGATTACTTAGCAATTAGATTCAAGGCGTTGTAATTATTTCTACAATCTGGGGTTGTCAGATTGGTAGGAGAAGACTTGACTTGAGAAGTCAAGGTGCTGTATTCCTCAAAAGTCTAGGATTGTTAGAGTGTTTGAGAAGACTGACTTGGAGGGTCAGTGGTATTGTTGTAATTCAAGGTTTTGAATTAGT
Source organism: Cicer cuneatum (assembly GCA_037974295.1). Classification (NCBI taxonomy): domain Eukaryota; kingdom Viridiplantae; phylum Streptophyta; class Magnoliopsida; order Fabales; family Fabaceae; genus Cicer; species Cicer cuneatum. The sequence goes on from JBBPBO010001984.1 coordinate 51,728,497, forward strand.
GAATTCCTTCAAGGTGAAGGGACTGGACGTAGCCTCGTTAACGGTGAACCTGTATAAAATTATGTGTTTTCATTTTTACTTTATATCCACTGCTAACTCTGTTTTATTCATACATCAAGTTTTGTTTTAAAACTGCAAAAACAGAAAAAGTATTCAAGTTAGTCAAACACAATTCAACCCCCCTTCTCGTGTTTGCACCTTCAGAAACAGCTATGATGGCTCACATCAAGTTTGCCTCTGGACTCCATAAAGGTACTAGCTATGGAAGAAAAGCAAAAGGTGTATGGTCAATGGATGCTGGCAATGCACAAACAGAAAAAGGTGTATGTTCCAATTTCCACCAGACAGAAGCAAAATGAGTCTGATGAAAGAAGGTCTGGTCAGTACAATTCACACAAGAATTAGAACCAGAACCAGAACCAATATCAGAATAAGAGGTTTAGCCACAAATAGCAGAATCACTCACATCAGCTTCAATATTACCAGAAGAAGCAGAATCACAAGAATCACCATAAGTTCCAGAATCACCAGAGGAACATGGTGTATCAGCCGAAGTAGAATCAAGGGAACAATTCAGCCAGTCTGAACAAGTAAGAAACATAACTGGCTCTGAAGGCTCGTACAGAATCTGATTACAGCATTGAGTCTGACTCTAACTCTGACGGTGAAGTATCAAAAGAAGAAAGGTCCGATCTGCAACACAAAGCATGGTATCTGGACAGTGGATGCTCCAAGCATATGACTGGAGACAGATCAATGTTCCAGAAGCTGACTCTGAAGAAAGGAGGCAAGGTTTCCTTTGGAGGAAACCAGAAAGGTCAGATCATTGGTACATGCACAATTGGTAAAAGTTCTTATTCCTTATCTATTAAAAATGTTTTATTAGTTAAAGGTATGAATCACAATCTGTTAAGCATTAGTCAGCTAAGTGACTGCAAGTATGATGTTGTGTTTAATCAGAAAACCTGCAAGGCTGTTAGCCAAAAAGATGGATTTGTTTTGTTCACGAGGGTTAGGCAGAATAATGTCTGTAAGATAGATATGCTTAGTCTAGTTAAGTAGAAAGTTAAGTGTCTTTTATCTGTTAGGGAGGAAAATTTGATTTGGCACAAAAGGTTAGGCCATGCAAATCCTAGGCTGGTTTCTGAGTTAAGTAAACTTCAGCTAGTGAGAGGTCTCCCCAAACTAAGTACCAAATCTGAGATTTGAAGGTGCAAACACGAGAAGGGGGGGTTGAATTGTGTTTTACTAACTTGATTACTTTTCCTGTTTTTAAAGTTTTATAACAAAACCTGATGTATGAATCAAACAGAGTTAGCAGCGAATATAAAGTAAAAATAAAAACACAGAATTTTTATACTGGTTCACCGTTAACGAGGCTACATCCAGTCCCTTGACTTTGAAGGATTTCACTAATTCAACAATCTTGAATTACAACAATACCACTGACCCTCCATGTCAGTCTTCTCAAAACAGTCTAACAATCCTAGACTTTTGAGGAATACAACACCTTGACTTCTCAAGTCAAGTCTTCTCCTACCAATCTGACAACCCCAGATTGTAGAAGAAATTACAACGCCTTGAATCTAATTGCTAAGTAATCTGCTACCCCTTCTGACTCCCTCAGATTGTAGACTTTACTTAAACAACTTAGATTTAACACAAGGGAAAGAAAAACACGAGTGCTTACTTTTGGAAAGCTGGAACTCACAATTAACCTCACTGAAAGCTTGAGTGTTTGCTTTTGGAAGTGTATGACTCTTCTGTGATTTTTCGATGCTAAGTATTCTACCTTGAGCCTCCTTTTATAGATGCAGATTAAGGTCTCTTCCAAGCTTAATTTCGAGCTGTATCTTGCCAGATACTCTTGCAAAAATACTTTGACCAATCGGGCTTCACTTAAATAAAAAACATATCTTTTTATGCTCCAGATTGCGTTTCAAAAATAACTTTGACCAATCTGACTTTAATTAATTATGGAACAAATCTTTCGTCCTGCCAATAGCTTATGCATTCCACAAGACTTCCATTTTTTTTTGTATCAAATCCTTTTTAATATTTTGATCAAATTTAATCAAATCTCCACCGATTATCATCCTGATTAAATCTGAACCCTTTGATCTTCTGCTCTCGTCCACATATGGACCATACCAAGTGATCTACTGTGTTCCTCTGATTTCGGCCAACCCTGGACCACACTTTTTGATCTTGTGATCTGGTCTGGACTTAGTTTCATACCCTGAACCATGCTATCTTCTGGTCTGGGTCAATTCTGGATTGAATCTCTTGTTCTGGACCCATTAATTTATCCTCTGATTAAGTCTGGATTGTTTACCATTTCACTGCCAGGCTATCTTCTGGTCAGAATAACTTCTGGACTAAGTTTGACTTATGATTCCTTCTGGTCTGGATCAAGGCTCCCTCTGATAGGCTTCCTTCTGGTTTGGTCCAAGTCTCCTTCTGACTTTTCTTCCTTCTAATCTAGGCCAGCAAAGATATCCTCTGGTAATTTCAGAATGCATCCTTTGGTACCTTCTGGATACATTATCTGGTGTCTTCATCTTCTGCCTCTGGAAACTTCATCTTCTGGTGGCAGTTAATGTAATAATTCAAGGTACAAAATAAGATTACATGGAGTTCTTTTGTAAACATCAAAATCCTAAGTACTTAGAACCAACTTGGTTCCAACAATCTCCCCTTTTTTGATGATGACAAAACCTTAACTTATTTTGCTAACTTGTAACTCGAAGTACTTGAAATACTCCCCCTCAGACCAATCTCTCCCTCTCAGTCTGATACTGGCTTTTTTTTCTCCTTTTCAACTCGTTCTTGAATCAGTCTTTCTTTTCTTTTCTTCTCCTCTCCTTTTCAACTCCTTCTCTTTTCACTCTTTCTTTTTCTCTCTTTATTTTTCTCTCTCCCTGTTTCTTCTCCTTTTCAACTCTTTCTCTTTTCATCTCTTTCTTTTTCGCTCCTCCTTTCCTTTTATCTCTCCTTTTCTACTTATTTCTCCTTTCTCTATCTCTCTCTCTCTCTCTCTCTCTCCCCCTTTTTGTCATCATCCAAAAAGAGGTCCTACTATTTTTGTATTTTTTTTCTTTACAAAGTACATAAATTAAAAACAGAAAATAAAAGACATAAAATAAAAATTACAAGAAAATTAAAAACTCCTAAGAAGACTTCTTGAGCTAGTCAGATATGGAGACAATGTTGAGATGCTTCTTGATGAACTCGAACCTATCTTATGGTAAAGCTTTGGTGAAGATATCAGCCCATTGATGATCGGTGTCCACAAACTAGATGCTTAAAGTCCCTTTTTGAACATGGTCCCTAATGAAGTGGTGTTTTATTTGAATGTGTTTGGCTCTAGAGTGTAAGATAGGGTTCTTGGTTAGGTTTATGGCTGAAGTGTTATCACAGAACAAAGGGATATTGGTTTCGAAGATGTTGTAATCTTCAAGTTGATGTTTCATCCAGATTAACTGTGAGCTGCATCCTGCTGCTGATATATACTCAGCTTCAGTTGTTGACATGGCAATGGTGCTTTGTCTTTTGCTTGACCAAGAGATCAAATTATCACCTAAGAAAGTGCAGTTACTGCTTGTACTTTTCCTTTCCAGCTTGTCTCCAGCATAGTCGGTATCACAAAAACCTCTGAGTTTGTAGGGGGGTTTTCTTGTATAACAGGGTAAGGTTGGTGGTTCCTTTAAGGTATCTCAGAATTCGTTTGACAGCAGTTAAAGGAGATTCCCTACGGTCAACTGGAAAACGGGCACAAACACAAACACAAACACTAAACAAAATGTCAGGTCTAGAAGCAGTTAAATAAAGAAGGGATCCAATCCTACCTCGGTATGTTTTCTGGTCTACCTTTTGGCTAGTTTCATCTTTCTCAAGTGAGCAGGTTGGGTGCATGGGGGTGGCCATAGGCTTACATTCACTCATTGTGAACTTTTTAAGAAGTTCTTTAGTATATTTAGATTGGTGAATGAGTATACCTGATTTACCTTGGTGAATCTGAATTCCCAGGAAGAACTTAAGTTCTCCCATCATGCTCATTTGGAACTCTTTCTGCATTAGGTCAGAAAATTCCTTGCACAAAGTGCCATTAGTAGATCCAAAGATGATATAAAGATTTTTTAAGTTTATATTAGTAGATCCAAAGATGATATAAAGATCCAAAGTGCCCTTGGTGCTTGTTTTAAACCATATAAAGATTTTTTAAGTTTAAAAACATGGTCTGGAAAATCAGAATTTTCAAATCCAAGGGGCTGTTTGACATAGACTTCCTCACTTATATAGCCATTTAAGAATTCACTTTTAACATCCATTTGATACAGAACTATATCATGATTAGCTGCAAATGATAAGATAATTCTAATTGCTTCTAACCTGGCCACTGGAGCAAAAGTCTCAGTGCAATCTATACCTTCTTGGTGACTGTATCCTTGAGCTACTAATCTGGCTTTGTTCCTTACCACTTCACCTTTTTCATTGAGTTTATTCCTGAACACCCACTTGGTTCCAATAATGTTTTTGTTTGGTCTGGATACCAGATCCCAAACATCATTCCTTTGGAATTCATTCAGCTCTTCTTGCATTGCAAGTATCCAACCTTCTACTTCAGATTTGAAGATTTGTCGAATTCTTGGTTGAAGCTTATGCTTTTTCAAGTTCTTTTGCCTGCAACAGCTTCTGATTCTGATAAATCAACTTCTGGTTCTGGTAAATCTGTAACAGCTTTTGATTATGGTAAATATCCAGATTTCTCTTCTGACTTATCTTGGCTGTTTCTGACTTGATTAGATTTATCTTTTGAAGATTTGTCATGTGTTGCTGGCTTGCTTGTATCCTCTACCTTTCCAGGTACTTCTGTTTCTTCTGCTTCTGCTCCCTTTGGTTCTGGTGAACCTGCATTATCTTTATCTTGCTTTGATTTGTCAAGATCAAGCAGTTTGTCATATAACATAATACAAATCAAATAATTTAAAAATGAACTCAATACAGCCAAACAATTAATTCTGCTTCTGGTGGTTTCTGCTTGTTTTTGAAACCACTGGAATGTTGTTTCTGCTGAAGTGTTCAATTTGTGTGAATCACCTGGTTCCTCTGGCAGTTTGAAATCCTGCAGAATACTTTTCTAGTTTTGATTTTTTAAGATCAAGCTTCTTGTTATCACAGTAAACATAAATATCAATCAATAATTGTATTTACAGCAAGATGTAACCTCTATGTCAACAATTTCAGTTTTACTCTGAAAATCCTCTTGCTTCTGATTTTTAGATTCTGAATTTGTATGTTCTGTGATTACATGTTTTGGATTAAGGGATTTGAATTCCCTTCCAGGTTTGTAGTCTTGATGAATTTCACTGGAGTGTTTGAAGAACTCTCCTGATTATGATTCTTCTCTTTCTGCTTTGGCTGATACACCATGTTCCTTTGGTGATTCTGGAACTTATGGTGATTCTAGTAATTATACTGGTTCTGGTTCTAGTTCGGCTTCTGGTTTTGGTACTGATTCAGATTCTGGTTTCAGTGTTGGTTCTGGTTCCAATTCCTGTGCCTCGGATACTGGTTCCAGTTCTTGTACCTCTGATACTGGTTCCAGTTCCTGTTTTGATTCGTGTGATATCTTTGATATTTCCTATTCCTCCTATGGTTCTGGTTTTGGTTCTAATGGGTGTTGTGTTGACTAGTTCTTCTTCTATCAGAGTCAATTGGCTTTTGTTTGGTAGATGTTGGAACATAAACCTTCTTCTGCTTGTGCATTGTCAACATCCATTGTCTAGGTACCATTGTTGGTGTCTCCTTCTGGTTGTTCAGAATATCTGCAACATAGACAATTTGATCTTTTGGTACCCAGAATTGATTGGGTCCAGGTTTGTTAGTTTCAACAACTCTCTGATCTTGTTCAGATTTAACATATGACAAGATACTTCGGAGTGACCTTTCTTAGTAAAAACATCAGAATGAACAGTTTTAGTATCAGCAATAGTTTCTATAAAACCAAGACCTCTCTTTCCAATGTTACTGTTTCCATAAATCATAGATGCATATTTACTTCTTTCCATTCCATTAGAAATAAAGTTTTGAAAAAATTGCTCATGCATATCAGATCCACAAATAGTTTTGGAAGTGGAACACATATTACTTTTGAGAGTTTGGTTTTTAGATTTGAGTCTTGCAACTTCAGTTTTAAAATCCTTGTTTCAGTTGCATACTCAGAATTTTGATTCTTTATGACTTGTACTTCTTTTGTAAGATTTTTCTTATCTTCCCTAAGAGTTTTCAGTTTTAAAGATATAACATCCTCTAAATTTATTATTTAAAATAATTAAGACTTATAAATATATATATTTCATTATTAATTTAGGTGTGATAATTATTTGTCTTGTTCGACTTATTGTAGTTGATAAAATTATTAGTAAGAATTATTTAATCAATGGAGAAGTTTTATATAATTATATATATATATATATATATATATATATATATATGTTTTTTAGTACAAGAAGAATTTGAGCTAAGGGTTTGTGGCTAGGTGTGACCCAACCTGTAATAGAAAGTTGGGCTTGGAATGGGTGGCTTAGTTTTTGTATGATCAAGGTTAAGAAAAAAAGAATAATAAGTAAATAAAATAATATTTTCTCCCTTCTATTCTTTATTTGGGCCCAACACTATCTACCCAATAATCTCCACTTTAAATTTTCCCTAAAGTCCACAATATTTCGATACTAAGTAATAGTAAGCAGAAAAAAATACCGAAACCCTAGCCGTCATCTCGTTCACACCTCATCTCCTTCGTGCGGCAAACTCTTCGTGTGAACAACTTCGTGGGAGCTTAGAGTTTTGTACTAGGAAGAAAAGCGGCCAAGGTAAGGGTTTTTCCCCACACAAATTTGAGTTAGACCGTTAGTTGGATGACATAGAACTAATAATTGTAATTGCTTGCTTTTGAAAGAAATAAATGTAGACTAATAAAATAAAATAATGGAATATGAAATCCTTTACGTTGAGTTCGATATGTAATGTATGTCTTTCTAAGAAGTAAAATATGAATTTTTATATTATACATGATAGAGTTTTAATTTTTATGATGGATATGAAGCAAAATATGATTTTTCTTATGTTATATATATGATAAAATTTTGATTTTGATGATGTATTATGAGTTGGAGTTTGAAGTTTCTTGTTATATATAAAGTTTTAATCTTTATGGTGTAAATGAAGTCAAGTCCCGATTTTTATGCGTACGTGGTGAAAATTATTATTGAATGATTATTTGTCTATGAATATATGATTCTCATGATAAGGATGTGTGATATGTGATCTTTGTGATGTGAATAAGATGATGGTTTTAAAAAGGGTGATTTTTTGAATGTATATGACATGATTCTTAGTGGGCTGTGTGCGAGTATAATTGTGATAATATATGGTCATGTCATGGCATATGCATCTTCGTGGGAGTTGCCTTAGTGGCAGGTTTATTTTCCCCATTGGTATGAGTGATCTTTCTGTGTGGAAGTTGCCTTAGTGGCAGGTTTATATTCGGATCATATAGTTTTAGGAGCATGCATTATGCATATTTTTATATACGATTTACTGTTTGCGCATTTTTTTCTTTTAAATTACAAGTTTTTACCTTTATATGTTTTGTGTTATTCTTCTATATGTTTAGCTTTGGTTTGATGTGGATGATGGAAAAAATTGACCCTTACAACAACATTTTAGGTACTAATGAGTTCGAGGAGATTCAAGAGTAATTGATGAGTATTAACGTGCGGCGAACGTGGGGTAAAAATGGGGTTTTCAAGACAATTTTGTAATAATAAGTATTGCCGCAAAATTTCTATGTTTATTTATTTTTTTAATTTTTGTCACTAAACTTTTAAATGCATTCGAATTCTATAAATACGGAAATGGATTTTTGCTTCCGTTTAGGAATAATTGAATTTTCCTTTATTTTAGCTTGAATAAACTTTTTTTTATAATATTAAACAAATGTGATTGTTACTAATTATTTAAAAGCATAAATGTGATTGTTACTAATTATTTAAAAGTATAAATGTAGTTATTCTTACAAAAAAAAATTATCGTAAATTTTTCTAAAAGTATTTTTTTTAGTAACGTTTTGGATCAAAAATCCGGGGCGTTACATTATGGTATCAGAGCAATAATCCTCGGAAATTTTTGGGTGGGACGATTTTGTATGACACATGCCTTGATTTATGTGTGATGTTTGATTTTGGTATATTTTATTCTATGATTTAATACTAATTTGGTTATATATATATTCATATAGGGAAAGTTAACATTTTGCATTGAGTATTTGGTCTCTTTTAATATTAATTGATTTTTTTTATGTTCTCAAAAAAGGAAATTTTCTTCAATTAATTGCAATTATGATATGCCTTAAATTCTTGATCCTATGATTTGAAAAAGTTTTAATTTGATTCAATGCAATAATTAATTATGATTTTATGATGGTATAAATTATGAATTTATTGCATTATAATTTGAAATTATCTCGATTTAATTTGATTCAATGTAATAATTAATTATGATTTTATGACGGTATGAATTATGAATTTATTGCATTATAATTTGAAATTATCTCGATTTAATTTGATTTAATGCAATAATTGCTTTAAATTTTATGACGTTATGAATTTACTCTCGTGATTTGAATTTTTTTTTGTCGTTTGTATGTTATGAATTTATTATTCGTGAATTAATGACTTTATGAATTTAATATTATGATGTTATGAATTTACTCCCGTGATTTAAATTTTTTTAATTATTGTTTGTATGTTGTGAATTTATTATTTGTGAATTAATGACGTTATGAATTTAATATTATGATCTTATGAATTTACTACTCGTGATTTGAATTTTTAACAATTGTTTGTATGTTATGGATTTAATAATCGTGATTTATAACATTATGACGTTATGAATTTACTATTATGACATTACCAATTAATTGAAACTGATTGATGTTTTTTTTAAACTATAAATGATTAGTTGTTATTTTGTTATATAGTGAAATTATTGCGTAATAAATTAGATTGATTTGATTTGAAAACATATGACATTTAATTGATCTCCACCTTAATTATGAAATTAATTAAAATTAATTAGGCCAATTGAATTTATAATGATTATGAATGTTCCTTAATTCTCTAACTGATATAAAATTGTACGATTCCCACAATATAAGTGAAGGGTAACACTGTAAAAAGGTTGTATTCGTGGAATTCTTGCTAAGGAAAGACTTGGTTATTAAGTGGTCCATTGACCCACCTCTCTTTCCTGGGAACCCCACTAGTACACGACTTTATCGTGTTACCTAAAGCTATTGTCTCCATAATAGAAAGGAAGGGTAATACCGTAAAAGGTTGTAGTAGTGGGATTCTGGCTAAGGAAAGACTTGGTTATTAAGTGGTCCGTAGACCCACCTCTCTTTCCTGGGAACCCCCTAGTACACAATTTATTGTGTGACCCGAACCTACTATATAGCCGTGAATAAAATATTCCTTACGACCCTAAGGTTACAATGAGATCGTAGTGTTATCCTGATTAGATAAATTGTAGGAAAAATGGCTCGTCGCGCGAATCGACCAGTGCCCCAGGGAGAAAGTGACATGACTGAAGCAATCCAAGCCATGAATGCAATGGCTGCCGCAATGGCCCAACAAGCTGCAGTTCAAGCTCAACAAGCTGCAGACCAGGCTCAACGTAATGCGCAGAGGGACCTGAGGGAGGAAGCAGCTATGGCAACAAGAGGACTGACTGAATTCCTTAGGCAAGATCTGCCAAAATTTAAAGGGGAGCATGACCCTGACAAGGCCGACCTCTGGCTGCAGGAGATCGAGAAGATCCTTGAGATCCTCCACTACCCAGATGACATGAAGGTGGAGTATGCCGCTTATTTGTTGATTGGTGAAGCTGAAAACTGGTGGCGAGGGGCGAGGCAAATGATGGAAGGAAATCATGAAGAGGTGACCTGGGAAGTCTTTAAGAGAAAATTCTTGGACAAATATTTTCCGAAGAGTGCCAGGGCTGAGAAGGAGGCCTAATTCTTGAGACTATATCAAGGAAGTCTCACAGTGTCCGAGTATGTAGCAAAGTTTGAGTCCCTAGCAAAACACTTTCGCTATTTTCGTAACCAAATGGATGAAGAGTATATGTGTGGGAGGTTTGAAAGCGGGCTCAGATATGAAATTAAGGAGTCTGTGGGACCTCTAGAGATACGTCAGTATCAGGTGCTGGTGGAGAAGTGCAAAAAGGTGGAGATCATGAAACGGGGCCGCCTGAACAGAGGTGCTATTGGGGGACCAATGAGACCCTAGGGAAATGGCGACCAACAAAACAAAGGCAGTCAGTTCCAACAGAAAAAGCCGTATGCCCGCCCACAGGGGACTACTGGAGATCGACCGGGACCCCAAAACAGGGGAGATCAGAGGCATCAGAGTCCAACACAAAACCAGGCGCATATTGTTCGATGCTATCACTGTGGACAGGAGGGACATAGGCTGACTGAGTGTCCAAGAAGAACCAGGATATGTTATGCTTGTCAGAAACCAGGCCATATGGCAAAAGATTGTCAGGAGAAGGATATTGTCAACAACAAGGATGTGGCACGCCCTACTGCTCGAGGACGTGTTTATCACATTAGAGGAGAAGAAGCACCATCTTCCTCAAAACTTATCCATGGTGAGTGTCTTATTGCTGGAAAAATACTTTATGTGATATATGATTCTGGGGCAACACACTCGTTCATTTCATTAGATTGGGTGGAATCGCTCCAACTAGATGTCACTACCTTACAATTTGATTTAATGGTTACCCTTCCCTCTACTGAACCAGTAAAATGTAATTTGGCGTGTTTGCAATGCCCGCTGACTGTGTTTAAAATGAATTTTAAGATCGATTTAATTTGTATTCCTCTGAAACATCTTGGAGTAATTTTGGGAATGGATTGGTTGTTTAGCAACTACATCATGTTAGACTGTGCCCGACGGAACGTGATATTTCGAGATCCCGATATTTTGAAGTTCCTTTCAGCAAACAAATTGAAGTTTTCTCTGGAGGGAGGAGTCCAGAAATATGTGTTTCTCAACTCAGTAAGCATGAGTCCAGAGGTTGTTGTCGATGAGATCCCGGTAGTGAAGGATTTCTTTGAGGTTTTCCCACCAGATGTACCAAGACTACCCCCAGTCTGTGATGTCGAATTTGCTATCGATGTTATTCCAAGTACTGGTCCCATCTCTATCGCTCCTTACAGAATGGCCCCCTTAGAGCTATCAGAACTAAACAACCAATTGGAAGACCTTCTGTCTAAGAAATTCATTCGGCCTAGTGTGTCACCATGGGGAGCCCCCGTGTTATTGGTCAAGAAGAAGGATGGAAAGTCGAGATTGTGTGTTGATTATCGACAGCTCAACAAAGTCACAATAAAAAAATAGATACCCTTTACCTCGCATTGATGATTTAATGGACCAACTCAGAGGGGCAGAGGTGTTTTCTAAGATTGATCTAAAGTTGGGATACCACCAGATTCGAGTGAAAGAAGATGATATATCCAAGACAGCCTTTAGAACGCGATATAGGCACTATGAGTACTTGGTGATGCCTTTTGGAGTAACCGATGCGCCGGCTATCTTCATGGATTATATGAACCGTATCTTCCGTCCGTTCTTAGACAAGTTTGTGGTGATCTTTATTGATGACATCTTGATCTATTCCAAGAGTAGGGAGGAACATGAGGAACATTTGCGTCAAGTTCTGCAAGTACTGAAGGAGCAACAACTATATGCCAATCTAGGAAAATGTGAATTTTGGTTGGAAGAAGTGAAGTTCTTGGGACACGTAATTTCTAAGGAAGGGATCGCTGTCGACACATCCAAGGTAGAAGCCGTGATGGCATGGAAACAACCGCAGACAGTCACAGAGATTAGGAGTTTTTTGGGCTTGGCTGGGTACTATAGGAGATTTATTGAGGGATTTGCTAAGATTGCTGCTCCGTTGACACACCTTACGAAGAAGAACCAGATTTATGCTTGGATTTTTGCTTCCGTTTAGGAATAATTGATTTTTCCTTTATTTTAGCTTGAATAAACTTTTTTTTATAATATTAAACAAATGTGATTGTTATTAATTATTTAAAAGCATAAATGTGATTGTTACTAATTATTTAAAAGTATAAATGTAGATATTCTTACAAAAAAAAAATTATCGTAAATTTTTCTAAAAGTATTTTTTTTAGTAACGTTTTGGACCAAAAATCCGGGGCGTTACAAAAGACATCTAATTGTTTGCATTTAAGAAATCTTTTACAGCCTCAATTAATTCAGATTTAGAGAGATCAGAAAATACCTCATTGTCTTCATCTTCTGATTCTGTTCCAGAGCCTGAGCTGTATTCAGAACTTGAGTTGGTATGAGCCATCAGAGCCAGAATTGCTTCCTCTGATGTGCTTCCAGACTTGCTTGAATGACTACTTCGATCATTCTTCCTTCTGCCTGCTTTCTTTCCTGAAATCGTGCCTTTATGAAGTCCAGAGACAGACCTGATGTGTGCCATCATTGCTGTTTCTTCCTCTTCTTCATCAGACGATTCTTCTTCTGATTCTGATGCATCCCAAGCTGCCATCAGACCCTTCTTTATGAATCTGGAACTCCTCTTGTGATGTTTGCCTTTTTTCCATATTTGGACATTCTGACTTGATATGTCTAGGTTCATTGCATCCATAACAGACGATGCTCTTCTTGTCAGATTCTTCCTTCCCTTTGCTGTTATGTTTCTTCTTGAAGCTTCTCCTCTTCCTGTTTTCCCAGATCTTAACCATCTGTTTGGTTAAGTAAGCCATATCATCACTGTCACTGTCGCTATCCTCTAATTCTGGTGCTGCCTTTGCAGCTTTCTTCTGTTTCGACTTCAGGGCCAGATTCTTCTTCTTCTTTGGTTCATCTGCTTCTAGTTCTATTTCATGAGACCTGAGTGAGCTGATCAGATCTTCAAGTTTTAAGTTACTTAGATCTTTGGCTTGCTGAATCCATTAACCATTGGTCTCCACTTGGTTGGTAAGCTTCTTAGAATCTTCTTGACATGATCTGCTGTTGTGTAGCTTTTCTTCAAGACCTTCAGTCCAGATATCAGAGTCTGAAATCTACAGAACATTCCAATAATGTCTTCATCATCTTCCATCTTGAACATCTCATACTGTTTGACCAGTATGTTAGCCCTTGCTTCTTGAACCTGCTGGCTTCCTTCATAGGTCAGAACCAGACTGTCGAATATGCTCTTTGCTGTTTCTTTATCTGTGCATCTGTCAAATTCCTTGAATGTGATGGCACTGATCATGATGTTTCTGGACTTGTGATGCAGTTTGAATAATTTGCTCTGGTCTGGTTTCAAATCTTCCATGTCCAGTTCTTTAGTTGGAAATCCTGGAACAGTAGGTGCAGTGTATCCTTTGACTACCATCTTCCATAATTCCGGATCATGAGATATGAAGAAACTTCTCATTCTGTCCTTCCAATACTCAAACCTGTCTCCATCAAACAGTGGTGGTTTGTTGATGTTGCCTCCGAATTCTTCTGACATGTTGAACCCCTTGGACCTTTCCTCAAACACTGTTAAGTGCTTAGCCTTGAGACCGAGCTCTAATGCCAATTGAAGGTGTAAACACGGGAAAGGGGGGTTGAATTGTGTTTGACTAACTTGATTACTTTTTCTGTTTTTGCAGTTTTATAACAAAACCTGATGTATGAATCAAATAGAGTTAGCAGCGGATATAAAGTAAAAATAAAAACACAGAATTTTTATATTGGTTCACCGTTAACGAGGCTACATCCAGTCCCTTCACTTTGAAGGATTTTACTAATTCAACAATCTTGAATTACAACAATACCACTGACCCTCCAATCAGTCTTCTCAAACAGTTTAACAATCCTAGACTTTTGAGGAATACAACACCTTGACTTCTCAAGTCAAGTGTTCTCCTACCAATCTGACAACCCCAAATTGTAGAAGGAATTACAACGCCTTGAATCTAATTGCTAAGTAATCTTCTACCCCTTCTGACTCCCTCAGATTGTAGACTCTACTTCAACAACTTAGATTTAACACAAGGGAAAGAAAAACACGAGTGCCTACTTCTGGAAAGCTGGAACTCACAATTAACCACACTGAAAACTTGAGTGTTTGCTTTTGGAAGTGTATGACTCTTCTGTGATTTTTCGATGCTAAGTATTTTGCCTTTAGCCTCCTTTTATAGATGCAGATTAGGGTCTCTTCCAAGCTTAATTTCGAGCTGTATCTTGCCAGATAATCTTGCAAAAATACTTTGACCAATCGGGCTTCACTTAAATAAAAAACATATCTTTTTATGCTCTAGATTGCCTTTTAAAAATAACTTTGACCAATTCTGACTTTAATTAATTCTGGAACAAATCTTTCTTCCCGCCAATAGCTTCTGAATTCCACAAGACTTCCATTTATTTTTGTAACAAATCCTTTTTAATACTTTGATCAAATTTAATCAAATCTCCACCGATTATCATCCTGATTAAATCTGAACCCTTTGATCTTCTGCTCTCGTCCACATCTGGACCATACTAAGTGATCTGCTCTGATCCTCTGATTTCGGCCAACCCTAAACCATACTTTATGATCTTCTAATCTTCTGATCTTGGCTAATCTGGACTTGCAAACCGGATCTGCTGTGATCCTCTGATCTCGGCCAATATTGGACCACACATTCTGACCTTCTGATTTCGGCCAACACTGGGCCATGGTCTGATCTTTTGATCTCAGCCAACACTGAGCCATATACTTAAATCTTGACCATTGATCTGAAACTTTTCCCTCTGATCTGGACCAATTCTGAACTGGGTTTGGATTGAACTGAAATTAAATCTGGACAAATAATATTTCAGTATGGACATTTTACCTTCTGATTTGGATCAGGTATGGCAAATCTGGACATCATTTCTTCTGGTCTAGACTTAGTTTCATACCCTGAACCATGCTATCTTCTAGTCTTGGTCAAATCTGGATTGAATCTCTTGTTCTGGACCCATTAATTTATCCTCTGATTAAGTCTGGATCAAGTATGGGTTGTTTATCAAGTATGGATCAAGTACCTTCTGGATGCATTTTCTGGTGTCTTCATCTTCTGCCTCTGGAAACTTCATCTTCTGGTGGCATTTAATGTAATAATTCAAGGTACAAAATAAGATTACATGGAGTGCATTTGTAAACATCAAAATCTTGAGTACTTAGAACCAACTTGGTTCCAACAAGATTATGTGTGAAGCATGTCAAAAAGGTAAACAGACCAAAAGCTCTTTTAAACCTAAAAACTGTATTTCTACTTCACAACCTCTTGAACTGCTTCATTTAGATCTGTTTGGTCATGTTCAAACTGCATCCCTTAGTGGTAAGAAGTATGGGTTTGTCATAGTTGATGATTACTCAAGGTGGACTTGGGTAATGTTTCTGAGAAACAAAGATGAATCCGATAAGGTATTTATTTCTTTCTGCAAGCAAGTTATGAATGAAAAAGGTTTTAACATCATAACTATTAGAAGTGATCATGGAGGTGAGTTTGAGAACATGTACTTTGAAGAATTTTGTGATGAGAATGGTATCTCTCACCCTGAGAACACCTCAACAGAATGGAGTTGTTGAAAGGAAGAATAGGTCACTGCAGGAGATGGCCAGAACCATGCTGAATGACATGAAAGTTGCTCCCTACCTATGGGCAGAAGCTGTCAACACTGCATGCTACATCCAGAACAGAGTTTACATCAGGTCTATTCTAAACAAAACTCCATATGAACTGTAGAAAGGTAAGAAACCTAGAGAAAGAAAAGGATGAAACAACAGAACCAGAGAAAGAAAAGGATGAAAGCAAATTCGAAGATAGTGCTGAACCTGAAGACAAGTCAGAAGGAAAGAATGGGTGGATGTACAAGTCTTCACATCCAGAAACACTGATTATTGGAAGCGCAGTTGAACCATTGAAAACCAGATCATCACTTAAAGAAACAAGTCTGTTTGGTTTACTTTCTACCATTGAACCAACTACTTTTGATGAAGCACTGGTAGAAGAAGGATGGATTCTTGCAATGTAAGAAGAGTTGAATGAGTTTGAAAGGAATGATGTTTGGGATCTGGTGTCCAGACCACACAAAAATATCATTGGAACCAAGTGGGTGTTCAGGAACAAACTCAATGAAAAAGGTGAAGTAGTCAAGAATAAAGCTAGGCTTGTGGCACAAGGATACAGTCAGCAAGAAGGCATTGATTACGCTGAGACTTTTTCTCCAGTGACCAGGTTAGAAGCAATTCGTATCCTACTCTCTTTTGCTGCAAATCATGATATTACTTTGTATCAAATGGATGTCAAAAGTGCTTTCTTAAATGATTATATAGGTGAGGAAGTCTATGTCAAATAACCCTTAGGTTTTGAAAGTTCTGATTTTCCAAACCATGTTTTTAAACTTAAAAAATCTTTATATGGTTTAAAACAAGCACCTAGGGCATGGTATGACAGACTTAGCAATTTCTTACTTAAAAATCAGTTTGATAGAGGCCAAATAGATAACACTTTGTTTAGAAAATCCATTAAAAATGATATTCTGATCATTCAAGTTTATGTTGATGATATTATATTTGGATCCACTAATGGCACTCTCTGCCAAGAGTTTTCTGATTTGATGTAGCAAGAGTTTCAGATGAGCATGATGGGAGAACTTAAGTTCTTCCTAGGAATTCAGATTCAGCAAGGCAAAACAGGTATACTCATTTACCAATCTAAGTACACGAAAGAACTTCTCAAAAAGTTCAAGATGAGTGATTGTAAGCCTATGGCCACCCCCATGCACCCCACCTGCTCACTTGAAAAAGATAAATCCAGCCAAAAGGTAGACCAGAAAACATACAGAGGTATGAATAGATCCCTTCTTTACCTAATTGCTTCTAGACCTGACATTTTGTTCAGTGTTTGTGTATGTGCTCGTCTTCAAGTTGACCCTAGGGAATCCCACTTAACTCATGTCAAAAGAATCCTTAGATACCTTAAAGGAACCACACATATTACCTTGCGCTACAAAAAAAACCCGATCTTACAAACTAAGTTGTTTTTGTGATTCTGATTATGTTGGAGACAAATTAGAGAGAAAAAGCACACGTGGCAACTGTACATTTCTAGGTGATAATCTGATTTCTTGGTCAAGCAAGAGACAAAGCACAATTGCCATGTCAACAGCAGAAGCTGAATACATATCAGTAGCAAGATGCAGTTCAGAGTTAATTTGGATGAAACATCAGTTGGAAGACTACAACATATTTGAAACCAACATCCCTTTGTTTTGTGACAATACTTCAACCATAAACCTATTCAAGAACCCTATCCAATACTTTAAAGTCAAGCACATTGAAATCAAGCATCACTTTATCAGAGACCATGTTCAAAAGGGAACAATAAGCATCCAGTTTGTAGACACAGATCATCAATGGGCTGATATCTTCACCAAACCATTGCCTGAAGATCGATTTGAGTTCATCAAGAAGCATCTCAACATAATCTCCATATCTGACTAGATCAAGTAGTCTTTTTAGAGGAGTATTTTTAAATTTTTATTTTATTGTCTTTTATTTTCTGTTATTTATTTTTTACTTTGTGAAAAAAAAGGTCAGAAGATCTCTTTTCTTCCTTCAATCCTTTTTGTATGATGACAAAGGGGGAGAAGATGTATTTGATAGAGAATCTGGGGCATTAGACTTAGGGGGAGAAAAAGTCAAAATAAAGCATAGTCCTAGGGGGAGTCAAAGTCAAAAGAAAGAAAAATAGTTATCATAAATACAAAGTTTTGCCATCATAAAAAACGGGAGATTGTTGGTTCGATCAATCAAAGTTTTGATGTTAACAAAAGTATTTTTTATGTAAATAGTATTTTGACTTAGAAGAACAAATCAGAAGTTGTGCAAAATCAGAGGTTGACACCACTAGAGGATACACCTCTAGAGGATGTCATCAAAGGCAAAATATCAAAGGACAAATAACATCGTCAGAGGATATCTTTCTTGGCCCAGATTAGAAGGAAGCAGAGTCCAGAAGGAGACTTGGTCCAAACCAGAAGATAGCATGATCCAAAACATAAAACTCAGTCCAGATCAGAAGAAATGATTGTCCAGATTTAATCCAGATTTGATCCAGATCAGAAGACAAATGTTCAGATTAAAAGATCAATGGTCCGGATTAAAATATCATAAGTCTATATTTAATTCAGATTCAATCCAAACTCAGTCCAGACTTGGTCCAGATCCGAGGGAAAATGTTCAGATCAATGGTCAAGATTTAAGTATCATGGCCCAGTGTTGGCCGAGATCAGAAGATCAGATCATATGGCCCAGTGTTGGCCGAGATCAGAAGATCAGATCATATGTCCCAGTGTTGGCCGAGATCAGATCATATGGTCCAGTGTTGGCCGAGATCAGAGGATAACAGAATTGGAGCAGATCAGATTACATAAGTCATGAGTTGGTCGAGATCGGAAGATCATACGGTCCAGATTTTAATCATGATGAAAATCAGTGATAACTTGATTAAAATTCGAAAAAGACTTGATTAAATTGAGAGAATCTGGACAGATACATCTCGAATTTGATCATGGAAGAAATCGTAATTTTCATCTATAAAAGGAGGCTCAAGGCAGAAGACTTTGCATTGAAAATCAGTAAAAGAGTCATAAACTTCTAGAGGCAAACACTCGAGTTTTCAGTAAGGTTAATTGTGAGTATCAGCTTTCCAAAAGCAAGTACTCTTGTTTTTTCGTTCCCTTGTGTCAGATCTATATTGTTGAAGTAGAGTCTACAATCTGAAGAGTCAGAAGAAGTAGCAGGTGACTTAGCAATTAGATTCAAGGTGTTGAAATCCCTTCTGCAATCTGGGGTTTCAGATTGGTAGGAGAAGACTTGACTTGTGAAGTCAAGGTGTTGTGTTCCTCAAAAGTCTAGGATTGTTAGACTGTTTGGGAAGACTGACTTGGAGGTCAGTAGTGTTGTTGTAATTCAAAGGTTTTGAATTAGTGGAAAAATCCTTCAAGGTGAAGGGACCGGATGTAGCCTAGTTAATGGTGAACCAGGATAAATCTTTGCGTTGATTATTTTACTTTATCCGCTGCTAATTCTGCTTGCTTATATATCAGATTTTAAATAATCATCAAAAACAGAAAAAGAATTCAAGTACTACAAACACAATTCAACCCCCTTCTCGTGTTTGCACCTTCAATTGGCATCAGAAAACTTCTACATACAAACTGAGTAGATACTGTTGGAACCAAGTTGGTTCTAAATACTTAGGATTTTGATGTTTACAAAAGCACTCCTACATCCAGAATGCATCCTCGAATTACCAGAGGATAGACCAGGATGTCAAAACACTACCAGAGGATATCTTTGCTGGCCCAGATCAGAAGGAAGAAAAGTCAGAAGGAGACTTGGACCAGAAGGAAGCCTGCCATAGGGAGAGTTGTTCCAGACCAGAAGATGTCAAATGTCAGATTTATTCCAGAAGTTATTCTGACCAGAAGATGGCCTGACAGTGAAATAATAAACAGCCCAGACTTGATCCAGACTTAATCAGAGAGTAAAGTAATGGGTCAAGAATAAAGGAATTAATCCAGATTTGACCCAGACCAGAAGATAGCATGGTTCAGGGTATGAAACTAAGTCCAGACCAGAAGAAATGATCTCCAGAATTGATCCAGAACTGATCCAAAATAGAAGGTAAAATGTCCAGACTGAAATATTATTTGTCCATATTTAATTTCATTTTAATCCAGACCAAGTCTAGAATTTGTCCAGATCGAGGGAAGATTTTTAGATCAATGGTTCAGATTTAAGTATTTGGCCCAGTGTTGGCCGAGATCAGAAGATCAGACCATGGCCCAGTGTTGGCTGAAATCAGAAGGTCAGAATGTGTGGTCCAGTAGTGGCCGAAATCAGAGGATCACAGCAGATTAGTTTGCTGGATCAGGATGGCCGAGATGAGAAGATCTGAAGGTTAGGAAGTGTGGTCCAGGGATGGCCGAAATCAGAGGATCACATCATATCAATTAGTATGGTCCAGATGTGGACTAGCGCAGAAGATCAAATGGTCCAGATTTAATCATGAGGATTAACGGTGGAGATTTTAATTTATTTTGATCAAAGTATTCAAAAAAGATTTGTTACAAAAATAAAGTGAAGTATTGTGGAACTCGAGCTGTTGGCGGGAAGAAACTAAAGACTTGATTGGCTAGATATAAAGAAAATCTGAAGCTTAAAAAAGATATGTTTTTTATTTAAATAAAGCCCAATTGGTCAAGTTATTTTTGCAAGAGAATCCAGCAAGATTCAGCTCGAAATTAAGCTTGGAAGAGGCCCTAATCTGCATCTATAAAAGGAGGCTCAAGGCAGAATACTTAGCATCGAAAATCACAAAAGAGTCATACACTTCCAAAGCAAACACTCAAGTTTTCAGTGAGGTTAATTGTGAGTTCCAGCTTTCAAGAAGCAAGCACTCGTGTTATTTTCTTTCCCTTGTGTTAGATATAAGTTGTTGAAGTAGAGTCTACAATCTGAGGGAGTCAGAAGGGGTAGCAGATTACTTGGCAATTAGATTCAAGGCCTTGTAATTCCTTCTACAATCTGGGGTTGTCAGATTGGTAGGAGAAGACTTGACTTAGGAAGTCAAGGTGCTGTATTCCTCAAGAGTCTAGGATTGTTAGACTGTTTGAGAAGACTGACTTGGAGGGTCAGTGGAACTGTTGTAATTCAAGGTTTGAATTAGTGAAATCCTTCAAGGTGAAGGGACTGGACGTAGCCTCGTTAACGGTGAACCAGTATAAAAATTCTGTGTTTTATTTTTACTTTATATCCGCTGCTAACTCTGTTTTTATTCATACATTAAGTTTTGTTTTAAAAGTGTAAAAACAGTAAAAGTATTGAAGTTAGTCAAACACAATTCAACCTCTCCTTCTCGTGTTTGCACCTTCAGATATTGTGACTTTGATTATGCTGGAGATAAACTCGAAAGAAAGAGTACAAGTGGAAACTGCACATTCTTAGGAGACAATCTAATATCCTGGTCAAGCAAGAGACAAAGCACCATTGTCATGTCAACAGCAAAAGCTGAATACATTTCAGTAGTCGGATGCAACTCTCAACTCATTTGGATGAAACATCAGCTGGAAGACTACAAAATCATGGAAACCAACATCCCTTTATACTGTGACAGCACTTCAGCCATCAACCTAACCAAAAACCCTATCCTTCATTCTAGAGCCAAACACATAGAAATCAAACATCACTTCGTCAGAGATTATGTTCAAAAAGGGACACTCAACATCCAGTTTGTAGACACTGACCATCAATGGGCTGACATATTCACTAAACCATTGCATGAGATAGGTTTGACTTTATGAAGAAAAACCTTAATCTTACTTTCATTCCTGACAAATAGCTTAGTTTAATTTCTTTTATGTATGTTATTTTACTTTTATTGTCATGTATTTTTTTTCAAAAAAAAAAATCAGAAGATGAAAAAAAAAGTTTCACAGGATCTCCTTCCTTCAATCTTTTTTGTCTGATGACAAAGGGGGAGAAGATGTATTTGAGAAAGAATCTGAGGCATTAGACTTAGGGGGAGAAAAAGTCAAAATAAAGCTTAGTCCTAGGGGAAGTCAAAGTCAAAAGAAAGAAAAATAGTTATAAAAAATACAAAGTTTTGTCATCATCAAAAAAGGGGAGAATGTTGGAACCTAGTTGGTTCTTTCAATCAAAGTTTTGATGTTAACAAAAATATTTTATGTAAATTGTATTTTGACTTAGAAGAACAAATCAGAGGCTGTGCAAAATGAGAGGATGACACCACCAGATGATATGTCCAGAGGAAGCAACCAGAAGATAAAAATGTCACCAGAAGTTTCAGCCAGAGGAAACATCCAAAGGGTACCAGAGGATACACCCCTAGAGGATACCAGAGAATGTCACCAGAGGATACACCACCAGAGGATATTAGAGGATGTCATCAAAGACAAACAACAGAGGATAGCATCAAAGGAAGGAAAAATAACATCATCAGAGGATATCTTTCTTGGCCCAGATCAGAAGGAAGTAGAGTCCAGAAGGATACCTGGTCCAGACCAAAAGGTGTTGGAACCAAGTTGGTTCTAAGTCTTACGATTTTGATGTTTACAAAAGTACTCAATGTAATCTTATTTTGTACCTTGAATTATTAAATTAAATACCACCAGAATTTGAACTAATCAGAAGCAGAAGATCAAAGGATTCCAGAAAATGAATTCTGGAATTACCAGAAGATACTCCAGGAATGTCAAAGCATCACCAGAAGATATCTTTGCTGGCCCAGAACAGAAGGAAGAAAAATCAGAAGAAGAGCTGGACCATACCAGAGGAAAGCCTGCCAAAGGGAGAGTTTGTCCAGACCAAGAGGAATCAAATATCATATTTATTCCAGAAGTTATTCTGACCAGAAGATGGCCTGGCAGTGAGAAATTAAAACAGCCCAAACTTGTTCCAGACTCAACTAGAAGATAAGTTAATGAGTCCAGAACAAGAGAATCAATCCAGATCTGACTTAGACCATAAGATAGCATGATTCAGGGCATGAAACTAAGTCCAGACCAAAAGAAATGAATTCCAGAATCAATCCAGACCTGGTCCAAAATCAAAGGTAAAATGTCCAGACTGAAATTTTTTTTCTCAAGTTAATTTAAGTTCATTCCAGACCAAGTCCAGAATTTGTCCAGATCAGGGGAAAAATATTCAGTTTAATGGTTCAAAATAAATTATTTGGCCCAGTGATGGCCTAGATCAGAAGATTAGACCATGGCCCAGTGTTGGTCGAAATTAGAGGGACAGGATGTGTAGTCCAGCAAACGCCGAGTTCAGAGGATTATAGCATATCAGGTGCGAGTCCACGATGGCCGAAATCAGAAGATCAGAGGGTTAGGAAGTGTGGTCCAGGGATGGCCGAATTCAGAGGATCACAGCATATCAATTTATTTGGTCCAGATGTGGACTGGCGCAGAAGAATCTAATGGTCCAGATTTAATCATGAGGATTAACGGTGAAGATCTTAAGTTATTTTAATCAAAGTATTACAAAGATTTGTTACAAAAATAAATGTGGAGTAGTGTGGAATTCAGGAGCTGTGGCGGGAACAAATAAAAGATTTGATTGGCCAGTTATTTTTGAAAGAAATCTGAAGATATGTTTTTTATTTAAATGAAGCCCAATTGGTCAAGTTATTTTTGCAAGAGAATCCAGCAAGATTCAGCTCGAATTTAAGCACTGGAAGAGGTCCTAATCTGCATCGATAAAAGGAGGCTCAAGGCAGAATACTTATTATCGAAAATCACAAAAGAGTCATACACTTCCAAAGCAAACACTCAAATTTTCAGAGAGGTCAATTGTGAGTTCTAGCTTTCAATAAGCAAGTACTCGTGTTATTTTCTTTCCACTCTGTCAAATCTAAGTTGTTGAAGTAGAGTCTACAATCTGAGAGAGTCAGTAGGGGTAGCAGGTTACTTGGCAATTAGATTCATAGTGTTGTAATTTCTTCTACAATCTGGGATTGTCAGATTGGCTGAAGACAGGTGCTGTATTCCTCAAGAGTCTAGGATTGTTAGAGTGTTTGAGAAGATTGACTTGGAGGGTCAGTAGAACGGTTGTAATTCAAGGTTTGAATTAGTGAAATCCTTCAAGGTGAAGGGACTAGACGTAGCCTCGTTAACGGTGAACTAGTAAAAAAATTCTGAGTTTTATTTTTATTTTATATCCGCTGCTAACTCTGTTTTTATTCATACATCAGTTTTGTTTTAAAAGTATAAAAACAGGAAAAGTATTCAAGTTAACTCAAACACAATTCAACCCCCCTTCTCGTGTTTGCACCTTCAATTAGTATCAAAGCTCGGTCTCAAGACTGAGCACTTAATAGTGTTTGAGGAAAGGTCCAAGGGGTTCAACATGGCAGAATCCAGAGAAGAAATGGGAGGCCACATCAACAGACCACCACTGTTTGATGGAGAAAGGTTTGAGTATTGGAAAGACAGAATGAGAAGTTTTGTCATATCTCAAGATCCTTAACTATGGAAGATGATAGTCAAAGGATACACTGCACCTACTGATCCAAAAGATCCAACAAAAAAACTAGACATGGATGATATGAAACCAGATCAGAGCAGATTACACAAACTTCATCACAAGTCCAGAAACATTATGATCAATGCCATCACATTCAAGGAATTTGAAAGATGCACAGATAAAGAAACAGCAAAGAGCATATTCGACAGTCTGGTTCTGACCTATGAAGGAACACAACAGGTTCAAGAAGCAAGGGCTAACATATTGATCAGACAGTATGAGCTATTCAAGATGGAAGAGGATGAAGACATTGAATCAATGTTTAGCAGATTCCAGACTCTGGTACCAGGTTTAAAAGTATTAAAGAAAAGCTATACCACTGCAGATTATGTCAAGAAGATTCTAAGAAGTTTACCAAAAAGGTGGAGACCAAAGGTTACTGCAGTACAGGAAGCTAGGGATCTAAATACCTTGAAGCTTGAAGATCTAATCAGCTCACTCAGGTCTCATGAAATAGAACTAGAAGGAGATGAACCAAAGAAGAAGAAGAATTTGGCTCTGAAGTCGAAACATAAGAAAGCTGCAAAGGCAACATCAGAATCAGAGGATAGTGACAGTGACTGTGATGATATGGCTTACTTAACCAAAAAGATGGTTAAAATATGGGAAAACAGGAAGAGAAGAAATTTCAAGAAGAAACATAACAACAAAGGAAAGGAAGAATCTGACAAGAAGAGTATTGTTTGTTATGGATGCAATGAACTTGGACATATCAAGTCAGAATGTCCAAAACTGGAAAATAGCAAACAGCACATGAAGAGTTCCAGATACAGAAGGAAGGGTCTGATGAATGCCTGGGATGTATCAGAATCAGAAGAAGAATCATCTGATGAAGAAGAGGCAGAAACAGCAATGATGTCACACATCAGGTCTGCTTCTGGACCTTATAAAGGCATGATTTCAGGAAGGAAAACAGGCAGAAGGAAGAATGAATGAAGTAGTCATTCAAGCAAGTCTGGAAGCACATCAGAGGAAGCAATTCTGTCTCTAATGGCTCATACCAACTCAAGTTCTGGATACAGCTAAGGCTCTGGAACAGAATCAGAAGATGAAGACAGTGAGGTATTTTCTTATCTCTCTAAATCTGAATTAATTGATGCTGTAAAAGACTTGTTAAATGCAAATAATAAGATGTCTTTAAAACTGAAAACTCTTAGGGAAAATAAGAAAAATCTGACCAAAGAAGTCCAAGTTTTAAAGAATCAAAATTCTGAGTATGCAACTGAAAACAAGGATTTTAACACTGAAGTTGCAAGACTCAAATCTAAAAAGCAAACTCTCAAAAGCAATGTTTGTTCCACTTCCAAAATTGTTTGTGAATCTGATATGCATGAACAATTTTTTCAAAACCTGATTTCTAATGGAATGGAAAGAAGTAAATATGCATCTATCATTTATGGAAACAGTAACACTGGAAAGAGAGGTCTTGTGTAAGACCCTTAATTTTTAATTAAAATTATGGAATTAATTTTAATTATATTTTTGGGGATATTTGTAAAATATTTAATATATGTATGTTTAAGTGAATATATATATATATAAATATTTATTTTGGAGGATGAAATAAAAAAATTATTGGATGAAGATTTAATTAATTTAATTACGAGTGATTAAATTAATTGGGTAGTTAATTGAGGATTAGTGGCTAATTACAAGCAATTAAGTGTTGAAGGATTCAGCATTATTTTGATATTATTCTTGGGTGAGGTGGCACCACAAAAGCCTATAAATAGGAGTGAGCATGATGGTGAAATAAGAACACCATCCCTCCTTCCTCACTGCCCATACTGCATGTAACAGTACCCCATTTTCCCTCCCATTCTGTTTGCTGTTTCTGCTTTCCCCATTTCCAGTCACGGCTACAAAGAGAAAAAGAGGGAGTTCCTCAAAACACCATTACTTGAAAATCCAAGAACTGAAACACTAAAACCCCAGTACTAAAGTTAATCCCCATATCATTACGGAGCTAGAGAACTCAGTTTTGTAGCAGCAAGCGCAGGCGGGAGTTTCACCGTTTTTGACACACACACTTTAGCAGAAGCAGAACACGCTACAAGGGTAAGGGCACCTTCCACTTTCTAGTTGCATTAGGGCTGTAAGTGCATAACTTTCAGGGCATTACTAGTGTTTTCTTTACTGTTTTGAAAACAGGTTTGCCTGTTACTTGAAAGAAAATGAAAAATGCATTTTTGATGTTTTAAAAGCTCTGTGATGGTTTCTGTTTAGGCTGAATGCACTAAAAGTTGTGTTGTATATTTGGGAAAGTGGAAAATGTCTTGAATGTTATTTCAAACATGATTTAAAAATGCATGTTCATAAAACTGTTTTGAAAATGGTTTTGAAATGCAAAAATGCATTCTGTTTGTATTTTGCTGCTCTGTGATGCTGCATGTTATTCTGATGTGTTGTGAAAGCTGAAATGCTTGCATGTTATTCTGATGTGTTGTGAAAGCTGAAATGCTTGCTTATTATTCTGGTGTGTTGTGAAAGATGAAATGCTTGCATGTTATTTTGATGTGTTGTGAAAGCTGAAATGCTTGCATGTTATTTTGATGTGTATTCGACTACAACCTGTCAAGTTTCTGTTTTACTTAAGTTTTCAAACTTGTATTCGAATACGAGCCCCTGTATTTGAATACAGAGGAAGGATTTTTGCTGCTGACTTAGCATCTGTATTCGACTACGACCATGTCGTATTCGACTACAAAAGTGGGATTTTAACACTGTATTCGCATCTGTATTCGACTACAGGCATACTGTATTCGAATACACAATGCAGATTTTCACTAGTTTCAGCTTCTGTATTCAAATACAATGGGTCTGTATTCGAATACAGATCCGTGTTTTTACCAGAAACACAATTTTTTAGCTTCTGTATTCGAATACAAGGAAGCTGTATTCAAATACAGATTCCTGTTTTCCAGAAAATCAAGTTTTAAATGTTGTGATATACATTTTAAAGTATTGATAAACCTTGAGAAGGGTTAAAGTGATTTTAAATGGAGCTCTTGAAAAGGAGAGGATGAAGTATTGAAAACCTTTAAGGATTTGGAAGAAAAGATTGAATTTTTCAAGGTTTTGTCTTTTGTATTCGACTACAGGCATGCTGTATTCGAATACAAAATGTTAAAATTGCAGCTTCATGCTTCTGTATTCGAATACAAGGAGTTTGTATTAATTTTTTATTTTAATTCCCTTGATATTAATTTTGGAAAAAAATCTTTTACTTAATTATTGTAAAGGAAAAAAAATGCACCCGCGCTGTGTTTTAAACTCGGGGTGTTACATCTTGGTTTTACAGAAACGATTACTGAAAGTAAAGTTGTTCATTCTGATGTTTTATGCATTGTTTGTGCTAAGAAAGGTCACTCTGAACTATCTTGTCCAATGGTAAAATCTGAACAAGATCAGAGAGCTGTTAAGACTAACAAACCTGGACCCAATCAGTTATGGGTACCAAAAGATCAAATTGTCTATGTTGCAGATATTCTGAGCAACCAGAAGGAGACACCAACAATGGTGCCTGGACAATGGATGTTGGCAATGCACAAGCAGAAGAAGGTTTATGTTCCAACATCTACCAAACAGAAGCCAAGTGACTCTGGTAGAAGAAGAACTGGTCAACACAATACCTATTAGAACCAGAACCAGAATCATAGGAGGAACATGAAATATCAATATAACTACAGGAATTATCAGAATCACCAGAACCATCAAGGTTATCAGAATCACCAGATTCACCAAAGTTACCAGAACTAAAACATGTTCCAGAATCACCAGAGGAACATGGTGTATCAGCCAAAGCATAAAAAGAAGAATCAGAATAAAAAGAGCTCTTCAAACACTCCAGTGAGATTCATCAAGACTACAAACCTGGAAGGGAATTCAAATCCCCTCATCCAAACCATGTAATCACAAAACATACAGATTAGGAATCTAAAAATCAGAAGCAAGATGATTTTCAGAGTAAAACTGAAACTGTTGACATAGAGGTTACATCTTGCTGTAAATACTACTATTATTTGATATTTATGTTTACTGTGATAACAAGAAGCTTGATCTTAACAAATCAAAGCTAGATAAGTATTCTGCAGGTTTTCAAACTGTCAGAGGAACCAGGTGATTCACACGAATTGAACACCTCAGCAGAAACAACATTCCAGTGGTTTAAAAAACAAGCAGAAACCACCAGAAGCAGAATTAATGGTTTGGCTGTATTGAGTTAAATTTTAAATTATTTGATTTGCATTATGTAATATGACAAACTGCTTGATCTTGACAAATCAAAGCAAGATAAAAATAGTGTAGGTTCACCAGAACCAAAGGGAGCAGAAGCAGAAGAAACAGAAGTACTTGGAATGGTAGAGAATACAAGCAAGTCAGCAACCCATGACAAATCTTCAAAAGATAAATCTGATCAAGTCAGAAACAGCCAAGATAAGCCAGAACAGAAATCTGGATATTTACCAGAATCTGAAGCTGTTACAGATTCACCAGAAGCTGATCTATCAGAATCAGAAGCTGTTACAGATCTTCCAGAACCAGAAGATGATGTTGATAAAGCTTTGGCAGAGGAAGGTTGGATACTTGCAATGCAAGAAGAGCTGAATGAATTCCAAAGGAATAATGTTTGGGATCTGGTATCCAGACCAAACAAAAACATTATTGGAACCAAGTAGGTGTTCAGAAACAAATTCAATGAAAAGGGTGAAGTTGTAGCTCAAGGATACAGTCAACAGGAAGGTATAGATTACACTGAGACTTTTGCTCCAGTGGCCAGGTTAGAAGCAATTAGAATTCTTTTATCACTTGCTGCTAATCATGATATAATGCTGTATCAAATGGATGTTAAAAGTGCATTCTTAAATGGCTATATAAGTGAGGAAGTCTATGTTAAACAGCCCTCTGGATTTGAAGACTCTGATTTTCCAGACCATGTTTTTAAACTTAAAAAGTCTTTATATGGTTTAAAACAAGCACCAAGGGCATGGTATGACAGACTTAGTAACTTTCTGCTTAAGAATGAATTTAATAGAGGCCAGATAGATAATACACTATTTAGGAAATCCATTAAAAATGATATTCTGATTATCCAAGTCTATGTTGATGATATCATATTTGGATCCACTAATGGCACTTTGTGCAAAGAGTTTTCTGACCTAATGCAGAAGGAGTTCCAAATGAGCATGATAGGAGAACTTAAGTTCTTCCTGGGAATTCAGATTCATCAAGGTAAATCAGGTATACTCATTCACCAATCTAAATACACCAAAGAACTTCTTAAAAAGTTCAAGATGAGTGACTGTAAGCCTATGGCCACCCCCATGCACCCAACTTGCTCACTTGAGAAAGATGAAACCAGCCAAAAGGTAGACCAGAAAACATACAGAGGTATGATTGGATCCCTTCTTTATTTAACTGCTTCTAGACCTGACATCTTGTTTAGTGTTTGTGTCTGTGCCCATTTTCAAGCTGACCCTAGGGAATCCCATTTAACTGCTGTCAAACGAATTTTAAGATACCTTAAAGGAACCACCAACCTTACCCTGTTATACAAGAAAACCCCCACCTACAAACTCAAAGGTTTTTGTGATTCTGACTATGCTGGAAAGGAAAAGTACAAGTGGCAACTGCACTTTGTTAGGTGATAACTTGATCTCTTGGTCAAGCAAAAGACAAAGCACCATTGCCATGTCAACAGCTGAAGCTGAGTATATATCAGCAGCAGGATGCAGTTCACAGTTACTTTGGATGAAACACCAACTTGAAGATTACAACATCTTTGAAAACAATATCCCTTTGTTCTGTGATAACACTTCATCCATAAACCTAACAGAGAACCCTATCATACACTCTAGAGCCAAACAAATTGAAATAAAACACCATTTCATTAGGGACCATGTTCAAAAAGGAACTTTAAGCATCCAGTTTGTGGACACTAATCATCAATGGGATGATATCTTTACCAAAGCTTTACTAGAAGATAGGTTCGAGTTCATTAAAAAGCATCTTAGCATGACCTCTATATTTGACTAGCTCAAGTAGTCATCTTAGGAGTTTTTAAATTTCCTGTAATTTTATTTTCTGTCTTTTAGTTTATGTTTTTACTTTCTGCAATTTGTAAAGAGAAAAACAAAAAATACAAAAATAGTAGGACCACTTTTTGGTTGATGACAAAAAGGGGGAGAGAGAGAAAGAAGAAATAAGTAGAAAAGGAGAGACAAAAAGAAAGGAGAGAGAAAAAGAAAGAGTGAAAAAGAGAAGGAGTTGAAAAGGAGAGGAAACAGGGAGAGAGAAAAACAAAGAGAGAAAAAGAAAGAGTGAAAAGAGAAGGAGTTGAAAAGGAGAGGAGAAGAGAAGAAAAGAGAGAATAAAGAAGGAGAGTTGAAAAGGAGAGTATCAGACTTAGGGGGAGAGATTGGTCTGAGGGGGAGTAATTCAAGTCATTCGAGTTATAAACTAGTAGAATAAGTTAAGGTTTTGTCATCATCAAAAAGGGGGAGATTGTTGGAACCAAGTTGGTTCTAAGTCTTAGGATTTTGATGTTTACAAAAGTACTCAATGTAATCTTATTTTGTACCTTGAATTATTAAATTAAATACCACCAGAAACTGAAATAATCCGAAGCAGAAGATCAAAGGATCCCAGAAAATGAATTCTGGAATTACCAGAAGATACTCTAGGAATGTCAAGACATCACCAAAAAATATATTTGCTGGCCCAGAACAGAAGGAAGAAAAATCAGAGGAAAGCCTGCCAGAGGGAGAGTTTGTCCAGACCAAGAGGAATCAAATATCAGATTTATTCCAGAAGTTATTCTGACCAGAAGATGGCCTGACAGTGAGAAATTAAAACAGCCCAGACTTGTTCCAGACTCAACCAGAAGATAAGTTAATGAGTCCAGAACAAGAGAATCAATCCAGATCTGACCCAGACCATAAGATAGCATGATTCAGGGCATGAAACTAAGTCCAGACCAGAAGAAAAGAAATCTAGAATCAATCCAGACCTGGTCCAAAATCAAAGGTAAAATGTCCAGACTGAAATATTTTTTTCTCAAGTTAATTTAAGTTCATTCCAGACCAAGTCTAGAATTTGTTCAGATCAGATGAAAAATATTCAGTTTAATGGTCCAGAATAAATTATTTGGCCTAGTGGTGGCCCAGATCAGAAGATCAGACCATGGCCCAGTGTTGGCTGAAATCAGAGGGACAGGATGTGTAGTCCAGCAAAGGCCGAGTTCAGAGGATTATAGCATATCAGGTGCGAGTCCAGGATGGCCGAAATCTGAAGATCAGAGGGTTAGGAAGTGTGGTCCAGGGATGGCCGAATTCAGAGGATCACAACATATCAATTTATTTGGTCCAGATGTGGACTGGCGCAGAAGAATCTAATGGTCCAGATTTAATCATGAGGATTAACCGTGAAGATCTTAAGTTATTTTAATCAAAGTATTAAAAAGATTTGTTACAAAAATAAATGTGGAGTAGTGTGGAATTCAGGAGCTGTGGCAGGAACAAATAAAAGATTTGATTGGCCAATTATTTTTGAAAGAAATCTGAAGATATGTTTTTTATTTAAATGAAGCCCAATTGGTCAAGTTATTTTTGCAAGAGAATCCAGCAAGATTCAGCTCGAATTTAAGCATTGGAAGATGCCCTAATCTGCATCTATAAAAGGAGGCTCAAGGCAGATACTTAACATCAAAAATCACAAAAGAGTCATACACTTCCAAAGCAAACACTCAAATTTTCAAAGAGGTCAATTGTGAGTTCCAGCTTTCAAGAAGCAAGTACTCGTGTTATTTTCCTTCCACTGTGTCAAATCTAAGTTGTTGAAGTAGAGTCTACAATCTAAGGGAGTCAGTAGGGGTAGCAGGTTACTTGGCAATTAGATTCATAGTGTTGTAATTTCTTCTACAATCTGGGATTGTCAGATTGGCTGAAGACAGGTGCTGTATTCCTCAAGAGTCTAGGATTGTTAGACTATTTAAGAAGACTGACTTGGAGGGTCACTAGAACGGTTGTAATTCAAGGTTTGAATTAGTGAAATCCTTCAAGGTGAAGGGACTGGACATAGCCTCGTTAACGGTGAACCAGTATAAAAATTCTGAGTTTTATTTTTATTTTATATTCGCTGCTCACTCTATTTTTATTCATACATCTGTTTTGTTTTAAAAGTATAAAAACAGGAAAATTATTCAAGTTAAGTCAAACACAATTCAACCCCCCTTCTCGTGTTTGCACCTTCAAAAGGAAGCTTGTTAGAGGGAAACTTGGTTCAGACCAGAAGGAAACATAAGTCAGACTTGGTCCATACTTCATCCTGACCAGAAGATAGCATGGTCGTGAATATAAGACTCAGTCCAGACTTGGTCCAAAGTAGAAGATAACTGATCCAGAACAAATTACTTGGTCTAGACTTGGTCCATACCAAAAGATAGCATGGTCCAGAACATAAAACTTAGTCCAGATCAGAAGATATAACTGTCCAGAACATAAGACTTAGTCCAAATTTAATTCAGACTCAATCCAGACTTAGTCCAGATCAGAGGATAAATGTCCAGATTAAAAGATCAATGGTCCAGACTAGAAGATAAATGGTCCAGTTGAAAAGATCAATGGTTCAGATTAAAATACCAATGGTCCAGATTAGAAGATCAATGGTCCAGATCACATAATGGTACATATCAGATCACATGGTCCAGAATTGGTCGAGATCAGAGGATCACAGAATGGTACATATCAGATCACATGGTTCAAAATTGTTCGAGATCAGATGATCACATAATTGGCACATATTAGATTACATGGTCCAGAGTTGGCTGAGATCAGAGGATCATACGGTCCAAAATTTAATCATGGTGCAAATCTGTGAAGACTTGATTAAAATTCGAAGAAGACTTGATTAAATTTTGATAGAAATTTGATCAAAGTATTAACGGGATTTGATTCAAAAAATTCACTGAAGACTTGAAGAAATTCGAATGCAATATGAAGCTTAAAAAGATATGGTTTGAAATTAAAAGAAACAAGATTGGTCAACAGAATTTTCAAATGCAATCTGAAGCTAAAAGATACAATTTTTATTTAAGTGAAACAAGATTGGCCAACAGTATTTTCAAAGGAAATCTGAGCAAGATCTATTTCGAATTTAAGCTTGGACAAAGCCCTATCTACAACTATAAAAGGAGGCTTCAGGCAGTAGCATCAAGCATCGAAAAACACAAGAACTCAAGCTTCATATTCAACACAATCCGAGAGTTCAAAAAAGAGAATCACTTGAGTGCAAAAGCAAAATTTTCTAAGTGTTTTTGAGAGAGAAATTCAGTGCAGCAATAAGCTTTCTAGAAGTAAATTTGCAGAGTTCCAACCCTTGTAATCAAACCCGATAGTGGTGTAGATTCCTTCTTAAATCTAGGGTAGTCAGATTGGTAGGAGAAGACTTGACTTGTAGAATCAAGGTGTTGTTTTCGTTCCTCAAAAGTCTGGAGTTGTCAGGATGTTTGAGAAAACTGGCTTAGAGCGTGAGGTGTTGTAATTCAAAGGTTTGAATTAGTGGATTAAAGCCTTCACGATGAAAGGACTGGATGTAGCCAAGTTAATGGTGAACCAGGATAAATTGTTGTGTCTTATGCTATTATTTTCCGCTGCTAAGTCTGATTATTTATTCATCAAGTAAATCACATCAACATTCAACAAAACAGCAAAAAGATTCAAAGTTTGGCAAACACAATTCAACCCCCCTTCTCGTGTTTGCACCTTCATTTTGTTTTGTTGCACATAATAATATTACATTATTTTGAATGGATGTTAAAAGTACATTTTTAAATGGTTATATAAGTGAAGAATTCTATGTTAAGCAACCCCCAGGTTTTGAAAGTTCTGAATTTCCAAATCATGTTTTTAAACTTATGGTCTAAAACAAGCACCTAGGGCATGATATGATAGACTTAGTAACTTCTTGCTTAAAAATAACTTTGAAAGAGGACAAGTAGATAATACACTTTTTAGATAATCAATAGGGGATGACATTCTTATTATTCAAATTTATGTTGATGGCATTATTTTTCTAAATTGATGCAGCGTGAACTTCAAATGAGTATGATGGAAGAACTTAAGCTCTTCTTAGGATACAAATTTAGCAAAGTAAAAAAGGTATATACATTCATCAAACTAAATATACAAAAGAGCTTATCAGAAGTTTAAGATGAGTGATTGCAAACCTATGGCTACACCAATGCACCCTACTTGTTCACTTGATGATTCAGATCAAAAAGTTGACCAAAAAAACCTATAGAAGAATGATAGGATAGCTACTTTACCTTACCGCTTATAGACTTGACATTATGTTTAGCGTATGTGCAAGATTTCAAGCCGACCATAGGGAATCACATTTAATTGATGTTAAGAGAATCCTCAGTTACCTAAAAGGCACTATCAACCTTACACTGTTCTATAAGAAATCTCCTAAGTAAAAACTGAGTGGATAATGTAATTCTGATTATGCTGAAGATAAACTTGAGAGAAAGGGCACTAGTGGCAATTGCACCTTTCTAAGTGATAACTTAGTATCTTGGTCAAGTAAGACATGTAACACCCCAATTTTCCTTTATTATTTTGCTTTAATAGTATAATAGTACACTACTAATATTATATGAGTGTTAAAATGTGTATAATTTCTTCATGTGTGTCTTGTGTGTTTGTCTTAGTAATTGGTTTAAATAATAAATATTAACTATATTTAACATAAAATAATAATAATAATAATAATAATAATAATAATAATAAAAATGTTGGGCCTTAGCTATCTATATATATATATGTAAACATATAATGCAGCGGTAATTATATGCATATATCGTACTACCCAAACATGTTATATATATAAATGTAGATATTAGGGTAATACACACAAATAGAGCAGCCAACAGAGAGGGACATAGAGCAGCCAACCGAGAGAGAAATAGTGCAGCCGCTATTTAGGAAAAAAAAAAAGGGATCAATCGTTGCTCTGTCACCATCAGTTCGTACATTCTAATATCAAAGCAACATAGTTGTATCCTACGACCAGGTATACCTTTCTATTACCATCAATTTTGATACAATTTCTGATTTAGCTGTTTCATAAGGTTCTCTTCCATAAGCTGTTTCATTTTGCCAGTGGAAGTATTTCAGTATACTTAATGTATATCTTGTTTATACATGTTATGAATCTTTTATCGTAAATATATGTATGGAGATTTGTGGTTTTTAATATACAAACTCTTACACATTTTGAAGAATAAGTTATAGCAGAAACATTTAGACCTTATGTAATATGGTATAATTAAAATCCAATTCTAGGAAAAGACAACTAGAAATTGAATGGAAAACAAAATTAATTTCGAAACAAGTTCCCTGTATTATTTCTCAGATGTTGCAATCACTTGATGCGGATTCCACAAATGGTCATACCCAACATTATAATGTCCTTATTCGGTTGTAATATAACTTCAAAATTGTTGCGGCAAAATTTATCTCTTATACATCTGCTGCTTCACATATACTACTAGTCGAACTACAATAATTTAGAGTCACGAGACTAAGGACCAGACCTGTTTCTTAAAAATTTTTAAAAAAAATGGGTTTAAAATTGTGAAGAAATGATTTAGTTTTCAGAACTGTGATCTAAACTGGATGCTACCCTTTTGTTCAATTCAGTTATAAAAAAATAATAATAAAATAAAATAAAATAAATAGAAAATTTGACGACATTAAATATATTTTTGGGTTATATTACAAATAGAATATAAATTAATTATGTATTATTAATAAATAAATCATTTATCTATTAAGGCAAGCAGTTAATCTGTATTTGGTCGTTGCGTTAATTTATTTATTTATTTTCGCGAACTATTAGATACAAGGATCGACGAAGACGTGGCAAGTTAGCAGATCAGATTCGTTGGGCAAAATCTTCGGACATAATATGTATTTTGTTTAAGTTAGATCTCGGACATAATATGTATTATGCTTAAACTATTTATTTATGAACTAAAGAGGATGCACTATGAATTATAAAATGATTCTATATTGATATTGATATCGGAAGAAAATATATTACTTTGTCACATTACCTCATATTTTTATGGTTATTTTAAAACTGATCGAGTAATATGGAGATATAGTGATATTTTATTCAATTTTAGTATAAAATTATTAGACACTCAAAGTATATGACCATTTCACAGCTTACACTCTTTGACTTATATACATTGTCATCGTACAAAGATTTTACACTGTAAATCAATCGCAATTGTTAAATGATTAATAATATTTAACTTTTGTCACAATTATTTATAAAGTCATTCACATGATTAATTATAATTTACGAATGTGTAAAACTTTTTACATTGACAATGCATGAAAATTAAACATTTATTTAAAAAAGTATAATTGTTATGTATTGATGAAATAAAATGATTTTATATTATCATTTAATAAAAATCAATCATCTTGCTATGTTGAGATATATTGTAACCTTTTTTTTTAAAAAAAAACTATCACATAGCGTAAAACTAAATTACACTAACAACAAATATAATTTTTCTTTGTAATTTTCTCAATTGTAATTAAAATTTTGCAAATGAAATGAAAGTAATTATTATTTTTTTTTGAAACTTTATGTTTCAGATTTTCTTTTTCAAGAAAATTCACATAATGACTTTTTTTTTAATATCATAGTAAAATATCAATGTACCATAATTTTTAAATTAATATCCAATTTTCCGTATTTTAAGGACATCCAACCAGGACCGTCTCT
Source organism: Cicer cuneatum (assembly GCA_037974295.1). Taxonomy (NCBI): domain Eukaryota; kingdom Viridiplantae; phylum Streptophyta; class Magnoliopsida; order Fabales; family Fabaceae; genus Cicer; species Cicer cuneatum. The sequence continues at coordinate 51,765,523 of JBBPBO010001984.1, forward strand.
TAAAATTTTAGTATTATGTGTAAAATTTAAATTTGTTGTCTTATTTTTTTATTTTATATGTTTTTTATTTTTTTATTAGTCATATAATTATAACGAATTTTATTATATTTGAGGTGATATCAATTAATTCGTTGTGCTTTTTTATACATATTAATCAATTTATTTTTGATCTATATTTAAGATAATGATAATGAATTTTATTATATTTGATCACTACGCCTAAAATTGCCTTTTACAGCACTTTTTTAAGCCTTTTACAGCGCTTTTAAGTGCTCTAGTATCTAGTGTTGTAAAAGGATACATCAGCGCTATTGAAAATACAAAAAAACGTTGTAAACAAGCGCTGTAAATCCAATATAAGATACTTACAGTGCTTTTTCAAACAAGCGCTGTAATAGGTCAATATAAGAAGCGCACTTCTTATATTGGATTTACAGCGCTTTTTCAAACAAGCGTCGTAATAGGTCCATATAAGAAGCGCGCTTCTTATATTGGATTTACAGCGCTTTTTCAAACAAGCGCTGTAATAGGTCCATATGTAAACGCTTCTTATATTGGATTTACAACGTTTTTTCCGAAAAAATGATGTAAAAGGCTTTAAAAAAGGCGCTGTAGAAGGTTTTAAAAAGCTCTGTAAATGAATTTTTTATGGCATTTTTTTAAAGAAGCGCTGTCTTTTTTATTATATATTATGAACATCAAATATCACATTCAGATTCTTCTTTTCAACATTAAAATTCACATCACAACAACAAATTCATATTCACATTCAACAATATCAATTACAAGTGTTTCACAACAATTTATAATAAATTACAGTATGAATTACATATATTATCAGAACAAATTACATTCAACATATTCACAGTATGAATTACATATTCACAGAACAAATTACATCATGACAGTATATCAGCAAATTAATTACAAATTATATAATGTTCATTTTGAGGACAAACTGGCACCATTCTTCTTTCAGTTCTTTGAGATCATTTTCAGAGTAAGTTGAGTTGAAGTTGTCAAAATACTGAAGCAAAATAAGTTAGAATCAAATATATATACATATATATAGTTTATATATAAAAATCAAAATATAATGAAAATAACGTACCGTTTCTGGAATTATATGTTGATTCAGATCAACAATCTCCTTCATGAACCTCATTATATAGTATCTGCAGTCTATGTTGTTAGTTTGACGCAGACTCTATAAAATAAAACATGTACGCCAATAAATATTTATGCATTGATATTGTAAATGAAAATTTAAAGGCATATAATTAAGTTCTATAACCTTTAATATTGTACGCCAATAAATATTTAAAGGCATATTTATTTTGGGACACTAAAGCACCCCTTTGAGCGCGGAAAACTTGCGGAGCACTATCAAATAAATTTGATTATTATTCAATGACCAAACACATTATTTATATATGTAAGAAATAAATGAATATTACTTACATGTCGAAGATGTTCTTTATATCAGGGTGATTATTGAAATGACCGTGCAATGGGTCTAAATAATATACAATTTCAGAAGTCGCATTTATGGCAAACAACACCCAATGTTGCCTACAACAACACAAAATTGGTTGGCAAATTTGTTTACACAACTCATAATATCATAAATTAAAAAATATATAGATAAAGTATCTAATTACGTAGCCTGAGTTGTATGGTGCCAGAAACATCTTATCCTTCTCTTTATTTTCTATAAGCCTATCAACTACATATTTATTTACATTATCTAGATCAAGTTTAAAAATTGATAGTTTATGCGGAGATAAGAATGAAAATCTACTTGACAATTTCCGCTCGCATACCAACTTCTCGTACAAAAACCTTTAAATATAATTAGATTATAATATCAATAAATTAATGTGACAGTGATGCTATTAAAAGGTAATATTTTATATATTAAATAAAGTATTTATATTACCTGATGTATATGCTGATTACAGTAGCACTCATCTCTTTATGATCGAGAAGTTCATATATTTGCTCTTTGCCAAGTAGTTCTAAATACTCTTCTCCGAATATACTTTTTTCCATGTCTAGCACACGTGTATCATTGTTGCTCTTCATATTCATCTTTGTTGCTTTGTCAAGACACTCACCAAGTCGAGCAAGGCGTGGTTGACTTATTTTAGGAAGAGCAACTGATTTTCCTCGATCTAGTTTTTGGATTTTGGAAGGTTTATTTTTACCACGGACCTGCACCTGCGGTGCAACGGGTTTATTTTTTGTTTGAATCTGAAAAAAATGAGGTTGATCAATTTGTTAGTTATTATAGTAAGCTAATCATTTCATATACATGAATTGATGTATATGTCAAACCTTTCCTGATGCCTTTTCTGGCGAAGTGACAGACTCGCTGCGAGCTTTAGCAACAATCTAAATAAATGTGAAACATAAAAGCGGAAAAATCAACAATTACATATAATCAATCATAATCATACAACTAAACATACATAGCAATTAAAACATACCTCCCGACAGTGCCAACAAGATGTTTCAGCCATGCCACATAGCTACCTATGCGTCTCCCAAAAGTTTCATATCTCCGTCGTTGTCGGGGATATGCAACGATGCAAGTGGTTCTAAAGCCACCACAGGTGAAAATTTAACATGGCCGGCAGGGACATCTTTGGTGTGCAATACTTCTCCCAAAGTATTGTAAAATGTTCTTTTCCCAACCATGCGGGTAGGGGAAGACAAGTATAGGCAGCAACGTGAAACTCCCTAAATTAAATCAACAGTTAATACATAAGTATGTGAAACAATTAGGTTGAATGAATTTCTTATTTTGTTAAGTAAACTAATTACCTTCAGTAGACTTTTACCACTAATGTTGCAACTTCCATCTTCACTTATTTGCATTTCACGTTGAAGTTGCTTTTCCTTATCTGTTTTAACCAAGTACGAAACTTGCTCTGAAAGGATTTTCAGCGCTTCTAATACTTGATCATTCGAGGGATTTGTGCGCTTCTCATGTGAAAAATATCTTTTGGGAGTCACGCCACATCCCTTACCCCTCACACGGCCAGAATATTCAGGAACATTGAGCGTTTAGCAACAAAAAAGGTCCACTCTTCATGTGTTATGTAGTGTTTGTAAATGTTTGGAGCTTCAACATTCACATTTCCTTGCTTGTCTCTCAGGTAACAATTCGACAGATGGGATCTAAATCCTCTGTGTAGCTTACCATCATTGAACTGTTGGGCTCAATCGGCTGGCCACTTTCATTCCATCCCACCTAATAAACTTATAGCTATATTGTAAGTGATTGCTTTCAAAAAACAAACAAAGAAAAAAATCTAAACAAAAGTATAGTATATATACCTCAAATTTTATTCCAGTACTTCTTGCTATAATGACTTTTTGCATTATAGTTGCCCCACGCTTCACTTCGCCATCATAGCCTTTAGCGTTGACAGCTTCATTGTTTACAACTTCCTTGTTTTGATGACCTAAATCATTGTTGGAATCCATTTATCTACACATTTCACACAGTATAAGTTTAACATGAGTATAAGTTCAACATGCAGTTTAGTGACAAGAACAGATTGAATAAATAAAACATGCATTATAAGTTTAGTGACAACGAGATATGAATAACAATACTCACTATAGTTTAGGGTTACGACGTCGCAGAAATACAAATAGAAATCTCTTGTGCAACGAGAAGATATCACTAGGTTCCACAAAGCGCTTTTAAAAAACTGAACAAAAAGTGTGACACCCTAAACCCCAAATTAATTTTTATGTTTATTATTTATAAAATTGTAATTCTTCAAGAGAAATATACGAACTTACAAATATTTTATAAGGTAAAGAGTATCACACAATCATAAACATATCACATTAATCCAAAATTCTGATCAATGTCCGAGAACTCGAAATCATGACAGTAGTCAACAGAATCCTTTTTAAAACACACATATATAAGTTTACTGATAATGGTAAATGTAGTCCCAACCCGATGTCACTATCAGAGCAGAAATCCCCAGTTTAATAAACGCTAACAATAACAACACAACAACAAAAAAACTTATAATAAAACTCTTCGAGACAAGATGGCTCCCGCCACTCGTATGGTACTAGTCGTCACCTGTAGCTTACAACTCGTCTGCGTCCATCGCAAACGCCAAACACAAACAACGAGGGGTGAGTATCGAAATTATGTAATAGTATAATATAAATGAGGAGAACACGCAAATAGTCAAATAAGCACAAACATGAGAAACATTCAAGTTCATCATATCAAAGTGTAGTCTAAATTAATCACAACTAAGTGGTCACAAAGATAAAATGTTATGCATGCCCTATACTCTATACTTCATCATCATTTGGTACCATTCTACTCTTAAGTACTTGGTTAGGAGGCCTGATGCTATGCCACTACAAGAGTGGACGGACAATTCATGAATGGCCAAGTCCTCATAGATCACCTCAACTCAACCCGAGACACATATACGCGACGGTCGAGGTACTCTTGTTTTTGCACGGTAGCTCCCGGCCTTAGGGAATAACCCACTAATCCACTTAGGAATTCCCAACTAGATGTACTCCCAAGGTCTATTAGTCTTACCTTACGGTTCGACTGTAGCCCTCCACGATCAGGCTTATTCAGTTGTACTTCCCCGAATCACTAGGTTTGTCAAACCCTTCCTATATGATGACAAAATCATCCTCACTTCAAAATTACAACATCTATCTCATACTTACTCGATTGTCACAACTCAATAAATTCCAACTCACAATACATATCAGAATTTACATCGTTATATATATATATATATATATATATATATATATATATATGTATATATATATAATTAGTCAATCACAATAAAATCCCAATTTTATCAATCACAGAATAAATCAAACAGGAGGTGCATTCAAGTAATATCACAGTTTTGAATCAATTAAACCAGAGCACTCAAGTACATATCATTCACACAATAACAATCAACACAAGATTTCATAAAATTAAACAATATGCAGTCTTGATATAATTAAACTCACAACAATTCTATAGGTTACTAAAATACATTTTAGTCCTCTCTATTACCATTCATATATTATTAATTAATTATTATTACTCAATAGGGCTCGACCGTACGTAGTAAGCCCCGGGTGAATATATGGGAATTTCGGTATTCCCGTTCATCTCATATTATTTTATACTCATAAAATCGAACCTCTTCTCACCCCTTACCTCAATCGAAGATTTTGCCCAACGAATCTGATCTGTTAACTTGCCACGTCTTCGTCGATCCTTGTATCTAATAGTTCGCGAAAATAAATAAATAAATTAACGCAACGACCAAATATAGATTAACTGCTGCCCTAGTAGATAAATAATTTATTTATTAATAATACATAATTAATTTATTTTCTATTTGTAATATAACCCAAAAATATATTTAATGTCGTCAAATTTTCTATTTATTTTATTTTATTTTATTATTATTATTTTTTTTTATAACTGAATTGAACAAAAAGGTAGCTCTAGTTTAGATCACATTTCTGAAAACTAAATCATTTCTTCACAATTTTAAACCCATTTTTTTAAGCTTTAAAGAAACAGGTCTGGTCCTTAGTCTCGTGACTCTAAATTATTGTAGTTCGACTAGTAGTATATGTGAAGCAGCAGATGTATAGGAGATAAATTTTGCCGCAACAATTTTGAAGTTATATTACAACCGAATAAGGACATTATAGTGTTGGGTATGACCATTTGTGGAAGGACGAAAGGTATTGTAGATTGTAAACCTGATAAAACATGTCCATCCTTATTTTCAAGGGTGTATTGGACTTGGGAGGTTGATCCGCATCAAGTGATTGCAACATCTGAGAAATAATGCAGAGAACTTGTTTCGAAATTAATTTTGTTTTCCCTTCAATTTCCAGTTGTCTTTTCCTAGAACTGGATATTAATTATACCATATTACATAAGGTCTAAATGTTTCTGCTATAACTTATTCTTCAAAATGTGTAAGAGTTTGTATATTAAAAACCACAAACCTCCATACATATATTTACGATAAAGAGATTCATAACATGTATAAACAAGATATACATTAAGTATACCGAAATACTGCCACTGGCAAAATGAAACAGCATATGGAAGAAAACCTTATGAAATAGCTAAATCAGAAATTGTATCAAATTGATGGTAATAGAAAGGTATACCTGGTCGTAGGATACAACTATGTTGCTTTGATATTAGAATGTACGAACTGATGGTGACAGAGCAACGATTGATCCCTTGTTTTTTTCTTTCCTAAATAACGGCTGCTCTATTTCTCTCTCGGTTGGCTGCTCTATGTCCCTCTCTGTTGGCTGCTCTATTTGTGTGTATTACCCTAATATCTACATTTATATATATAACATGTTCGGGTAGTGCTATATATGCATATAATTACCGCTGCAGTATATGTTTACATATATATATATAGATAGCTAAGGCCCAACATTTTTATTATTATTATTTGTTAAATATAGTTAATATTATTATTTAAATCAATTACTAAGACAAACACACAAGACACACATGAAGAAATTATACACATTTTAACACTCATATAATATTAGTAGTGTACTATTATACTATTAAAGCAAAATAATAAAGGAAAATTGGGGTGTTACAAAAAGTGCCTTAAAAACCTTTATTGTCGTATGGATATAACTTAGTAAAAATGGAGAATGATGAAAACAGATAGTACGTACGTAATAAATATGGACAGAGAGAAGGGTTCGCACTAGGGAGAAGGGTTCGTATATGGAGAATGGTTCGTATAGAGAGTACGTAATGATAAGGGTTTCACACTGCCAAGTTCGCAAGGGATGAGAATATACGTAATGAAGAAGAAAATGAAGAGGCGGTTTCTTTTATTATCAGTTTACATAATATAATAAAAAACCCTTTTACAGCGCTTTTTACAAAGAGCTCTTTAAAAGATTATATAAAAAGCGCCTTAAATAGTATTTTACAGCGCTTATATACACACTATATAAAAGACGCTATATGAGCATTTTACAGCGCTTTTTATCCATAAGCGCTGTAAATGTTTTGTACTTGTATTTTATTTTGTCTTTTACTGCGCTTTTTCCCATAAGCGCTGTAAATGTTTTGTACTTGTAATTTATTTTTTTGAAACCATTTACAGTGCTTATGGGCAAAAGTGCTGTAAATGTTTTGTACTTGTAAATGTTTTATACATAAGCGTTGTAAATCTGGACATTTGATATTTTAATCTGGACTAAGTCTGGACTAAGGCTTATGTTCTGGACTAATGTCATATCCTCTGATGATGTTATTTTTCCTTCCCTTTGATGCTATCCTCTGATGTTTGCCTTTGATGACATCCTCTGATATCCTCTGGAGGTGTATCCTCTGGTGTATCCTCTAGTGACATCCTCTGGAGGTGTATCCTCAGGTATCATCTGGAGGTGTATCCTCAGGTATCATCTGGAGGTGTATCCTCTGGTATCATCTGGAGGTGTATCCTCTGGTGTATCCCCTAGAGGTGTATCCTCTGGTGACATCCTTTGGAGGTGTATCCTCTGGTATCATCTGGAGGTGTATCCTCTGGTATCATCTGGAGGTGTATCCTCTGGTATCATCTGGAGGTGTATCCTCTGGTGTATCCTCTAGAGGTGTATCCTCTGGTGACATCCTTTGGAGGTGTATCCTCTGGTATCATCTGGAGATGTATCCTCTGGAGGTGTATCATCAGGTATCCTCTGGAGGTGCATCCTCTGGCACTGTAACTAATTTGCCTCTTGTAATTGTAATTTTTTTTATACCATTTACAGCGCTTGTGGGCAAAAGCGTTGTAAATGTACTTGTATTTTAATTGTACTTGTATTTTATTTTGCATTTTACAGTACTTGTGATATAATATCGAAATATTGTTCATATCAACTTATATGATGAGTTTAGATTATAGTTAAAAAATTTATCAAATTGTCATCTCTAAAATAATTAATAATATAATTAAAAAAATTATATGATGAATTATATAAGCATAAAATCAAAAACTGATAAGTTCTGGCAGGTCAAGTTATTACATGAAATTTTACACAATGAGTACAGATCATTACATGACTTATATAAAACACATAAACACACTTAAGATGCCCTTCTTCTTTTCCAAGTGGGATTCCCATTTGTTTGTCCATTAACGATAAACGATAGATTAATCCCAATTCCCTCATCATGATCATCTCTATGATATAAACCATCATCAGTTGAATCAATTTCACATGGTTGTGATGTCGCAAAGAAAATATCATTACCAACATCTTCAACGTTGTTGTTATCATCACTTATTTTATTGGTCGATAGGACAACAGACCATTTATCATCAGCAGGATCAATGACATAAAACACTTGTTGAGCTTGCGACGCTAAAGTAAAAGGTTCATTTTTGTATCCTACCCTCCTAAAATCGACAAGCAAGAACCCTGACTCATCAACCCGAACGCCATTATTATTATCGACCCACTTGCAACAAAAGATGGGAACACGAAACATTGTGTAATCCAACTCCCATATGTGCTCGATAACCCCAAAATATGATAGATTTGCAAATATTGGGTTTTTGTCTTTTGCACTTGAGATATGCATCGCTTCTACTTTTTACGTACCCTTTTAATATTTTCATATATCGTTCTATCGGATACATCCATCTCATGTAAGCTGGCCCACAAAGTTGTGTCTCCTTAACAAGATGAATAGTAAGGTGAACCATTATGTCAAAAAACGAGGGTGGGAAATACATTTCAAGCTCACACAAAGTAACAACAATTTCCATCAGCAATGTCGGTAATTTCTGAGGATCGATCACTTTACTACAAATTTCCCTGAAGAAGAAACATAATTTAGTTATGGCTCGTCGAACTTTTTCAGGTAAAATGGAACGTATACCTATTGGTAGCAAATGCTCCATTAGAACATGACAATCACGAGTCTTCAAACCTTTTAACTTGAGGTCTTTCATACAAACTAAATTTTTTATGTTTGAACTGTATCCTTTTGGAACTTTAACTTTGTGTAGAAATTTACACAAAACAATTTTTTCCTTTCTAGATAGAGTATGAGCGGCTGGAGGTAGATATGTGTGATTTCCTTTCTTTACGGGACCCAATTCATTTCTTATTCCCATATCGACCAAATCCAATCTTGCATTGATGCCATCCTTAGAATTTCCCAGAACATTGAGTAATGTACCAATAACACTATCAAAGACATTTTTTTCGATATGCATCACATCGAGAAAATGTCTTATATACAATGACTTCCAATATGGCAATTCAAAGAAAATTGACTTTTTCTTCCACCTAGTTTTGATAAGCTCTCCTGCAAATGGTTTGCCAAATTTATTGGTCAAACCTTGTACTTTTTCCAATATTTGATATCCAGTCAGTGATTTTGGAGCAGTACCTTCCTCTGATTTTCCATTGAATGCATTTATCCACCCATGATAATGATGACTAAAAGGTAAAAATCTACGATGTCCAAGAAAGACGTTTTTCTTACAATGTTTCAACCGCATCCAATCTGTACTCTCTTCACATATAGGACAGGAACATCATAAACTTGCGCTTCATACATAACCATGGAGGTAGGTTATAAATCAACAAAATCACATGCCACATGTTGTGTGATATTCTTTGAAGACCATGTGGATTCATTCCATCAGTAGAAAGTGCAAGTCGTAGATTTCTTGACTCTCTACCAAAATCAGGATACTCGTGATCAATTTTTGCCCATTGTGGAGAATCTCCAGGGTGTCGTAACTTTCCATCTCTAATTCTTTCATCTGCATGCCATGTAAGGTGTTTTGAATCTTCTTCACTGCGATAGATTCGCCTAAATCTTGGTATTATAGGAAAATACCACACGAATTTTGTGGGAGTAGATTCTTTCTTCTTATATCGAGAGACATTGCATTTCGGACACGCCTTTAGTAATTCATATTCTTTTCGAAATAAAATGCAATCGTTAGGACACGTATGAATCCTTTCGTAACTCATGCCAATAAAGCACAAAATTTGTTTAGCCTCGTAGGTTCGACTGGGAAGTTCATTACCATCTGGCAACATATCTTTTAGGAGTGTTAGTAAGTCTGTGAAGCTTTTATCAGACCATCCATTTCTCTCTTTTAAGTTGTACAACTTTAATATCGTCCAAAGTCTTGTGAATTTAGTACAGCCATTATATAATGGTTTCTCTGCATCACTCAACAAACTCTTAAACATTTTAGGACAATCCTGAGATCTTCTTCAACTGCTTTTGCAATATCTTCAACTCGGTCCTGCTCATATGTATCTGTGTCAAAATAATCATTTGAATCATATGTCGCATCACTGTCAAAATAAGTGTTCCCTTTTTTTTCTCACCATGTTTTATCCAACATGTATAGCTTTTATCAATTCCATGCCATACTAAATTTCCTTCCAATTCATCTGCTCTAACGCGTTTTCCAAAACAACATTTTAAACAAGGACAAGTGATTCGATTTGGGTCTTTTGCATTCTTCACTACAAATTCAACAAACTCCTTCACTCGATTTTCATACTCTTTTGACAATCGATTGACAGACATCCATTTCCGGTCCATTTTAATTATATGACCTATATGAATGCAGTAAGAACAAATCAATATATAACAAATTTATCATAACATAACAGAACAGATCGAACATATTTTATATGTTTTATCATGTAAGAATTTATGAATGCAGCTTATGAATGTAGTATATATGAATGCAGTGTTACACAAATTTATCAATCTATAACATCATGCAAAGTATAGGAGAGGAAAGATCGTAATAGGGTTCGAAGGGATAGAACGTATTAAATATGTTTTTATTTATTTATATATAACTGCTTGTAATTTTACAGCGCTTGTAAAAGGCTTTCAAAAATTAAATTTGAAAACATTTACAGCAAATAAAAGCGATGTAAATATAGTGTGTGGGCGCTATATTTTACAGCGCTTTTATTCATAAGCATTGTGTCACGTCCGGTTTGTCCGCGAAAAATGAGTCCGCGAAAAATATTTATTCGTTGTTATGATTTTTTTTGAGTTATTTGATAAACCATGATGTCAATTTTTGTGTTATGTTACAATGGGTGAAGTTTGTTTTACTTTGTGATTGGTTTATAAACATCAATTATTTATATTTTCTTTTTAGTATTTGTGTTGCAAAAATAATTTTAGGAACACACAACTTAAAAAAAATTAAAGCTTAACATAGGAGTTTACTTTTTGTATAAACAGAAAAAGAAAGAAAAAAAACTGAACTACATTTTATTTTAAAGGATGCGATACAAAAAATAATAAGAAGAAAATTAGAGTTATAAGAAAGCGATACCTTACTGCTAAATTGGTTTTGCATGGACCGATTTTACCAAAATTCAGATTTTCCGCTCCTCTTTTACCTATGATTCTTTTTTTTTTTTTTTACTCTCAATCGTGCTCCCCCTTCTCTACTCTTGTAGGTTACAAAAGACAAGGAAATAATTGTGGATTGATTACCAATTACTATTCATCAATTTGTTTTCGGTTTCTTTTCATTCAAATGTTCACCATTATGCTGATTTTTATTACTACTCGTCAATTTCTCTTCAGTTTCTTTTCATTCAAATGATCACCATTATGCTGATTTTTATTACCATCAATCCATTTCTTTTCGGTTTCTTTTCATTCAATTGATCACCATTATACTAATTTTTATTATCATCAATCCATTTCTTTTCAGTTTCTTTTTATTCAATTATATACTTTTTTTTGTTTTAGAAAAGAGTGAACGCCTGAACAAGAATTAGAGGCAAATAAGAACCAGAAACACTCATGATTGTATAAAGTTTATAGTCTAATTATTTATTTTTAATTTTATTTATTATATTTTTCTCATTTTTTTATATATAATATTATATATTTTTTATATAAAAATGTCTAAATAAAACGGACAAAATTAGGTGTCAACACGCTGTAAATATAGTTCGTAATATAATGTGTGGGCGCTATAATTTAAATTTTAAAACATTTACAGCGCTTTTATAAAAAGCGTTGTAAATGTAGTGCCCTAAACTTTATATAAGAGCGCTATATTTTACAGCGCTTTTACGCGAAACGCTCTAAAAGCACTGTAAACATTATGTGAAATCGCTATGACCCTACAATAGCGCTTTTCTTTACATCCTAAACCCTTCATGACCCTACAACGGCGCTTTTTCTAAAGCGCTTGTCATTAAAGCGCTGTTGTATCCTCCGTTATTTTTAAAATATTATACAACAACGCTTTTAGTTATTAAGCGCTTTAAAATGTGCGCTGTAAAAGGTCATTTTTGACGTAGTGGATGCGATTAAGATTCTTTTGCATGATAAAGTTCCATCAGCTATAGTTTCAACTAAAGAATTTTATTTTAAGAATAAGAGTAAATACGAACAATTGTTGCTAAAAAAGATTTTTATAAAAGATAATATAAATATAGCATTTTTGTTTCCTAAATTTCTATTTTAGTATAAAGATATAAAAGGTTCATCATTTTTGTGTGCATATTCAACCATAAGGTTTAATAATTTACAAATGTACAATGTTAGACCTAGAATTTAAAAAAAAAGAAACATTAAACCACTCAAACTTTAACATTTTTTACTATATAATTGTTTATGCTACATTAATATTACTAAAAAATTTGTTATGCTATCAAAATAAAATTTTGGCCCTAAAAATTTGAAACCCTATGGTCACATCCGAAATATACTTTGGGCTGACACTGCATTCAACAATGTAAAGAAATTTTTATTTATTTATCTATAATGCTTAATAATAGATCCATCTTAGAAAGAAACGAAACGATGAGTTTCCTTGAGGTTAAAGCCTTCTCTAAGAAATTCTGATCATCCCTTTCTTATCTTTTTTCCACCGATTTGAAATGGAAACTAACGTTGTGATTCCGTTGCCCTTTTTCATATATTGAAGATTTTAGAAGTGTTATTGCATTTTTAAAGATAAAGGAAAAGTGCAGGAAGCCAATGAGGCAAAAAAACAACACTGCAACAAATGTTAACACCGTGATATCCTAAATTTTACATTTTACAGTAAACTATTTTATTAATCAAATAAAATTTTAAATAATTAATTTGATGTTAAAATTATTTTAAAATATATGTTGATTAGTTTTATGATTAATTTTTTTTATATGTGTGTTTTTTATAATATGTTAATTTTGTACATATTTAACTAAATGAGTGATATAAATAATAAATATTATATTTTATTATATTATATAGTTTTCTAAAAATAATAGTATTTTAGTGTGAATATTTAAAAAAAATAAGATTTTAGACGATTTTACGTATATACGTGAGTTGGTAATTAAAGTGATATTTTCTTATATGTTTGACTAATGTTAAGTATGCACATATTTATATTTTAATTATTTCTAACTATCTCTTATTTTAATTATTTACTTTATAAATAATTATCTTAAGATATTAGTAATGGTGTGTTTGATTTCTTTTATTTTTATATGATATTGTGATTTTATATATATTTATTATGATTTAGTAATTAATATAAGGTGTTGAAGTTATATTTGTTTATTTTATAATTTTGTCTATTCTCTAATGATGGTAGTATTTTAATGTGAGTATTTTTTTTTTAAATAAGTATAATTATTGTGATTATTTTGAAAATGAGAGTTTCAGTTGTTAGTAATATGTAGTTTTAAAATTTTTAATTATTTTAGTTACTCTAATTTAAAAAAATATTAGTGTTGAAATATTAGTAATGTTTTATTAATGAGATTGTGTTAAAAGAAAGTGTTAAAAAAAAATAGTTTTGATAATTGTTGTTGGTTTTGTTTTAAAAAATAAAAGAAAAGTAAAATGCGTTTTATGAGTTAAACTCGTATACAAAAACAAGAGTAAAACTTAATTAAATAATAATAATAAAAAACATTAATTAAAAAGAAAAAGAGATAAAAGTATGATAAGGAGAAAAGGAGCTGCCGTAGTGAGAGTTGCCCTAGAGAGAAAACGAGAAAATCGGCATCGATAATCGATAATTGTATCAGAAAATTTACTTCATTTTCGTCCAAATTTCAGTATGTTTTTGCACTCATTTAGCTAATCAATTAAACACACTTTCTCAGATTTTTAACCATTCCAACTTCTTTCTAAAATACTCAACTTCTTCGTTTATGGAATTCATTATTTTGTATCGTTCTTTTTCAGCATAAGTTTAATTTGAGTGAAAACAACTCCAAAATGATTGAGTGAAAAGTGGATATATTATCCATTGATTGGTTTTTTGATTTATGGTAAGTTTCTTTGACCCAATTTCGAAATTGAGTTTTTAGAGTTTGTTCTCATATTTTATTTTGACGTTTACCCATAAACTGTCGAGTTAGATCGATTGAAGGACAAGTAGTCAAAGAACAAAAGTTGTTTGCTTCTGGCCTCGTATTCACATGTGAAAGTATCGAAATAAGGTAAGGGGTGATAGAGCGTTTGAATTCATTAGTATAATATATTGTGAGATGAACGGGAAAACCGTATTTTCCAACGTTTCATTCGGGACTCGTTACGTAATTAATGTGAAAATATGAAGATTGTGAGATTAAAATGTTAAATATAAATGTTTATAAGGTGTTAATTGATTTAATTTTCGATAATTGCGTGATATTTGATATTATTGTAATGTTGGATGTCAAATAAAATTATGTGCATATGTTTGATAATAAAATATGAATGCATTGTATGATATAAGTTTATGTGATGATAATGATGATTTTTTATTGATGATAGTGATGTTATAAATTTGTGATGAGTTTGTATGATGATCATGATTATGTATGATTAATGATGTTATAAAATTGTGATGAGAATATTGAAGTACCCCATAATTGATGAAATACTGATGATTCCAACTTGTGCTAAAGATGATGCACTTAATGGAGTAGTTTAGGCTAACAAGGGGAGAAAATAGATGTTGAGAATCATTGAAGTTGATGTGAATTTTTGAAGTGGAGATTAGTTTGTCGTCATATAGGTAGGGTCTCACAAGCATAGTGATTTCGAGGAAGTACAACTGAATGAACCTGGTCGTGGTGGTCTTATGTTGAGCCTTAAGTCAATATTGTTAGACCTTGGAGGTATTCGGGTGGAGAATTTCTAGGTGACTTGGAGGTAGCACTCCAAATATTGGGAGCTACCATACAACACACGTTTACCTTGACTGTCGCGTATATGTGTCTCGGGTTGAGTTGAAGGGATCTATGAGGACATAGCCAAATTGAATAGCCAAATAGAAATATTTATGAGGTGTTGATTGATTTAATTTTGTTAAATGTGTGTTATTTGATATTATCGTGATATTTGATTTATTTTCGTTAAATGTGTGATATTTGGTATTACTGTGATATTGGATGTCGAATGAATTTTATGTATGTTTGATTAGATTAGTTTTGTGAGGTGATAATAAAATATGGGTGCATTGTGATGAGTTTATGTGATGATGATGATGTATGATTAATAATTGTAATGTTATAAATTTGTGATGAGGATATTGAAGTAACCCCATAATTGATGAAATGGTGATGATTCCAAATTGTGTTTGAGACTATGGTCTTAATGGAGTATCATAGGCCAACGAGGGGAGAAAATAAATATTGAGAATTTTTGAAGTGGAGATTATTTTGTCACCATATAGGTAGGGCCTGACAAGCCTAGTGATTCCGGGGAAGTACAACTGAATGAGTCTGATCGTGGCGGTCTGCTGTTGAGCCTTAGGGCAAGATTGTTAGACCTTGGAGGTATTCGGGTGGGGAATTCCTAGGTGACTTGGAGGTAGCACTCCAAATGTCGGGAGCTACCATGCAACACACGTTTACCTCGACTGTCGTGTATATGTGTCTCGGGTTGAGTTGAGCGGATCTATGAGGACAGGGCCAATTTGAATTGTCAGCCCACTGGGATGGTGGCATAGTATCAAGTCTCCTAACCAAGTACTTCAGAGTTAGAATCGTACCACATTGTGAAGTAGAGTCTAAGCTCATGCATAGCATTGCATCTTCTTGTGATTGTTTTGTTCTGATTATATGTACCGTGTGCGATAATAACTTCTTTTAGATGATTTGATGTTATAGTGAAATATATTGGTTTCTCGTTAGTGATTTTGACTTTATAATGTGATGTTTCTTTTCTTGAAGAATGTTTGTATAATGATACGGTTCATTATGATTGATTGCGTGTTCTTCTTACTTATATTATACTATAAACATTATTTCAAAACTCACCTCCTTCGTTGTTTGTGTTCGTCTGGCTTGGCCCTGCGTTTGCGAATCGCAGTTATTACAGGTTAATGAGTCTTGAAGTTCAAATTTGGGAGAAACTCCGCTCTGATAGGTGATACCAGGAATTAAGGGTTGTAATTTATATTTCACTTTCACTTGTTTAATTAGAAAAGACCTTTTGTTTGAAAACCTTATAAGTACTAGTATGTTTTTGGAATTAAATCAAGAAATTATAGTTAAGTCAAGTTCATTGAGATTGCATTGTTTTAATTAAGGAATAAAGTTAAATTTTTACGTGTGTATTTAGAGGAACGTGATATCATAAATTAGTTATAAAAATTCTTATTTTCTTGAAAACATATTTTCTTTATCCGCTGCAAATTAAATAAAAAAAAATCTAGTATAAATTATTTTATATGTTGTTTTGGAATTTAGGGTGTCACATTAGTGGTATCAGAGCAGGTCTATCCAATCAGGCCGAGTGGGTCAAGTGTCGGTTTAATGTTAGTCAAATGTCTATCGTGTAAGTTGTGTTATCTTGTCTATTAATTATTTTGTCTATTATGTTTTATTTTTTTTCCGTTATATTATTATGTTATGTGCTATATGCGTTTGTATCATTGTACATATTTTTGAAGTTACTACTTAACAATTTATTGTGTTCTTACTCTAATTGCATTGTGGATTCTAAGTTATCACCTAAGTGATTAAATATACTAGGAAATTTTTTGTTAAAATTTGAGTTAATTTGAATTATTGACATGATTAAGTTAATTGTCTTTTGATTGGACTTGTGTTTCTAACTTTGATTATTTGCTCTTTTGTTATAGTGGATAGTTAGAAATAATTTTTTATTTTTTTGATTGACTAGCTATATGTTTGAAATTATTAACTTAATCGAGGTAATACTAATCATCGATTGATAGACATTGTCTTTGGGGTGGTAACATGATTATTAAAGTTTTTATCTTGCTAATGAAATTAATTTAGAACGTTAGTAATAGTTTTGAAACATTAAGAAATTCATATTATTAATAATAATAATCCAGAATATTAGAGAATGGTAAAACTTAGAATTAAAAAAAAAATGATATTTTGAAGGAGTTAAAGTTGACGTATTTTATAAAATGAAAATAACTTTTGTTCGAATTACTCTTTATTATTTAAAAAAAATTAAATTGAGTTGAATTTTTGTTGATTTATAAAATTACAATAACTATATACTATTGATTTTATTTAATGTTTAAAATAGCTGAAAATTTACACCATATTTTACCATGCGTCGTTTTTAAGAAAATCAAAAAGATTTGTTGTTATATTCATTTAGAGGGGCTGGTGTGAATATTGAATCTTGAGTGTGTTGAGATATTTGTTTGAAATGATTGATTTACTGATTCTGATATTATAAACTCATTAGAGTTTAACTTGATGTTAGAGTTTTAGATTTTAAAGACTCATTAGTGATTTATAATGGTACTAAAAAAAAAAACTTGTGAGTGTTTTCATTACTATTGTTATTGGTTTTAAGATAATGTTGTAGATGTTATTGTCAATAAAAAGTCTTGTCTTCAAAAATATTTTATAAAATTTTAACATCCAGTTTTTATATGGGCACAAAACTTGATTTTATCAAAAGTTAAAATCACTTGAAAACGTTGATGGTAGTGGATTTTAAAAGTGTGAATTATAAGTTTAAATTACTTAAAACTATTGATGGTTATATCTAGATGATTAAAGTTTTGATATTGCTTTTAAAATTAAATTAAGACGTTCATCATGATTTTGAAATAGTAGAAAATCCATATTATTAGCAATAGTAATTCTTGAATATTCAAGGTTGGTTGAATTTTTTTTTTTTGTTAGACTTTTAGGAGAAAAAATAATTGTAAACGAGTTAAAGTTGATTTTTTAATGGAAAATAAATAATATTTAATGTTTTAATTGTTGTTGATTTATTTTAAAGAATTAAATTGTCTCAAAGTTGTCTTGATTCATAAAATTGAAAGAAAGAAATATATCACCATAATTTTATTTAAAATTTAGAGTAATAAAGGATCTACTCCAAGTTTTACTATGTGTTGTATTTAAGAAAATTAAAAAGACTTGTTATAGTAATAGTGTTGAGAAAATAAGTAAATAAATTGGAACTATTTTGGAAGTGTTAATTAATAGAAAATTTTCATGTTTATCTATATATAGTTTAAATTTTGTTTCAAAATATAAGTTGAAAATAATAATTTTTATAGTGATTAATTATTTAGAAATGTGTTTTGATGATTAAGGTACGAGTGAAATTTTAGAAATCTTATAGATTTTAAAAATAAACGTGATTTATTTTATTTTTATTGTATTTAGAAACATGATGTATTTTAGTTGTTTTTATTTAGACGTGATTTATTGAAAAGTAATTTAAGGAAAAAATTTGAATTCTCAATGGTATTTTTTTGTGCTAAATGATTAATGATATATTTTATGATAATTTAAGTCTAGAAATCAATTTTTAGAATGATGTGTAACCTTTAGAGTGACTTATGCACTACATGATTCAATGTGGTTAGGTAACATGTTGTATCTTTTAGTAAATAATTATTTATCTTATCTGTTATTTGGAAAATCTTTGTTTTAGTTTGTTGTAACTTTTAAGTGATGATGATTAATTCAAAAGGAAATTTAATCATGGTCAATTTGGAGCAATTAGACTTCTATGAGAATATGTTACATGTCTAGAATCATTGTTTGAGTTATGAGATGAAGGTAAAATTTTGTGTCAATTTTTGGATTAGTTATGTGAATGTGTATATGAGTATGTAAATATTAAATTGTTTGTGCTTCAAGTGTTCTAATTGTTGAGAATTAGTGTATAGAGTTAGAGTAATCGAGAGCATTTAAAAGTGAAATAGTTCTATATTTTTTTTAATCGAACTATTGATTATATATTGATGTAAGTGTCGTTGTTACTACTTGTAAGTTACAAATAAATTATTGTGAATGTGTAATTATGTGAATTTTTAACTTGAAGTAAGGAGTAGGAGTTGTGGCGCCGCCTTCGCACTCTTGAACCATGTTAAAATTACTCTTAGTTACTCATGTTTGAATTTGATTGACTATAGTTATAATTGCTTTAACTAATTGACTCCATGAGTAGGAGGGACTAGCTACCCCGATGACTCATTGCTGATGAAAGAGGCAATGATAACTCATTATTTTATTAGAAGTGCCTTTTAATTTTATTCTTTAAATAGTTGAAAAACATGTTCATTGCTTGTGTCAATTGAATGAATTTAATTATTAAACGTATGTTATTATGAAATAGTATCTTTATCATTGTTTTTTTTTTCTCCTTGATTATATATAAAGTATGTTTTTAAAGAGTGATTGATTGTAAATCTATTATAATATTATTAAGTTGTTAGATGTGTTTAATATTTTAAAGATTGCTCTCTTTGTCGGACTTAGTTAAATTTGTTAAATGTTTGGTGATAGGATCTAAACTTTATTTTAAGGAGTAAAACTAGTAATATTTTGTTTCAAAAAAAAAAATAGTTGAAATTGACAATGTATTTGGAATGTGTTTCATTTAACCCAACAAAATGAACTAAGTTATTATTAAATAACCCTAAATATTATGTTTTATATGTAAATTATAGCGAGTAACTCTGGTATTTTCTTTCATAATTGAGTGATAAATGTAGTATGTGTTTGTTTGATTTATTGTGTCATGTTAACCTATCATGCTAACTTAATTGATTTTTGATGCATTGTGCTTAACTGAATGGTGAATGCCTTATATATGTTTATTATATCTTTGAGATACTAAGTTTGAATATTGATGATATTTAGTTAGATATCAGTTTGCTTATTGTTCACTATAAATTTCGAGGACGAAATTTCTTTAACAAGGGGAGAATTGTAACACCCCAATTTTTATAATAAACTATTTTATTAATGAAATAAGATTTTAAATAATTAATTTGATATTAATATTATTTTAGAATATATGTTGATAGATTTTGTGATTAATTTCCGTTATATGGATGTTCTCTATGACGTGTTAGTTTGATATATATTATATTATATTAAATGAGTGATATAAATAATAAATATTTTATTTTATTATTTTATATGTTTTTCTAAAAGTAATTGTATTTTAGTGTAATATTTTAAAGAATAAGATTTCATGTGATTTTACATGTATATACGCGTACCCAACTAATGTTATTATTATTTTTATTTTTGTGCGTTTGACTAATGTTAACTATCCACGTAGTTATATTTGAATTATTTAGAACTATTTTCTATTTTTAGTTATTTATTTTATAAATAAATATCTTGGGATAGTAGTGATATTATGTTTGATTTACTTTATTTTTATATACTTGCTATGACATTGTGATTTTATATATATTTATTATGATTTAGTAATTAATATAAAATGTAGATGTTATATTTATTTATTTTATAATTTCGACTATTCACTAATGATGGTAATATTTTAATTTGAGTATTTGGAAAAATAAGTATTATTATAGTGCTTATTTGGAATATGATAATTTTGGTTATTAATGTATTTTAAAAGATTAATTATTTTATAAAATATTAATTTTGGAATATTAGTAATGTTTTATTAATGAAATTGTGTTTTAAAAATAAATAAATAAATAAAATAAAAATAGTAATAGTAATAGTAAAAAAATAAATAAATAAATAAAGAGACTAATGGGCTTGGCCATGTGTATAAATGATTTAAATCACTAATTGTATTAATGAAATAGAATAAAAGAATAAGAAAGGGAGTTCTGCATCAGCCGCCGTCAAAGCAAGAGGATGATACTAACAACAAGCCTATTGTTTGGCACCGGTGGTCGATAACTGTTCCAGAAAACTTTCTTTGTTTTTGTCCAAATTTCAGTATGTTGTTTCACTCATTTAGTTAGTCAATTACACTTACTTTCCCAGATTTTTAACCATCCCAATTTGTCTCTAAAATACCCGACTTCTCCGTTTACAGAATTCGTTATTTTGCATCGTTCTTCTTCACCGTAAGTCTGATTTGAGTGAAACTAACGCCAAAACGATCGTGTGAAAAGTGGCTATATTATCCACTGATTGATTTTCTGATTTATGGTAAGCTTTCTTGACCGAATTTCGAAATTAGTTTTTAGAGTGTCTTTTCATAATTTATTTTTGACGTCTACCCATAAACTGTCGAGTTAGATCGATTGAAGGACAAAGAGTCAGAGGACAAAGGCTGTTTGCTCGTGGAATTGTATTCCTGTGTGAAAGCGTCGAAATAAGGTAAGGGGTGAGAGAGCGTATGAATTTATGAGTATAATATATTTTGAGATGAACGAGAAAACCGTATTTCCTAACAATTCATTCGGGGCTTGCTATGTACAGCAGTAGCCCTTTGAGTGATAAATTGATTAATGTGAAAATATGGAAATTGTGAGATTAAAATTTGGAATAGAAATATTTATGAGGTGTTGATTGATTTAATTTTTTTAAATGTGTGTTATTTGATATTATCGTGATATTTGATTTATTTTCGTTAAATGTGTGATATTTGATATTACTGTGATATTGGATGTCGAATGAATTTTATGCATGTTTGATTAGATGAGTTTTGTGATGTGATAATGTGATGATGATGATGTATGATTAATAATTGTGATGTTATAAATTTGTGATGAGGATATTGAAGTAACCCCATAATTGATGAAATGGTGATGATTCCAATTTGTGTTTGAGACTATGGTCTTAATGGAGTATCATAGGCCAACGAGGGGAGAAAATAAATATTGAGAATTTTTGAAGTGGAGATTATTTTGTCACCATATAGGTAGGGCCTGACAAGCCTAGTGATTCCGGGGAAGTACAACTGAATGAGTCTGATCGTGGCGGTCTGCTGTTGAGCCTTAGGGCAAGATTGTTAGACCTTGGAGGTATTCGGGTGGGGAATTCCTAGGTGACTTGGAGGTAGCACTCCAAATGTCG
>JBBPBO010001984.1:51788587-51889242 GCA_037974295.1 Cicer cuneatum
CCATAATTGATGAAATGGTGATGATTCCAAATTGTGTTTGAGACTATGGTCTTAATGGAGTATCATAGGCCAACGAGGGGAGAAAATAAATATTGAGAATTTTTGAAGTGGAGATTATTTTGTCACCATATAGGTAGGGCCTGACAAGCCTAGTGATTCCGGGGAAGTACAACTGAATGAGTCTGATCGTGGCGGTCTGCTGTTGAGCCTTAGGGCAAGATTGTTAGACCTTGGAGGTATTCGGGTGGGGAATTCCTAGGTGACTTGGAGGTAGCACTCCAAATGTCGAGAGCTACCATGCAACACACGTTTACCTCGACTGTCGCGTATATGTGTCTCGGGTTGAGTTGAGCGGATCTATGAGGACAGGGCCAATTTGAATTGTCCGCCCACCGGGATGGTGGCATAGTATCAAGTCTCCTAACCAAGTACTTCAGAGTTAGAATGGTACCACATTGTGAAGTAGAGTCTAAGCTCATGCATAGCATTGCATCTTCTTGTGATTGTTTTGTTGTGATTAATATGTATTGTGTGCGATAATAATTTCTTTTAGATGATTTGATGTTATAGTGAAATATATTGGTTTCTCGTTAGTGATTTTGACTTTATAATGTGATGTTTCTTTTCTTGAAGAATGTTTGTATAATGATACGGTTTATTATGATTGATTGCGTGTTCTTCTTACTTATATTATACTATAAACATGATTTCAAAACTCACCTCCTTCGTTGTTTGTGTTCGTCTGGCTTGGCCCTGCGTTTGCGAAATCGCAGTTATTACAGGTTAATGAATCTTGAAGTTCAAATTTGGGAGAAACTCCGCTCTGATAGGTGATACCGGGAATTAAGGGTTGTAATTTATATTTCACTTTCACTTGTTTAATTAGAAAAGACCTTTTGTATGAAAACCTTATAAGTACTAGTAAGTTTTTGGAATTAAATCAAGAAATTATAGTTAAGTCAAGTTCATTGAGATTGCATTGTTTTAATTAAGGAATAAAGTTAAATTTTTACGTGTGTATTTAAAGGAACGTGATATCATAAATTAGTTATAAAAATTCTTATTTTCTTGAAAACAAATTTTCTTTATCCGCTGCGAATTAAATAAAAAAAATCTAGTATAAATTATTTTACATGTTGTTTTGGGGTTTAGGGTGTCACATTAGTGGTATCAGAGCAGGTTTGTCCAATCAGGCCGAGTGGGTCGAGTGTCGGTTCAGTGTTAGTCAAATGTCTATCGTGTCAGTTGTGTTGTCTTGCCTATTAGTTATTTTGTCTATCATGTTTTGTTTTTTCTGTTATATTATTATGTTCTGTGCTATATGCGTTTGTATCATTGTACATATTTTTGAAGTTACTAATTAACTATTTACTATGTTCTTACTCCGATTGCGTTGTGGATTCTAAGTTATTACCTAAGTGGTTAAATATACTAGGAAATTCTTTGTTAAAATTTGAGTTAATTTGAATTGTTGACGTGATTAAGTTAATTACCTTTTGATTGGACTTGTGTTTCTATCTTTGATTATTTGCTCTTTTGTTATTGTGGATAGTTAGAAATAAATTTTTATGTTTTTGATTGACTAGCTATATATATTTGAAATTATTAACTTAATCGAGGTAATACTAATCATCGATTGATAGATCTTGTCTTTGGGATGGTAACATGATTATTAAAGTTTTTATCTTGCTAATGAAATAAATTTAGAACGTTGGTAACAGTTTTGAAACATTAGGAAATTCATATTATTAATAATAATAATCCTTGAATATTAGAGAATGGTAAAACTTAGAATTTTTTTTTAAAAAAAACATTTTGAAGAAGTTAAGTTGACTTATTTTGTAAAATGAAAATAACTTTTGTTTGAATTACTCTTTATTATTTTAAAGAAATTAAATTGAGTTGAATTTTTGTTGATTTATAAAATAACAATAATTATATACTATTGATTTTATTTAATGTTTAAAATAGCTGAAAATTTACACCATATTTTACTATGCGTCGTTTTTAAGAAAATCAAAAAGATTTGTTGTTTTATTTATTTAGAGGGGCTTGGTGTGAATATTGAATCGTGAGCATGTTGGGATAATTGTTTGAAATGATTGATTTACTGATTATGATATTTTGAACTCATTAGAGTTTAACTTGATGTTAGAGTTTAAGATTTTAAGAACTCATTAGTGATTTATAATGGTACTAATAAAAAAAAACTTGTGATTGTTTTCATTACTATTGTTATTGGTTTTAAGATAATGTTGTAGATGTTATTGTCAATCAAAAATCTTGTCTTGAAAAATATTTATAAAATTTTAACATTCAGTTTTTATATTGGCACAAAACTTGATTTTATCAAAAGTTAAAATCACTTAAAAATATTGATGGTAGTGGATTTTAAAAGTGTGAATTATAATTTTAAATTACTTAAAACTATTGATGATTGTATCTAGATGATTAAAGTTTTGATATTGCTTTTGAAATTAAATTAAGATGTCGTCATAATTTTGAAATAGTAGAAAATTCATATTATTAGCAATAATAATTCTTGAATATTCAAGGTTGGTTGAATATTTTTTTTTGTTAGACTTTTAGGAGAAAAAATAATTGTAAACGAGTTAAAGTTGATTTTTTAATGGAAAATAAGTAATATTTAGTGTTTTAATTGTTGTTGATTTATTTTAAAGAATTAAATTGTGTCAGAGTTGTCTTGATTCATAAAATTGAAAGAAAGAAAGATATCACCATAATTTTATTTAAAATTTAGAGTAATAAAAGATCTACTTCAAGTTTTACTATGTGTTGTTTTTAAGAAAATTAAAAAGACTTGTTATAGTAATAGTGTTGAGAAAATAAGTAAATAAATTGGAACTATTTTGTAAGTGTTAATTAATTGAAACTTTTCCTGTTTATCTATATATAGTTTAAATTTTGTTTCAAAATATAAGCTGAAAATAATAATTTTTATAGTGATTAATTATTTAGAAATGTGTTTAGATGATTAAGGTACGAGTGAAATTTTAGATATCTTATAGATTTTAAAAATACACGTGATTTATTTTATTTTTATTGTATTTAGAAACATGATGTATTTTAGTTGTTTTTATTTAGACGTGATTTATTGAAAAAGTAATTTAAGGAAAAATTTTGAATTCTCAATGATATTTTTTTGTGCTAGATGATTCATGATATATTTTATGATAATTTAAGTCTAGAAATCAATTTTTAGAATGATGTGTAACCTTTAAAGTGACTTATGCACTACCTGATTCAATTTGGTTAGGTAACATGTTGTATCTTTTAGTAAATAATTATTTATCTTATCTGTTATTTGGAAAATCTCTGTTTTAGTTTGTTGTAACTTTTAAGTGATGATGATTAATTCAAAAGGAAATTTAATCATGGTCAATTTGGAGCAATTAGACTTCTATGAGAATATGTTACATGTTTAGATTCATTGTTTGAGTTATGAGATGAACGTAAAATCTTGGTGTCAATTTTTGGATTAGTTATGTGAATGTGTATATGAGTATGTAAATATTAAATTGTTTGTGCTTCAAGTGTTCTAATTGTTGAGAATTAGTGTATAGAGTTAGAGTAATCGAGAGCATTTAAAAGTGAAATAGTTCTATATTTTTTTTAATCGAACTATTGATTATATATTGATGTAAGTGTCGTTGTTACTACTTGTAAGTTACAAATAAATTATTGTGAATGTGTAATTATGTGAATTTTTAACTTGAAGTAAGGAGTAGGAGTTGTGGCGCCGCCTTCGCACTCTTGAACCATGTTAAAATTACTCTTAGTTACTCATGTTTGAATTTGATTGACTATAGTTATAATTGCTTTAACTAATTGACTCCATGAGTAGGAGGGACTAGCTACCCCGATGACTCATTGCTGATGAAAGAGGCAATGATAACTCATTATTTTATTAGAAGTGCCTTTTAATTTTATTCTTTAAATAGTTGAAAAACATGTTCATTGCTTGTGTCAATTGAATGAATTTAATTATTAAACGTATGTTATTATGAAATAGTATCTTTATCATTGTTTTTTTTTTCTCCTTGATTATATATAAAGTATGTTTTTAAAGAGTGATTGATTGTAAATCTATTATAATATTATTAAGTTGTTAGATGTGTTTAATATTTTAAAGATTGCTCTCTTTGTCGGACTTAGTTAAATTTGTTAAATGTTTGGTGATAGGATCTAAACTTTATTTTAAGGAGTAAAACTAGTAATATTTTGTTTCAAAAAAAAAAATAGTTGAAATTGACAATGTATTTGGAATGTGTTTCATTTAACCCAACAAAATGAACTAAGTTATTATTAAATAACCCTAAATATTATGTTTTATATGTAAATTATAGCGAGTAACTCTGGTATTTTCTTTCATAATTGAGTGATAAATGTAGTATGTGTTTGTTTGATTTATTGTGTCATGTTAACCTATCATGCTAACTTAATTGATTTTTGATGCATTGTGCTTAACTGAATGGTGAATGCCTTATATATGTTTATTATATCTTTGAGATACTAAGTTTGAATATTGATGATATTTAGTTAGATATCAGTTTGCTTATTGTTCACTATAAATTTCGAGGACGAAATTTCTTTAACAAGGGGAGAATTGTAACACCCCAATTTTTATAATAAACTATTTTATTAATGAAATAAGATTTTAAATAATTAATTTGATATTAATATTATTTTAGAATATATGTTGATAGATTTTGTGATTAATTTCCGTTATATGGATGTTCTCTATGACGTGTTAGTTTGATATATATTATATTATATTAAATGAGTGATATAAATAATAAATATTTTATTTTATTATTTTATATGTTTTTCTAAAAGTAATTGTATTTTAGTGTAATATTTTAAAGAATAAGATTTCATGTGATTTTACATGTATATACGCGTACCCAACTAATGTTATTATTATTTTTATTTTTGTGCGTTTGACTAATGTTAACTATCCACGTAGTTATATTTGAATTATTTAGAACTATTTTCTATTTTTAGTTATTTATTTTATAAATAAATATCTTGGGATAGTAGTGATATTATGTTTGATTTACTTTATTTTTATATACTTGCTATGACATTGTGATTTTATATATATTTATTATGATTTAGTAATTAATATAAAATGTAGATGTTATATTTATTTATTTTATAATTTCGACTATTCACTAATGATGGTAATATTTTAATTTGAGTATTTGGAAAAATAAGTATTATTATAGTGCTTATTTGGAATATGATAATTTTGGTTATTAATGTATTTTAAAAGATTAATTATTTTATAAAATATTAATTTTGGAATATTAGTAATGTTTTATTAATGAAATTGTGTTTTAAAAATAAATAAATAAATAAAATAAAAATAGTAATAGTAATAGTAAAAAAATAAATAAATAAATAAAGAGACTAATGGGCTTGGCCATGTGTATAAATGATTTAAATCACTAATTGTATTAATGAAATAGAATAAAAGAATAAGAAAGGGAGTTCTACATCAGCCGCAGTAAAAGCAAGAGGATGATACTAACAACAAGCTTATCGTTTGGCACCGATGGTCGATAACTGTTCCAAAAAACTTTCTCTGTTTTCGTCCAAATTTCAGTATGTTGTTTCACTCATTTAGTTAGTCAATTAAACTTACTTTCCCAAATTTTTAACCATCCCAATTTGTCTCTAAAATACCCGACTTCTCCGTTTACGGAATTCATTATTTTGCACCATTCTTCTTCACCGTAAGTCTGATTTGAGTGAAAATAATGCCAAAACGATCGTGTGAAAAGTGGCTATATTATCCACTGATTAATTCTGATTTATGATCGATTGAAGGACAAAGAGTCAGAAGACAAAGGCTGTTTGCTCGTGGAATTGTATTCCTGTGTGAAAGCTTCGAAATAAGGTAAGGAGTGAGAGAGCGATTGAATTTATGAGTATAATATATTTTGAGATGAACGGGAAAACAGTATTTCCCAACGATTCATCCAGGGCTTGCTACGTACAGCAGTAGCCATTTGAGTGATAAATTGATTAATGTGAAAATATGGAAATTGCTAGATTAAAATTTGGAATAGAAATATTTATGAGGTGTTGATTGACTTAATTTTGTTAAATGTGTGTTATTTGATATTATCGTGATATTTGATTTATTTTCGTTAAATGTGTGATGTTTGGTATTACTGTGATATTTGATGTCGAATGAATTTTATGTATGTTTGATTAGATGAGTTTTGTGATGTGATAATAAAATATGGATGCATTGTGATGAGTTTATGTGATGATGATGATGTATGATTAATAATTGTAATGTTATAAATTTGTGATGAGGATATTGAAGTAACTCCATAATTGATGAAATGGTGATGATTCCAAATTGTGTTTGAGACTATGGTCTTAATGGAGTATCATAGGCCAACGAGGGGAGAAAATAAATATTGAGAATTTTTGAAGTGGAGATTATTTTGTCACCATATAGGTAGGGCCTGACAAGCCTAGTGATTCCGGGGAAGTACAACTGAATGAGTCTGATCGTGGCGGTCTGCTGTTGAGCCTTAGGGCAAGATTGTTAGACCTTGGAGGTATTCGGGTGGGGAATTCCTAGGTGACTTGGAGGTAGCACTCCAAATGTCGGGAGCTACCATGCAACACACGTTTACCTCGACTGTCGCGTATATGTGTCTCGGGTTGAGTTGAGCAGATCTATGAGGACAGGGCCAATTTGAATTGTCCGCCCACCAAGATGGTGGCATAGTATCAAGTCTCCTAACCAAGTACTTCAGAGTTAGAATGGTACCACATTGTGAAGTAGAGTCTAAGCTCATGCATAGCATTGCATCTTCTTGTGATTGTTTTGTTGTGATTAATATGTACCGTGTGCGATAATAATTTCTTTTAGATGATTTGATGTTATAGTGAAATATATTGGTTTCTCGTTAGTGATTTTGACTTTATAATGTGATGTTTCTTTTCTTGAAGAATGTTTGTACAATGATACAGTTTATTATGATTTATTGTGTGTTCTTCTTCCTTATATTATACTATAAACATTATTTCAAAACTCACCTCCTTCGTTGTTTGTGTTCGTCTGGCTTGGCCCTGCGTTTGCGAAATCGCAGTTATTACAGGTTAATGAGTCTTGAAGTTCAAATTTATGAGAAACTCCGCTCTGATAGGAAATACCGGGAATTAAGGGTTGTAATTTATATTTCACTTTCACTTGTTTAATTAGAAAAGATCTTTTGTATGAAAACCTTATATGTACTTGTAAGTTTTTGGAATTAAATCAAGAAATTATAGTTAAGTCAAGTTCATTGAGATTGCATTGTTTTAATTAAGGAATAAAGTTAAATTTTTACGTGTGTATTTAGCGGAACGTGATATCATAAATTAGTTATAAAAATTCTTATTTTCTTGAAAATATATTTTCTTTATCCGCTGCGAATTAAATAAAAAAAAAATCTAGTATAAATTATTTTATATGTTGTTTTGGGATTTAGGGTGTCACACAGTTCCTGATGGATTTGGTGCTTTTGTCTACCAAAAATATTGGGATATCATAAGTAAAGATGTCACAAATGCTATCAAGGAATTTTTCTCCTTAGGCTAGATTCTTCCCAATATGAATTCCAATACTATCATATTGATCCCTAAGACTCCAAATGCAGAAACAATGGAGCATTTCCGGCCTATTGCTCTTGCAACTTTCAAGTTCAAGATCCTGACAAAATTCATTGCTGATAGATTATCTCAAATTATGCCAACTATCATATCTCAAGAACAATGAGGCTTCATAAAAGGTAGGAAAATCACTGATTGTATTTGCATGACATTTGAGGGTATAAACAAGCTACATTAGAAAAGATTTTGATACGCTTGATTGGAATTTCATATTGAAGGTGTTAATAGCTTTTAGTTTTAGCTCAGTTTTATGTGGTTGGATTAGTTATATCTTACACTCAGTCAAACTATCAATATCTATCAATGGGAAGCCTGAAAGGTATTTCTCCTGTTAGAGAGGGGTCAGGCAAGGAAATCTCCTATCACCTTTGATTTTTTGCCTTGTTGAAGAAGTTCTCAGTAGAGGAATTACCAAGCTGGTCATTGAAGGAAATCTGGACGTTATTAAGGGGGCCATGGGAACTAATGTGACATCCAATATCCTATATGCAGATGGCACCATGATCTTCTGCAAGGGAAAGATTTCAAATATAGAAGATATTTTTACACTTTTCAACAGATATGCTGAAGCCTCTGATCAGTTTGTTAATCAACATAAGTCAACCATTTATGCTAGTGTCATCCATCAACCAAGACTAACTTCAATTGCCCAATTGTTAGGCTTTAGTATTGACTCTTTGCCCTTTACCTATCTAGGGCTTCCCATCTTTAAAGGAAAACCTAAAGAAATCTACTTACAACCAACTGATAGAATCAAAGCAAAGTTGTTTGCTTGGAAAGCTTCTCTTTTGTCTATCGCAGGAATAGCTCAATTAGTGAAAAGTGCAATACAAGATATGATGATTTATAGTTTCATTGTTTATTCTTGGCCTGCAAACCTAGTCAGGGATATTGAGAAATGGATGAGGAATTTTATTTGGAGTGGGGATGTCAATAGTAGGAGACTAGTTATTGTGGCTTGACACAAAGTTTGTTAACCAACATCATAAGGTGGCCTTGGGATTAGAGATTTGAGAGGAATCAACGAAGCTGCCTCTTTGAAGCTATGTTGGGACCTAATCCATTCTGAGATTCAATGTGCTATTTTTCTTAGCACTAGAGTTTTAAAAAATCTTAAACCAAATAGCTACCACATTTTCTCATCCATTTAGACAGGAATCAAAAGCAAGTTCCAAATAATTATTCAAAACAATAATTGGATGCTAGGAAATGGTGAGTCAATCTCATTTTGGAAATATCCTTGGTGTGGGCTTTACTTTTGTTGAATCTCTAAACATTCCCTTAAAGCTGCACCATTTATTACAAGCTAAAGTAAATGATTTATGTCCAACAATTAATGGATCATTCCAACCCATATTCTTTAAGCCTATCTAGCCTTACAAAGATTATTACAAAATGAGACCATTTCTATGAATCCAAAAAAAGTTGAGCTTTTGTGGAATCACTCAACCTCAGATCTCTTGTCTATGAAAGATGCATACCTCTACTACAAATCAATAGGTCAAAATATTTCATGGGCTAAATTGATTTAGAATAATGCTATTCCACCCTCAAAATCTCTTTCGACTTGGAGAACTATATATAATAGAATCCCCGTATATAATAACATGAGTGTTAGAGGTCTCAAACTTGCCTCCTTATGAAATCTATATAAGAAAAACATTGAAACCACATGTTATCTTTTTTGCCAGTGCAATTTTGCTCAATTGCTTTGGTCTTGGCTTGGATCACTTCTCAGATTAAAGATCAACACAACCACAATCGTTGAAATCTTGGAAACTTGCAGTAGAGGATGATCCCCTTAATGCAAAGTAGTAGCACTTTCTACTATTATTAATGTGCTTACTGTCATATGGTATTGCAGGAACCAAAACAGATTTGATAACAAAACTATCTCTTGGAAAACAACATCAAACATTGTCACCTCCAAGGTATCTCTTTCAAGAAATGGAAACAAAGCTCTACCTCTTCCATTAGAGAATTCACAATTCTTAAAGCCTTCAAGGTCAATATTCATCCTCCAAAACAGACTTATATGGCAGCTTCCCTTAATGTTGCTATTTTTTAGAATTCGGTATATGCATTGCAACGATGCGATCTCTTACCCCAATATTTTTTATATTATTATAATTAAAAACAAATAAGTCAATATAAAATTGTAATTAATCATTAAAATTACTACTTAATTGATTAAAATTAATAAAAAAAATACTTAAAAACTATAGAAATTGAATAAAAGTGTCAATAACATTTGAACAATTTTTTTTATTATGATAAGCGATTAGCTACAGTTTACATTTTCATGGTACTTAATTTTTAAAGCTCATTTCAGATCTAATACATACATTATTTGGACAATACTTCTTTAAAAATATAAAATAACTATAAATAAGAAATGAGATGTAAACAAATAATTCATATAATGAAAAATACTTATTTAATTTTAACGATCAATAAATTATATTTAAAACATATAAAATAACTATATGTATAAATAACAAAGTAAAAAAACAAAGACACAAAATTATGTCATTAATTTTAACGCTTAATGAATTACAATTAAAAAATGGAAGATAACTTCATACAATAATGACAGGACAAAAAAATGAGACGGTTTAATTATCATGAATGGTTTTTTAATTGATGTTTTCTATTGATTAAATTTTTCTATCAATATTTGTACATTCACTCTGTATTGATCTCAACTTGTGTTCGTGTGTGTTAATTCACTATATACTAGTATTTTAAAATCAAGATCTGATTCTTAGTAGGAAATAATTAGTGTAATAAATTGTAAATCTATTAACTCTTAATTATGAAATTAATAAAGTAGATTTTAAGCTTTTCGATTAATATAAATAAATTATTCAATGTATATAATTTTATTAAAGTCCATTTGGGTTCTAATGACTTTTGTAATGGACAAAAGGGAGTTTCTTAGTTATTAAGGCTCAGGACACAAGCATGAATTAATAGTAGTACTTTATTTTTCATGGTATTTATAATCATGCTTTGAAATTTGAATCCTAAAGTAGGAAATATATCTCAACATATAATTTCCTTTTGAGAGGAACAAATATTGTCCTGATTTCATCCACGAACAAATATTATCTCTAAAAATAAATCATATGTTGAATTATTCGATATATATTTTTGATTTGATCGGTAGGAAAAATGATAAATGTAAAACCCTTAAATTTAAAATTAAATTATGAAATTAATATTAAGTGTATTTTAGAGATATTTGTAAAATATTTAATATATATATATATATATATGTGTGTGTGTGTGAATATATATATATATATATGTGTGTGAATATATATATATATATAAATATTTATTTTGGAAGATGAATTAAAATTAGTGGATGAAGAGTAAATTAATTTAATTAAGAGTAATTAAATTATCGGACAGTTAATTAAGGGATTATCGGCTAATTGCGACGAAACCGGTTAAGTGCTGGAGGGTCCAGTAATATTTTAATATTATTTTTTATGAGGTGGCACCCACATATGCCTATATATAGGAGTGAGAAGGAAGAGCAAAGTCAGAAAACACTTCCTCCTCCATACTGCATGAAACAGTAACTGTATCCCTTCTTCATCCCGTTCTGATTTCTGTTTCACGTTCAAAAAAAAAAAAAGTTCCTCAAAAGTGAGATTACTTGGAAATCCAAGCACCGAAACACCAAGTGCCCAGAACGAAAGTTGTTCCTCTCCTCGTTACGGAGCTAGAGAACTCATTTTGGTAGCAGCAAACGCAAAACGGGAACTTTGCCGATTTTTGACGCATAAACGTGAACGGGAGCAGAAACGCAACAAGGGTAAGGGGCACCTTCCACTTTCTAGATTGCATTAGAGATCTAAATGCATACTGTTATGGCATTAATGATGTTTCATTATTGTTTTTGAAGAAAAATTGTTTTGCATGTCGTTTTGAAGGATGAAAAATGCATTCTATTGATGTTTTAAATGATTTGTGATGTTGTTGTGTTGGTTGATATATCAACGTTGTTCTGTTTATGTGGGAAAGATGGAAAATGCTTTGCATGTCATTTTGGGGATGATCAAAATGCATGTGTTGATAAAACTGTTGTGCATGTTGTTATAAAATGCGAAAAAATGCATTCTGTCGAGGTTTGATGATCTGTGATGTTTGCTGTTTTGACTGAATACATCATTGTTGTTATGTTTGTGTGGGAAAGCTGGAAAATGCTTTGCATGTTGTTTTGGTTGTGAAAGAATACTGGAAAATACTTTGCATGTTGTTTTGGGAATGCTCAAAATGCAAATGTTTGGAAATGCATGTTCTGTTTTTGAGTTTGACATTCTGTTTTGGGTGATTTAAGCAAAACTATGATGTTGTTCTGGTGTTGGTGATTTTGTTTCTGTTATGGTGAAATAGTCTAGTGATGATGATGGTTTAAAAAGAAAAGGATTTAAAATGGTGGAAGTGTTTTCTGGAAAATCGGTTGTTGATGAAAAATGTTGAGTTTTGGGGTTTCAAAAGAATGGTGATTTCATTTTGGTGTTGTGTTGGTTTTTCAAAGAAAAGAATTTGAAAACGTGTTGAAGTTTTCTGCAATTTTGCCACTGTATTCGCATCTGTATTCGACTACGACAGCCTCGTATTCGAATACAGAATGCAAATTTTTCACTGTTTTTGCCTCTGTATTCGAATACAAGGGAGCTGTATTCGAATACAGCTTGCTTTTTTTTTAAAAAAAAATTTCAGTTTTAAACAATGGTTTATGAACTTAAAGAGTTGGGAAAACATTGGGAAGGTTTGTGATGAATTAAAATGGTGTTTTTGAGAAGGTTTGGGGTGGTGATGATGAGGTTCTGGAGTTTTTTATTGATGCTGTGAAAAATGCTGAGTTTACATTGTTGTGGCCTCTGTATTCGAATACAAGGAAGCTGTATTCGAATACAGAGTGTTGATTCTGCACTGTTTTAGCTTCTGTATTCGAATACAAGGAAGCTGTTTTCGAATACATATTCGGTTTTTTCCAAAAAACTCAGTTTTAAACATGTGTTTATAAACTTTAAGAGTTGGGGAAAACATTGGGAAGACTTGTGATGAATTAAAATAGGGTTTTGAGATAGTGTGAAGTGGTAATGATGTGGTGCTTGAATATTTTTATTGATGTGATGATAATGAAATTAATTGTGTTGAGATATTTTGGGGAAATGATGGAAAGGCTGAATTTTACAGATGTTGCATACTGTTTTCAGTGAAGAGAAAACATTGCATGTTCATGCACTGCATAGTCAGGTGGTACCCGCGATGGGCCACAGAGTAATGCGTAAACGTGCTGATCTGTTGAGCGATTGCATGAGTGTTGGTCTGTTGAGCGACTGCACTGGTACTAGTCTGTTGAGCGACTGTACCCTGAAATGCGCAAAAACGTGCTGATTTGTTGAGCGATTGCACGAGTGCTGGTCTGTTGAGCGACTGCACTGGTACTAGTCTGTTGAGCGATTGTACCTTGGTATATGTAAAACGTGCTGGTCTGTTGAGCGATTGCACGAGTACTGGTCTATTGAGTGACTGCACTGGTGCTGATCTGTTGAGCGATTGCACCCTGGTCTTGAGGGCCGTTAAAGTCAAACATATTTAAATTGTGCTGGTCTGTGAGCGACTGCACCTTGGTAATTCCAAGAAGTTGAATACATGAGCATATACATATTGCATCGGGGTGATTGACTGGTGGGTCACGATTTGGATATATGTTGATGATTGGAAATTGATGTGTGTAAGTACTTTATAAAATCTGAATTTTTGATGAATGATTGTCATTGCTGAAGTGTTAGTCGTACTTACAACATGTTTTCCATATTAATTGGTTGTTGTTTGAAAAGGCATACATGTCATGAAATTTCAAAATGAGCATCCTTATTTATCATCATTGTTATATGATATGCCATGGATATGTTTGTTACTGTGATATAAATGCTATGTGTTAATTGTTATTTTCGGTCGGTGACCCTTTACTATTATTGTGGAAATTGGGCTTTTCCCTCAGATGCCCCCCAAACCCATGTCACCCGTGGGTCCCCAGACGACGGAAACGTTGCTCGATTTCATTGATCGTTATGTGCCTACTGCTTGGGTATACGACCCCATCTCAAGCAGGGCCACGTACACGAGGAGATTGAAGAGGACCTGTAGGACTAACGGAGTGGTGGACTATGTGGAGCACACATATGCGAGGACTGACTTTCCTGTGCCTTCCAGATTGGTATTGGAGGCGCACCAAATTTTTGAGGACGCGGAGGAGCCGACGAGAGGGGTTGAGACGGAGGCCACAGTAGGTGTGGTGACTCCTAACCCGATGACTGGAGGAGCGGCACATGATACAGAGGTGGAAGGGGAGAATCAAAGACCGACGCTAGTAGCAGATGATGTTCCCGGTCCATCTAGGACATCCGATGACTGTTTTGAGATTCCGGCACCGCCGAAGCGACCCCGATTGTATATTGATCTGACTTCAGAGGAGACTAATCCTTCCCTATATGATGAGGAAGAGGACGTTACGTCGAGGCGAGCTGCGGAGTCGGACGAGACTTGCATGGGCTGCGGAGGGAATCCCTGCTACTGTAGCTTTAGTGCATGATCAGTGTAGACTTTTGTATTGGGTCTTGATTTTCGGAGGATGTAATTTATTTTGGGAATTAATGTATGACTTTTCCGCTGTTTTCTTCCGCACTCTGATACTGTTTAGTGGGCCACATGCCGAGTGTTCTATTTTGAGATGATATGTCACTGATCTTTTGAAATGTATTAATGTTTATTATTAATTTCCAAAGATAAGTACTTAGTGATATTTATGATGAAATTATTTAATTACGTTCATCGATTAATTTACGACGTACTATTTTATGAAATGAATTAGTGAAAATTTTATTTTAATTCTTTTTGAATTAATTCTGAAAATTCTTTTATTTATTTATTTTAAAAAAAAGAAAAAAAAAATACACTCGCGCTGTGTTTTAAACTCGGGGTGTTACAATTGTGGTATCAGAGCATTTGGTTAAAGTTTTGGGTTAAAAGCTCTTATTAAATTATTAGTTTTGAGTCATTATCTGATCATGCATAGGAGCAAGTAGTTAAAGTGTCATGTCTTGTGTAAGTTGTGGTGTGACTGAAGTGATGATGGTTTTATAGGAAACAATGCCTCCAAGAAGAGACGACACTGCAAGAGCCAACGCCAGCCGGGAGGATAGGATGGCTGAAGCGATGAATAACATGGCTGCGTCTGTTGCTGCACAGACGGTTGCGAAGACTCAACGAGATCTAAAGAAGAGAGAAAGAGAGATTCGTGCTGCTGAATAAAGGGAACTAGAGGATTTTCGTCGTCATAATCCTCCAAAATTCAAGGGTGATGAGGGTCCAGAGAGAACGGACCAGTGGATTCAAGAGATGGAGAAAATCTTTGAAATGATTAATTGTCGAGCAGCGGTGAAAGTCAATTATGCTACCTATCTACTGATAGGGGATGCAGAGTATTGGTGGAGGAGTACAAGGCTACTGATGGGGTCAGCTCACGAGGAGGTGAACTGGGAGACGTTCAAAAAGAAGTTTTTGGACAAATACTTCCCGATGAGCACTAGAACCAAGTTGGGGGACGATTTCCTGAAATTGCACCAGGGAAACATGACGGTGGGGGAATATGCAGCTAAGTTTGAATCTCTATTAAGACATTTCAGATTTTTCCGGGAAGAAGTTGATGAACAGTTTATGTGCCATCGCTTCCAAAATAGACTGAAGTATGAGATTCAAGACTCGGTCTTACCATTAGGAATTCAACGTTTCCAAGTCTTAGTGGAGAAGTGTAGAGAGGTTGAAGATATGAAGAACAGGAGGGCCAACAGAGGAGAGAACTTTAATTCAAGAGGGCCTAGTCGGATGCACTATCAGAACAATAGAGGAAAGCAGGTTGCTAATCCGTATAACCGGCCACAAAACAACAATAAAGGCCAGAATCGGCCGAGAAATTAGAATTTTGGACAACAATTGGGACAAGGAATCCGATGTTACCGATGTGGGAGAGAGGGACATATTGCTACTGCTTGTACCACAAAGGATCTTATGTGTTTCAATTGCCATAAACTAAGACACGTGGCAAGGGATTGCCGGGTTCCGAAGGTGGAACCAACAGTGAACGCAACTAGGGTTACTCGTCCTATTGCTAGGGGACGCGTCTATCACATGGGTGCTGAAGTTGGGAGTCAAGCTCCAAATTTAATCCAGCAAGATTGTGAGATTGCATGTAACACACTAACTGCACTTTTTGATTCGGGGGCAACCCATTCTTTCATTGCTATGGACTGTGTGAATCGTTTGAAGTTATCTGTGTCTGCTTTACCTTTTAATTTGGTTGTTTCCACACCTGCTAAGACTTTGACCGTAAACTCTGTATGTTTACACTGTACTGTAACGATTCAGAATAGAGATTTCTTGGTTAATTTAATCTGTCTACCCCTACAATTACTTGAGATCATTCTCGGCATGGATTGGATGACGTATAATTACGTAGTCTTGGATTGCGCTCGAAAATTAGTTCTTTTCCCCGAACCTGGAGTCGTTTGGTATTTGGCTGCTAACAAACTCGAAGTATCTCTGAGAGAAGGAACTCAGGAATTTTTATCATTGGCTAACGTGGAGACTAAGATGGATGTGAACATAAAAGATGTGGTGTTAGTCAAAGAATATCCGGACGTATTTCCAACACAAATTCCAGGATTACCCCTGGTAAGAGAGGTGGAGTTCTTCATTGATTTGCACCCAGGAACTGGACCTATTTCAATTGCGCCGTATCGGATGTCGCCATTGGAATTAAGCGAGCTTAAGGGTCAAATTGAAGGTTTATTGGAGAAAGGATTTATCAGACCAAGTGTGTCGCCATGGGGAGCTCTGGTGTTGTTGGTTAAGAAGAAGGATGGAAGTTCGCGCTTATGTGTGGATTATAGGCAACTTAACAAGGTAACTATTAAGAATCGTTATCCTTTACCACACATCGATGATTTGATGGACCATTTGAGGGGAGCAGCGGTGTTTTCAAAGATCGATTTGAAGTCAGGATACCATCAGTTTCGGGTAAGAGAAGGAGATATTCAAAAGACTGCTTTTAGAACTCGTTACGGACATTACGAGTATCTCGTTATGCCATTTGGAGTTACGAATGCACCAGCAATTTTTATGGATTATATGAATAGGATCGTTAGCCCGTTTCTGGATAAATTCATTGTGGTGTTCATCAATGATATATTGGTTTATTCCAGAAGTGAGGAGGAACATGGAGAGAACCTGCGCCAAGTTCTTGAAGTTTTACGAGAGAAGCAATTGTACGCCAATTTGTCGAAGTGCGAGTTTTGGCTAGAGAAAGTGAACTTCTTGGGACATGTGATAACAAAAGAAGGAATCGTTGTGGATCCAGCAAACATCGAGACAATTCTTGCCTGGAAACAGCCTCAGACTATCACAGACATACATAGTTTTGTCGGACTGGCAGGATACTACAGGAGATTTATTGAAGGATTTGCTAAGATTGTAGCACCTTTGACACAACTCACCAGAAAGAATCAGCCGTTTGCATGGATGGAGAAGTGTGAGGAAAGTTTTCAGTTGCTTAAGGAAAAGTTGACAACTTCATCAGTATTGGTCTTGCCACAGCCAGAAGAACCATATGAGGTTTACTGTGATGCATCTCACCAAGGTATGGGATGTGTTTTGATGCAACACAAGAAAGTTGTAGCCTACGCCTCACGGCAGTTGAAAACTCACGAACGAAACTATCCTACTCATGATTTAGAGCTTGCTATAGTAGTATTTGCATTAAAGGTCTGGAGACACTACCTTTATGGATGCATGTTCACGGTATTCAGTGACCATAAAAGCTTGAAGTATCTGTTCGATCAGAAAGAATTGAACATGCGGCAGAGGAGATGGATGGAGACTCTCAAGGATTTTGATTTTTCAATGCAATACCACCCTGGAAAAGCCAATGTGGTGGCTGATGCATTGAGTCGGAAAAGTGTGTCAGTGTCTTCAATGATAATGGTCAGACAACAAGAGTTGTGGGAAGCATTTAGAGATCTACACTTGGACGTAGAGTTTGCACCAGGAATTTTAAAGTGTGGAATGATAACAATTTCGAGTGGTCTACTTGAGGAGATTGCGAACTTGCAAGATGACGCATTAATCCAAGAAAAGAGGAATCTGATAGTGCAAGGACAGACAACCGAGTTCAGGGTCGGACCAGATAATATTTTGAGATGTAATGGAAGAGTTTGTGTACCAGAAGTTGCAGATATAAGAACAATGATTTTGGAAGGCTCATAAGAACAAATTGAGTATTCATCCTGGAGCGACCAAGATGTACCAGGACTTAAGGCAGAATTACTGGTGGCCAGGAATGAAGAGGGACGTAGCGGAGTATGTATCGGCTTGTTTAACTTGTCAGAAAGCGAACGTGGAACATCAACGACCTGCTGGAATGTTGCAACCTTTGGATATACCATAATGGAAGTGGGATAGCATTTCCATGGATTTTATAACAGGATTGCCCAAGACAAGGAAAAAGAATGATTCGATTTAGGTCATAGTGGATCGATTAACAAAATCCGCACATTTCTTACCGATAAGGACCACTTATAAGGTAGATAAGCTGACGAAGATCTACATTGCTGAGATTGTGATATTACACGGAGTTCCATCGAGTATAGTATCGGATCGTGATCCAAAATTCACATCTCATTTTTGGGGAGCGCTGCATGAAGCTTTGGGAACGAAACTGAAATTGACTTCCGCTTACCATCCACAAACAGATGGACAGACTGAGAGAACAAACCAGTCCTTGGAAGATCTATTAAGAGCATGTGTGTTGGATGATAGAGGAAACTGGGATGAGGTATTGCCATTAATTGAGTTTACTTACAACAATAGTTTTCACGCAAGTATTGGAATGGCACCCTACGAGGCTTTGTATGGACGTAAGTGTCAGACGCCTTTATGCTGGTTTAAGGACGGAGAAAGTATGATTGTTGGACCTGAGATGGCGGAACAGACTACAGAGAAAATCAAGAGAATACAAGAGAAAATGAAGATTTCACCGGATCGTTGTAACACCCCGAGTTTAAAACACAGCGCGAGTGTATTTTTTTTTTAAATTAAATAAGTAATTAAAATGAGTTTTCCAAAATTAATGTCAAGGGAATTAAAATAAAGTTTTCATCAGTTCATTTCAAAAGAGAACACCCGGCCTGTAGCCACTAAATAGTTTCAGAGTGCGGAAGAATACAGCGGAAAAATCATTACATAAATTCCCAAAATACAATTACATTTCCCAAAACAGCAAGACCCTATACAAAAGTCTAGACTGATCATGCACTAAGCTACAGTAGCACGGTCTCCACCGTATCTCCTACAAGTCTCTTCTTCAGCCAGTTGTCTGCCCCTCTGCATCGTCCACGAATACTCCGTATGTGAAAAATCAGGGGAAACTAACAACGTTTCCGTCGTTAGTTTATCCGTCGGTAGGACGGGTTCGGGTAACATCTGAGGGCAAAGCTCAAAGTCCACAACATAATAGCAAGGGTCACCGATCGAAATTAACAATTAATCACATGGCATATATTTTACAGCAACAAATATATCCATGATATAACATATGATGATGAGGAAAATAATAATGCTCATTTGAAAATTAATGACATATATGCCTTTTCAAAAACAGCAGCTAATTATTATACAATATGTGGTAAGTACAAACAACACCTCAGCAAATCACAATCATTAATTCAGAAATTCAGATTCTGGAACAGTACTCACACACATTCAATTTGCCACTCATTCATCATATAATCAAACGTGACCCACCGGTCAATCCCTCAATGCAATATGTATATGCTTATGTGTACAATTTTCTTGGAATCACCAAGGTGCAGTCGCTCAACAGACCAGCACAAAATGTTTGACTTTAACGGCCCTCAAGACCAGGGTGCAATCGCTCAACAAATCAGCACCAGTGCAGACGCTCAACAGTCCAGCACTCGTGCAGTCGCTCAACAGACCAGCACGTTTGACATATACCAAGGTACAATCGCTCAATAGATCAGTACCTAGTGCAGACGCTCAACAGTCCAGCACTCGTGCAATAGCTCAACAGATCAACATGTGGCTGCGCATTTCAGGGTACAGACGCTCAACAGTCCAGTAACAGTGCAGTCGCTCAACAGACCAGCACTTATATACCAAGGTACAATCGCTCAACAGATCAGTACCTAGTGCAGACGCTCAACAGTCCAGCATTCATGCAATCGCTCAACAGATCAGCACGTGGTTGCGCATTACTCTGTGGCCCATCGCGGGTACCACTTGATTATGCAATGCATAAATATGCAGTGTTTCACTTCTCTAGAAATAGTATACAAAATCAGAAAATTCATGCTTTTCATCATGTTTATAATATCTCAGCACAGTCAGAATTATCATCATCACAATCATGATTAAACAGTCAAGTAATCATTAACACTTTGAAATGTTTTCCCAGACTTTTAAAATTCAATTACAGTATTTAAAACTGGGATTTTCTGGAATTTTACGAATCCGTATTCGCATACAGCTCCTCTGTATTCGAATACAGAAGCCAAAAACAATGTAGAATCACTCTCTATATTCGAATACAGCCCTCTGGTATTCGAATACAGAGGCAGTCTCAGTGCACAAAACAACATCTTTCATTACATCAGTAAAGTCTCAAAAGCTTCATCACCACCACTTCAAAATATCACCAAAAGTTCCATTTTAATTCCCCACAACAATCC
The DNA here is from genome assembly GCA_037974295.1 of Cicer cuneatum. Lineage (NCBI taxonomy): Eukaryota > Viridiplantae > Streptophyta > Magnoliopsida > Fabales > Fabaceae > Cicer > Cicer cuneatum. The sequence continues at coordinate 51,809,116 of JBBPBO010001984.1, forward strand.
CAACATTCCCCAAACACTCAGGGTTTACAAAACACTCTTAAAAACTTGGAATTTCTGAAAACTCGAATCTGTATTCGAATACAGACCCCTTGTATTCGAATACAGAAGCATAAAACTGCAATTTTAACATTTTGTATTCGAATACAGCATGCCTGTAGTCGAATACATAAGACAAAACCTTGAAAAATTCAACATTTTCTCCCAGATCATTAAAGGTTTTCAATACTTCATCCTCTCCTCTTCAAAATATTTCAAGAACTCCATTTAAAATCACTTTAACCCTTCTTAAGGTTTCTCAATACTTTAAAATGCATATCACAGTGTTTAAAACTTGATTTTCTGGAAAACACGAATCTGTATTCGAATAGAGCTTCCTTGTATTCGAATACATAAGCTAAAAACTGAGCTTCTGGAAAAACACGAATCTGTATTCGAATACAGACCCATTGTATTCGAATACAGAAGCTGAAACTAGATAAAATCTGCATTCTGTATTCGAATACAGCATGCCTGTAGTCGAATACAGATGCGAATACTGTGTTAAAATCCCACTTCTGTATTTGAATACGACATGGTCGTAGTCGAATACAGATGCTAAGTCAGAAGAAAAAATCCTTCTTCTGTATTCGAATACAGGGGCTCATATTCGAATACAAGTTTGAAAACTTAAGTAAAACAGAAACTTGACAGGTTGTAGTCGAATACACACATGTTGTATTCGAATACACCTTTGAAAACCAGTGAAATTTTCCTGAGATTTCAACCCTTTTCAAACTGTTTTCTTTTAAAAACAAACAACCAACATTTAAAACAGATTCAGCACTTTTTCCAGACAATACTTTCCTCATTAAAAATCCCTTTTCTTTTTAAATCATCAACATCATCAGAATGCATTTTAAAACAGAAACAGAATCAGAATGATCAACAACAAATCATCCAGACTTTCAAACCATCAGAACATCATACAGCATTTCAGCTTTCTCAATATCAGAATAACATGCAAGCATTTCAGCTTTCACAACACATCAGAATAACATGCAAGCATTTCAACTTTCAAAACACATCAGAAGAACATGCAAGCATTTCAGCTTTCACCACATCAGGATAACATGCAAGCATTTCAACTTTCACAACACATCAGAACAATATGCAAGCATTTCAGCTTTCACAACACATCAGAATAACATGCAGCATCACAGAGCAGCAAAATACAACAGAATGCATTTTTGCATTTCAAAACCATTTTAAAAACAGTTTTATGATCATGCATTTTTAAATCATGTTTGAAATAACATTCAAGACATTTTCCACTTTCCCACATAAACAACACAACTTTAGTGCATTCAGCTCAAACAGCCATCATCACAGAGCTTTTAAAACGTCAAAAATGCATTTTTCATTTCTTTCAAGCATCAGGCAAACAAGTTTCAAAACAGTAATGAAAACACTAGTAATGCCATGAAAGTTATGCACTTACAGCCCTAATGCAAATAGAAAGTGGAAGGTGCCCTTACCCTTGTTGCGTGTTCTGCTTCTGCTAAAGTGTATGCGTCAAAAACGGAAAAAACTCCCGCATGCGTTTGCTGCTACAAAACTGAGTTCTCTAGCTCCGTAATGATGTGGGGATTAACTTTAATGTTGGGGGTTTTCTGTTTTGATGCTTGGATTTTCAAGTAATGGTGTTTTTGAGGAACTTCCTCTTTTTCTCTTTGTAGTCGTGACTGGAAATGGGGAAGGCAGAAACAGCAAACAGAATGGGAGGGAAAATGGGGTACTGTTACATGCAGTATGGGCAGTGAGCAAGGAGGGATGGCGTTCTGATTTCACCATCCTTCTCACTCCTATTTATAGGCTTTTGTGGGGCCACCTCACCCAAAAATAATATTAAAATAATGTTGATTCCTTCAGCACTTAATTGCTTGCAATTAACCACTAATCCTCAATTAACTGCCCAATTAATTTAATTACTCGTAATTAAATTAATTTAATCTTCATCCAATAATTTTTTATTTCATCCTCCAAAATAAATATTTATATATATATATATATATATATATATATATATTCACTCAAACATACATATATTAAATATTTTACAAATATCCCCAAAAATACAATTAAAATTAATTCCATAACTTTAATTAAAAATTAAGGGTCTTACATTACTACCCCCCTTAAATTAGTTTCGTCCTCGAAACTACATATTAGTAAACAACTGAGGATATTGTTCCCTCATCTTACTCTCCAGTTCCCAAGTCGCGTCTCCAGTAGTCGGATTCCAAATCACTTTGACTAGTGGAACTTCCTTGTTCCTCAACTGTTTAATCTTCCTGTCTTCAATCCTTACAGGCAATACTTCAAAAGACAGGTTGTCCCTCAGCTAAATTCTATCTGGCTCGATCACATGTGACGGGTCTGCAATGTATTTCCTTAACTGCGACACATGAAATATGTCATGAATATTGGACAGTATTGGAGGTAAAGCAATCTGATAGGCCAATGGTCCAATACGCGTAGTAATCTGGTATGGTCCAATAAATTTCGGAGTCAACTTTCTTGACTTAATAGCTCTGCCAACACCAGTTGTAGGCGTAACCCTTAGAAATACATGATCACCCTGCTCAAATTCCAAAGGTCTGCGACGCTTGTCCGCATAACTCTTCTGACGATCTTCCAAAGCCTTCATTTTCTCTTGTATCCTCTTGATTTTCTCTGCGGTCTGTTCCACCATCTCAGGTCCAACAATCATGCTTTCTCCGTCCTTATACCACCATAAAGGCGTCTGACACTTGCGTCCATACAAAGCCTCGTAGGGTGCCATTCCAATACTTGCGTGAAAATTGTTGTTGTAAGTGAACTCAATCAATGGCAGCACCTCATCCTAGTTTCCTCTGTCATCCAACACACATGCTCTCAATAGATCTTCCAAGGACTGATTTGTTCTTTCAGTCTGTCCGTCTGTTTGTGGATGATAGGCTGAACTCAATTTCAGTTTCGTTCCCAAAGCTTCATGCAGTGCTCCCCAAAAATGAGATGTGAACTTTGGGTCACGGTCCGATACTATACTCGATGGCACTCCATGTAACCTCACAATCTCAGCGATGTAGATCTCTGTCAGCTTATCTACTTTATAAGTGGTCCTTACCGGTAGGAAATGTGCGGACTTCGTCAATTGATCCACTATTACCCAAATAGAATCATTGTTTTTCCTTGTCTTGGGCAGTCCTGTTATGAAATCCATGGAAATGTTGTCCCACTTCCATCCCGGTATGTCCAAAGGTTGCAGCATTCCAGCAAGTCGTTGATGTTCCACTTTCGCTTTCTGACAAGTCAAACAAGCTGATACGTATTCCACCACATCCCTCTTCATTCCTGGCCACCAGAAATTCTGTCTTAAGTCCTGGTACATCTTGGTCGCTCCAGGATGAATACTTAACTTACTCTTATGAGCCTCTTCCAAAATTGCTCTTCTCATTTCTGCAACTTCCGGTACACAAATTCTTCCATTACATCTCAGAATATTATCTGTTCCGACGCTAAACTCAGTTGTCTGTCCTTGCGCTATCAGATTCCTTTTTTCTTGGATCAATGCGTCATCTTGCAAGTTTGCAATCTCCTCCAGTAATCCACTCGAAACTGTTATCATTCCACACTTTAACATTCCTGATTAAGTCAAGAAAGTTGACTCCGAAATTTATTGGACCATACCATATTACTGCACAAATTGGACCAGTGGCTTATCGAATTGCTTTACCTCCTATACTGTCCAATATTCACGACGTATTTCACGTGTCGCAGTTAAGAAAATACATTTCGGATCTGTCACATGTGATCAAACCAGACACAATTCAACTGAAGGATAACCTGTCATTTGAAGTATTCCCTGTAAGGATTGAAGACATGAAGATTAAACAGTTGAGGAACAAGGAAGTCCCACTAGTCAAAGTGATTTGGAATCCGACTACGGGAGACGCAACTTGGGAACTGGAGAGTAAGATGAGGGAACAATATCCCCAGTTGTTCATCGACATGTAGTTTCGAGGACGAAACTAATTTAAGGGGGGTGGTAATGCAAGACCCTTAAATTTAAAATTAAATTATGGAATTAATATTAAGTGTATTTTGGGGATATTTGTAAAATATTTAATATATATATATGTGTGAATATATATATAAATATTTATTTTGGAAGATGAATTAAAATTAGTGGATGAAGAGTAAATTAATTTAATTACGAGTAATTAAATTATCGGGCAGTTAATTAAGGGATTATCGGCTAATTGCGACGAAACCAGTTAAGTGTTTGAGGGTCCAGCAATATTTTAATATTATTTTTGATGAGGTGGCACCCACATATGCCTATATATAGGAGTGAGAAGGAAGAGCAAAGTCAGAAAACACTTCCTCCTCCATACTGCATGAAACAGTAACCGTTGTTGAGACAAAATCTCTTTCAAATGGTTTTAATGATAACAAAATTAAATGATTATGATTCTTGTTAAGACTAATCTGTGCTCTTAAGTGTATTATTATTAGAAAACAAGTTGTTCTTCAAAAGAGATAAAATCTATGTCAATCCAACAAGTTTTCAAACTAGAGGATGGACTAGAGGATGGATCTTCAAAGAGAATGAACCAACTATTAGGCAAAATATTCAGAATCACGATAACATTGATTTGTTGCCATATGAAAAGTCAAATCAGTGTTAAATTTTGAAAGAAAAACAAAGTCAACTGAAGAAAAAGAAAGGCAGAGGATGAACATAGCAATTTGGAATATAAGAGATTGGACCTCTAGCTCTCTTCATAGGCTTATGATAAAAATGGTTTTACCTTTTCAACTGCACATAAAGGTTATACTAAACAAAGCCCAAAATAGAATTTGACATGCCTTGGAGAACGAAAAAGAAAAAGGACAGCTAAGATACGAACTTCTAGGAGGCTTGTATCTGCCATACGAGGATGGACTGTATTCTCATCCTCCTGCACTCAAACAAGACAAAAGACAACTGGATGGCATTTCTGTAATTCAGAATACTGGCCTTGACTTTTTGATTAATGTGCCCAACAAACATGAAGCACCAAAACACGTTGTTAGACCTTCTCACAACTCTATAAAAGGAATTGTGCACTTCTTCATTCAAACACACAACTACAAAGCATTCAAAGAAAAAGGCTAAGAGCTATCAAGTGTCATTCTTATCCTCTCTTTATACTTTCTATTGTATTACACTAGATCTTTGAAACATCCTTTTAGAAAGTGCTAGTAAAAAGAAACATCACAAACACCTTCAAACTATACTGTAATTTCTAAGTGAGTTACGCTTAGAAATAGTTGAAATCCGTGAAAAGATATTGTAAGCTTGGTGAAGCTCAAGAACACAAAAGCTGTAACTAACCTCTGTGAGAGGTTGACTGTTTTCTTAGTGAAATCTCACAAGTGTGTGAGGACTGGACGTAACCCGTTTTTGGGTGAACTAGTATAAAATTGTGTGTCATTTTCTAATCTCTCTCTCTCTCTTTTAAAAGTAATCTGTTCTTACTCATAGTTTGAATTTTCAACCTCTGACTTTCATCCTCTCGAAGAGGATAAAGCTTTAAAGCTTAAAAGAAATTTTTAAACTTCAAATATCTCTATTCAACCCCCCTTCTAGTGATATTCTAGCTACTTCAATTGGCATCAGAGCAAGGTTCTCTAGAAAACTACACCTAACAGTGTAAGAGAAAAAGATCAAAAGAAAAATGTCAAAAGCTAAGTATATTCCTGAAGGGGGATCATCCAGCAGACCTCCCTACTTCGATGGCACAGATTACTATCATTGGAAAGGAAAGTTGAGACTGTTTCTCATATCATAAGACAACAACATGTGGTCTGTGGTTGAGAATGGAAATCACGTCATTAGAATCTACAACACAGATTCATCCTCCGATGAAAAACCTCAAGCACAATGGACAGCCGAAGAAAATGCTAAGGTACTCTTAAACTCTAAAGCTCATTTATTTCTAACGTGTGCTTTGAGCAGGGAAGAATATGACTGAGTTGAAGAATGCCAAAGTGCTAAAGAACTATGGGACACTCTGAAAATCCATCATGAAGGATCAAGTCATGTTAAAGAGGCGAGGATTGACATGGGTGTTAGAGAATTCCAATTATTCGAAATGAAGGAAGAAGAAACTATTGATGAAATGTTCTCAAGGCTAACAATCATTCTAAATAACTTAAGATCTCTTGGAAAGAAATATTCTGTTCAAGAGAGGATAAGGAAAATTCTAAGGAGTTTACCAAAAGAATGGAGACCAATGGTGACGGCCATAACAGAAGCAACAAACTTGGCCACCATGACGTTAGAAGATCTGGTTGGGACTCTTAGAGCTCATGAACCATTGCTGCTTGCTGATAAACCAAACAAAAAAGGAAAAATGATTGCGTTAAAATCTAGCCAAACTGAAAGTACTTCCTCCAAGAAGAATAAAGTTGTCATAAAAAGAGAAAACTCAGAATATCCTCTATCTGATGAGGAGGATGAACTCGCTCTGATTTCTAGAAGAATTCAGAGGATGATAATTAGAAGAGGACAAGAAAAAAGGTCTCCTCAAAGAAAAAACTGACAAAAGTCAGATAACTTGTTTTGGATGCAACAAAGTGGGACATTACAAAACTGAATGTCCTCTAAACAAAAGAAACACAAGAAGATTTCAAAATAAAAATAAATCTATGATGGCCACCTGGGATGACAGCGATGGATCATCCTCCGAGCAAGACAAGGAAGAAGAAGCTAACCTCTGCCTTATGGCAAACTCAGATACTGATGAGGTAATCATTACTGAACTATGTCCCTCTTGTGAAAAATTAGAAATTGAATTTGACAATCTCTTAAATGACTCAAACACTTTATCTCATAAATGTGGTTTTCTTAAAAACCAACTTTATTAAATAAAGAAGTTAAATGAGGAACTCCAAGCTAAGAATGATAAATATCAAAAAATCATTATGGATTTGCAGGTATCTCATAGAAAATTGTCAGAACATAAAAATGTTTTGAACAAGAAAATTGTCAATATTCATCCTCCAGAAGAGGATTCAGAAAAGAGTGTTTTAAAAGTAAAGGTAGAAGAACTCAAAAAGGACATTACCAACTTTGTTAAATCCACTTAAACATTTCAAAATATTATGGGATCTCAATCTGGAATTTTTGACAAAGCTGGTATTGGATTTAAAAGTTCTCAAAAGCAAAAATTATACGAAAACTTCTTTCTACCAAATAAACAAGAGGACAGACCTAAATGCACCTTTTGCAAAACACATGGACATACTATCAAAGTTTGTCATGCTAAGAAAATGGCTGAAATTAACAAAAGAAAATGTTCATTTTGTGATAAGTATGGACACCATGATTCCATTTGCTACCATAAAAAGAAAATCCTTACAAGAGGACGAACTAACTACCAAGGACCCAATTCCATATGGGCACCTAAGTCACTCCTAAATTCTGACACAGGCATATCCTCTGATCAACAAAAGAAAGCCATGGTTCTTGGACAGTGGCTGCTCAAGGCATATGACAGGGGATAAGCATTGTTTCATTTCACAAGAAACAAAGGATGGAGGATCAGTCACATTTGGAAATAATGATAAAGCTCAAATAAAAGGTACAGGTATCATTGGTAAAAATAATTCTGCAAAAATTGAAAATGTTCAGTATGTAGATGGTTTAAAACATAACTTGCTAAGCATTAGCCAACTGAGTGATAGTGGATTTGAAGTTATTTTTAAACCCACTCTATGCGAGGTTAAACATTCATCCTCGGGTAGAGTTTTCTTCTCTGGTTTTCGAAAAAAGAATTTATATGTATTATATCTGGACGATTTGCCTACTGAATCTTGTTTTATTTCTCTTGAAAAAGATAAATGGATTTGGCACAAACGAGCCGGTCACACAAGCTTAAACACCATTTCTAAATTATCAAAATTGGAACTAGTCAAAGGTCTTCCAAAAATTGATTTTGAAAAAGACAAAGTGTGTGAAGCTTGTGCCAAAGGAAAACAAATCAAAAGTAGTTTTCATTCAAAAAATATTGTTTCAACAAATCGTCCTCTTGAACTTCTTCATATTGACCTCTTTGGTCCCATTAAAACTCCAAGTCTTAGTGGAAAAAGGTATGGATTTGTGATAGTTGATGACTTCTCACGATTTACATGGGTTTTATTTTTAAAACATAAACATGAAGCTTTTGATGCATTTCAATATTTGTGTAAAAGAATTCAAAATGAAAAAGCAACTAAAATTATTTCTGTGAGAAGTGACCATGGAGGTGAGTTTGAAAATGAGTCTTTTAAAATATTTTTTGATGAAAACGGTATTTCCCATAATTTTTCCTGTCCAAGAACTCCTCAACAAAATGGAGTTGTTGAAAGGAAAAATTGAACTCAACAAGAAATGGCTAGAACTATTTTGAATGAAGCCAACATTAAAAATACTTTTGGGTTGAAGCCATTAACACAGCTTGCTATGTTTTAAACCGTGTATCCATCAGAAAAATTTTAAATAAAACTCCTTATGAACTTTGGAAAGGTAGAAAACCAAATATTTCTTATTTTCATATTTTTGGTTGTTATTGCTACATACTAAATAATAAAGATAATTTGGGATAGTTTGATCCAAAATCCGATAAAGGTATATTTTTAGGATACTCCACATCGTCAAAAGGTTATAGAATTTATAATCTTAGGACTCAAACTGTGGAGGAGTCCATGCATGTTATTTTTGATGACTTGTGTCTAGAAAATTTGGATAAAATAGAAGAAGATGAACATTCATCCTCTAAAGTACACAATCCAAACGAAGAGGACGATTCTGATCCATCCTCACAGCAGCCTCCAAGAGGATAGAAGGTAGCAACGCATCATCCTCTTGATCTGATTATTGGGGATACGGCAGATGGGGTGAGGACCAGACAATCCTTTGCAAATAACATGGCCATGATATCACAAGTTGAACCAAAAAATATTGACAAGCAATATGCGAAAAATCATGGGTAGAAGCCATGATGGAGGAACTATCACAATTTGAAAGAAATAAAGTTTGGGATCTTGTGCCCCATCCTCTAGACAAATCCATCATTGGAACAAAATGGATCTTTAGAAACAAATTAAATGAAGATGGAGAGGTCATTAGGAATAAAGCAAGACTAGTGGCTCAAGGGTACAAACAACAAGAAGGAATAGATTATGATGAAACATTCGCTCCGGTTGCTAGACTTGAAGCTATTAGAATCCTCCTAGCTTATGCTACTCATAAAGGTATCGAATTGTTTCAAATGCATGTAAAAAGTTCCTTTTTGAATAGTTTCTTAAATGAGGAGGTTTATGTTCACCAACCTCCTGGTTTTGTAGATGAGAAAAAACCTAATCATGTTTTCAAACTCTCTAAAGCTCTTTATGGATTAAAACAAGCTCCTCGAGCTTGGTATGAGAGGTTAAACTCATTTTTAAAAGAAAATGGTTTTTCAATAGGACAGATTGACACCACACTCTTTAAGAAAACTCTTAAAGAGGATCTGTTGATTGTGCAAATATATGTTGATGATATAATCTTTGGATCCACAAATGAAAAAATGTGTGAAGATTTCTCTAATCTCATGCAAAGCGAGTTTGAGATGAGCATGATGGGGAAACTGAAATTTTTTTTGGGGTTACAAATTAAACAAATGAAGGTTGGCATCTTTATTTCCCAAGAAAAATACACCAAAGATCTTCTGAAAAAATACAACATGGATTCAGCAAAACCCATGGGGACCCCTATGCATCCATCCTCCATGTTGCATAAAGATGATGAAGGAACCTCCACATCTGAAAAGGAGTACCGAGGGATGATTGGATCCTTACTATATTTAACTGCAAGCAGACCTGACATTGTGTTTACTGTTGGACTTTGTGCAAGATTCTAGTCCTCTCCAAAGGAATCTCATCGTATAGCTGTAAAAAGAATTTTCAGATATCTGATTGGTACCACTGATGTTGGAATTTGGTATAAACAGAGTTCAAACCTTGACCTCTTGGCATACTGTGATGCTGACTATGCAGGAGAGAAAGAGCACTAGTGGAACATGTCAATTTCTTGGGGAGTCTCTCATGAGTTGGTCATGCAAAAAACAAAGCACAATTGCTCTATCAACCACAGAGGCAGAATACGTGTCAGCTGCCCAATGTTGTTCACAAATACTTTGGGTAAGAAATCAATTGGAGGACTATTCACTAAGGTACCCTAAAATTCCCATCTTCTGTGATAATACAAGTGCCATAAATCTTTCAAAAAATCTCATACAACATTCTCGATCCAAGCATATCGAAATTAAACATCATTTCATACGAGATCATGTTCAGAAGGGAGATATTGAGCTAATTTTCATTGAAACTGAAAAACAATTAGCTGATATTTTTACCAAACCTCTTCAGCAGGACAGATTCAAAAATATTGTGGAGAACCTCTCCATCATAAGTCTGTCCAAAATTCTTTAATTTTTTTTTTGTTTATGTCTTATTGTTTATTTTTAAATTCTTTATTAATTTTTAAATGTTGGACTTGGAAAAATCACTGTGCATCTAAAGGTATCACGAGAGGATCATTCATTAAAAAGGAAATAAGTTTGGTCCCTTTCAAACTCCTAATTCTGTCAAACCACCCTTTTTGGTCAAAATTTGAATTACTTAGTCCAAATTAATTCTGCAAGTTTCAAAACAAAAATTTTTTTTTCTTTTTTGGTGAAAAGGCTCAGAGTCAAAAAACTGCCGCGCACGTTTCCCCTCTATGTGCAGTTTTCCAGCCAAACTCCTTGGCTTCCGTCATGCATTAAATGCTGACGGCTGAAAAGTAACTCCTCCTGTCACACGCGCGGCCTAGTCATCAGCCTACCTCATCATCTCCTCACGTCCAATCCAAACTGATGTAACCTCTCTCTCCCCAATATTCCTTCCGTCTTCTCTTCATCAAATCGTGAAAACATCTTTCCCTTGAAAACAAAAATCCCTTCATCTTTCTCTTTCAAAAACCTCAGCAAAATTTTTTTCCTCATGGCCCGCACTATGTTTTCTGCAAAATGAAAATTCGTTGAACATCACTCTGAAGAAGAATACGATAATTATTCAAGCACCAACGAGGAGGATGAAGAAATCCTTCAACCCGAACCAATGACTACCATACATCCTCCTCTCCATTCAGCCACAATCCCTAACATTGCCTCAACTCCTCCTCACTTAAAACGGACCCATTCTTTTTCATCAAAAACCTCCATATCTGCTCCTGTTCGACGATCATCCAGAATCATGTCTGGAATCCTCTCCTCCAGAAAACCAACAAAACAAGATAACACCATTCATGTGATTGACTCTGATGATTCAGAGAAAACCTTATCTGCTGACTTCATTCCTCAACCACCTCCCAGTAACACTTCATCTCCTAAAAACTCGTCCATCAAAAAACCCTATTCCAAACCCGCATCCAAACCACAATCTGCTTCCACTGGCTCTTTATTTAAAACTCCAGCTTTGGAGAAAGTCTATCTCTCTACATGGCACGACAAATCTGTCGTAAATGGAAAGTTTATTGATTTTTCTGACCTAAGGAAAGGAGGCTTCAACATTGAGGATGTCTTTGATCAGATTGGCTAGACCTCCGTTTTAAAAATTAATGAACCTCAATATCCTCGCCTTGTGCGAGCATTCTATGCTGCGGCAACTGGGTCCAAAGGCGATACTGGGTTCAGTATTGTTCTTAAAGGTGTGCATATGGAGATTAATCCTACCTCCTTATGTCACATACTGGACATTCCAAATGAAGGCTCTCTGTGCTTCTCTGAAAAATGGTACTCTCAGTGCCATGTCTCCAGAACTGTTGTGCTTCAAAATTCACTCATTCACTCCCCTAAGCCTCAAGTGGCCTCTAATCTCCAGCCCTTATGTAGAATTCTTCATAACATCTATGTTCATTCCATTGTTCCAAGGGCAGCAAGTTTTGAAAAAGTCACTGAACTCGATCTCCTACTCATCCATCACCTCACAACAGGTACTCCTCTACATTTGGGGAATATTATTTTCAACTTCATGCTAAATGCTGCCACTTTGGGACGATCTGCCCCCTATGGGAAGCTCCTGACAAAAAATTTTAAATTTTTTAAATTGTCTCTTGAGGACGAACCCTATGTCCTCTTCAACAACAGTTTCTCTATGCGCAATGTCAAACAGATGAAGCTCAAACCTGTAGATATGCCTTCCTCCACCAAAATATCCATTCCTTCAAAAAACAAATCATCCAAAGCTCCACCATCCAAAAAGTCGAAAAAAACACAAAAAATCTACTCCTACTACTCACAAATTCCAACAGAACCAACCCATCCTCCTACTAATGATACTATGTCTCCTAATCTGGACCCTGTTATCAATGCTGATCGAACTCCATCTCCTCCATGTGATTTTGACATTCCATGTCCCACTCACTCTTCACCCCTGACTGTAATTCCATCCACATTAGACTTTGTCACTAATGCCACCGAGCCACCAAAGGATGCTCCCCTTCAGCTAATGGAGGATGGTGCCGAGCTTTATCATGATCTAATTATGCATCATCACACATTCTCCCCACGGATTCCAAATGAAGAAGAGCTTGCTGGTATGAATTTAGCTGACCCAGTCACAATTAACTCATCCTCTCCACTACCGCCTCATGAAAACTTGCCCACAAGTACTCCTTCTGTTCCTACTTCTAACATTATTGGTTCATCTCACTTTAATCCTCTTGCTGGTGAGTCCTCTCAACCTCCTCCCGAGGTTCCAGGTCATTTTAACTCTACCCACTCCTTCTTGGCAACATCTAATGTTCCCAAAGAAGATTGCTCAAGCCACAAGAAGAAAGAGCGCAGAGATCAAAAGCAAATGAAAATGTTGAAAAAGATTCACAAGAATCAAAAGAAGATGTTTGAAAGCTTCACAAATTTTCAACATCAGCTAACTCATTTTGGCCTCATTCTCAACTGGATCACCAACCATTTCATTCCTACCATTCTCCCAGGAGACCGTCCTCCGGTTCCACAAGCCCAACCACCTCCGAATGATGCATCTCACCCTTCCACCTCCTCCTCAGATGACTCATCACCATCTACCTAATCTTCCTCCAGCGGTATGCCCTCCTCTTTTTGTTGCTGCCTAAATTCAGGGGGAGCAAGATTATGAAGACTTTAGCTTGTTTTAAAATTGCAATTTCTTGGTTTTGTTAAAAACATTCTGCCTATTGTCTGTAATAACTTTGACATATGTTCGTTATAACTTTTTGAATCATGCCATCTAATTATTTGTCAAATTGAAAGTTAGCTCATTACCAAAAATTTTCAAAAGTTTTTTACAAAAATACTCGAAAAAGAAATTGTTTAAATCATTACTTATAATATTGAGGGGGAGCTTATATTCAGATCTATCAAACTCTATCATAATCTAAAAAGAATTTTGTCATCATCAAAAAGGGGGAGATTGTTGAGACAAAATCTCTTTCAAATGATTTTAATGATAACAAAATTAAATGATTATGATTCTTGTTCAGACTAATCTGTGCTCTTGAGTGTATTATTATTAGAAAACAGGTTGTTTTTCAAAAGAGATAAAATCTATGTCAATCCAACAAGTTTTCAAACTGGAGGATGGACTAGAGGATGGATCTTCAAAGAGGATGAACCAACTATTAGGCAAAATATTCAGAATCACGATAACATTGATTTGTTGCCATATGAAAAGTCAAATCAGTGTTAAAGTTTGAAAGAAAAACAAAGTCAACTGAAGAAAAAGAAAGGTAGAGGATGAACATAGAAATTTGGAATATAGGAGATTGGACCTCTAGCTCTCTTCATAGGCTTATGATAAAAATGGTTTTAGCTTTTCAACTGCACATAAAGGTTATACTAAACAAAGCCCAAAATAGAATCTGACATGCCTTGGAGAACGAAAAAGAAAAAGGACAGCTAGGACACGAACTTCTAGGAGGCTTGTATCTGCCATACGAGGATGGACTGTATTCTCATCCTCCTGCACTCAAACAAGACAAAAGACAACTGGATGGCATTTTTGTAATTCAGAATATTGGCCTTGACTTTTTGATTAATGTGTCCAACGGACATGAAGCACCAAAACACATTGTTAGACCTTCTTACAACTCTATAAAAGGAATGGTGCACTTCTTCATTTAAACACACAACTACAAAGCATTCAAAGAAAAAGGCTAAGAGCTATCAAGTGTCATTCTCATCCTCTCTTTATACTTTCAAATTGTATTACACTAGATCTTTGAAACATCCTTTTAGAAAGTGCTAGTAAAGAGAAACATCACAAACACCTTCAATCTATACTGTAATTTCTAAGTGAGTTACACTTAGAAATAGTTGAAATCCGTGAAAAGATATTGTAAGCTTGGTGAAGCTCAAGAACACAAAAGCTGTAACTAACCTCTGTGAGAGGTTGACTGTTTTCTTAATGAAATCTCACAAGTGTGTGAGGACTGGACATAACCCGTTTTTGGGTGAACCAGTATAAAATTGTGTGTGTCATTTTCTAATCTCTCTCTCTCTTTTAAAAGTAATATGTTCTTACTCATAGTTTGAATTTCCAACCTCTGACTTTCATCCTCTCGAAGAGGATAAAGCTTTAAAACTTAAAAGATATTTTTAAACTTCAAATATCTCTATTCAACCCCCCTTCTAGTGATATTCTAGCTACTTCAACCGTATCCCTTCTTCATCCCATTCTGATTTCTGTTTCACATTAAAAAGAAAAGAGAGTTCCTCAAAAGTGAGATTACTTGGAAATCCAAGCACCGAAACACCAAGTGCCTAGAACGAAAGTTGTTCCTTTCCTCGTTACGGAGCTAGAGAACTCATTTTGGTAGCAGCAAACGCAAAACGGGAACTTCACCGATTTTTGACGCATAAACGTGAACGGGAGCAGAAACGCAACAGCGGTAAGGGGCACCTTCCACTTTCTAGATTGCATTAGGGCTGTAAATGCATACTGTTATGGCATTAATGATGTTTCATTATTGTTTTTGAAGAAAAACTTTTTTTCATGTCGTTTTGAAGGATGAAAAATGCATTCTGTTGATGTTTTAAATGATCTGTGATGTTGCTGTGTTGGTTGATATATCAACGTTGTTCTGTCGAGGTTTGATGATCTGTGATGTTTGTTGTTTTGACTGAATACATCAATGTTGTTCTGTTTGTGTGGGAAAGCTGGAAAATGCTTTGCATGTTGTTTTGGTTGTGAAAGAATACTGGAAAATACTTTGCATGTTGTTTTGGGAATGCTCAACATGCAAATGTTTGGAAATGCATGTTCTGTTTTTGAGTTTGACATTCTGTTTTTGGTGATTTAAGCAAAACTGTGATGTTGTTCTGGTGTTGGTGATTCTGTTTCTGTTATGGTGAAATAGTCTAGTGATGATGATGGTTTAAAAAGAAAAGGATTTAAAATGGTGGAAGTGTTTTCTGGAAAATCGGTTGTTGATGAAAAATGTTGAGTTTTGGGGTTTCAAAAGAATCGTGTTTTCATTTTGGTGTTGTGTTGGTTTTTCAAAGAAAAGAATTTGAAAACGTGTTGAAGTTTTCTGTGAAATTTCACTGAATTAGAAGGTGTATTCGAATACGGCATGAGTGTATTCGAATACAGCCTGCCAAGCTTGTTTTACTCAAATTTTCGAACTTGTATTCGAATACGGGCCTCTGTATTCGAATACAGATGAAGGAATTTTGCTTCTGACTTAGCCTCTGTATTCGGCTATGACCCTGTCGTATTCGAATACAGGACTGCAATTTTTGCCACTGTATTCGACTACGACAGCCTCGTATTCGAATACAGAATACTGATTTTTCACTGTTTTTGCCTTTGTATTCGAATACATCTTGCTTTTTTTTTATAAAAATTTCAGTTTTAAACAATGGTTTATGAACTTAAAGAGTTGGGAAAACATTGGGAAGGTTTGTGATGAATTAAAATGGTGTTTTTGAGATGGTTTGTGGTGGTGATGATGAGGTACTTGAATATTTTTATTGATGTGATGATAATGAAATTAATTGTGTTGAGATATTTTGGGGAAATGATGGAAAGGCTGAATTTTACTAGTGTTGCATATTGTTTTCAGTGAAGAGAAAATATTGCATGTTCATGCACTGCATAGTCAGGTGGTACCCGCGATAGGCCACAGAGTAATGCGTAAATGTGCTAATCTGTTGAGCGATTGCACGAGTGCTAGTCTGTTGAGCGACTGCACTGGTACTGGTCTGTTGAGCGACTGTACCCTGAAATGCGTAAAAACGTGCTGATCTGTTGAGTGATTACACGAGTGCTGGTCTGTTGAGCGACTGCACTGGTACTGGTCTGTTGAGCGATTGTACCTTGGTATATGTAAAACGTGCTGGTCTGTTGAGCGATTGCACGAGTACTGGTCTATTGAGCGATTGCACTGGTGCTGATCTGTTGAGCGATTGCACCCTGGTCTTGAGGGCCGTTAAAGTCAAACATATTTAAATTGTGCTGGTCTGTGAGCGACTGCACCTTGGTAATTCCAAGAAGTTGAATACATGAGCATATACATATTGCATCGGGGTGATCGGTGGGTCACGATTTGGATATATGTTGATGATTGGAAATTGATGTGTGTAAGTACTTTATAAAATCTAAATTTCTGATGAATGATTGTGATTGCTGAAGTGTTAGTCGTACTTACAACATGTTTTCCATATTAATTGGTTGCTGTTTGAAAAGGCATACATGTCATGAAATTTCAAAATGAGCATCCTTATTTATCATCATTGTTATATGATATGCCATGGATATGTTTGTTACTGTGATATAAATGCTATGTGTTAATTGTTAATTTCGGTCAGTGACCCTTTACTATTATTGTGGAAATTGGGCTTTGCCCTCAGATGCCCCCAAACCCATGTCACCCGTGGGTCCCCAGACGACGGAAACGTCGCTCGATTTCATTGATCGTTCTGTGCCTACTGCTTGGGTATACGACCTCATCTCAAGCACGGCCACGTACACGGGGAGATTGAAGAAGACCTGTAGGACTAACGGAGTGGTGGACTATGTGGAGCACAGATATGCGAGGATTGACTTTCCTGTGCCTTCCAGATTGGTATTGGAGGCGCACAGAATTTTTGAGGATGCGGAGGAGCCGACGAGAGGGGTTGAGACGGAGGCCACAGTAGGTGTGGTGACTCCTAACCCGATGACTGGAGGAGCAGCACATGATACAGAGGTGGAAGGGGAGAATCAAAGACCAACGCTAGTAGCAGATGATGTTCCAGGTCCATCTAGGACATCCGATGACTGTTTTGAGATTTCGGCACCGCCGAAGCGACCCCGATTGTATATTGATCTGACTTCGGAGGAGACTGATCCTTCCCTATATGATGAGGAAGAGGACGTTACGTCGAGGCGAGTTGCGGAGTCGGACGAGACTTGCATGGGCTGCGGAGGGAATCCCTGCTACTGTAGCTTTAGTGCATGATCAGTGTAGACTTTTGTATAGGGTCTTGATTTTCGGAGGATGTAATTTATTTTGGGAATTAATGTATGACTTTTCCGCTGTTTTCTTCCGCACTCTGATACTGTTTAGTGGGCCACATGTCGAGTGTTCTATTTTGAGATGATATGACACTGATCTTTTGAAATGTATTAATGTTTATTATTAATTTCCATAGATAAGTACTTAGTGATATTTATGATGAAATTATTTAATTACGTTCATCGATTAATTTACGACGTACTATTTTATGAAATAAATTAGTGAAAATTTTATTTTAATTCTTTTTGAATTAATTCTGAAAATTCTTTTATTTATTTATTTTTAAAAAAAGAAAAAAAAATACACTCGCGCTGTGTTTTAAACTCGGGGTGTTACAATAAATATTATCATAAATTTACATATAATTGTGAGATATAATTGTGAGATATCAAATTCGAATCTGAAACAAAATATTCAACTTAATAATATCGACGTTAAAATATTGTCAATAATTTTGAAATATCCTAAATTTGCAATAAAATATTATCAATGAACAAACATTATCCGTAAAATATGTTCTTAAAATGCTTTAATAATGTAAATGCTTAATTTTCCTATAATTTCTATAGTGATTTTACATTGTTTTGAAATTTTGAATTTCTTATATAATTTTTAGCTTTAAGTCAACATTATTTTATAACATTTAAAGCTGCATTAAAACAATTAATAGCTAGTTTTTTTTTATCTATATTTTTTGTTGAAGGTTGTCAGTATTTAATAATCAATAAATATATAAAAAATAGGAGATCACTATATGTACATATAAAAAAAATAGGATATCAAATTTATAATTTGCATATGACATTCAAATTTTTTAAACAATTGTTGAATTCAATATCTATCTTTTTATTACTAGACCACATAATTGGAGTTGAAAACCTAATTATTTTAGAAATGAGTACAATTAAATTTATTTATGTATATAAATTTTGGGACATTCAACAAAACTAAAGAATACGTTAGAACTTCAATTGTGTTACTGAAACACAACATTTGATAGTGACACAGTATATGGTGTACTGTTATTTGTTTTCTTTTTAATGAATACGTTAGAACTTCAATTGTGTTACTGAAACACAACATTTGATAGTGACACAGTATATGGTGTACTGTTATTTGTTTTCTTTTTAATGAGGTATATTTTTAATGGACATTCAAATGGTAGTGCTATGAATATTTATGTTAGAGGATGTCCAAGTTACTAAAGTCTTCCACATTCCTTATCTATAACTTGATTAAAGATTTTGGTCGCTTAAGTTAATGTGCTCTTAATATTTAAGTCGATGATATATTATGTTAGACCGTTAGTATAGTTGTAACGTATAACACTAATGTCTTATAAATATGACTCTTGTATAATTGAGATTTTACATTCATTGAAGAACATAATACAAAAATTATCTCTTTTTCTATTCTCTCTCTTCTATATTTTTCTATAGTTTCAGTTAATTTTATAACAATTGTTTTATGCTTCACGACACGTTTGGTCAGCCTTGCTTTAGGCCTTGTAACAATTTGCATTTTGGTGGTTAATGACTTAATACTCTAAAATAAAATATAAATAAAATAGTAATTGAAAAGTTGATGTATTTAATTTTAATTTTTAATCAAATACATCAACTTTTTAGCTAACTTTATTTCATTTCGAAGGGAGTACATTTAAATATTTAATGAAGTATTCAAAATAATTAATGATATAAATTTATATGTGTCACAAAAAGATGTCTCAATTATTAAAAAGTTTAAAAAAATTATTAAAAAGAAAAATATTCATCTTATAAATACGGTAAATAATATATATGATGTTCGATATTGTGTCAAACTTGTAAGTTGAAATAACATTTTAGTTAAAATATATTCAAACCGAGCAGAGAAGGGAAAATATCTTGAACAATCGTATTAGATTGTTTCACAATTTAATAGTAAATTATGTATCCTAATTTAAAATGAGAATCGCATCTCAATAAAAATTGTTCCTCTATTATCGGTGATACTCTTTGAGTTAGTTTTTTTATTAACTCATTTACGTCACCATTCATTTATTATATATTAAAAATTGACTAAATTAATAGTATTTGTATATTTGTTTATTGATTTTAGTTTTCAATAATTATATAAATTATTTTTATAATTAAAAATCATAACAAATCAAAATTAAAAGAAATTCAAAATATAAAATTTAAAAGGTTTAACAGTTTTAAATATATAATCTAATTACATTGATTTATTAAAATCACATCATTTAACTATTGATTAATTAATTTGATAGTATTAAAATATTTCGATCTAGATATCAAATAACAAATTTCATGCTATTCAATTTGACATTTTTGTACGGACAATAAATAACCAAAACTAATCTATCAAGAAAAGATTGCACACAAATCTTTGAACATGCGTTAAATCTTTGTATTAAATTTGTGGTTAAATAGTATATGTGATTTCTTAATTTAATTTCAGTTAACGTTTTAATTTTTTATCTTTTTTTTTTCTAATTTAGTCATTTATTTTAATTTTAAGTGACAATTTGATCTTTTATTTTTTAAAATATCAACAATGTTATCTTTTTTTTACAAAAATTCATCAAAATTTTCAAACAAAACCCATAAAATTAATTATATTCTTTAATATAATACAAATTTCATCAAATTTAAAACTCAAATTTTCAAATAAACTCATATTTCCATCTCTAACAACATCAAATAAAGAATGAAAATATGAGTTTATTTGAAGATTTGAGTTACAAATTTGATGAAATTTGTATTATATTAGAATATATAATTAATTTTATGAGTTTTGATTGAAAATTTTGATGAATTTTTGTAAAAAAATGATAATATTGTTGACATTTTAAAACATAAAAGATCACATTGTCATTTAAAATTAAAATAAAGGATTAAATCAAAAAGAAAAAAAATAAAAAACTAAACCTTTAACTGAAATTAAGTTAAAAGACGACACTATTTAGCCTAAATTTATTTACACCTATAAGATAATTTTATTTCCACGTACATTCAATTAACTTGCTCCATAAAAATTTTGTTCGAGATATTTTAAAAAAGTAACTTAATAAAGTGACATTCATGTATGAATAAAAAAATTTTATACCATCGGTATATAGAAATTAACTTCTTTCATTACCAGAAATTCTTTTAAAAAGGGAATTGTCTTAATCCTTAGCAATATATTTAAAAATATCCAAAGGATTTATTTTATTTTGTTTGCAACGCTCTGAACTTATATCATATTCACTTTGATATTTTTAGAAAAATATCTTTATACATATTCATCCGCGTGAATAACAAATTTAATATTGTCCCTCTGTACTCTCACTTTTAATTAAAAATAACAAATAAATAAAATGCATTAAAAATCCAATTAAAAAATATTTAAAACTTATCAAAAATTAATTTTTTTATTAATAAAAAATAATATTATTATAAACTTATTAATTACAATGAATCTTTTTGACCAAATATTAATTACAATGAATAATATTACATTTAATATTAATTAAATTTAGTTTTTGAGTAGGTTGGCGTTTTTGTTATACCGCGTAGCCTTTTTGTCACGTCCTTTTTATCTTGTCTATAAAAAGTTAAAATAAACTTTGTTTTGTTCACTCGATTTCAAGTTTCAACAATTATTCCTTCACTCTGTTTTTTATTTTTATTTTTTGCTGTGAAAAAATGGCAGGAAAAATACTATCAAAGATGAGTTCACTCTCAATCTCTAAAACTGAGGCAGATGCATCATCATCTTCAATGGTCTCGCTTATAACAGCTGACGGCGTCGTTTTCAAAATAGAACATCTCATTGCAAAAGAAATGGAAACCGTTCAATCTTTCATCGACGAAACATCGTACGCAACTTCAGCCATTCCTCTTCCCAACGTCTACAGCGATCAGCTTCATTTGATAATCGAATATTGCAGAAAGCAAATCTCCGGGAAGATCACCAAAGAGTACCAAGCCGAGTTCGTGAAAGAGATGAACAATGAAGAGGTGAAAGATCTTTTTCTTGCAGCAAATTACTTGAACATGGAAAAGCTTCTCGATTATTTGAGTCAGGTAATTGCCGATCGAATTGCGAACAAGAGTGTGGAGTATGTGCGAAAGTATTTTGGAATTGAAAATGATTTTACACCGGAAGAAGAGGAGAAGATTCGTCAAGAACGTGCTTGGGCATTTACCGGAGTCGATGAAGATGACGATGATTGAATTTAATTTAATGATAATTAAAATTTAATTAGGAATTCTGTCTCCAATCTTATCTTTTGAAATTATCAAATTAAAATTACTAACAATATTTTAGTTTATTTTTGCTATTACTAGTTTATGAATTTGCAATGGTTGCAAATACAACCGCTGTCGACTCTGCTCTCCAATTTAATACACTCGAATTCTTTGCCGTCACAATTTCTTGTAATTACGCGGATACTTCAATCGAATTCGAAACGATTCAAGTTTAATATTTTTATTTATAAAAAGATGTATTTTTTGGATTGATTTTGATCGAACGATTCCAATTTAATGTTTGTTGATTATTACCGAATCACTGTCTATGAAAAGTTAAAAACGAATTTGGCAAATTTGTGAAATTGAGTAGTGTGTCTATGTGGAGATTATATGCTGGATTAGAAAAAGATGATATCCAACTTGTTTTTTTCATAGAAAGATATCCAATTTCTCGACGCTTGTACAAAAGGACATTCTTTCTTGGTTTGAAAAAAGTAGAGATCGAATTGCAATTTTAATATCGATTTCATTTTTCAAATTGGCATTATTTCTTCATACAATAAGATATACATTATAAATGTAAATTTTTTTATGCTGACGTCTAATCAGAATACAATAATAGAAGAAAAATAGAGAGTAGAAAATTAGATATCCTTCTACCAAATAATAAGAAAAAGTAGAGATCCAATTGCAATTATATAGCAATTAATTCAATGCTAATTCCTTTTGTTTCCCTTACCCATTTTCTCCTTCTCTATGAACCATTCAATACTTCCTTCTATGCATGGCATTTCTGCCCAATATCTCATTTCCATATATTTTTTTTATCGACTCATCAAATTTCCTTTATAACTTCTAATTTGAATGCAAAGCCATTAGCAATATATCATGCTTCAATTTTTCAAAAAAGAAAAAAAAAATTTGTGGTCTCAAATAAAAATAAGATGATAGTAATTGAATATAGAAATTTCAAATGTATATATTATACTATATTTTAGATTTAATTTGTTCTAAAATTGGACACACAAAAAATGACCCACAAATCACCTGCCGCGAAGTTTTCAATTAAATTAATTGTAGTTAAAATTGAGACAAAGATTAAACAGTGCAAATCAAATAAAATTTAAAGGACCAAATTAAAATAAAATAAACTTAAAGGACTAAAGCGAGTATTAAGTTCAACTTCAAGAACTATATGTATATTTTTACTTTAAAAAAGTCAAGTCTAATCTGAATTGTCATAGGCTACTAGATTATAAACCCTATTGACTGGTTCAGTTTATTTTGATTCCAAATAGTCTACAAAAAAATTTATCTTAATTTTTTCATACATGTTAATGACAATATTAAAAGTTCATACATCAAAGAACAAGTTCCAAATTCGATTTCTACATCCATATTCTCATTATTTTTATGTTAATATTTTAACATTTAAAAAATTCATATTTCATTTTCTAAAGTTAAAAAATAATTTAAAAATTTTAAAGTTAAAGGACAATTAAATATATTTTGTTTCAAGGATGATTAAAAGTA
Source organism: Cicer cuneatum (assembly GCA_037974295.1). Lineage (NCBI taxonomy): Eukaryota > Viridiplantae > Streptophyta > Magnoliopsida > Fabales > Fabaceae > Cicer > Cicer cuneatum. The sequence continues at coordinate 51,832,492 of JBBPBO010001984.1, forward strand.
ATATCTAAATAATATTGTAAAGACTAAATATTAAATTTTTATTTACAAAGACTAAAATTAAAAAAGTAAAAATATATTTAACCTATTTTTTTTTTTACTCAATCATGTTATTATTTGTTTGAAAATAGAAACATATCGCACAAACCGGTAACGAATGAAAACCAGATTTTTTTTAAAATCAAAATCTGATGTTTATTATACTAAAAAAACTGATTTGGTTCAAAACTCTTAAAATAAAATTATACGTATTTTCAAAACCTGGTTATTAGTAGTATAAATTATTGACTTAAGCAAATCTTTTGTAAAATTAAATTAATATTTATTACTAAAAAAAATTAATCAAACTTTTTTTTTACAAAAAAATATTTATTAATCCTGATTTTTATTAAACGTGATGTGAATATTTTTCAATCCAAAACTCAAAAAATATAATAACAAACAACCTAAGAATGAGGAGAATATTGGTTTTTTGTGAAACTAAATTATCTAAGAATGAGCTAAATCTTAGAGAAATTTCCTAAAAAAAAATAAAATAAAATAAAATCTAGCCATTTGAGAGTTTTTCTCTCAATAATAATCTTTATATAAATATAGGTTTATACACACCTAAAATACCGTACTTATTTATTTTTCTCAAATTGTTACTTCTCTCCAACACATTTTTTCTCTCTTTGATATATTATTATGGCTTCGAAGATGATCACACTCAAAGCATGCGACGGTGCTCTTTTCGAGATAGAATCTAAAATCGCGAAAGAGATGAAAATTGTACAATTTTTCATTGAAGATTTCGAAAATAATGAACCAATTCCTCTACACAACGTTTTCGGCCATGATCTCGCTAAGATAATCGAATATTGCAAGAAAAGCGGTGGAGAAGAAGAGAGCAAGGAAGCAAAAGTTGAATATGATGCTGAATTCGTGAAGGGACTAAACAGTGATGATAAATTACGGCTTCTTCAAGCTGCAAGTTATCTCAACATGAAAAACCTTCTTGAAGTTTTATTACAAGCTGTTGCTAATGAAATTGAGAACAAGAGCGTGGAATATGTTCGTAACTATTTGCATATTGAAAACGATTACACTCCTGAGGAAGAAGCTGAGCTCCGCAAGCAGAATGAATGGGCTTTTAAAGAGGATAAAAATTAAGTGAAGTCTAAGTTGTAATAAAAAATCTAAAAAATAATTTCATAAGTACTTTTGAATAAGAAATAATATATTTCATCTTATTTGGTTAAGTTTTATTGAGCTCTCTATTTAATTTTGCTACTTGATTTGATTGTATAATATTCATTTAAAGAAATATGTCTAAGTCCACAAGAAAACTAAAAAATATATATTAATGGGTATGATCGAACTAGCAAATTAAAACAGTTATATATTGTGCACTACTTTTAAAATTTATTTTTATCTCACTTTGAAATTTTATATAAATTATGAATAAAAGTAAGTGTAACAAATCAATCAACTTATCTTAGATTCTTAAAATAATTTTTTAATTCGTCTATGTATGCATTACTATTTAAAATTGACAAAATTAAGATTAACATACTATATAAATTAACGTTGTGAAATATTCAAATCATTTAATGTTAAGAGATTTTTTTGCAACAATGCCATATGATCATATAAAATATTGTTTTTCTATTTTATTTTAAATGATTTAAAATATACTAAAGTGATAGAGATTTGATAACTAAATAGTTATTGTAAAATTTTAGAGAGAAAATAGATGTATGAGATAAAAGATAAATAATAAATTACAGTATTTGATTCTAATTAAAAATAAATAGATTGATGCTGCAATATGCAATACTTGCAAAAATAGTAAAGAGATTAAAAGATTTATGAAAAATAAAATAATTTTTTTTAAGATATTTATCTTTTAAAATTTTAACAGCTTCATTAAGATATTTATCTATTAAAATTTTAACAGCTTCATTAAGATATTTATGTATTAAAATTTTAACAGCTTCATCGTTTTTCTGTCGACTATATATTTATAAATAGAATGTCCATACACCCTAGAATATTGTATTTCCTTAATTTTCTCTACCGTTAATTCTCTCTACCCAATAATAAGGAAAAAATAGAGATCCAATTGCAATTATATTGCAACTTTGGAATTGGGGTTTATACCATACACTCCTACCCCTATACCTCCCACTCCCCACTTTTTCAAAATACCTAAAATATCCTATTTTCCAATTATAAATTTAGTTGTAAAAAATTAAAAATCACTTTTTAAGCTCGGAACTTTAGGATTTTATTGTATAAGTCGAATTTTTCAAATTTTCGAAGGTATTTTTGTAAAAATTTCGAAAATTTCATAGATGTTGAAACATTCGCAGTTAAAATTTATGTGATTTCATCAACAATTTCGAAAATTTTGTTGAAACTGTAAAGTTCGAAAACTTTCGAAGGTTTCACTTTGAAGGCAAAGTTTCGAAGAGCATTCGGAAGTTTCATTTTAGGCAAAGTTTCGAAAATATTCGAAATTTTTACTTTTTGGCAAAGTTTCGAATACTTTTCGAAGGTTTTAGGTTGGCAAAGTTTCGAAAGTTTCATTTCAAAATGAAACTTTCGAAGGTTTTATTTTGAAAAACTTTTACTTTATTTTTTAAATATGTATTAATATTATTATTATTATTAATTAAATAGAGTAAACTTTTTAGAATCAGGTATGAGTAAAGTTGAGGTTCCTGCTACAACGGCGACTATAGATTCTACAGATAAATTTATTACTGATCAGGTATTTTTACCGATAATTAAATTTAGAAATGATAAATTTAATGTATTAACATGTATTAATGTTTTATTTTAAATATTTATTTTATTCTGAAATTTTTATTTGAAATATATGTTTTGTAGATATTTCCTTCTCGAGAAGCTGTATTTGAATGGGCAAAAAAAATTGGAATGCAAAATGGAATTTTAATTGTTACTATTCGATCAAATAAAGCAACGGGAAAGAGAGGCAGAAAAGACAAATTAATTTTGGGATGCGAAAGAGGCGGAAGATATAAATCAAAATCAAAATCAACAATAACTTGTTCTCACAAGGAAAACTGTCCGTTTAAATTCAGATGTATACGATCGAGTTTGGATGAAGGATGGAAAATTAGTGTTCATTGTGGAACACACAATCACGATTTAGCCAATACTTTATACGGTCATTCATATTTGGGGTGTCTAAATGAAGAGGAGAAAAAATTTGTCAATGACATGACAAAGTATAAGCTTGCACCAAGGTTCATTTTGAATGCTTTGAAAGAGAAAAATAAAGATAATGTCACAATTTCCACTCAAATATATAAAGCAAGAAGTACTTATCGATCATCTTTGAGAGGTTCGTACACAGAAGTGCAACATCTGTTGAAGTTAATACAAAATGAAAATTATGTGCACTGGACAAGAAGACGGGATAATTCAGATGTTCTAAGAGATATATTTTGAACGCGTCCTGATTGTATAAAGCTGTTGAACACGTTTCATTTTGTTTTGATATGTGATAGCACATACAAAACAAAATAGATATCGGTTACCGTTGCTTGAGCTAGTGTGTGCGGATATTATTCTTTTTGTTGATTATGTTAAAGATTCATGGTTGACACCTTACAAAGAAAGATTTGTCATGGCTTGGACGAACAGAGTGATGCATTTAGGGAACACAACGACCAACAGGTATTTTTAAATAATGATTTGTATTGTTTTAGAAAAATGATTTAGTGATTTATGTGATTTGTTTTAATTTGTGTTATTTAATTTATTTGTAGAGCGGAGTCTGCTCATTGGAGATTAAAAAACATGTTGCAGACTAGTAAGGGAGACTTGTGTAAAAGTTGGGATGCTGTGAATATGATGTTGAAGAACCAATTGTGTAGCCTCAAATCAACTTTTCATAAATCTATTCTCGATGTGGAGCATGGGTATAATTCACCATTCTATCAGAGATTACATCATTGTGTGGCAAGGAAATGTTTTGAAATTATTGACAAACAATTGAAGAGGGTGAAGATTGTAGGTACTGACAAAACAAAATGTGGTTGCTCAATTAGAACAACTCATGGATTACCATGTGTTTGTGAGTTGGCAAAATTGCAGATGTCTGGTAATGTTATTCCCGTAGATAGCATTCATATTTTTTGGAGGAAATTAAGCATTGAGCAAGAATTGGAGGATGAAGAATCTTTATCAGATTATGATTTTTCAGAAGAGTTGGAAGCAATGAAGGCATACATGAAGAAACAAGATATTGTTGGTCAAAGGATATTCAGAGCAAAGGTGCGTGAACTTGTATTTCCACAAACAACAACAATGGTTCCACCACCCGATAAAGTGAAAACCAAAGGAGGTACTAAAAGGAGAAAAGAATTTGATAGTCCTCGTGATCCATCATATTGGGAGTATGTTGATGCATCTCATGGATCTCCAAATCAATCATCACAGTGTTCTGCGGGGCAATCATCACAGCGTCCTGCAAGTCAATCATCACAGCGTCCTGCAAGGCAATTATCTAAGATACATTTTCCTACATTCATTCATCTGTATATCGAGGACATAATAGATGTTGAGCCTGATGGAAATTGTGGGTATCGCGCCGTTGGAGCATTGTTAGGTTGGATAGAAGAATCTTGGCCTTTAGTTCGAACACAATTGGAGAAAGAGATTAATCTTGGCCTTTATCGCACGTGCAGATGATGATGGAATCTGGGGATCGTGTGCAACAGTAGGTGACCTGGAAAGTGGAGGGAGGATCAGAGGATGTGAAATATTAAGGTACCATGCAAAGTAGTCTGCAGTGACTTCTTCCGGAAACGTCGCCAGAGGAGATAGACTCCGGAATGTAGCTATACATGATCTAACATTATTCTGCCACTCCCAATCTATACTCCTAGGCATCCGAGGAACGTCACGCGGAATGCACTGAATACGACCAAACTGTCGAAGACATCGCTCTGACAAATATGGAACTGAAACTCCTGCCCATCGAAGGTATCTGGAGAACATCGAAGACGAGACAAAAGGATGATTAGCTCGATCATCATCATATGGTGTAAACAATACATCATCGAGCATCATAGAGTCAAGTCTCTGCCTATATGTCATCAGTCCACCTTCAACTGCGTGTTTTGCAGTCCACCTACATGCTCTTGGAAGATGTGCAGGAACCGTTCCACTATCACCGCATTTACAGATCCTAGGAAAGTGCTCGTAAATCCAGCACTGCACCAAATAACACAAAAAACAAAACAACAAAATAATCAAATAAATATATACATAACACAACTGAATAATTAAATAAATAAATAAATAAATAACACAACTAAATAAATAAATAAATTCAAATACATGTAATAGGGTCATGTAACCCCCCAGCTGTCTAGTGTGATGAACGGCTCTATCTCCTAGGTTGTCGTATAGCACAACCAATGCAGCAGCACCCCATGCAAAATCCTGGCAACGATCTAAATCAGCAAACAAACTAACATATTTTGCTTCCACACGAGTGTGTGTTTTGTCAGCAAAAATGGTGCTACCAACTAAATGCAATAGATAAGTTCTGGCAGCACACTCATACATGTTAGCTTGAATTAAACGCTGATATAAATCGCGCAACCACTGCAACCTATACTGTGCACACTTGTTGTAGTTGATCTCAGCAGCAGCTTCCTCCCAAGTGGCTCCTAGTAACTCATGTGCAGCCATCATAGCATTATTAGTATTCATGTTCAGTGGACATCCTGCTGAACTTCCTCGTGTCTACTACGGCGGCGGTTGGCTTCATTCCGTCGTCTGTTTGATGCTGTAGGCGGAATTCTATCCGCAATAGTGCGAATGATTTGTCCAAACGCACCTCTAGTTCTAGCCACTGCAAAATTTAGTTAATGTTATATCAATATATCAATCTGAGAAATATAATCAACTACACAAAATATGGACTCTTACAAAAATCTGGAAAGTAGAATTTTGGAAAATATGTGAAAATCTGGAAAATCTGGAAAATTTTCGAAAGTTTGGATGAACACCAAACTTTCGAAGCTTTAAATATGGAAAACCTTCGAAAATTTCCAAGAAAACCAAAGTTCCGAAGTTCATATTCTGGAGAATCTGGAAAACATTCAAAAGTTTGGATGAACACCAAACTTTCGAAGCTTTAATATCTGGAAAATTTTCGAAAGTTTCCAACAAAACCAAAGTTCCGAAGTTCATATTCTGGAGAATCTGGAAAACATTCGAAAGTTTGGATGAATACCAAACTTTCGAAGCTTTAATATCTGGAAAACTTTCAAAAGTTTCCAACAAAACCAAAGTTCCGAAGTTCATATTCTGGAGAATCTGGAAAACATTCGAAAGTTTGGATGAACACCAAACTTTCGAAGCTTTAATATCTGGAAAACTTTCGAAAGTTTCCAACAAAACCAAAGTTCCGAAGTTCATATTTTGGAGAATCTGGAAAACATTCGAAAGTTTGGATGAACACCAAACTTTTGAAGCTTTAATATCTGGAAAACTTTCGAAAGTTTCCAACAAAACCAAAGTCCCGAAGTTCATATTCTGGAAAACATTCGAAAGTTTGGATGAACACCAAACTTTCGAAGCTTTAATATATGGAAAACAGAACTTCGAAAGTTTGTAAAGTTTCGAGAACATCAAAAAGTTCGAAATATACTTACGTTTCTGGGTTTCTGGAGATGGGAAATGCTCGAATGTTGTTGGAAGATGGATTTCGAAGCTTTGAACTTTTCGAAGGTATCAAAGAATGCACTAAAGTTCCGAATCTGAGGGGTGAAAAAATGAGGGAATTTTTGTTGATTTAGGGTTATAAGTTAACACTAGGGATATTGTAGACATTTCACAAAACATGGGGGGGTGGGAGGTTTAGGTGTGGGGATGCATGGTATAAACCTCCTTTGGAATCAATTCATGACTCCGTTTAGCTTGAACCTTTACATCATTTTGTTCATGCTGGACCATGAAATTTTTCCTTTGAATTTTTCACACCCTCACCTTTATACCATACACCCTCCACATGTAATCTTTCTCTGAAGTGTGACCTTCCGCATCATCCAAATTCATCTTCTTCACTTTTCCCCACCATTCCTCTCAATCTCCTTTCAGAAAATTTAATTTCTCACAAATAGAAATCAATAAAATGGAAAATCTACACCAATCTTTTTTATAAAACTCTAGATGACCTTTCATAAACAATTCCAGTAACATCAGATTCAGATTATCATAAAAATATAAAATCTAGTAATATCATATGTTCTTACTTATTAACATTAAGATTTGCAATTCCAGTAACCCTCCCTTGTATTTTGTCCTAATTTAAAGATAGGGTCTATTCAATTTCCTTGATAAAAAATGCCATTTGTTCCTTCTTTGTTCTCAATAATATAGACATGAGTTTTATCTCTAATAATCTAAGAACAAATAAAAAAAAAAGATTTGAAGAATGTCTTGCTGATGTGTTGATGTTGCTCTGAGGTTGAAGATTTGGGAATTAGGGAGAGAGAGAGAGATAGAGTTGATTTATTTATTTTTTTTAGTTCAAGGGGTTATATTTGGGTGAACAAACCTATCATAAGTTTGATGGATAATCTAATCTAATGGTGGAAAAAAGTGGTCTACGTTGGACCAATTTTTTTACTGGTCCATTTTATACGGACCCTCACTCATCTATTAGACCATTGTCCATGAATGAATTCAAGACTCCCTCTATGGTCGACGATTCAAATCTGTAGCACATAGTCTGTTGTATCGCAAAATAAGGACGGTAGAAAATAAAAAATTCAAGACTCTCATATGATTGATAATTCAAATTTTTCTTCATATTTAATGATCCTTAAGTTATATACCGATGCATATATGAAGTTCACAAATTTAAATTTGGTGAAAATTTACAAATAATATTGATGTTGATATTATACAAGAAATTGTTTGTTATAACTAGGGGGAACAATGGGCCGGGTTGGGCCGGGTCGGGTCTAAAAAATTCAACCAATCCTATCTGTAGGTGCTATTTAAACACCCACTTCTGCATATGCTAGAGTTCGGTTTGATAAATCTCAAGTATTCGGTTTAAGCGGATTGTCGGTTTGGTTCATTCGGGTTAATTGGGCCATATCTACACTATTTACAAGAATTTTTAAATAAATTTGCTTGCTTAAAAAAATTTGTTTGGCCATTATATTAATTTTTATTAGGTTTAGTATTCGATAAATTTTCAATTATTTTTAATAACCTTACCATCTTTTTATTATATATATTTTTTTTGCAAAGACTAATTAACTTTTTTATATATTTTTTGTCACAGGCTAAGTAACATTTTTATCTTGAAGTTCAAGACATATATGTATATCATTTTTCTTCCGGCAATAATAAAGTTCAAATATTAAAGGATTTTGCCTTTAAAATTAACTACCAAACTAGTTGAGAGGTCCACAACCATAAGCATAAATAAATATAAATTATTACAATACCAAATCAACATTTTAATTAAAATAAACATAAAACAAAACACTATGAACATTGGTGCTCAATAATTCTTGAATAGTTGTATTCAATAATATGTAGTAATTTAGTTTATCAAATAAAAAACAAACATGTGACTATTTTTAGGTTTATTTGATATACACACACACACACACATATATATATATATCTATAAAATGAAATAAAAAATATATAAAACCTTAACAAGATGAAAGTATGGTACTATCCATGGCTTTACAAGATGAAAATACATGTTAGTCAAATCACATGTTAAGAAATAGAACGCCAAACATAAATTAAAAAAAAATGCTAACAAAAAATCATAACCTAATAAAAATATTAGAGGGTTAATTGAGATGAGATATGAGAATGTATGATAGATCAAAATATTCATATATTAGAAGCCCTTAAGAGAAAGAAGAAAATATGAAGATGGTAATCTCATTGAGAGGGCGAAAATGGTATTCTCTCTAGATTTGGCGGCTAGGGTTTGTTAGATTGAATTGTATCAATGGTATTTATAGTGGAAACAAATATTTTGGACCAGTATTTTAATATCTTCTCATTTGTAATGTATTTGGGCCATATATAGAGAAGATGGATTTGGCCCTATATGACACTATAGCATTATATTTTTGGTTCGGGCGGGTTCGGTTACCGACGGTCCATAATATTTCACCCGCACCCGCTCACCCATAACCGTATGAATCTGTTGACTTTTTTTGCTAAACCCGTTGACCCGATCTCACATGGGCCATGTGGATCGGGCGGTTTTGGGTCGGTTTGGATTTTTTGTCCACGCCTAGCTATAATTGGCTATATGTCTCTACTATATGTTTGTAGGTCAAATACCTCAAACAACCGAAACTAGTCAACATGTTATCTACTTTGATCAGCAAATTCTTTTTATTAGTAATATAAATTTTTCTTTTTATTTTAAGTTATTTATACGAAAGTTTCATCTGCACCACGTGGATTAAGAAATAAATTATGATTCTTATCTCCACATTCAATATCTGCAAGCTATAAAGAAGATAGAAAACAATAAATATCCCACTTATTCATGAAAACAATAAATATCCCACATATTATGTGTTTTTTCAGGAAACCTACTCTCAAAAAATAACATTGCTTGTAATTTCTCTAAGGCAAAAAATACACATATAATCCTTTAAGTTTAACTCAATTTCCGCTTAGGTCCTTTAAATTTATTTTATCCCAATTTAATCCTTTTAAGTTACATTTTGTTTGCACTGTTACTCATTTATCTCAATTTCGATAACGGTTAGTTCAATTGAAAAATTATAATCATTTGAAATAGTACCAAATGCTACAACAATATATCCTTCATCCTAATCATTCAGAAAACATTCATCAAATCTTATAAATGATCTATATTTCTTGATTTTCTCTACAAGAATTTAAACACATGTATAACCTTAAAAACAAAGTAATAAAGGTCACTCCAAATAATCAATGTTTTTAAATTCTTTCACCTGCAAAGTAGCTTGGACAATCTAACTTGTTGCGATGTTTCGATTAAGATTTAGGGTTTATAAAAAAATTTAGCTTTTGTTCAAATTTATAAACAATGTTGGTTTTCTCTTTTTTGTGATGGCATCATTCACATGATCTAATCATATGTATAAATCAATATCAATATAATATATTAAATCAAACCCCTAAAATATTATGTTGACACAACACATTTTATATATCATGTAATACTAATTTTGCCACATCATTTAATAGTATAATGTAACTTTTCTAGAATTCATTCATTTTTTATTTCTCATTCTACTAATATTTTTGTCTATATCTCTATAATTAAGAAACCAACAATAAAAAATATAACTCTCGTTACAAACTTGATTTAATTATCATTTATTTTTTTAATTCGTTACAATATTTTAATTACATTTTAATAATTAAAATGTAGCAACCATAAATTACAAAATATATAAAAGCATAACCATCACATATAAAAAAAATCCATAACTAAATTTATGCACAAACAATCCAATGAAGTTTAAATTAAAATAAATAAAAAATATTGAAACACATTCATTTCAATTAGCAAGCCTTTGCAAAAATAAAAAATAGCAAAGGATATTTTTTTTTAAAAATAAAAATGTTAAATTATATATTAAATATTTTCAAAGTAATATATAATTTGTGTCCATTTTTCTCTTATAAGGGCTCGAATATATATTTTATTCCTCTAATACAGAAAATATTTAATCAAAATTAGATCATAATTTCAATTAACGGAAAAAATAATCCAAATCAGGTAGTAATGTCGTATTATTACCAATATCATTTTGTGTTTTCGTTGTAAAATGAGTTAGTTCATTATATACACTCTCCAAAAAGAGTAATTAAATCAAAATATTTTTGAAAGAAACATGTGACATAATACCTCTAATTAAGAATTAGTCATAGAAAATTAAGTAGAAATGAGACATAAATCATAAAATATAAGAAATAGTAGTTTATTCAATTAGTCAAAAAAGAATAAAAAAATAATAGTACTCAAGATAAAAAGTAAAACAAAAATAAAAATAATGATTATACAAAAACCAATGTTTACAAATATATCTCAAATCAACGCTTGCAAGTTATATATTCTATTTTTGTTAGGAATAAAGTATCTTATAATGAGTAAATGTTTAAAATAAAACAAAATGTACACAAACAATCACTCATCTTTTTTTAATTATATTCTTATAATGAAAATGAGTCATATTTTATTTTAATATTTTTAATTGTGTATACAAACAAACACTCATATTTTTTTAATCATATGTTTTAGAGTAAAAATCACTCATTTTATTATAAACTTTTCAATTGGTTCCATTCTATTTATTCATTTGATACACAACCACTATTTTTATAAATTAAGAAAATTACAAATATTGAAACTTTTTTCATATCATATTGATACATTTATACACCATAAATATCACCTTCAAACTTTTTTTAAAATTTACATTTAAAGAAAATTTTACAAATTACACTCGCACGTCGCGCAGGTTACATTGTAGTTTTGATCCTCTTATTTTCACATATTTATGAAATTCATCCATCTATTTTAAAATTTGACAGTTTTGGTATCTCTTTCAAATTTTTAAACTAAAACATGATAATGTGATATATTTAAAATGACGTAGTATACGATCTTATGATGTTGAACCATGTAGATACATTAATTATTTATATATTATTAATTATAAATCATATGACAAAATGAATAATTTCGTATTTTTAAGTTGAAGGTTTTACGTAATTTCTTGCGTATTAATTATTCAACATCATCTATTCATAGACCACGTCATTTAAAATATGTCAAGTAATTGTTTTTAGTTAAAAAATCAAGAAATACTAAAACCGTCAAATTTTAAAATAGAAAATCAATTTCGTAAATATAAAAAAATAAAGGGGGCAAAAATGGTAATTAAGTTACAATGTTAAGTCTTTAAATAACAACAACTAAGTAAAATTAATATATGAAGAGCATATTTAATATAACATGAAAACTAAAGATTAGATTCATTACGTAACTTTCAGTATCAACCTCTAATGATATATGGACACAAGCAGCATACCATAACTTTTTATAGGAAAAGCAAAATTATAATACCTCACTCATCAAAGCACAAGAAATGCTAGGATTAGAAAAGAAGAAGAATATAACCATAGTCATAACACAACTCTAACTGAAATTGTCCCATTTATATACAAAGTTTTATCCAAATACACCCAAACATTGTACAAAGGCAACTGATTTTAATATTTATGATTCAAGAATACTAAGTAATAAAATTTCACGAAACAAATGGCATGTTTGATTCTCTTCCCAAAAATTCTATTTTAGTTTTTTAAAATTTAAAAATTAAAAAATTTGTTTGGATTACTTATTTTTAAAAACTGTTTTGTAAAACTATTTTTAATATTATACTTTTTAAAACTAAAAAAACAAAACAGATAAATGATGTTTTACTTATTAGTTTTCAGTTTTTTAAAATCTTTAGTAAAAACTATTTTAAAAATTTAGATTACCAAATAGGTTTTTCTTTTTTCTCATCTCTAACACTGTTTTTAAAACAAGTATCTCAAACAAGTTTTTCTTTAATTCTATTCTTTAAAACAATTTTTAAAATCAAATTTATAAAACAATTTTTATAAACTAAAATGCAAAAGTGTTTCAAACAGACTCAAAATATTTTGAAAAAATTCCGAAAGAAGTCAATATTTCCGCAAATATATTACTTTCGCAAAAGAAAAAGAACACAACTTTAGTCATAATGTTATTATAAGCAATACTAATTAACCTTATACGGCTAAAGTTATTATTATCCCACACCCACTGAATGGATGATTACATTGTCTAGAAATTCAGTGAATTCATGCAAAGATTCAAGTTCCCATTAAAATATACTCCTTTTCCAATTCCACTGCCACTCTACGTAAAGTCTAGTATTGAATCGAGATCATCACAGATTGAATCGAGAATAGGAGTGTGGAGTACGTGCATAAGTATTTGGGGGGATTGAAAACGATTTCACGCCAAAGGAAGAGACCAAACTCCATGAAGAGAACTTGCTTGGACTTTTCATAGAGTTAATGAAGATGAGGATTGAATGAATAATTATTATGTTATAATGGATTTTGAATAGAAACTAGGAATTCTCCAATGTTATCTTTCAATTTAAAATTAAATATGTAATCTTTCTCCTAATAGCATACTATTTGAGTTTAATTAATGTGCTAGACTTAGACTTGCATTCATGTTGATCAATCAATTATTTCTTCGTTGAAGTTTTTATTTTTTTATTTTTTTATTTTTTTTTATTTTTTATTTTTATAAACAATTAATTTAACAAATCAATTTAACAAATCAAACTTACTTTTGAGTCCTCGTATGTTTAATCTTCTGACAAGGCTGTAAATATATTGTTCGTCTATCAATTTAGTCTAACATTTAGTGTATTATTAACTTGATGACATGGACTATTATGTGGTATATGATGTGTCACTCTCTTACTGATATGTATGTATATGAGTAGACATGAACCAAAATTCTAGTAACACCAATTTTTTTCTCTTTAAAAATTACAAAATCTTAAACATTTCTTCATCTTCATCCATAAACATTTTCATCTTTTTCACCTTTATCTATTTTTGTATGGACACTAAGTTAAACAAAATTTAAATATGCAACACTAGAAAGAAATATCTGATAAAATGAAAGGAAAAATAATCCATCTTTGAACAATATAAGAGCACAATCTAAGCTATCAAATAAATGACCACGAAATACAGAATAAAACAAATCAAAAGATTTAAGTTTAAAATCCATCAAAAGAATAAAATTCATCTGGGGGTTTTTTGATTCTCCTCCCAAAAACTCTATTTTTGTTTTTTAAAATTTAAAAACTAAAATTTGTTTGGATTACTTGTTTTTATAAACTGTTTTGTAAAACTATTTTTAATATTATACTTTTTAAAACTAAAAAAAACAAAACAGTTAAATAGTGTTTTGCTTCTCAATTTTCAGTTTTTTTAATTCTCTAGTCAAAAACTGTTTTAAAATTTTAGATTATCAAATAAGTTTTCTCTTTTTTTTATCTCTAAAATTGTTTTAAAAAAAAATATCTCAAACAAGTTTTTTCTTTAACTCTATTCTTTAAAATAATTTTTAAAATCAAATTTATAAAACATTTTTTAAAAACTAAAATGTAAAAGTGTTTCAAACATGCCGCAAATATATGCAACAACTTTGAAAAGCTTCAAGTCAATGCTTACTCAACCACCATATTGTAGCAAATGGTGAAAAGAGCTAATCATTAAATTAAAAAAATAAATAAATAAAACTTGACACCCTATGATTAAGAGTAGTAACAAATAAAAGGAACAAATGGAATTAAAAAATCAAATTGAAAATACCTAGCAAGGGAGACTATAAAAAAAATCGATCTTTTTGAGAAACGATGGCCCTCATTGATTCATGAAAATAGTCAAATGAGCCTTGAACATATAAATTGCTAAAGAAAAGGGATCAAGCAGACTAAGGTGATTAAAAATTATTGAAATTAGGGGAAGAACGTGAAAAAGAAATTTGGGGAGAAAAGGAATAAATAATTGAAGGAAAAAAGAAATGTTTCGGGATGAAGATGAAAAAATTGGGCAAGTTGAAGAAATATTTTTGATTTTGTAATTTTTTGAAAAAGTTTTGGTGTATTTTCATTTTGGTCTCTATTTACTCAATATACATGTGGCAATGAGAGACCAGGTCGCTAAGTTAATAGAATTAACAGTTAATTTAAGGTTAGTTCATAAATTCAATGTATCTAAGACGATTTGAGTTTTTGACTGAGTTAAGAACAATAGTGACATCGTTCTGCATATTCAAAGACCAAAATAATGGTTTACCCTTCGAAGGTATTTCCCCCAATCTCAATTACCTTGTAAAATTAGTATTCGTTGTGGTGAAAGATATATCTTTTTCAGTTAAAAAAAATCATTCTAGATTTTAGATTCTTAATTTTTCCATTTTTTTTAATATTTCTTAACTTATAACGTGACCATTCTTGAACACATATTTAATTGTTGAACATTGATCATCGTTTGAGGTTTAGATAACTTTTTAACCACTAATCTACAACCACCTTAGAATTTCTCCGAGTATTATGTTCTTCTAAAATTAGGTACAAGTATAAACTTATTCTTCTTTTTTGATATTTTTTTAAGAAGTCAAATAAATATTGCAGTTAAATAAAAGTTTGAAGCACAAGGAATGCTCCAAAAAACAAAAGATACAAAACAAAAACAAACCACAAAAGTCCTGAACATGAGGGATACAAGAAAACACCACCATCAACCAAAACAAAATGCAGCTACTACAACACTAGAACCATCTAATTAACACCAATAAAGAGACTGGGAAGATGTTGATCATGTTGGATCATAAGGAGAGTTTGGAGGATTATTCACATTGAACCAAAAGCAACCACATAAGTAGGTTAAACATCACATCTTAACTCTAAACATTAAGGCATTAGATTTATTGGTCATCTCACTTATATGTTGTTTAACATTCATTTTTCTAAGTAATGTGGAACTTCTAACTCACACTTGCTACACAACAATCTCCCATCAAATGTCAGTCCATTCCATTTATTTGGTTATGCTCCCCCCCCCCCCTAAGTGAGATTTTTCTTCCACATATACTTGCATCGCTGTTGCCACTGCATCAACGAGACAACACTTTTGGTTAGAAAAACTTTCGATACAAGAAGTCAGTTCCTTTAGTAATCACCGACTCTGTTACCATTGTTGGGTCATGAGGAGAGCCCGAGGGATCATCCATATTGGAAGATCTTTTAAAAAATTTTAAATTTTTGTGGAAGATCTTTTCATAATGTTCTAAACATGATTGCATAAAATCATTTAAAAATTTTAAAGTTAAAAGACAATTAAATATGTTTCGTTTCAGGATAGACAAAAAGTAATTTCAAGATAATTTTTTAGGACTAAAAAATGTCTTTTTTTTTATAATGACTAATATTGAAAGGTCAGAATTTTATAGAGACAAAAAACTTATTTAACCAATAAATTTATTTACATTTAATCAAATAGATCGGTCTGGTAGATCTAATTTTGTTTTCAATGGCACGTAACTTGACGTTTTTTTAGTTAAGTAGTCTTTTACAAAAGCATTGACATTTTTTAGTTAAGTAGTCTTTTACAAAAGCATTGACATGACCTATACAAAAAAAGTGCAATCTTACACATTTATTCCGTTAGTTTAACTCAATTTTCACTTACATTCTTTAAGTTTGTTTTTTCTTGATTCAGTACTTTAAGTAATATTTATTTGCACTATTAGCTTTTAAGATTTATTAAATTATGTGTGGAGTCCTTTAAGTTTGAAAATTTTCTTGAATTACTGTCATCAAATGTTAAGATTTAATTGAAACATCGCAACAAGTTGACTGTACAAGCTACCTTGCATGTCAAAGGAGTTAAAGATAATGATTATAAGACTATAATGATTATAAGACTGTTATCCCCTTGTTTTTATAACATTTATAAGATTTTATGAATGTTTTAGAAGAACTAGTATGAGAGGTATATTGCTGTAACATTTGGTAGAGATTCAAATGATCAAAAGTTTTCAATGAAACTAATGGTAGTCGAAATTGAGATAAAGGACAAACTTTGCGAACAAAATAAAACTTAAAAAGACCAAATCAAGATAAAAAAAACTTAAAGAACCAAAGCGAGTATTAAGTTAAAACGTAAAGAACTATAGGTATATTTTTACCTAAAAAAAAGTCAAGTATAATCTGAATTATCGTAAGCTACTAGATTATAAACCCTATTAACTGGTTCATTTTATTTTGATTCCAAATAGTCTACAAAAACGTTTGTCTTAATTTTTTCATACATGTTAATAACATTATAAAAAGTTCATCCACAAATAATTAGTTCAAAATTTAATTTCTACGTCCATACTCTCATTATTTTTATATTAATATTTTAACATTTAAAAGTTATTATTTAATTTTCTAAAGTTAAAAAATTCTAAATTTTTGTGGATGATCTTTTTATAATGTTCTAAAACAAAAAATAATTTAAAAATTTTAAAGTTAAAGGACAATTAAACATATTTTGTTTCAAGAAAGATTAAAAGTAATATATAAATAATTTTGTAAAGACTAAATATTATATTTTTATTTACAAGGACTAAATTTAAAAAATTAAAATTTCATAAAGATTAAAAATATATTTAACATTTTTTTTACTCAATCATGTTATTATTTGTTTGAAAATAGAAAAACATCGCACAAACCGGTAACGAATCAAAACCAGATTGCTTTTTTATTTATTTTATTTTTAGTCAAAACCTGATGTTTATTATACTAAAAAAAACTGATTTGGGTCAAAACTCTTAAAATAAAATTATACGTATTTTCAAAACCTGATTGATAGTAGTATAAATTATTGACTTAAGCAAACCTTTTTTTTAAATAAAATTAATATTTATTACCAAAAAAATTAATCAAACTTTTTTTTACAAGAAAATATTTATTAATCCTGATTTTTATTAAACGTGATGTGAATATTTTTCAATCCAAAACACAAAAAGATAATAACAAACAACCTAATAATGAGGAAAATATTTGTTTTTGGTGAAACTAAGTTCCCGAAGAATCAGCTAAATCTTAGACAAATTTCCCCAACAAAACAAATAATAAATAAAATCTGGCCGTTTGAGAGTTTCTCTCTCAATAATAATCTTTATATAAATATATGCTTATACACACCCAAATTACTGTGCTTACTTATTTTTCTCAAATTGTTACTTCTCTCTTTGATATATTACTATAGCTTCGAAGATGATCACACTCAAAGCATGCGAGATGCTCTTTTCAAGATAGAATCTAACATAGTGAAAGAGTTGAAAATTGTACAATTTTTCATTGAAGATTTCGAAAACAATGAACCAATTCATCTACACAACGTATTCAGCCATGATGTCGCTAAGATCATCGAATTTTGCAAGAAATGCGGTGGAGTAGAAGAGAGCAAGGAAGCAAAAGTTGAATTTGATGCTGAATTTGTGAAGGGACTGAACAATGATGATAAAATACGGCTTCTTGAAATTTCAACATGAAAAACATTCTTGAAATTTTATTACAGCTGTTGCGGATGAAATTGAGAACAAGAGCGTGGAATTCGTTCATAACTATTTGCATATTAAAAATGATTACACTCCTGAGGAAAGAAGCTGAGCTCCGCAAGTATAATGAATGGACTTTTAAAGAGGATAAAAATTAAGTGAAGTCTAAGTTGTAATAAAAAATCTAAAAAATTATTTGATAAGTACTTTTGAATAAGAAATAATATATTTCATCTTATTTGGTTAAGTTTTATTGACCTCTCTATTTAATTTTGCTACTTGATTTGATTGTATAATATTCATTTAAAGAAATATGTTTAAGTTCACTAGAAAACTAAGAAATATGTATTAATGGGTATGATTGAACGAGCAAATTAAAACAATTATATATCTTTACCTTTAAAATTTATTTTTATCTCATTTTGAAATTTTATATGAATTATGAATAAAAGAAAGTGTAACAAATCAATCAACTTATCTTATATTCTTAAAATAACTTTTTTTAATGTAACCAATTTTTTTTAAAAAAAAACTATTTTTGTTATATATCAATTAACCTACAAGTACAATAAAAATAGTGTATGTATTGGTGTTATAAATTTTTTAATCAATAATCTTTTTAATTTGTCTATGTATACATTACTATAGTATCTTTTAAAATTGACAATATTAAAATTAGTATACTGTATAAATTAATGAAGTGAAATATCCAAATCATTTAATGTTAAGAGGTTTTTTTTTACGACAATGCCATATGATTATATAAAATATTGTTTTTTCTATTTTATTTTAAATGATTTAAAATATATTAAAGTGACGGAGATAAAATAGATGTATGTGATAAAAGATAAGTAATAAATTGTAGTATTTGATTCTAATAAAAAATAAATAGATTAATAGTGCAATACGCAATACTCGCAAAATTAGTAAAGAGATTAAAAGATTTATAAAAAATAGAGTACAATAAAGAATAGAGTATGGATCGGTACTGTAAATTTGACAATTCCGTAAAAGTCTCAGTGTATTCTTAACTTATCGAATGCAATATGCAATAGTTGTACTAGAGTTCATCGAATCACAAAAAATTATGTAATGATCATATAAAATATTGTTTTTTCTATTTTATTTTGTCGTTGTATCATAAATTTAGAAAGATTTAATAATTAAATAGTTATTGTAAGATTTTAAAGAGAAAATAGATGTATGAGATAAAAGATAAATTACAGTATTTGATTCTAATAAAAAATAAATAGATTCATGGTACAATCTGGCAAAATTAGAAAAAAGATTAAAAGATTTATCTAAAATAAAATAAAATCTTTTGACATATTTATCTTTTAAAAATTTAACCGCTTCATCGTTTATCTCTCAACAATATCTTTATAAATAGAATGTCCATGCACCCTAAAGTATTGTCTTGTGTTTACTTAATTTTCTCTACCACCGTTAATTCTCTCTTACTCAAACAAACAGTCTTTAACCGTGATAACTATGGCGGCAGAAAAAGCATCAACAAAGATGATCACATTGATAGCAGCCGACGACTCTCTTTTCGATGTAGAACCTAACATCGCGATGGAGATGAAAACGGTACAATCTTACATTGACGAGTTCGATCAAAATACTGCACCAATTCCTCTACCAAATGTATTCAGCAATGATCTCGCTATGATAATCGAGTATTGCAAGAAACACACTACAGAAGAAGAAACTAAGGAAGCAAAAGAGGAGTTTGATGTTGAATTTGTGAAGGGATTGAAAAGCGATCACAAATTACGGCTACTTCAAGCTGCAAGTTATCTCAACATGGAAAATCTTCTGCAACTTGTTGCAAAGGCAATTGCTGATGAAATTCAAGACCAGAGTGTAGAGTTTGTTCGTGAGTATTTTCACATCGCTAATGATTACACGCAGGAGGAAGAAGTTGAGTTACACCGGGAGAATTATTGGGCTTTTAGACCAGAATCCAAGAATCAAGAGTGATTTGTTCAATAGATTCTAAAAAATAGGATTAGAAATTAGAAATTGAATGTTGAATTTTTTTTCAATTATTTGGTTAAGTTGTACGGAGAATAGTTTAATTTTGCTAATTTATTTGATATTGTTTTTTATATAATTATTTTGCAAATTAAATCAACTCTTTTGTTATTATAAGATCATATAGTTGAAAATGAATTTTTATACTAAAAATAAGTTTGATACAAAAGAAAATTCCTTAAAATATTTCATATTGATTGATTAAAAAGTTATTAAAACAATGAATATAATAGCTTTATTTATAAAGGGCATTTCAAACTTAATCAACTAACAAAGTCTAACCAACTAACTAATGTCCTGAACATCTAATCTTAATAGTAGAGTGTTAGTTTATACTTCCAATTATTGTAATTGGTCGATAGAATTTTAGTGACTTTTAAGCACATGTTTACTACGTATCAACCTATAAAATTTGCCTCAAATTAACATTTGTTGTATAATAATAACTACACAAATTCCTCTTTGCTCCACCATTTATACCAATTTCTTAAACTATAGTATAGTAGTGATTTGTTTTATTGCGCTTTAACATGAAACTGAACTAATTACTGGTTCTATAAATTGAAGTAATTTAGTGTTAAACTTATTCCATATAAAATCATTGTTAATTAAGACTACCATAGAACAAAGAAAATAGCTCAAACAATTGTTGTTTTTGTTGGATCTTTTATTGGAGGAATGTTGCAAATCTTGAGCAAGAAGATGATGAAACTGATGATGATGAAAGTTGTACAAATAAATTTCAAAGTGTGTGTATCACACTAAATTTTGCGTTCAATTCGCCTCCATCAAAACATGTATATTAGATGCAAACGGTTTAACCGGTGAATCTCTTTTAGGATACATTGAAATCTTTGACATGAATTGCACACTCACATCAAACATATTAGATGTAAACATATTTTACAGAATAAAGTTCTTCCATTTACTCTTATGCACTAGAAAAAAGAACGAATGATTTAAAAATAAATTTGACAGAAATTTAACTCACGTAATATATGAAAATTTCAACTCATGTAATTTTATCGTCATTTTGACAAATCTATGGTGAAAATTTTAGGGCCCTGATTTTTTCTACCACACTTGATTAAAATGCTGATTCATTTTGATGATTCCCTGTTAGAAGAGTCATGAAATATCTAGCAGGTATACTTACTTCAATTCATCTTCCATCAAGAAATACTATGAGCTTGAAGCTTATATGTTGAATGGAACGGTGACTTTCTTTTGGATAAATCAACAAGATCTAAGTGAGCATACAAGAACCTAAAATTAATAATTTTAACCATACAATCACAATAGATAATCGGACTTTGGAAATAGAACATTAAAACTTGAGTGAAAGGACTTTGTCCTCCACTGAGTATTTGGCCTTAATGTATGTAACAAGTGGTTATTCTTTTTCAATATGACATTCAGCAACATCAACCAACCATTGTATACACAAGATCCCTAGAAACCAATCGAATTGATTTGAAAGGTATGATGTCTTTTGATGGCGTGGTAGGCTGTGGCGTTGCAAGAACAGCTAAAGCAGCACAAAGGCAAACTCATACCACCAAAGAGCAACAAGAAAAAAACAGCTGGTATGTGCTTAGCATATGAGCTTTAACTCGGCCGTTACAATGGCAGTGAAAACAAAATTCAACCTGGTTCTTTGGTAGCTGAACAAACATTTTCGTCATTTCAAACTTCCTAATCATCTATGCTTACTAGTTATGGACAACTGCAAACTAATATAATATAACAATTAAGAGTCTGTTTGTTGCTATTGTGGTTGTTGCTGCTGCTGCTGGGGGTGTTCTTGTGGCCATGGCATGAAAGGCAGAGGTTGAGGCTGCTGGGGGTGTTCATGTGGCCATGGCATGAAAAATATCGCACAAACCGGTAACGAATCAAAACTAGATTGCTTTTTTTTTTTTTTTTTTTTTTAATAAAAAACATAGTGTTTATTATACTAAAAAAAACTGATTTGGGTCAAAATTCTTAAAATAAAATTAGACGTGTTTTCAAAACCCGATTGCTAGTAGTATAAATTATTGACTTAAGCAAACCTTTTTTTAAATAAAACTAATATTTATTATCAAAAAAAATTAATCAAACTTTTTTTTACAAGAAAATATTTATTAATCCTGATTTTTATTAAAATATAATAACAAACAGCCTAAGAATGAGGAAAATATTGGTTTTTTTCTGAAACTAAATTACCGAAGAAACATTAACAAACAACCTAAGAATGAGGAAAATATTGGTATTTTTGTGAAACTAAATTATTGAAGAAACATCTAAATCTTAGACAAATTTCTCCAAAAAAAAAATCTAGCCGTTAGTTTGTCTCTCAATAATACTTTATATAAACATACACTTATACACACCCAAAATCCTGTGTTTATTTATTTTTCTCAAATTGTTACTTCTCTCCCACACACTCTTTCTCTCTTTGATATATTACTATGGCTTCGAAGATGATCACACTCAAAGCATGTGACGGTGCTCTTTTCGAGATAGAATCTAACATCGCGAAAGAGATGAAAATTGTATAATTTTTCATTGAAGATTTCGAAAACAATGAACCAATTCCTCTACACAACGTATTCGGCCATGATCTCGCTAAGATAATCGAATATTGCAAGAAACGCGGTGGAGAAGAAGAGAGCAAGGAAGCAAAAGTTGAATATGATGCTGAATTCGTGACGGGACTGAACAGTGATGATAAATTACAGCTTCTTCAAGCTGCAAGTTATCTCAACATGAAAAACCTTCTTGAAATTTTATTACAGACAATTGCTAATGAAATTGAAAACAAAAGCGTGGAATTCGTTCGTAACTATTTGCATATTGAAAACGATTACACTCCTGAGGAAGAAGCTGAGCTCCACAAGCAGAATGAATGGGCTTTTAAAGAGGATAAAAATTAAGTGAAGTCTAAGTTGTAATAGAAAATCTAAAAAATAATTTCATAAGTACTTTTGAATAAGAAATAATATATTTCATTTTATTTGGTTAAATTTTATTGATCTCTCTATTTAATTTTGCTACTTGATTTGATTTGATTGTATAATATTCATTAAAAAAATATGTATAAGTCCAAAAAACTAAGAAATATGTATTAATGGATATGATCGATCTAGCAAATTAAAACAGATATTTATCTTTAGTACTCTACTTTTAAAATTTATTTTTATCTCACTGAAATTTTATATAAATTATAAATAAAAGTAAGTGTAACAAAGATGACCTATTTCTTACATTAAAGTGACTATTATATTATTGAGGTAGTTCAATTGCTAGAAACTCCTTTTGTGAATCTAATAAATTTAGCATAATTAGTTTTTACTAATGCTACAAGGCACCACAAAGTTGCTGGAAAATCCAAAACTTTACTTGAGTTTGGACTACGAATGGCTCAGGTTACAGTCATTTGAAATGCTTTTTTATGAGTAAAATGCTTTTTTATGAGTAAAATTAGGTACTTACCTCCTTTAATTTTCATAAAAAGAAACTCTCTCATTTTGAATGTAGGGGTCTGATGGTGGAGTAGGAGCATCAAAGTACTGTTATATTGGTGGATTTGATGCAACAAGGTATTATCAATCAAACAATCTTTTTTACTATTGATTTAGTTGGCAGGGCATAGTTTGTATGAAATGGCATGTAATCCTACTTTTCAGGATTTGAGTGTAATTCTTGTTAGTTTGTACATTGTAAAAAAATTCGGTAAAACAACTCCCTCGTGCTAGGTATTTTTGGCTCTGGTTCAAATGATCGTTGTAAATCCATGATCACTGGTCAAAAGTTAGTAGTTCAGAAAGAAGAGCTAAATCAGCTGACAAACCAAAAATCATATTATTGAGAGCTGGTTTGGTTAAGGCTGAGTTCCCTTGTTTCTTGCATATAGTAACATATATTCACTAATTTGCACATAATCGCTTGGATAAATTCACAAATCATTTGAACACCATGGTAAGCACTTGAGAGTCCCAAATTGGAAGGTAAGAGTGAAATTGCTTCTTATATTAGGAGTAAGGGATTGATAATATTTTATTTTGGTTTATGAATTTTATTTCTCACATTGCTTTTGTATAGCTTGGATCTTTCATAACTGCCTTTTTCATGTGTGCCAATAGCAATGTTGCAGCGGGGAAGTTATTCGGGATACCGCTTTGTGGTACACATTCCCATGCCTTCGTTAGCTCATATATGGTGCGTAACCTATTCTCTGAAATTCGTTACATGTTTGGTCAATATTTATGAAGAGAATTGTGTAATTTTATAAGAATGGTGTTTCAATCCAGAAGATGAGTTCTAATTTCTAGGTGCCGTTACATGTAATTTTTGTTATTAATATTATTATACTTTTTATGACTTGAGACACTTTCTGTTTTGTTACTTATTTGTTACCTTTACTTTGTTTGTCTTATGATTTGCAGCGCCTTGATGAGATTACAGACAAGTCACTTCATAGAAAATATGGTTTAAGTACATGTGAAGATTTTGTTAGTCTGGTTCAAACATGGCTGAGCAAAATTCAGGTGCTAGGACATAAGCATTTCTATCCTTAGGCTATGTTTGAATTGATGGAAAGCGATGGAATGGATTCGTAAATCTTCCCTTGTTTGGGTTAATTTGAAATAGGATGAAATGAAGTGGAGTAGTGGAATACAATGGAACTTTTTCCATCTTATTCATGCAATACCCTGCTCTTTCTCCCTTCCAATTTAGGCAAAATGAAATGGAACAAATTTTATCTATTCCATCCAATTCCATTAAGTTCCACTAACCATTAGATATTCAAACATAGCCTTATTGTCATTTTATATGCCTCTCAACTATTTCTGTTTTTGTCATTTTAGTGTGTATGTGTCTGGGGTCATCCTTATGCAAGAACCCAATGATGTCGATTATGATATTAATTTAGGGTAATTGTTTTAGGATCTTAGGAAAAAAAATAATAGAATTTTTGTGTTGAAACTAACAATTTTTAAACTTTTGAGGAATTGAATGCACAACTTTTTAAAAATATCAATTGTGTAATGATTGATATTTGCTATATGAGAAGTTTAGTTAATTAGTATTTAACAATGTTTATCAAGATTCATTGAGGTTAATATAATTTTTTTTCCAGGCAACAGAAATAGAATCGCCAATAGATAGTAGATGTTCATCTGTTTCTAGCCACCAACCTGATGATCGTGGAGCAACATCATTAGGGACTGATTAGATATTTTGATGAACTTTTATGTTTCATGGAGTTGTTTTGTATGTTTAGTCATTCTACTAATGTTTTGAATATTTAAAGTACTTTATTTATTATTTTAGTTAAATTCAATGTATGAATTGGTGTTATTTCTTTTGAAAAAATTATATAAATTAAATTTAGTTACAATAGTTATATAATTGTGTATTTAAATTATGTGGATCATATTTATGAATATTTTTTTATTTTAATTAATAATAAATAGGAAAAAATTGTATCATAATTTTTTAATTTAAATTATTAGGCTTGCGACGATTCAAACTGTGTCAAAATGAATATAGCGACGGTCGAAAACTATCGCAATGTTTTAAAAACAAATAAAGATGAACGTATTTTGCGATGGTTTGAAACGTAGATTGAGGCGGTTAGGAACCGTCGCAAATGTTGGCGACGGCTGGAACAACGATTTTCTGAACCGTCGCACACCGGCCTCACGACGCACAGATCTGCGCAGTTGAAGAACCGTCGCAATCTTCCATTTTAGGCGATTATAACAGCCGCATACGTCTTTAAAAACTGCTGCAATTCATTTTTTTTCTTGTAGTGATTTTTTTTTATATAGTTATTTTGCAAATTAAATCAACTCTTTTGTTATTATAAGATAATGTGAAATGTTTATGAAAAACTGGATTTGGACTCCGAGACGTCCACGCATTTAAGACATCTCAAAACCTTCGACACGGCAGACTTTCTTAAGCTGGAAAATAAACATTAGTCTCTTTGATCCATGTTTAAAGAATTTAGACTCGAGGGTAGATATGGCATGATTGTACATACACCACCAAATACCATATATTGACTAATTGTTTCCGGGTTAAATTACTCTGTTCGTTCCTTATTTTATTTTTTTTCAAGTTTAATTTTGAAAGGTATGATGTCTTTTGATGGCGTGTTAGGCTGTGGCGTTGCAAGAACAACTAAAGCAGAACAAAGGCAAACTCATACCACCAAAAAGCAACAAGAGAAAAACAGCTGGTATGTGCTTAGCATATGAGCTTTAACTCAACCGTTACAATGGCAGTGAAAACAAAATTCAACCTATTTCTTTGGTATCTGAACAAACATTTTCATCGCTTCAAACTTCCTAATCATCTATGCTCACTAGTTATGGACAACTGCAAACTAATATAAGGATTAAGAGTCTGTTTGTTGCTATTGTGGTTGCTGCTGCTGCTGCTGGGGGTGTTCATGTGGCCATGGCATGAAAGGCAGAGGAGGTTGAGGCTGCCGGGAGTGTGCATGTAGCCATGGCATGAAAGGCACAGGAAGTTGAGGCTGCTGGGTAGAATTTAGTGTTGCTTGATCAACTGGGTTTCCCATGATCATCCCTAGGACCTACGGGTACTGTGGTGGACCATGATAATATGGCAGATTAGATGGAGGATCCATTATTGGAATAGTATCATTTGCAATTTCAACCGCTTTTTCGTTGAACTCATCACTTGGAAATGGAATGCTATATTCCAAGAAATCAAAAGCATAATTGCTTTTAATAGCAGCTGCTATATCATTCGTTTGTACTGTATTCCTCTCCTCTTGTGCATGGATCCAAGATCGCAAAGTCAGCTCTAATGTGGCCATTTCACATGCTTTTACAAATACAACTAGAGCTTCTTGTGCAATCATTCGGACATCTTCATCAACTTTCGTTATCCTTTTTATACGAGCAATCGGGATAGTGAAGTTTGTAAAGTCAACAATTTGCTGAATTTCTTGCATTTGGTTTTCCCACAACATTTGAAGCTGCTGTGGTTTCTGTTGCTTCTGTTGATGGTGGAAATTTTGTTCTGGCTGTTTTGCAAGTTGGAGTACGGAATCAGGTATTGAAGGTGTTCCAGAAGCCACCATTGGAACAGTCAGGTAATTAGATGAATACACCATTTGGCTAGCACCTCGTGTAACTTCCATAACATGTTGCTGCTATGGAGTCTGGTTTTGAGAAGAATACGCTATTTGGCTAGTACCTGGTACAGATTTCATCACATGTTGTTGCTCTTGAGTTGGGTGGTGAGAAGAATACCCCAAAGTTTTCAATTAAACTAATTGTAGGGAAAATTGAGAGAAAAGATAAACAGTGCAAACCAAATAAAACTTAAAGGAACAAATCGAAATAAAATAAATTTAAAGGACCAAACAAATATTAAGTTAAACTTAAAGAACTATAGGTATATTTTTATTTAAAAAAAGTCAAGTCTAATCTAAATTGTCATAGGCTACTAAATTATAAACCCAATTAACTGGTTCAGTTTATTTTGATTTCAAATAGTCTACAAAAAAGTTCATCTTAATTTTTTCATTCATGTTAATGACAATATAAAAAGTTCATACATCGAAGAACAAGTTCAAAATTCAATTTCTACATCCATATTCTCATTATTTTTATGTTAATATTTTAATATTTAAAAAATTCATATTTCATTTTCTAAATTTAAAAAATAATTTAAGAATTTTAAAGTAAACGGACAATTAAATATATTTTGTTTCAAGAATGATTAAAAGTAATATCTGAATAATTTTGTAAAGACTAAATATTATATTTTTATTTATAAAAACTAAAATTAAAAAATTAAAATTTATAAAGATTAAAAATATATTTAACCTATCTTTTTTTTACTCAATCATGTTATTATTTGTTTGAAAATAAAAAAATATCGCACAAACCGGTAAGGAATCAAAACCAGATTGTTTTTTTTTTTTAATCAAAACCTGGTGTTTATTATACTAAAAAAACTTATTTAGGTCAAAACTCTTAAAGTAAAATTAGACGTGTTTTTAAAACCTGATTGCTAGTAGTATAAATTATTGACTTAAGCAAACCATTTTTTAAATAAAATTAATATTTATCACCAAAAAAAATTAATCAAACTTTTTTTTACAAGAAAATACTTATTAATCCTGATTTTTATTAAAAGTGATGTGAATATTTTTCAATCCCAAACTCAAAAAATATAATAACAAACAACTTAAGAATGAGGAGAATATTGGTTGTTTTGTGAAACTAAATTACTGACCAAACAACTAAATCATAGACAAATTTCTCCAAAAAATAAAATCTAGCTCCGTTTGAGAGTTTCTCTCTCAATAATAATCTTTATATAAATATATGCTTATACACACCCAAAATACTGTGCTTATTTATTTTTCTCAAATTGTTATTTCTCTCCCACACACTCTTTCTCTCTTTGGTATATTACTATAGTTTTGAAGATGATCACACTCAAAGCACGCAACAGTGCTCTTTTCGAGATAGAATCTAACATCGCGAAAGAGATAAAAATTGTACATTTTTTCATTGAAGATTTCAAAAACAATGAACCAATTCCTCTACACAACGTATTCGGCCATGATCTTGCTAAAATAATCGAATATTGCAAGAAATGCGGTGGAGAAGAAGAGAGCAAGGAAGCAAAAGTTGAATATGATGCTGAATTCGTGAAGGGACTGAACAATGATGATAAATTAAGGCTTCTTCAAGCTGCAAGTTATCTCAACATGAAAAACCTTCTTGAAATTTTATTATAGGTTGTTGTTGATGAAATTGAGAACAAGAGCGTGGCATTTGTTCGTAACTATTTGCATTTTGAAAACGATTACACTCATGAGGAAGAAGTTAAGCTCTGCAAGCGGAATGAATGGGCTTTTAAAGATGATAAAAGTTAAGTGAAGTCTAAGTTGTAATAAAATATCTAAAAAAATAATTTCATAAGTACTTTTGAATAAGAAATAATATATTTCATCTTATTTGGTTAAGTTTTATTGATCTCTCTATTTAATTTTGCTACTTGATTTGATTTGATTGTATAATATTCATTTAAAGAAATATGTCTAAGTCCACCAGAAAACTATAGTATCTCTTGAGGAAAAAACCTTTTTGATATATGTTTTAATGACAACAAACCTTTTGAATTAAATGAGTGAGTTTTATGAATGGTGATCTATTAATTATTGCACTTGAGTTTTGTTTAAGGAAAAAGGCTATGAATCAAACTGTTCCAACAAGACAGATCAGTCTCCAGAAATGTCCAGAATGATTAGATCAATCTTCAGAATGTCCAAAATGATCAGATCAGTCTCCAAAATGTCCAAAATGATCTGTTCCAAAATGATCTTCTGTCCAAAATGATTACCATTCTCCATCATGTTAACATCAATCTCCAGCATGTTAACATTAATCTCCAGCATATTTAACATCATTCTCCAGCAGTGTATCATCAGTCTTCAGATTGACAAACAATCTCCAGCAGCAAACATCTTTCTCCAACATGATTAACAACTATCTCCAGAATGATCAAACATCATCCTCCAGTATGATAACATCAGTACAAAATGATACAATCATTTTCCAGTACACTGAACATCATTCTCCAGCATTGTTATATCCTTCTCCAGCTTGAATGCCCAGAAACTTAAACAAAATCAGTTGAGAGAAGCAAGATCAAATCTGAAGATCCAAAAACATTCTGGACAACATTCTGACGTCACCAGATGATGTCACTAGAGGATGACGTCATCAGAGGATATCACCAGAGGATGACGTGACCAGAGGGTACCTCCAGAAGACGTCACCAGAGGATACCTCCAGAGGATATCACCAGAGGATCCCTCTACAAATTTAAAAGTCAAGAATACACATCACTAAGATCAAGACTCATTTGCCACACAAAGGAAGAACCAAGTCTGCTCTTGAACATTAGAAGCAGAATGAAGACCATTCTTGCTTTTTTGGCCTGCTCTCACCTAATCACTGACAGAGGACAAGCCAGCTATTCCCAACGGGAAAATGAGCTCTCATAAGCAATTTTTGAGTCTTTAAAAGAGAACTAAAGATATAGGCAACAATCAGAACTCACGAAAAAAATTATTTTACCACTCATAATCAGATTCAAGAGCTTCAAGTTCAAATCAATACATCACTTACATACTTGAAAGCTTCTCAATCACAAACAAAAGATTTAGTTATGTTCTTCTTCTTCTTCTTCATATCAGAATCATTCTACTGAATTCTTTTGTCTTGAATCTAATCTCAAACACGAGTTGAGCATACTCAGATTCGGTCCAAAATCAGAGCTTCAAGTATTAAGCAATTCATTACTCACTTCAATCATACTTGAATTTCTCTCACTCACATACATTGAATCAGTTCTGATTTTTGCTATTCGATTCATAGAGTCATTCTCGTGTATTTCTCTGTCAAAGAATCAGAACTCAAACAAGTGTTGAGGCTTCTCAAATTCTGACAAAACACTTTAAATCATATCATTGTAAACTCAAGGCTATAATGTGAAGTATAGTTTTGAGTAAACTTGTTGGAAATTCTTTTATGAATAAAAGGTGAACTGTAAAATCCTATCTAAAGATTGATAGGTGATTTGATTGAACTCTTTTCTGGGTGGAAATGATTTGTTTTTGTAACAGATCAAAGTTGATCTGAAACAGGGTGTGTAAAACCAAGATTGATCTCCGTTTTAGCAATTAGTGAAAATCTCACAGTTGTGAGGACTGGACGTAGCCCGAGTTGGGTGAACTAGGATATATCTTTGTGTGGTATCTCTTCCCTTATCTATTTACTTTCAGTATGTTTGATTAGTTTGTTAAATAGATATATTAAATTATTAATTTTAACTAACCAAGAACATTCTCCGTATTCTGGTCAAAACCAAGAACGTTCTCCGTTTTCTGTTTTCACAACCAAGATCAATCTTGAGTTATTTTCTTAAGTTTTTAACAGGAAATTTTAAAAGGGCAAATTTACAATTCAAATCCCTCTTTCTTGTAAATTGACATTGCTACTTCAATTGGCATCAAAGCTTGGTCTCTAAAGATTAAGCACCTAACAAGTGTTAGAGAAAAAGATTCAGGAAGAAGAAGTAATGTCAGAAGCCAACATGTGCTTAATGGAAAAGTTAGAAAATAATGAGGTAACCATCTATGAACTATGTCCTACATGTGAACAAATGGAAAAAGAATTTGATAATCTTTTATGTGATTCAAATTTTCTTGCTAAAAAATGTGGTTTATTAAAAGATCAACTTTCTTAAGGAAAAAGAAGAAAAAGAGAAAGCCCAATCTATAAATGACGAACTCAGAAAGGTCATTCAAAGCATGCAACAATCTCATTTAAAAACGGTTGAGCAACAAAAGATTTTCAATGAGAAAACCATAAAAAATCATCTTTCAAAATGTTTTGAAACTAAGGAAGAAAATACCTCTTTAAAGATAGAAGTTCCTGATTTGAAAAATGATTTAACCAACTGTGTAACAACCACTGAAACATTTCAAAAGAACATGATATTTGAGAAAAATGATTTATGTTTCAAAACTTCTCAAAAAGAAAAGATTTATGAAAACTTTTTTGCTCCTAAAAGAAAAGAGGAAAATTGCAAAACCAAATGTTCATATTGCAGTAAATTTGGACATCTAGAATTTGCATGTTATTTTAAGAAAAAAAATGAAAAAATCAAGAACAAAAGGATCTTTAGAAAAGAAGAACGTTATGAAACCAAAACATAACATTCTCCAGGAAACTTAAAAAAGGGAGAAGGTTCTCCTCTCAAAACGAAGAACGTTCTGGAACAAAAACAAAACTTTCTCCAAAATGTTTGAAAAAAGAGAACGTTCTAGAATTTCATCAAAATCAATTTCAAAGACTTTTAAAACGCAGATTTTCAAACCTTATTCAAGACCAACAACAAAGTGTTCCCATTGTTCCAAGAATGGCCACTTCGAGTCAACTTGCTATTTTAAAAAAAGATCATGTTTTAAAACATCTTCTAAAAGAAGATATACTAACCATCAAGGACCCAAACAAATATGGGTACCAAAATCATTACTAACTTGTGATGCAGGAACACCATCCAACAATCAAGAAAGAACATTGAGACACGAACAAGGCATGCTCAATACACATGAATGGAAAAGTATGATGCCTTCTCTCATTACAAAAATTTGGAGTGTCTATAACCTTTGGAAACATTAACAAATCAAATGTACATGTATCATTTGTTGAAATAATTTTGCATAGATTAAGGATGTTTGATATAACTTTGTAAAATTGCTTTTAAACTTATTTTGTAAAACTCCACATGGCTGATACTACAAGAAAAAACTTCTATACCTACGGAAAATTACCTACGGACCTTAGTCAGTGGGTAAATTATTAATTACCCACGGAAAAACCGTAAGTAAATTCATTACTTTGAAAAATATTTTTTTAACACTATACCAGGGTTAGTCCGTGGGTAATGTTAAAAATAATATGTGGGTAATATTAAAAAAAATGCAAAAGAACTTAATTTTTCAAAATATTTTTGTATTTTATGTGTCCACGGATTGTCCGTGGGTAAATTTAATATGTAATTTTTTTTGACATTATTTAATTTTTCAAAACTGATAAAATGTAAAAAATAAACATAATCGCAACCTAACCTAACCTCAACCTTCTGTTTCCCCCAATTTGCGTTTCCCTCCTCCATTTTGTTTTCCCCAAAATAGCGACACCAAACCTTCCATCCTCCATTTCGTTTTCCCATTCACGATTATCCTCCATCTTCCTTATTCATTGCAGCCTCCCTTCGTCTCTATTTGCTCCGTCCTCCCTTCGTCTCTCGCGTACGAGCTTCGCGACATTGTCGACCTTCAGCGCCGTTCAAATTTCTCGTGACATCTCTAACCACAAGAAATTTTGTTTTTCTACTGTGAGATTTCTCGCCACATTCTCAACCTTCAGCGCTATTCAGGTTTGATTTTCTATTTGTTGGAAATATATTTGAGTTCTCTTTCTATTTGATTAATTTATCGATTCTATTCATAGTAGAATCTCAAGAAATTTGAATGTGTTCTACTGTGAACTTTGATTTTGATTCTTCTGATTTAGGGTTTTTCTTCTAATTTATTGGGGTTTTCTAGAATGTAGGACATATTTTGAATCTCCTGAAAATGTAAGCCTCTTACAGTTTAGATCGAAGAATGATACTGGTGCTCAACTGTTAGAATACAGAATGCAGCTCTAAATTTACTTTCTATTTAGTTGTCTTCACATTCGTCTTTGTCTACTAACTTTTGTTAGGGTAAACACCAATCTTGGACCAACATCAAAGTCTAGACCATTTTTTTCTTTTCATGCCAAAGTCAAATTTGGTTTGACTATTTGAGTCCCCCCACAATTAACATATTTTGGCTCTTCTCACGGCATACATCAATTTGATCATATGACCAACAATTAAATAAAGAACCCTAGTAATTATCTAGATGTTTGATTTGTTAACAGATTATATGTGTAACTTTTCAATTTTCGCATGTTTGAAATTTTGTGCTTGCTTGCATTGAAGCATTCCACAATC
This sequence comes from Cicer cuneatum, assembly GCA_037974295.1. Taxonomy (NCBI): domain Eukaryota; kingdom Viridiplantae; phylum Streptophyta; class Magnoliopsida; order Fabales; family Fabaceae; genus Cicer; species Cicer cuneatum. The sequence goes on from JBBPBO010001984.1 coordinate 51,866,309, forward strand.
GTAGGTACTCAATTCAATTGGATTGAACTGCTTGAGCAGGAGCTTTGGACTCGACGAGGTATTGGGTGTTTGCCCTATTGAAAGTCACTTCCACTCTCTCTTCACCAGATCAGAAGCATCCAGCAGCGCCACGCCAGCCTAAAGAGGCTATGCCGGGCTGTGCACTTTCAGCCCATCACATCAAGGTGATAGGATTCGAACCTATGGCCCTCTGTACCCAAAACAGATGCACTGACCAGACTGCGCTACACCTCGTATCACCCCTCATCAAAATTTTCATGTATTCAACTTATTTATTTAATTATTCTTAACATTTATCTTCAGGAGCCAAGTCCAAAGTCGCGTTGGCAGTCTTCTCTTCGGGAGGAAAATGAGTTTCTCCGCATTCAGGTCAAAGACCATTCTAGTTTGTACTGTGTTTTTTGCTCAATACAATTTTGTAGTCAAACATCTGTTGCTTTCTCTCCGATTTAATATAATCTTATCGGTGGCAGGCTATACAAAACCAGGCAGAAATGGATACAATTCGGAAGAAGCTAGAGGTTTGCCTTGCAGAGAAAGAAAACTTGGAAAGGTGTTATTTGCTCTTGCATTTTACACATATATAATTTTGTGGTGGTTGATTTGTGATATTAAATTGGAGCAATTTTTTTCTCTAAAGTGAATCTTGACACATCTTCACACTGTTTTTGAAATGCATGTATTTCTGTTGCAGGCAAGTTGATGATTTGAAAGCAAAATTTGAACAAGTGAAATCTCAAACAAGTGAAACAACTACTGAAGGAAGGGAGCAAATTGATCCTCCACCAATGACCGATATGCCAGTCATTAATGACCAACTGCAATTGAAGACATTGGTTGATGCTATCCTTTCCAAAGGTTGCAGATTTTCTTGGTGTGAACAAGACAGAAAATGGCAAGTCAGATCTTGCAGCCTTTAATGAAATTAATAACTCAAATAATCATTCAGATAATTGCCTATTCATGCCAGTACAAAACTCAATGATATCAACTTGTTCTAGCAATTATGAATATCAAGAAAATGGTAACAATAATCTTCAGTCATTGACATTTTCAATGGGAAGTGGTAAGGATTCAACATGTGAAACCAGTGGTGGTGGTGGTGATAATAATAATAATAATAATAATAATAATAATAATAATAATACTAACACCGTTGAAACAGCTGCACCTAGAAGAGCTTTAGATACCTTTGGGCAAATAACATCAATATATCATGGTGTAACAAGGTTTGATTAATAGTTATATTAATAATTTGTTTCAATTTAATTATTGCATGTCTTGTATATATATATGCATATATTTATGTGTTATAATAAAGTGCTGAAATAACAATGTGTTTATCCTACAAAATATTAAGACCCTTCTCTGTATGGCCAACTAGCAAAGTACTTGGGGTTCTGCCCGGAAGTCCATAATTTAAGAACATTCGCAACACAACAATAAAAACTGACACCTTGAAAATGGCTTTTGCAGGCTGAAGCGTTATTAAGGGTTCAAGGAGGGGCATACAAGGATTCTTGTCGCAACAGATTTGGTTGGCAGGGGAATAGGCATTGAACGTGTGAATATAGTTATAAACAATGACATGCCTGACAGTGTAGACACATACTTGCACAGGGTACAATTTAGATCTGAACTTTTTGACGTTTAATTGTTAAACTTGTTGGCCGAGCTGGAAGGTTTGGCACCAAAGGCCTTGCAATTACATTTGTTTCATGTTCAACTGATGTGGATGTTCTCAATAATGTATGGCAACTGACTCTTTTTTGTCACCAATTTGGAGTTTGTTTTATTGTTAAATCAAGTGTTAGCCTGTTGTGTTTGCATCTCCAGCATTACCTCACTGAGTCACTTATCCCACATTCTTAGTTGATTGCTTGGTTTCTTTGGCAAAGGGAATCTTTTGAAGATGGTGTGTGCTAATATAGTTACATTCTTTTTTACTTATATGTATGTATATAGGGTGTTTTGAAAGCAGTTAATGTGAACAAGCTAACATCTGCTGGTTGTCAAGTCAAAATATGGGTTGCTGATTGGTTTGCTAAGCTTAATAACAAAATGGGAGGAGATTTGAAAAAAATTGAGACGGTTGGCCAATACTTGATTGAAATTTGGAAAGCCACTGGGATGGATCTAGAAGGAGGAAAAGTTGAGTTTTTATGGTCATCTAAAGAGATTAATGCTGGAGCTGATAAATACTGGCCTCTTGTGTTAGATATAGCTCAGAACAACAGCCTTAATAGGATTGTCAGGTTCATATTTTGATAATAAAATGCTTTCATATGATCCACTAAATACTGGATCTGGCCTTTAATGTTGTTTCATATTTTGTTCTTCCAAATTATAGGTGTAGCCAAATAATGGGACGGAGTGAACATGAAGATTTGACTGCTGCATAAATATTTTATCCATGCAGGTAGTGTGCTGATGTATTTTTCCTCAAGGTGCATTTTACCATTTTCCTATATATTGATACTGATTGATATATTGAGGCATGCATTGACTACTTACTTTAACTTATATAATATACATTGTTGGCTTGACATTAAGATTAAATAATTGTAATTTACAGAATGGTACCCTTATAGGCTCACCTGTAAAGAAGTGAAAAATTAATGGATGCACAGTGGTAGCAATAAAAAGGGCATGTGTAAATTACTATAGAAGTTCACAGCTTTGTTCTGTTCTTGGATTTTTCTTAGTTTCTTATTGTTTCTGGTTGTAAACTAGCTAATATTTATTTTCATTTCTCATGCTTGATTATCATGATGTGCCGATTAATATGTCCTAGACTCATCTATAATTGCCAATTTGCTTGAAACATATCGGTCAATAATACATTTCTATTTCTGTTTCTAAGCACATTCATTCTATTTCTTATAATGGTTCTTTAAAACTGTTTAATACATTGCTTTCATTAAATCCTTCACCAACTTCTGTCAGTTGTATGTATCCCATTATATTTTATTCTATTATAGTTAAGTTGCAGGTTATTTCTTATGGTGCCTCAAATATGTAGGGGTTGAATGTTTTAAAAGTCATTGACATATCATCAGCTTTAGTCACAATTTTTAATTTATGTTCATATTACCCACGGAAAATCTGTGGGTAATTTACCCATGGATTTTCCTTAGGTACCCATATCTTACTGATTGTCCGTGGGTAAATATTTACCTACGAGCGAAATAACTACGGACCCGTGTCCGTGGGTAATCCGTGGGTAATTTAAGTTACCTACGGACTTGCCGTGGGTAAAGATAAAATCTGCCGTAGGTAATAACCCTTTTTCTTGTAGTGTGAAGTAAAACAAACATCCTCATTTTAAAGAAAAATCCGTATGTTTTATACTTACATGAATTTCCAACCGAATCATGTTTTTAAGTCTTTTAAAAAAAATTTGTCATTTCTATAAATGATCAAAGAAAATCTGAAACATCATTCTTCAAATAATTCTTTGATGAAAATGATATTTCACATGACTTGCTTGTCAAAGAACTCTCCAAAAATATGAAGTTTTTTTTTTAAAAGAAATTAGCCACAAGAAATGGCTAGATGAATCAAGTGTTGGAAAAATAATTTTGGAGAGAAGCCACATAAATTGTTTTAGTAGAAAATATCTTTGACATACCTTCATATTATTTTTTTTTAAAATAGAAAGCAAAACATATCATACTTTGACATTTTTGAATGTCATTACTATGTTTCGCATGATAAAGAAAGTATGAGCAATTTGTTTTAAAATGCCATCAAAGTATATATTCTGAATGCTCTACATTCTATAAATATTATAGAATCTCAAGGCCCAAATTATAGATTAAATTATGCATATTATGTTTGATGAATATGTTGATTTTTATGATGAAAGATAGGATGGTGAAGAAAAATAATTACAATGTCAAAATTTGGATAAATCACAAAGTTGATAATGTTCAAATATCATCCATGGAAACTCCAAGGTCTGATCATGGAGTGGAAAAAACAAAAAGGATCTAACAGAAAGATCAAATTAAGTAAGAAGCTACACAACAGAACAATCTGCAGGAAACCGAGATTGATAAACAATCTTCGTTTCATTCTCCACCAAAAAGCTAGAGAACAATTGGAGATCATCCTCAAACACAAATAATTGGAGATATAGGTGATGGAGTTAGAACAAGAATGTCATTCAAAGATGTTGTCAACAATAACATGGCAATGATCTCCCAAATTGAACCAAAATCAATTAAAGAAGTCATAGTTGATCAATCTTGGATTGAAGCAATGAAGGAAGAACTTCTTCAATTTGACAAGAATAAAGTCTGGACTCTTGTTCTAGATCCACAAGATCAATATATCATTGGAAAAAGATGGGTATTCATAGACAAGCTAGATGAAGAAGAATCTAAGAGAATGATCAATTTAAGCACAAAAAAAAAAGTTCATACCAGAACCTTCTCCACAAAAGCATAATGTTCTTGACAGTAAATATATTTCATCCAATCAAAACTAATGTTGCACATCATGATGATATGGTTGAAGAACATCAACAATAAGGTTGAACCATTTGCTCCTATACCTACCTCACTATTAACCTTTCCTCCAAAACATCTCCTCATGATCAAATTATTAGAAGAACAAATTGGGAGGAATTTGTTACTGGTACCAAAGTTGTTGTTGTTGCTGGAGATGTAACTACAGTGGTTAACATGCCTCTGAACAATAGAAATGATATTCAAGCTCTACTAAAGAATAAGTATAATGACACATTCAAAACATCCGAACGTCTCTTAGGCGGAAATGAGTGGCTCTGCCATCAAGCATTCCAAGCTTTAAAAATCAGGCAGCTAGGTGTTGTATACGACATAGACTTGATTATGGAGCAATCATCCTATTGGATGAACGCTTGTGTGAATAAAGGATTAAAGCATTAATTTCAAAGTGGTTAAGAATACTCTTGAGAGTGTATGACAATTTTGATTCATCATTGGAAGAACTCTCTCAACAACAAAAGATAAATTGTCTCACTTTGACCATCAATCAAGATGAATAAAAGAGAATGAAGAGAAGCTCCAAAATATTCAAAGATCTCTCTGTTGGAACCAAGTTGGTTCTAAGTATTAGGATTTTGATGTTTACAAAAGTACCCAATGTAATCTTATTTTGTACCTTGAATTATTAAATTAAATAATCAGAAACTGAAATAATCAGAAGTAGAAGATCAAAGGATTCCAGAAAATGAATTCTAGAATTACCAGAAGATACTCCAAGAATGTCAAAACATCACCTGAAGATATCTTTGCTGGCCCAGAACAGAAGGAAGAAAAATCAGAAGAAGACCTGGACCATACCAGAGGAAAGCCTGCCAGAGGAGAGTTTGTCCAGACCAAGAGGAATCAAATATTAGATTTATCCAGAAGTTATTCTGACCAGAAGATGGCCTGGCAGTGAGAAATTAAAACAGCCCAGACTTGTTCCAGACTCAACCAAAAGATAAGTTAATGAGTCCAGAACAAGAGAATCAATCCAGATCTGACCCAGACCATAAGATAGCATGATTCAGGGCATGAAACTAAGTCTAGACCAGAAGAAATGAATTCCAGAATTGTAACACCCCGAGTTTAAAAGACAGCGCGAGTGTATTTTTTTTTTCAATAAATAAATAAAATTAGTTTTCCAAAATTAATGTCAAGGGAATAAAAATAAAATTTTCATCAGTTCATTTCAAAAGAGAATACCCGGCCTGTGGCCACTAAACAGTATCAGAGTGCGGAAAATACAGCGGAAAAGTCATACATTAATTCCCAAAATAAATTACATTTCCCAAAACTCAAGACCCTATACAAAAGTCTAGTCTGATCATGCACTCAGCTACAGTAGCACGGTCTCCACCGTATCCTCTATAAGTCTCGTCTTCAGCCAACTAACGATCAGGGGATATCATTTCCGTCGTAAAGATCAGGGGAAACTAACGATGTTTCCGTCGTTAGTGTATTTGTCGGTAGGACGGTTTCGGGTAACATCTGAGGGCAAAGCCCAATTTCCACAATATAATAGCAAGGGTCACCGACCGAAATTAACAAATAGTCACATAGCATATATTTCATAGCAACAATTATATCCATGGTATAACATATGATGATGAGGAAAATCATAATGCTCATTTCAAATTGAATGACATATATGCCTTTTCAAAAACAGCAGCCAATTATTATGAACTATGTGGTAAGTACAAACAACACCTCAGCAAATCACAATCATTAAATCAGAAATTCAGATTATGTACAGTACTCACACACATCAATTTCCAACCATTCATCATATAATCAAACGTGACCCACCGGTCAATCCCTCAATGCAATATGTATATGCTCATGCATACAATTTTCTTGGAATCACCAAGGTGCAGTCGCTCAACAGACCAACACAATATGTTTGACTTTAACGGCCCTCAAGACCAAGGTGCAATCGCTCAACAGACCAGCACTCGTGCAGTCGCTCAACAGACCAGCACGTTTGACAATACCAAGGTACAATCGCTCAACAGATCAGTACCTAGTGCAGCCGCTCAACAGACCAGCACTCGTGCAATTGCTCAACAGATCAGCACGTGGCTGCGCATTTTAGGGTACAGACGCTCAACAGTCCAGTACCAGTGCAGTCGCTCAACAGACCAACACCTATATACCAAAGTACAATCGCTCAACAGATCAGTACTTAGTGCAGTCGCTCAACAGACCAGCACTCGTGCAATCGCTCAACAGATCAGCACGTGGTTGCGCATTACTCTGTGGCCCATCGCGGGTACCACTTGACTATGCAAACGCATGAATATGCAGTGTTTCACTTCTCTGGAAACAGTATGCAAAATCAGAAAATTCATGCCTTTCCATCGTATTTAAAATATCTCAGGACAATCAAGATTATCATCATCACAAACATGACTAAATAGCCAAGTAATCATTAACATTTTGCAATGTTTTCTCAAACTCTTGAAATTCAAATACAGTATTTAAAATTGAGGATTTCTGGAAATTTCGAATCTGTATTCGAATACAGAAGCCAAAAATAGTGCAAAATTACACTCTGTATTCGAATACAGCCCTCTGGTATTCGAATACAGAGGCAGCCTCAGTGTACAAAATAACATCTTTCACTACATCAATAAAGTCTCAAAAACTTCATCACCACCACTTCAAAATATCACCAAAAGTTCCATTTTAATTCACCACAACATTCCCAATATTCCCCAAACACTCAGGGTTTACAAAACATTCTTGACAATTTGGAATTTCTGAAAACTCGAATCTGTATTCGATTAGAGACCCCTTGTATTCGAATACAGAAGCATGAAACTGCAATTTTAACATTATGTATTCAAATACAGCATGGCAGTAGTCGAATATAGAAGACCAAACCTTGAAAAATTCAGCATTTTCTCCCAGGTCATTAATGGTTTTCCAAACATCATCCTCTTCTCTTCAAAACTATTTCAAAGGCTCCATTTTAAATCATTTTAACCCTTCTCAAAGTTTCCCAACACCTTAAAATGCATATCACAGTGTTAAAACTTGATTTTCTAGAAAACACGAATCTGTATTCGAATACAGCTTCCTTGTATTCGAATACAAAAGCTAAAAACTGAGCTTCTGGAAAAACACGAATCTGTATTCGAATACAGAAACTGAAACCAGTGAAAATCTGCATTATGTATTCGAATACAGCATGCCTGTAGTCGAATACAGATGCGAATACAGTGTTAAAATCCCACTTATGTATTCGAATACGACATGGTCGTAGTCAAATACAGATGCTAAGTCAGAAGCAAAAAATCCTTCCTCTGTATTCGAATACAGGGGCTCGTATTCGAATACAAGTTTGAAAACTTAAGTAAAACAGAAACTTGACAAGTTGTAGTCGAATACACACATGTTGTATTCGAATACACCTTCGAAAACCAGTGAAATTTTCCTGAGATTTCAACCCTTTTCAAACTGTTTTCTTTTAAAAACAAACAACCAAACATCAAAACAGATTCAGCACCTTTTTCCAGACAATACTTTCCTCATTAAAAATCCTTTTTCTTTTTAAATCATCAACATCACCAGAATCATTCACAACAGAAACAGAATCAGAATCATTAACACCAAATGATCCAGAAACAGAACCAGAATGATGAATCATCAGAATCATCCAGATTTTCAAACCATCAGAACATCATGCAAGCATTTCAGCTTTCTCAAGATCAGAATAACATGCAAGCATTTCCGTTTTTCTCGACATCATAATAACATGCAGGCATCACAAAGCAGCAAAACACCAACAGAATGCATTTTTGCATTTCAAAACCATTTTCAAAACAGTTTTATGAACATGCATTTTAATCATGTTTAAAATAACATACAAGAAATTTTCCACTTTCCCACATAAACAACACAACTTTAGTGTATTCAGCCCAAACAGCAATCATCACAGAGCTTTTAAAACATCAAAAAAATGCATTTTTCATTTTCTTTCAATCAACAGGCAAACCAGTTTCTTTTTGTTCAAAACAGAAATGAAAACCACCAGTAATGCCATGATAGTTATGCACTTACAGCCCTAATGCAACTAGAAAGTGGAAGGTGCCCTTACCCTTGTTGCGTGTTCTGCTACTTCTCTCGTTTCTGCTGTCGTTCCCGTTTTCGCGCCAAAAACCGGTGAAACTGCAGCCTGCGTTTGCTGCTACGAAACAGGGTTCTTTAGCTCTGTAATTTTATGGGGAATAACTTTTGTACTGGGATTTTGGTGTTTCAGTGCTTGGATGTCCATGTAATGGCACTTTGAGGAGTTCCCTCTTTTTTTTTTCTTTGTAATCGCGAACTGGAAATGGAGGAAGGCAGAAAACAGCAAATAGAATGGGAGGGAAGAGTGCTGTTACATGCAGTACTGTTACATGCAGTATGGGCAGTGAGGAAGGAGGGATGGTGTTCTGATTTCACCATCCTTGTCACTCCTATTTATAGGCTTTTGTGATGCCACCTCACCAAAAATAATGTTAAAATAATGTTGGATCCTTCAGCACTTAATTGTTTTGCAATTAGCCACTAATCCTCAATTAACTGCCCAATTAATTTAATTACTCGTAATTAAATTAATTTAGTCTTCATCCAATAATTTTAATTCATCCTCCAAAATAAATATTTATATATATATATATATATATATTTACTCAAAACATACATATATTAAATATTTTACAAATATCTCCAAATACACTTAAAATTTATTCCATAATTTTAATTAAAAATTAAGGATCTTACATTACTACCCCCCTTAAATTAGTTTCGTCCTCGAAACTACATATCAGTAAACAACTGACGATATTGTTCCCTCATCTTACTCTCCAGTTCCCAAGTCGCGTCTCCAGTAGTCGGATTCCAAATCACTTTGACTAGTGGGACTTCCTTGTTCCTCAACTGTTTAATCTTCCTGTATTCAATCCTTACAGGGAATACTTCAAAAGACAGGTTGTCCCTCAGCTGAATTATATCTGGCTCGATCACATGTGACGGGTTTGCAATGTATTTCCTTAACTGCGACACATGAAATACGTCATGAATGTTGGACAGTATTGGAGGTAAAGCAATCCAATAGGCCAATGGTCCAATACGTGCAGTAATCTGGTATGGTCCAATAAATTTCGGAGTTAACTTTCTTGACTTAATAGCTCTGCCCACACCAGTTGTAGGCGTAACCCTTAGAAATACATGATCACCCTGCTCGAATTCTAAAGGTCTGCGACGCTTGTCTGCATAACTCTTCTGACGATCTTGCGAAGCCTTCATTTTCTCTTGTATCCTCTTGATTTTCTCTGTAGTATGTTCTACCATCTCAGGTCCAACAATCATGCTCTCTCCGTCCTTATACCAGCATAAAGGCGTCTGACACTTGCGTCCATACAAAGCCTCGTAGGGTGCCATTCCAATACTTGCGTGAAAACTGTTGTTGTAAGTGAACTCAATCAATGGCAGCACCTCATCCCAGTTTCCTCTGTCATCCAACACACATGCTCTCAATAGATCTTCCAAGGACTGATTTGTCCTTTCAATCTGTCCGTCTGTTTGTGGATGATAAGCGGAACTCAATTTCAGTTTTGTTCCCAAAGCTTCATGCAACGCTCCCCAAAAATGAGATGTGAACTTTGGGTCACGGTCCGATACTATACTTGATGGAACGTCGTGTAACCTCACAATCTCAGCGATGTAGATTTCCGCCAGCTTATCTACCTTATAAGTGGTCTTACCGGTAGGAAATGTGCGGACTTCGTCAATTGATCCACTATTACCCAAATAGAATCATTCTTTTTCCTTGTACTTGGGCAGTCCTGTTATGAAGTCCATGGAAGTGCTGTCCCACTTCCATTCCGGTATATCCAGGGGTTGCAACATTCCAGCAGGTCGTTGATGTTCCACTTTCGCTTTCTGACAAGTCAAACAAGCTGATACATATTCTGCCACATCCCTCTTCATTCCTGGCCACCAGTAATTCTGCCTTAAGTCCTGGTACATCTTGGTTGCTCCAGGATGAATACTCAACTTACTCTTATGAGCCTCTTCCAAAATCATTCTTCTCATCTCTGCAACTTCCGGTACACAAATTATTCCATTACATCTCAGAATATTATCTGTTCCGACGCTGAACTCAGTTGTCTGTCCTTTCGCTATCAGATTCCTCTTTTCTTGGATCAATGCGTCATCTTGCAAGTTTGCAATCTCCTCAAGTAATCCACTCGAAATTGTTATCATTCGACACCTTAACATTCCTGGTGCAAACTTTACGTCCAAATGTAGATCTCTAAATGCTTCCCACAAGTCCTGTTGTCTGGCCATTATCATTGAATATACTAACACACTCTTCCGTCTCAATGCATCAGCCACCACATTGGCCTTTCCAGGGTGGTACTGTAATGAAAAGTCAAAATCCTTGAGAGTCTCCATCCATCTTCTCTGACACATGTTCAATTCCTTCTGATCGAATAGATACCTCAAGCTTTTATGATCATTGAACACCGTGAATGTGCATCCATATAAGTAGTGTCTCCAGACCTTTAACGCAAACACTACCGCAGCAAGCTCTAAATCGTGAGTAGGGTAGTTCCGCTCGTGAGTTTTCAACTGTCTTGAGGCGTAGGCTATAGCTTTCTTGTACTGCATCAAAACACATCCCAAACCTTGGTGAGATGCATCACAGTAAACTTCATATGGTTCCTCTAGTTGTGGCAAAACCAATACTGGTGAGGTTGTCAACTTTTCCTTCAACAACTGAAAACTTTCCTCACACTTCTCCGTCCATGCAAACGGCTGATTCTTCCTGGTGAGTTGTGTCAAAGGGGCTACAATCTTAGCAAATCCTTAAATAAATCTTCTGTAGTATCCTGCTAGTCCGACAAAACTCCGTATATCTGTGATAGTCTAGGGCTGTTTCCAGGCAAGAATTGTCTCAATCTTTGCCGGATCGACAACGATTCCTTCTTTTGTTATCACATGTCCCAAGAAGTTCACTTCCTTTAGCCAAAACTCACACTTCGACAAATTGGCATACAGTTGCTTCTGGCGTAAGACTTCAAGAACTTGGTGTAGGTGCTCTTCATGTTCTTCTTCATCCTTTGAATAAATCAAAATATCATCGATGAACACCACCACGAATTTATCCAGAAACGGGCTGAATATCCTATTCATATAATCCATAAATATTGCTGGTGCATTCGTAACTCCAAAAGGCATAACGAGATATTCATAGTGTCCGTAACGAGTCCTGAAAGCAGTCTTTTGAATATCTTCTTCTCTTACTCGATCTGATGGTATCCCGATTTCAAATCAATCTTTGAAAACACCGCTGCTCCCCTCAATTGGTCCATCAAATCATCGATGCGTGGTAAAGGATAACGATTCTTGATAGTCACCTTGTTAAGTTGCCGATAATCCACACATAAACGTGAACTTCCATCCTTCTTCTTAACCAACAACACCAGAGCTCCCCAGGGCGACACACTTAGTCTGATAAATCCTTTCTCCAATAATCCTTCCATTTGACCCTTAAGCTCGCTTAATTCCAATGGCGACATCCGGTACGGCACAATTGAAATAGGTCCAGTTCCGAGGTGCAAATCAATGAAGAATTCCACCTCTCTTACTGGGGGTAATCCTGGAATTTCCGTTGGAAATACGTCCGGATATTCTTTGACTAACATCACATCTTCTATGTTCACATCCATCTTGATCTCCACGTTAGCCAATGATAAAAATTCCTGAGTTCCTTCTCTCTGTGATACTCCGAGTTAGTTAGCAGCCAAATACCGAACGACTCTAGGTTCGAGGAAAAGAACCAATTTTCGAGCGCAATCCAAAACTACATAATTATATGTCATCCAATCCATGCCGAGAATGATCTCGAGTGATTGTAGGGGTAAACAGATTAAATTGACCAAGAAATCTCTTTTCTGTATCGTTATGGTAAAGTGTAAACATGCAGAGTTTACGGTCAAAGTCTTAGCAGGTGTAGAAACAACCAAATCAAAAGGCAAAGCAGACATAGACAACTTCAAATGATGCACACAATCCATAGCAATGAAAGAATGGGTTGCCCCCGAATCAAAAAGTGCAGTTAGTGTGTTACTTGCAATCTCACAATCTTGCTGGATTAAATTTTGGGCTTGACTTCCAGCTTCAGCACCCATGTGATATACGCGGCCTCTAGCAGTAGGACGAGTAGCCCTAGTCGCGTTCACAGTTGGTTCCACCTTTGGAACCCGGCAATCCCTCGCCACGTGTCCTGGCTTGTGGCTTGTGTCATATTCCCTTGGTACAATTTCAGAAAATCATCACCCAACTTGGTCCTAGTGCTCATTGGGAAGTACTTGTCCAAAAACTTCTTCTTGAACGACTCCCAGTTCACTTCCTCTTGAGCTAACCCCATCAGTAATCTTGTACTTCTCCACCAATACTCTGCATCCCCTATCAGCAGGTACGTGGCATAATTGAGTTTCACCGCTGCCCGACAGTTAATCATCTCAAAAATTTTCTCCATCTCTTGGATCCACTGGTCCGCTCTTTCTGGACCCTCATCACCCTTGGACTTGGGAGGATTATGGGGACGAAAATCCTCTAGTCCTCTAGATTCAGCAGCTCGAATCTCTCTTTCTCTCTTCTCCAGATCTCGTTAAGTCTTGGCAGCCGTCTGGGCAGCAACAGACGCAGCAATGTTGTTCATTGCTTCAGCCATCCTATCTTCCCGGCTGACATTTGCTCTTGTGGTGTCGTCTCTTCGTGGAGGCATTGTTTCCTACAAAACCATCATCACTTCAGTCACACCACAACTTTCACAAGACTTGACACTTTAACTACTTGCTCTTATGTATGATCACCTAATAACTCAAAACAAAACTTAAACCAAATGCTCTGATACCACAATTGTAACACCCCGAGTTTAAAACACAGCGCGGGTGCATTTTTTTTTAAAAATCAATAATAAAAATGATTTTCCAGATTTAATTCGAAAGGAATTAAAAAAAGTTTTTCGTAAAATAGTACGTCGTGGATTAGTCGATGAAAGTAACAAAATAAATTCATCGTAATCTCAATAAATACTTAATTCTGGAAATTTAATAATAAACAATAAGACATTTTCAAAAGACAATATCAGAGTGCGGAATAAATAGTACAACAATTTTTCCAAAACAAAAACAAAATACATTTCCAGCTCAAATCCTATACATCAAGTCTAACTGATCATGCGCTAAAGCTACAGTAGCACGGATTTCCTCCGCATCCCAAACAAGTCTCCTCTCACTCTGTCGCTCGCCTCGATGGAACCTCTTCCTCCTCCTCATCATACAGAGAGGGGTCGGTCTCCTCAGAAGTCAGATCAATACACAGTCTCGGTCGCTTTGGCGGTACCGGAATCTCATAACAATCATCGGAGATCCTGGACGGACCCGGAATCTCAGCTGCTACTGGCTTCGGCTCTTGATTCTTCCCTCCTGCCTCAGACTCATGTACATCTCCTCCAATCACCAGGTTGGGAGTCACCACTCCTACGGTGGCCTCCATCTCAACCCCTCTAGCTGACTCCTCAGCATCATCGAAAATTCCGTGCGCCTCCAATACCAGACGGGAAGGCACAGGAAAATCTATACTCGTGTAAGTGCACTCCACGAAATACTCTACTCCGTCAGTCCTGCTCGTCCTCTCCAACCACCCCGTGTAAGTCACCCTGCTTGAGATGGGGTCAAATACCCAAGCAGTACGCGAATAGCGATCAAGGAAGTCTAACGACATTTCCGTCGTCCGGGTACCCACGGGTGGCATGGGTTTGGGGGGCATCTGAGGGCAAAGCCCAATTTCCACAATATAATAGCAAGGGTCACCGACCGAAATTAACAAATAGTCACATAGCATATATTTCACAGCAACAATTATATCCATGGTATAACATATGATGATGAGGAAAATAATAATGCTCATTTGAAATTGAATGACATATATGCCATTTCAAAAACAGCAGCCAATTATTATGAACTATGTGGTAAGTACAAACAACACCTCAGCAAATCACAATCATTAAATCAGAAATTCATATTTTGTACAGTACTCACACACATCAATTTCCAACCATTCATCATATAATCAAACGTGACCCACTGGTCAATCCCTCAATGCAATATGTATATGCTCATGTATACAATTTTCTTGGAATCACCAAGGTGCAGTCGCTCAACAGACCAGCACAATATGTTTGACTTTAACGGCCCTCAAGACCAACGTGCAATCGCTCAACAGATCAGCACCTAGTGCAGTCGCTCAATAGACCAGCACTCGTGCAGTCGCTCAACAGACCAGCATGTTTGACATATACCAAGGTACAATCGCTCAACAGATCAGTACCTAGTACAGTCGCTCAACAGACTAGCACTCGTGAAATCGCTCAACAGATAAGCACGTGGCTGCGCATTTCAGGGTACAGACGCTCAACAGTCCAGTACCAGTGCAGTCGCTCAACAGACCATCACCTATATACCAAAGTACAATCGCTCAACAGATCAGTACTTAGTGCAGTCGCTCAACAGACCAGCACTTTTGCAATCGCTCAACAGATCAGCACGTGGTTGCGCATTACTCTGTGGCCCATCGCGGGTACCACTTGATTATGCAAATGCATGAATATGCAGTGTTTCACTTCTCTGGAAACAATATGCAAAATCAGAAAATTCATGCCTTTCCATCGTATTTAAAATATCTCAGCACCATCAAGATTATCATCATCACAAACATGACTAAACAGCCAAGTAATCATTAACATTTTGCAATGTTTTCTCAAACTCTTAAAATTCAAATACAGTATTTAAAACTGAGGATTTCTGGAAATTTGAATCTGTATTCGAATACAGAAGCCAAAAACAGTGCAGAATTACACTATGTATTCGAATACAGCCCTCTGGTATTCGAATACAGAGGCAGTCTCAGTGTACAAAACAACATCTTTCACTACATCAGTAAAGTCTCAAAAACATCATCACCACCACTTTAAAATATCATCAAAAGTTCCATTTTAATTCACCACAACATTCCCAATATTCCCCAAACACTCAGGGTTTACAAAACACTCTTGAAAACTTGGAATTTCTAAAAACTCGAATCTGTATTCGAATACAGACCCCTTGTATTCGAATACAGAAGCATGAAACTGCAATTTTAACATTCTGTATTCGAATACAGCATGCCTGTAGTCGAATACAGAAGACCAAACCTTGAAAAATTCAGCATTTTCTCCCAGGTCATTAAAGGTTTTCCAAATATCATCCTCTCCTCTTCAAAACTATTTCAAAGGCCCCATTTTAAATCATTTTAACCTTTCTCAAAGTTTCCAACACTTTAAAATGCATATCACAGTGTTAAAACATGATTTTCTGGAAAACACGAATCTGTATTCGAATACAGCTTCCTTGTATTCGAATACAAAAGCTAAAAACTGAGCTTCTGGAAAAACACGAATCTGTATTCGAATACAGAAACAGAAACCAGTGAAAATCTGCATTATGTATTCGAATACAGCATGCCTGTAGTCGAATACAGATGCGAATACAGTGTTAAAATCCCACTTTTGTATTTGAATACGACATGGTCGTAGTCGAATACAAATGCTAAGTCAGAATCAAAAATCCTTCCTCTGTATTCGAATACAGGGGCTCGTATTCGAATACAAGTTTGAAGACTTAAGTAAAACAGAAACTTGACAGGTTGTAGTCGAATACACACATGTTGTATTCGAATACACCTTCGAAAACCAGTGAAATTTTCCTGAGATTTCAACCCCTTTCAAACTGTTTTCTTTTAAAAAAAAACAACCAAACATCAAAATAGATTCAGCACCTTTTTCCAGGCAATACTTTCCTCATTAAAAATCCCTTTTCTTTTTAAATCATCAACATCACCAGAATCATTCACAACAGAATCAGAATCATTAACACCAAATCATCCAGAAACAGAAACAACATGATCAATCATCAGAATCATCCAGATTTTCAAACCATCAGAACATCATGCAAGCATTTCAGCTTTCTCAAGATCAGAATAACATGCAAGCATTTCCGTTTTTCTCGAGACCAGAATAACATCCAGGCATCACAGAGCAGCAAAACACCAACAGAATGCAATTTTGCATTTCAAAACCATTTTCAAAACAGTTTTATGAACATGCATTTTAATCATGTTTAAAAAAACATACAAGACATTTTCCACTTTCCCACATAAACAACACAACTTTAATGCATTCAGCCCAAACAGCAATCATCACAGAGCTTTTAAAACATAAAAAAAATGCATTTTTCATTTTCTTTCAAGCAACAGGAAAACCAATTTCTTTTTGTTCAAAACAGAAATGAAAAACACCAGTAATGCCATGATAGTTATGCACTTACAGCCCTAATGCAACTAGAAAGTGGAAGGTGCCCTTACCCTTGTTGCGTGTTTCTGCTACTTCTCTCGTTTCTGCTGTCGTTCCCGTTTTCGCGCCAAAAACTGGTGAAACTGTAGCCTGCGTTTGCTGCTACGAAACTGGGTTCTTTACCTCCGTAATGGTATGGGGAATAACTTTTGTACTGGGGTTTTGGCGTTTCAGTGCTTGGATGTCCATGTAATGGCACTTTGAGGAGTTCCCTCTTTTTTTTCTTTGTAATCGTGAACTGGAAATGGAGGAAGGTAGAAAACAGCAAACAGAATGGGAGCGAAGAGTGCTGTTACATGCAGCACTGTTACATCCAGTATGGGCAGTGAGGAAGGAGGGATGGTGTCCTGATTTCACCATCCTTGTCACTCATATTTATAGGCTTTTGTGGTGCCACCTCACAAAAAATAATGTTAAAATAATGCTGGATCCTTCAGCACTTAATTGTTTTGCAATTAACCACTAATCCTCAATTAACTGCCCGATTAATTTAATTACTCGTAATTAAATTAATTTAATCTTCATCCAATAATTTTAATTCATCCTCCAAAATAAATATTTATATATATATATATATATATATATATATATATATTTACTCAAAACATACATATATTAAATATTTTACAAATATCTCCAAATACACTTAAAATTAATTCCATAATTTTAATTAAAAATTAAGGGTCTTACAAGAATCAATCCAGACCTGGTCCAAAATCAAAGGTAAAATGTCTAGACTGAAATATTTTTTTCTCAAGTTAATTTAAGTTCATTCCAGGTCAAGTCCGGAATTTGTCCAGATCAGAGGAAAAATATTCAGTTTAATGGTTCAGAATAAATTATTTGGCCCAATGATGGCCCAAATCAGAAGATCAGACCATGGCCCAGTGTTGGCCGAAATCAGAGGGATAAGATGTGTAGTCCAGCAAAGGCCGAGTTCAGAGGATTATAGCATATCAGGTGCGAGTCCAAGATGGCCAAAATCAGAAGATCAAAGGGTTAGGAAGTGTGGTCCAAGGATGGCCGAATTCAGAGGATCACAGCATATCAATTTATTTGGTCCAGATGTGGACTGGCGCAGAAGAATCTAATGGTCTAGATTTAATCATGAGGATTAACGGTGAAGATCTTATGTTATTTTAATCAAAGTATTAAAAGATTTGTTACAAAAATAAATGTGAAGTAGTGTGGAATTCAGGAGCTGTGGCGGGAACAAATAAAAGATTTGATTGGCCAGTTATTTTTGAAAGAAATCTGAAGATATGTTTTTTATTTAAATGAAGCCCAATTGGTCAAGTTATTTTTGCAAGAGAATCCAGCAAGATTCAGCTCGAATTTAAGCATTGGAAGAGGCCCTAATCTGCATCTATAAAATGAGGCTCAAGGTAGAATACTTAACAGCGAATATCATAAAAGAGTCATACACTTCCAAAGCAAACACTCAAATTTTCAGAGAGGTCAATTGTGAGTTCCATCTTTTAAGAAGCAAGTACTCGTGTTATTTTCTTTCCACTATGTCAAATCTAAGTTGTTGAAGTAGAGTCTACAATCTGAGGGAGTCAGTAGGGGTAGCAGGTTACTTAGCAATTAGATTCATAGTGTTGTGATTTCTTCTACAATCTGGGATTGTCAGATTGGCTGAAGATAGGAGCTGCATTCCTTAAAGAAGTCTAGGATTGTTAGACTGTTTGAGAAGACTGACTTGGAGGGTCAGTATAAAGGTTGTAATTCAAGGTTTGAATTAGAGAAACACATTTAACAAAGGGGAGTAAGCACACATCTAGGGGGAGAAATCAAGACGTTTTGAAATCCAAGCAACAAGATTTTTGTCATCATCAAAAAGGGGGAGAATGAAATTTAAAGACTTACATTTTTGATGAAGACAAAAAGATCCTTGATCAAAAAGAAGAAGAATTATTAAGCAACTTATTTTTTCATTTATATTAAGGTAAAAGTATTTTGATATTAAATCAAAACACAGTTTAAAAGTACAATATTATGAGAACCTTCTGAGCATATGCATTAAAATGTTTTTATGAAAATAATTAATGACTTAAACATGTTGAAAATAAAGTTTTTACAAAACTGGAAATCTGTATTCGAATACGAGGTATCGTAGTCAAATACAGACTCCAAGTCAGAAGCTAAAACTAAATATCTGTATTCGAATACGAAGTGTCGTAGTCGAATACAGATTGCAAGTCAGTACCTATTTTCAAACATGTGTATTCGACTACAACCTTCTGTATTCGAATACAACTCAAGTCAGTACCTATTTTTAAACATCTGTATTCGACTACAACCTTGTGTAATTGAATACAACTCAAGTCAGTGGCAAAAACCCAAATCTGTATTCGACTACACGATCTTGTAATCAAAATTTCAAATATAATCAAAACGTTTTAGAGGTGTATTCGAATACACTAAGACTGTATTCGAATACAACTTCGAAACAATGCAACTTTTCAGTTTTGAAACATTGCACATGTTCATCAAAAAACGTTTGGGAACCTTTGCCATTGATCTGAAGTGTTACCTATGAAGTATAAATACTTCAAACGTTTCAGATTTCAAACAAGAACTTTCGAACTGACTTTTTAAGAATCAATTTTCTGAAACATCAAACATTTCAAAACTTAACTTTCATATTTTCAAGTACATGCTTTTCATTTTCATATCATTAAGAAAGGTTCTCAGTTGTACTTGGAAGTGTGATTGGTTAAGTATCAAATACTCAGTATTATAACCTTGCTCTTAGTCAAGAACATCATTACAAAATCATTGTATCACTTGAAGGATTTAGTGTAGATTCTTCAAGTTGTGTTAACAGAAATAGTGGTGTACTATCTTCTGTTAAGTGTTTGTGAATCTGTAACTTAGTCTTAGGGTTAGACTTGTAACATATTCATACAAAGTGGAAAATCTCTTGTGGTGTGCAAGAGGACTGGACGTACCCTTGGTTGTAAGGGGAACCAGGATAAATCTTCTGTGTGTTTTTATCTTCTGCCATTTACTGCTTTCATTTACAAACACAACAAATATTAAAACAAAGTTAAAATAGTCCTTTAACAATCTTCTGATCTCTAAAACAGAAAAATTGTCTAACACCTAATTCACCCCCCCTCTTAGGTGCAACTCTATTCTTACAATTGGTATCAGAGCTGGTTTTTGGTAATTTGCTCCTAGATCCATTGCTTCCGCACAACCTGTTTTTAGAGATGGTGGTAGCAGTAACAAACCACCCTGCTTTGTTGGTGAACATTATGACTTCTGGAAAATACGTATGCAAGTGTACCTTAAGGCTCAAGGAGACGACATATGGGAAGCAGTAGAAAACGGTCCATTTGTTCCAACAACAGTTATCAACAATAAAGAGGAGATAAAAATAAAAGCCTCTTGGACAGATGATGAAAAAAGAATACTACTGTTTGATAAGAAAGCAAAAAATATGTTACAGTCTGCATTGGGTATGGATGAATTATTTCGCATATCCCATTGCAAAACAGCAAAAGAGATATGGGATACACTGGAAGTAACCCATGAAGGAACAATTGAGGTAAAACGTTCAAAACTGAACACTTTATCTCAAGAATACGAAATGTTTAGAATGCAACCAGGAGAAGCAATCCTGGACATGCAGAAACGTTTTTCCCACTTAACCAACCACTTAACAGCACTAGGAAAGAACTTTACTAATGATGAATTGAACCTAAAGGTTCTAAGATCATTAACCAGAACATGGCAGCCAAAAGTGACAGCAATTTCTGAAAAGAAAAGTTTGTCAAAAATGTCACTTTCAGCACTCTTTGGAAAATTACAGGAACACGAAATAGAATTAGAA
Organism: Cicer cuneatum; assembly: GCA_037974295.1. NCBI lineage: Eukaryota > Viridiplantae > Streptophyta > Magnoliopsida > Fabales > Fabaceae > Cicer > Cicer cuneatum. The sequence continues at coordinate 51,887,133 of JBBPBO010001984.1, forward strand.
AGACTGGAAAAGAATGAGAATGCAGAGAAGAAAACAAAGAATATAGCATTAAGGATAGAGTCAAAAGAATTAGTAAATAAAGAAGACTCAGATGAAGAGAAAAACATCACCCTCCTTGTCAAGAAATTCGGAAAATTTCTTCAAAACAATAAAACTTCTACAGGAAAGAAAAACTTCAAGAAGAAAGATACTTCTACTGCAAATCAAAATTTTATTTGCTTTGAGTGTGGGAAAGAAGGACATATGAAAGCAGAATGTCCTAACCTTATCAAGAAAAATGCAAACAAAAGGAAGGAGCTCAAAAAGGCATACATAGCGTGGGAAGATAATGAAGTAAGTTCTTCATCAAATTCAGATAATGACGAATGCGCTAATGTTGCTTTGATGGCATCTCATCATTCTGACAATGAAGAAGAGGTTAGTAGTAATACTAATTGTTATGATAATAATGATTCTTTTTTTGAAAATAATGATGCACAACAAGCCATTGAAGAACTACTTAATGAATGTAAAAATCTGTACAAAATAGTGTCAAATCAAAAGAAACAGATTTCTTCTCTAAATAAAAAGATTGACACTATAGAACAAAATTCTGAAAAACAAAAACAGATTTCTACATGCATTAAATGTGATTCACTTTCCTTTAAAATTTTCCAGATGAATAGAGTCATAGAAAGGTACGAAAAGGGACAATTTGGATTGGAGAATATACTTAGCATGCAAAGATACTCAAATGACAAAAGAGGACTTGGTTACTCAAAATTTGATAAACCAAGTATTGGTAAAACTATCTTTGTAAAAGCAAGTAACCAATCTAAAGAAGAGAAAGAAATGGATGTTCAAAAGAATCATCTTTGTTTTAAGAATAGTATTATTCAAATAGAAACCGTACTTTCCCAAAAATACTCCAACGTGTTTCTATTGTGGTCTAAATGGTCACACACCAAATGGTTGTCATGTTAGGAACATTGGTGTTCCACAAGGACAGTTTGTGTGGGTCAAGAAAGGTACTAACATTCAAGGACCCAAAGCACTCTGGGTACCAAATAAAACCATAAACTTGTTTTGTAGGAATACACACAAAGAACCTCAACAATGTGGTACTCAGATAACGGATATGTTTACAAAGCCATTACCTAGAGATTCATTCTACAATATCCAGAAGGAACTAAGCACTCTAAATGAGAATGATCTTAAAAAGGTTTGAAAGATCTGTAAGTTATATCATTGTTAATTCTAAATTTTTCATCATTCTGTTACTTGATATATGTTTCTGTGATACCTATGTATGTTTTTCTACCTGTTTGAAATGTTTTTTGTCTGTTTAAATGTTAAATTTTTTTTCTAGAATCAAAATCTTTAGTGTCGTACTCGAATACAGACAGTTGTAGTCGAATACACGTTCCCTGTAAAAACTGTATTCGACTACACCAAGTCTGTAGTCGACTACACTTTCGAAAATTTTTATATATAAAAGGGATTGTTAACAGTATTAGGATACGAATACAAAAAAATCTGGTAGCCGATTACAAATTCAAAATTTCTGATTCCTGATCCTCAAAATCTTCATCCAAAACCTTTCCTAAAACCTTCATACTGTCATATCTAAACATTCCCCCTCATCATCCATTGCATCTAAGATTCTATGAGATCAAAAATCAAAACCCTAAATCCCCAAACCCGTAAACTTCATCTTTTCAAAAAAATGGATGCACGCAAAAGAGGACCAAGAACAAAGGTAGCTTCTATGGGTCCTTCAAAGAAGCAGAGAAACGACAATATGGCTGATCTATCCAGATTGCTTCATTCCCCAGAAGAACTAGACAAATTCAGAACTCACTTTTCTGATAAAAAGCTGGTAACACCCAAAATTGGTACTCTTGATTTTTTTCTAAGTTTAAATTTCCTGAATTGCTGAAGGCTCAGAATTTGGAAGAATTTATTGGGTATAATGGTCCCATTTATCCTGACCTAGTTAGGGTTTTTTACTGTAACTTAGAAAAGGATGGGAATAAATTGGTGTCTAAGGTTAAGGGAAAAGCTATCAAGTTAGACACCAAAATCATTGGGGAAATTCTGCAAATACCTTCTGAAGGTCAAAAAATGTGCC
>JBBPBO010001984.1:51889252-51913676 GCA_037974295.1 Cicer cuneatum
TTAAGTATCAAATACTCAGTATTATAACCTTGCTCTTAGTCAAGAACATCATTACAAAATCATTGTATCACTTGAAGGATTTAGTGTAGATTCTTCAAGTTGTGTTAACAGAAATAGTGGTGTACTATCTTCTGTTAAGTGTTTGTGAATCTGTAACTTAGTCTTAGGGTTAGACTTGTAACATATTCATACAAAGTGGAAAATCTCTTGTGGTGTGCAAGAGGACTGGACGTACCCTTGGTTGTAAGGGGAACCAGGATAAATCTTCTGTGTGTTTTTATCTTCTGCCATTTACTGCTTTCATTTACAAACACAGCAAATATTTGAAACAAAGTTAAAATAGTCCTTTAACAATCTTCTGATCTCTAAAACAGAAAAATTGTCCAACACCTAATTCATCCCTCCTCTTAGGTGCAACTCTGTTCTTTCAATTGGTATCAGAGCAGGTTTTTGGTAATTTGCTCCTAGATCCATGGCTTCCGCACAACCTGTTTTTAGAAATGGTGGTAGCAGTAACAAACCACCCTGCTTTGTTGGTGAACATTATGACTTCTGGAAAATACGTATGCAAGCGTACCTTGAGGCTCAAGGAGACGACATATGGGAAGCAGTAGAAAACGGTCCATATGTTCCAACAACAGTTATCAACAATAAAGAGGAGATAAAAATAAAAGCCTCTTGGACAGATGATGAAAAAATAAGAGTACTGTTTGATAAGAAAGCAAAAAATATGTTACAGTCTGCATTGGGTATGGATGAATTCTTTCGCATATCCCATTGCAAAACAGCAAAAGAGATATGGGATACACTGGAAGTAACCCATGAAGGAACAATTGAGGTAAAACGTTCAAAACTGAACACTTTATCTCAAGAATACGAAATGTTTAGAATGCAACCAGGAGAAGCAATCCTGGACATGCAGAAACGTTTTTCCCACTTAACCAACCACTTAACAGCACTAGGAAAGAACTTTACTAATGATGAATTGAACCTAAAGGTTCTAAGATCATTAACCAGAACATGGCAGCCAAAAGTGACAACAATTTCTGAAAAGAAAAGTTTGTCAAAGATGTCACTTTCAGCACTCTTTGGAAAATTACAGGAACACGAAATAGAATTAGAAAGACTGGAAAAGAATGAGAATGCAGAGAAGAAAACAAAGAATATAGCATTAAGGATAGAGTCAAAAGAATTAGTAAATAAAGAAGACTCAGATGAAGAGAAAAACATCACCCTCCTTGTCAAGAAATTCGGAAAATTTCTTCAAAACAATAAAACGTCTACAGGAAAGAAAAACTTCAAGAAGAAAGATGCTTCTACTGCAAATTAGAATTTTATTTGCTTTGAGTGTGGGAAAGAAGGACATATGAAAGCAGAATGTCCTAACCTTATCCAGAAAAATGCAAACAGAAGGAAGGAGCTCAAAAAGGCATACATAGCGTGGGAAGATAATGAAGTAAGTTCTTCATCAAATTCAGATAATGACGAATGCGCTAATGTTGCTTTGATGGCATCTCATCATTCTGACAATGAAGAAGAGGTTAGTAGTAATACTAATTGTTATGATAATAATGATTCTTTTTTTGAAAATAATGATGCACAACAAGCCATTGAAGAACTACTTAATGAATGTAAAAATCTGTACAAAATAGTGTCAAATCAAAAGAAACAGATTTCTTCTCTAAATAAAAAGATTGACACTATAGAACAAAATTCTGAAAAACAAAAACAGATTTCTACATGCATTAAATGTGATTCACTTTCCTTTAAAATTTTCCAGATGAATAGAGTCATAGAAAGGTACGAAAAGGGACAATTTGGATTGGAGAATATACTTAGCATGCAAAGATACTCAAATGACAAAAGAGGACTTGGTTACTCAAAATTTGATAAACCAAGTATTGGTAAAACTATCTTTGTAAAAGCAAGTAACCAATCTAAAGAAGAGAAAGAAATGGATGTTCAAAAGAATCATCTTTGTTTTAAGAATAGTATTATTCAAATAGAAACCGTACTTTCCCAAAAATACTCCAACGTGTTTCTATTGTGGTCTAAATGGTCACACACCAAATGGTTGTCATGTTAGGAACATTGGTGTTCCACAAGGACAGTTTGTGTGGGTCAAGAAAGGTACTAACATTCAAGGACCCAAAGCACTCTGGGTACCAAATAAAACCATAAACTTGTTTTGTAGGAATACACACAAAGAACCTCAACAATGTGGTACTCAGATAACGGATATGTTTACAAAGCCATTACCTAGAGATTCATTCTACAATATCCAGAAGGAACTAAGCACTCTAAATGAGAATGATCTTAAAAAGGTTTGAAAGATCTGTAAGTTATATCATTGTTAATTCTAAATTTTTCATCATTCTGTTACTTGATATATGTTTCTGTGATACCTATGTATGTTTTTCTACCTGTTTGAAATGTTTTTTGTCTGTTTAAATGTTAAATTTTTTTTCTAGAATCAAAATCTTTAGTGTCGTACTCGAATACAGACAGTTGTAGTCGAATACACGTTCCCTGTAAAAACTGTATTCGACTACACCAAGTCTGTAGTCGACTACACTTTCGAAAATTTTTATATATAAAAGGGATTGTTAACAGTATTAGGATACGAATACAAAAAAATCTGGTAGCCGATTACAAATTCAAAATTTCTGATTCCTGATCCTCAAAATCTTCATCCAAAACCTTTCCTAAAACCTTCATACTGTCATATCTAAACATTCCCCCTCATCATCCATTGCATCTAAGATTCTATGAGATCAAAAATCAAAACCCTAAATCCCCAAACCCGTAAACTTCATCTTTTCAAAAAAATGGATGCACGCAAAAGAGGACCAAGAACAAAGGTAGCTTCTATGGGTCCTTCAAAGAAGCAGAGAAACGACAATATGGCTGATCTATCCAGATTGCTTCATTCCCCAGAAGAACTAGACAAATTCAGAACTCACTTTTCTGATAAAAAGCTGGTAACACCCAAAATTGGTACTCTTGATTTTTTTCTAAGTTTAAATTTCCTGAATTGCTGAAGGCTCAGAATTTGGAAGAATTTATTGGGTATAATGGTCCCATTTATCCTGACCTAGTTAGGGTTTTTTACTGTAACTTAGAAAAGGATGGGAATAAATTGGTGTCTAAGGTTAAGGGAAAAGCTATCAAGTTAGACACCAAAATCATTGGGGAAATTCTGCAAATACCTTCTGAAGGTCAAAAAATGTGCCTTGGACACTTATGTGAATGGGTCAATACAACTAAGTATGATGCTTATCTTTCATTATGCCGTTTTGACAAAGAAACTATGGAAAGAAAACGGACACAATCTGGTTCTGAGTATGCAAGACAAAGATATGGTGTTGGTAATTTAACTGTTGACAACATATTACTACACTATTTCTTATGTTACATACTGATTCCAAAGGCAAGGAACTATTCTCATATCTCTGAGTTTGAACTCCAAGTCATGACTTTTATGATAGAAGGTGCTGAGTTAGATTGGGCATACTTTGTTCACTCTGTCCTATATGCCTCAAATGATTCTATAGCCTTACCCTATGCACGAGAAGTCACCAGAATACTGGATCATTTTAAGGTTGACTTCTCAGGGGAAGTACTATACAAGACCACCAAGGACAATCTACTGGATTTAACTGTTCTGCCCAGTATGAAAATTGTTTGGAGTGAATCACTTCAAAGTTATGTTCATAAGGGTGATCTTGGACAAAGTTCATCCACTGCTAATCCAGAAGATGAACCAGAAGCACCAATACCAGAAGCACCTGTTGCATTACCAGAATCAGAACCAGAAGCAGCAGCAACAGCAGCAGAACCATCACATACTTAAGACATCATCACCAATAGAATGATCATGGACAAACTTAACTTCATTCAATCCTTTGTCACAGATCAGTTCCAACAATTGAATGAGTCTTTCAGTAATCGAACCCAGACAATAACTGCTGCCTTTGACAAAAAATTCCAAGATCTGGAAAATACCATCAATACCCAACATTCATTTTTTCATCAGGAACTGAGTGACTTGTCTGACAAGATTGACCATCTTCATATACCACCCAACTCAGATGATTAAATCTGGCTACTTGCAGTTTTTTTTTTGTTATTTGTATCTACTGTTTGACTTTCCTTGTATTTTTGTTTGTTAAAACTCTTAAGTATTATTGTAATTGTAATTCTGAACATGTTAAATTAAGCTGTTTTCTTCAGAATTATCCTATGTTGCCTCTGTTTATTTATTATGTGCATATCCTATTTGCTATGTGATATCCTCTTCCTTTTTGATAATGTCAAAAGGGGCAGAAAAATGTGTATATATATTGTTGCTGTGTTGTTGTTGCAATTTATGTTGAACAGTTCCTCCAACACTTAAGAAGCAGAAACACATTTATCAAGGGGGAGTAATCAAGACGTTTTGAAATCCAAGCAACAAGATTTTTGTCATCATACAAAAGGGGGAGACTGAAATTTAAAGACTTACATTTTTTATGAAGACAAAAAGATCCTTGACCAAAAAGAAGAAGGATTATTAAGCAACTTATTTTTTCATTTATATTAAAGTAAAAGTATTTTGATATTAAATCAAAACACAGTTTAAAAGTACAATATTATGAGAACCTTCTGAGCATATGCATTAAAATATTTTTATGAAAATAATTAATGACTTAAACATGTTGAAAATAAAGTTTTTACAAAACTGGAAATCTGCATTCGAATACGAGGTATCGTAGTCGAATATAGACTCCAAGTCAGAAGCTAAAACTAAATATCTGTATTCGAATACGAAGTGTCGTAGTCGAATACAAATTGCAAGTCAGTACCTATTTTCAAACATGTGTATTCGACTACAACCTTCTGTATTCGAATACAACTCAAGTCAGTACCTATTTTTAAACATCTGTATTCGACTACAACCTTGTGTAATCGAATACAACTCAATTCAGTGGCAAAAACCCGAATCTGTATTCGACTACACGATCTTGTAGTCGACTACATAGTTCAAATTTCAAATATAATCAGAACGTTTTAGAGGTGTATTCGAATACACTAAGACTGTATTCGAATACAACTTCGAAACAATGCAACTTTTCAGTTTTGAAACATTGCACATGTTCATCAAAAACATTTGGGAACCTTTGCCATTGATCTGAAGTGTTACCTATGAAGTATAAATACTTCAAACGTTTCAGATTTCAAACAAGAACTTTCAAACTGACTTTTTAAGAATCAATTTTCTGAAACATCAAACATTTCAAAACTTAACTTTCATATTTTCAAGTACATGCTTTTCATTTTCATATCATTAAGAAAGGTTCTCAGTTGTACTTGGAAGTATGATTGATTAAGTATCAAATACTCAGTATTATAACCTTGCTCTTAGTCAAGAACATCATTACAAAATCATTGTATCACTTGAAGGATTTAGTGTAGATTCTTCAAGTTGTGTTAACAGAAATAGTGGTGTACTATCTTCTGTTAAGTGTTTGTGAATCTGTAACTTAGTCTTAGGGTTAGACTTGTAACATATTCATACAAAGTGGAAAATCTCTTGTGGTGTGCAAGAGGACTGGACGTACCCTTGGTTGTAAGGGGAACCAGGATAAATCTTCTATGTGTTTTTATCTTCTGCCATTTACTGCTTTCATTTACAAACACAGCAAATATTGAAACAAAGTTAAAACAGTCCTTTAACAATCTTCTGATCTCTAAAACAGAAAAATTATCCAACACCTAATTCACCCCCCCTCTTAGGTGCAACTCTGTTCTTACAATAGCCTCGTTACCGGTGAACCAGTCAAAAAACTGTGAGTTTTATTTTTACTTTTTATCCGCTGCTAACTCTATTTTTAATTATACATCATGTTTTGTTTTAAAAGTATAAAAATAGGAAAAGTATTCAAGTTAAGTCAAACACAATTCGACCCCCCTTCTCGTGTTTGCACCTTCACTCTCGTCGTTGAACTAGACCACTAAAGGAGGTACACTCAATCCCAAATTCTTATGATATTTGCATCATGATAACAATGATTTTTTTTGATATTATGTGATTGATTGGGTGTTCTTAAAATTTAAAATGCATGCTATTTTTATGCGAGTATGACTTTAAAGTTTAAAATGGATTACATTACTCTTTGTCATTACTTGTATGTGCATATATATGGCTATTTTCTATTCTAAATTCAACATGTTTTCACTCTTTGTTCATACACTTATTATGATAAACAAGTGTGCAAACCCAGTTTGACATTCAAAATTATTGTTCTAGTTATAAAGACATTTAAAATAAATTAGTGTATTTAATAATTAGACAAATGGCTGTTTTGTCAAGTATACTTCATTGAAATTTTTTTATTTTGCACAATAACATCTTTCAAATTATCATGTTAAATGAATTAATATCATTCACCTTCTTATGAATTTGAAAGTATTCTCTATCATGTTCTCTCCAACTTTTTTGAATATATTGAATATCTTATACATTGCTTGTTGTCTGAGTATAATATTTTGAATATGGCTTTTCGAAAAACCAAAAAACTAAGTTTATAATGTGGCTTTTAAAAAAAATCCTTCTTCAACATATTTTAAATTTATATCCTTGTTTAGGATTCATTTTTGAAGGATTTCAACAAGAGAATATGTGTTTGGTCTTCATGAAAATGATTTGTGTTTCTTGTGGATTTAAAACTCAAAACTAATCCAAAAAGATTATGGCATGAAAGTCAAAAATTAATATGTGAACATTTTGAAGCATATTAACATATGTCTTTGCAAATGAGTCTTATTTGTTGCTTACTTCTTTTGTGAAAATTGATCTCAAGTGTTTAAATTTATTTTAAGCATGATAGATAAAAATAGCAACAATCAAACAGTCTCATGAAAGTAAGCTTGAACATATGTGTAACATCCTCTAAATTTATTATTTAAAATAATTAAGACCTATAAATGTATATGACTCTCAATATTAATTAAGGTGTGATAATTGTTTGTCTTGTTCGACTTATTGTAGTTGATAAAATTATTAGTAAGAATTATTTAATCAATGGAGAAGTTTTATATATATATATATAGATGTTTTTTTTTTGTACAAGAAGAATTTTGACTAAGGGTTTGTGGCTTGGTATAACCCAACCCATAATAGAAATTTGGGCTTGGAGTTTGTGGCTTAGTTTTTGTATGATCAAGGTTAAGAAAAAAATAATAATAAATAAATAAAATAATATTTTCTCCTTCTATTCTTTATTTGGGCCCAACACTATCTACCCAATAATCTCCAGTTTAAATTTTTCCTAAAGTCCACAATATTTTCATACTAAGGAATAATAAGCAGAAAAGAATACTGAAAACCCTAGCCGTCATCTCCTTCGTGCATCAAACTTTTCTTGTGAACAACTTCGTGGGGGCTTAGAGCTTCGTACTAGGAAGAAAAGCGGCCAAGGTAAAGGTTTTCCCCCACACAAATTATAGTTAGACCGTTAGTTGGATGACATGGAACTAATAATTGTAATTGCTTGCTTTTGAAAGAAATAAATGTAGACTAATAAAATAAAATAATGAAATCCAAAATCCTTTACGTTGAGTTCTATATGTAATGTATGTATTTTTAAGAAGTAAAATATGAATTTTTATATTATACTTGATAAAGTTTTAATTTTTATGATGAATATGAAGCAAAATATGATTTTTTTTATGTTATATATATGATAAGGTTTTGATTTTGATGATGTATTATGAGTTGGAGTTTGAAGTTTCTTGTTATATATAATGTTTTTAATCTTTGGTGTAAATGAAGTCAAGTCCCGATCTTTATGCGTACGTGGTGAAAATTATTATTTAATGATTAATTTGACTATGAATATATGATTCTCATGATAAGGATGTGTGATATGTGATCTTTGTGATGTGTGAATATGATGATGGTTTTAAAAAGGTGATTTTTTTTAAATGCACATGACATGATTCTTAGTGGCTATGTGCGAGTATAGTTTTGATAATATATGGTCATGTCATGGCATATGCATCTTCGTGGGAGTTGCCTTAGTGGCAGGTTTATTTTTCCCATTGGTATGGGTGATTTTTCTGTGTGGAAGTTGCCTCAGTGACAGATTTATATCCGGATCATATAGTTTTAGGAGCATGCATTATACATATTTTTTTTAATATACGATTTATTGTTTACGCATTTTTTTCTTTTAAATTGGAAGTTTTTACTTTTATATGTTTTGTGTTATTCTTCTATATGTTTAGCCTTGGTTTGATGTGGACGATAGAAAAAACTGACCCTTACAACAGCATTTTAGGTACTAATGAGTTCGAGGCGATTCAAGAGTAGTTGATGAGTATTAACGGCAAACGCGGGGGAAAAATAGGGTTTTCAAGACAGTTTTGTAATAATAAGATTGCTGCAATATTTTCTATGTCTATTTTTAAATCCTTGTCACCAAACTTTAATAAGCTTTTTTTTTTGTTTTAGTTTTTTGAATAATTTTTTTTTATTAATATTAAATAAACGTGATTGTTACTAATTATCTAAAAGCATAAATGTTAGATATTCTTACCAAAAAAAATTATCGTAAATTTTTCTAAAAGTATTTTTTTTAAGTAAGGTTTTGGATCAAAAAATCCGGGGCGTTACAATATGCCATATTGTTTATTTGTGTGTTTACAAAAAACTTTGGGAAAAACATTTCTTTAATGTGAGCAAATCCTTTGGCATATTTTTTATTATCCATTTAAAAATTAGTGTTTGAAAAATACAAACATTTTTAGCATAAGAATGTTTTGTTAAGAGAGAAATTACATTTGACATGATATCACATCCATCTTATTTCGCTTCCTTGTATGCGCTCATTCTCTCTAGTTTTAAAAAATGAAAAATGGATCTATTTCTAACAATAAGTTTGATCATATTGAAATTGAAAGGTGATCTCTTGTGAAAGAGGACAAAGAGCAAAGTGACATTTTCCTTGTTTTATGGAACTTTGAAATATTAAAGAATGTTAATTTCATAATATTCAGGGGGAGTTTTTAGAAAATATTATTCTTCTTAAAACTGAAGTCTACTCATTGTTTTCTTTCTAAAAAATGAGAAGAATATACATTCATTGGCTATTTTTCAAAGTGCGTTAAAATGCTTGCATACAATTATGTCATATTGTTGTTGTTATCATTATCATATCTTGATTGCAATATTGACTACAATGATATGATCATCATACATGCTATGTTCTTTAATGTTGAATGCAAATTTGACAAGTTTGATATATGAATGCATTGGTTAACCACATGATTTCTATGTGTACTCATGCTATTTGTAAGACCCTTAAATTTAAAATTAAATTATGGATTTAAATTTTAAGTGTATTTTGGGAATATTTGTAAAATATTTAATATATGTATATTTTTATATATATTTATATATATATATATATATATATAAATTTTGGAGGTTGGGTTAAAGTTATTGGATGAAGGATAAATTAATTTAATTACGAGTAATTAAATATCGGGCGGTTAATTAAGATGTTATCTGTTAATTACGCATGAGGTTAAGTACTTGATGGTCAAACAATATTATAATATTACTGTGTTGGGTGAGGTGGCACATATATGCCTATATATATGTAAGTGAGAAGGAAAGAAAAGGAAGGAAAACAGAAACAGCTTCCCTCCTAACAGCCGTGTACCCTTCTTCTTCCTCTTCTCATTCTGTTTTGTGTTGGTGGTAACAAAAGAGCATACTCAAAAGTCAAATTACTCGGAAATCCAATCGCCGAACCAGAAAGTGTTAAGAACGAAAGTTGTTCCTCTCATCGTTAAAGAGCTAAAGAACTAACTTTGGTAGCGACGACGCGAACGGGAGTTTCGCCGACTTTTGTCGCAGTAACGTGAACGAGCGAAGAAAACGTAACTAAGGTAAGGGGCACCTTCCAATTTTCTAAATTGCATTTATGGCTGTAAATGCATGTTGACGTGTGATTATATTTGATTTTTCTGGTTTGAAAATGAAACTGTTGTGCATGTTGTTATGGATGATGAAAATGCTTGTTGATGTTTTTTTGATGATCTGTGTTGTTGCCGTTTTATTTGATACATCAATGATGTTTTGGTTGTGTGTGGATACTGGAAAGTGCTTTGCATGTCGTTTTGGGGATGATCAAAATGCATGAAACTGTTGTGTTGTTAACATTCTGGTGTTGGTGGTTAAAGAAGCTGTGATTTTTTTTTGTATTGATGGTGGTTTTCAAAAGAAAAGGATTTTAAAATGGGTGGAGGTCTTCTGGAAATCTGTTGCTGTTGTGTTGATGAGTAGAATCATTTATAAGTGTTGAGAAAAGTTCTGAGTTTTGTGGTTCAAAAGAATGGTGATTGTGTTTCGGTGTTTGTGTTGGTTTTTCAAAGAAAAGGGTTTGAAAACGTGTTGAAGTTTTCTTGAAAATCTCACTGTATTCGAAGGTGTATTCGAATACATTCCTGCAAAATTCCTGTTTTCCTCAAATTTTGAACTTGTATTCGAATACGACACTCTGTATTCGAATACAGATAAGTGATTTTTGCTTCTGACTTAGCATCTGTATTCGGCTACGACCCTGTCGTATTCGAATACAAGATTGCAACTTTTGCCACTGTATTCGCATCTGTATTCGACTACGACCCTGTTGTATTCGAATACAGATTTGCTGATTTTGCCACTGACTTCGCATCTGTATTCGGCTACGACAACCTCGTATTCGATTACAGAATGCTGATTTTTCACTGTTTTATCATCTGTATTCAAATACAAGGAAGCTGTATTCGAATACAGATTGGTTTTTTTTCAAAAATTGCAGTTTTAAACATTGGATTATGTACTTAAAGAGTTGGGGAAACATTGGGAAGGCTTGTGATGAATTAAATGAAATTTTTGAGATGGTTTGAGGTGGTGATGATGAGGTTCTTGAGATTTTTTGTTGATGTGGTGATAATGAAGTTGTTGAGATGGTTTGAGATGGTTTGCGGTGGAAATGGAGTGGCTAGATTTTCAGCTGGTATTTGCATACTGTTTTCAGTGAAGAGAAAACATCGCATGTCCATGCATTGCATAGTCAGGTGGTGACCGCGATGGGCCACAGAGTTGATGCGGTGACCGTGATGGGCCGCGAAGTTAAGTAGTAACCATGGGTTATAGAATAGTTCCGTGTGTATTAGACGGTCTATTTTATCCGGGGTCATAGTAGTTCTGCGTGTATTAGACGGTCTATTCTACTCGAACTACAAAGTGGTTCCGCGTGTATTAGACGGTCCATTCTATCCGTGCGAGGATTTAACTTCTGTGTATTTGGCCTGTGAGAGGCTAATACATGTCAATGTAGTAACCGTGAAGGGTTGTAGAATAGTTCCGCGTGTATTAGAAGGTCTATTCTATCCGGGTTTAGAGTAGTTTCGCGTGTATTAGACGGTCTATTCTATCTGGGCTACGGAATGGTTCCGCGTGTATTTGACGGTCCATTCCATTTGTAAAATCGTGCTGGTCCGTGAGAGACTGCGCGTGTGCTGGTCTGTGAGAGACTGCACCTTGGAAATTCCAAGAGTTGTGTACATTGGCATTTACATATTGCATCGGGGTGGTTGACTGTGAGTCATGTTTTAATATGAGTTGATGAGTTGAAACCGAGGGTGGCAAGTATCCATTGAAATTTGAGTGCCGAATGGGTGTTTGTGATTGCTGATTTTGTTGTACTTGCAATATAATTAATATGTAAATTGGCTATTTCGCGAAGATGTTAATGTATACGTTTTATAAGTAAGCATACTTCATCATTATAAGTTGTTATATCCAAGATGTTAATGATGATGGTTTTGTAGGGAACAATGCCTCCAAGGAGAGACGACACTGCAAGAGCCAACGTCAACCGGGAGGATAGGATGGCTGAAGCGATGAATAACATGGCTACGTCTGTTGCTGCACAGACGGCTGTGAAGACTCAACGTGATCTAGAGAAAAGAGAAGGAGAGATTCGTGCTGCTGAATCAAGAGGACTAGAGGATTTTCGTCGTCATAATCCTCCAAAGTTCAAGGGTGATGAGGGTCCAGAAAGAGCGGACCAATGGATTCAGGAGATGGAGAAAATTTTTGAAATGATTAATTGTCAGGCAGCGGTGAAGGTCAACTATGCTACATATCTGCTACTAGGGGATGCAGGATATTGGTGGAGAAGTACCAGACTTCTGATAGGATCAGCTCATGAGGAGGTGAATTGGGAGTCATTCAAAAAGAAGTTTTTGGACAAATACTTCCCGATGAGTACTAGAACTAGGTTGGGTGATGACTTTCTGAAATTACACCAAGGAAACATGACGGTGGGTGAATATGCAGCTAAGTTTGAATCTTTGTCAAGGCATTTCAGATTTTTCCGTGACGAGGTGGATGAACAGTTTATGTGTCATCGTTTCCAAAGTGGGCTGAAGTATGAGATTCAAGACTCAGTTTTACCCTTGAAAATTCAACGTTTCCAAGCATTAGTGGAGAAATGTAGAGAGGTTGAGGATATGAAGAACAGGAGGGCCAACCGAGGAGGTAACTTTAATTCAGGAGGGCCGAGCCGGATGAATTATCAAAATAATAAAGGGAAGCAAGTTGCTAAGCCATATAATCGGCCACAGAACAACAATAGAGGCCAGAATCGGCCGGGAAACCAAAATTTTGGAAGACAATTAGGACAAGGGGTTCGATGTTTCCGATGTGGAAAAAAGGGACATTATGCTACTGCTTGTACCACTATGAGTCCTTCATGTTACAATTGCCAGAAGCTAGGACATTTTGCAAAGGATTGCAAGGCTCCGAAGGTGGAACCAACGGTGAACGCGACTAGGGCTACTCGTCCTACTGCTAGGGGACGCGTTTATCATTTGGGTGTTGAAGCTGGACATCAACCTCACAATTTGATCCAGCGAGATTGCAGGTAACACACTAACTGCACTTTTTGATTTGGGGGCAACTCATTATTTCATTGCTATGGACTGTGTGAATCGTTTGAAGCTATCTATGTCTGCTTTGCCTTTTGATTTGGTTGTTTCCACACCTGCTAAGACTTTGACCATAAATTATGCATGTTTACGCTGTCCTGTAACTATTCAGAATAGAGATTTCTTGGTTAATTTAATTTGTTTACCCCTACAATAACTCGAGATCATTCTCGGCATGGATTGGATGTCGTATAATTATGTAGTCTTGAATTGTGCTCGCAAATTAGTTCTTTTTCCCGAACCTGGAGTCGTTCGGTATTTGGCTGCTAACAAGCTCGGAGTGTCACTGAGAGAAGGAACTCAGGAATTTTTATCATTGGCTAACGTGGAGACCAAGATGGATGTGAGCATAGAAGATGTGGTGTTAGTCAAAGAGTATCCGGACGTATTTCCAACAGAAATTCCAGGATTACCCCCAGTAAGAGAGGTGGAATTCTTCATTAATCTACACCCAGGAATTGGACCTATTTCAATTGCGCCGTATCAGACTTTGCATCTGTATTCGGCTACGACAACCTTGTATTCGAATACAGAATGCTGATTTTTCACTGTTTTAGCATCTGTATTCGAATACAAGGAAGCTATATTTGAATACAAGGAAGCTGTATTCGAATACAGATTGGTTTTTTTTCAAAAATTCCAGTTTTAAACATTGGTTTATGTACTTGAAGAGTTGGGGAAACATTGGGAAGGCTTCTGATGAATTAAATGAAATTTTTGAGATGGTTTGAGGTGGTGATGATGAGGTTCTTGAGATTTTTTGTTGATGTGGTGATAATGAAGTTGTTGAGATGGTTTGAGATAGTTTGTGGTGGAAATGGAGTGGCTGGATTTTCAGCTGGTATTTGCATACTGTTTTCAGTGAAGAGAAAACATCGCATGTCCATGCATTGCATAGTCAGGTGGTGACCGTGATGGGCCGCGAAGTTAAGTAGTAACCATGGGTTATAGAATAGTTCTGCGTGTATTAGACGATCTATTCTATCCGGGGTCAGAGTAGTTCCGCTTGTATTAGACGGTCTATTCTACTCGGACTACAGAGTGGTTCCGCGTGTATTAGACGGTTCATTCTATCCGTGCGAGGATTTAACTTCTGTGTATTTGGCCTGTGAGAGATTAATACATGTCAATGTAGTAACCGCGAAGGGTTGTAGAATAGTTTCGCGTGTATTAAACGTTCTATTCTATCCAGGTTTAGAGTAGTTTCGCGTGTATTAGACGGTCTATTCTATCCGGGCTACGGAATTGTTCTGCGTGTATTTGACGGTCCATTCCATTTGTAAAATCGTGCTGGTCCGTGAGAGACTGCGCGTGTGCTGGTCCGTGAGAGACTGCACCTTGGAAATTCCAAGAATTGTGTACATTGGCATTTACATATTACATCGGGGTGGTTGACTGTGAGTCATGTTTTGATATGAGTTGAAACCGAGGGTGGCAAGTATCCATTGAAATTTGAGTGCCGAATGGGTGTTTGTGATTGCTGATTTTGTTGTACTTGCAATATAATTAATAAGTAAATTGGCTATTTCGCGAAGATGTTAATGTATATGTTTCATAAGTAAGCATATTTCATCCTTACTGTTGTTATATCATTTGAGCATGCCATGTATGTACATTGTTATCTTTGAAATAATTGCTATGTGGTAATTATTATTTTCGGTCGGTGACCCTTTACTATTATTGTGGAAAATTGGACTTTGCCCTCAGATGATACTCAAACTCGTACCTCCGACGGTTACATTAACGACGGAGACGTCGTTAGTTTTCCTTGATCTTCATGTACGGCGTATTTGTGGACAACGCAGAGGGACGGACAGCTGAGTGAAGACAAGACTTGTAAACGATGCGGTGGAAACCGTGCTACTGTAGCTTTAGTGCATGATCAATTTAGACTTGTTGTATAGGGTCTTGAGCTCAGTGGATGTAATTATTTATTTTGGGATAGTTGTATATTTTTCCGCACTCTCATAATATTTTGGTGGGTCCAGGATACAATTTTTTATGTATCTTTATTTTAGTATATTTTGAAGATCAATTTCCCAAAACTAATTTACTCGGTTAAAGTTATGATGTAATTATTTAATTACGTTCGTCATTTGAATCACGACGTATTATTTTATGAAATAATTTTATTTTATTTTCTTTTAATTCTGTTGAATTAATTTGAAAATTCTCTTATTGATTTTGGTTGAAAAAAAAAATACACTCGCGCTGTGTAAAAACTCGGGGTGTTACACTATTACTTGATTTTTTTACTTCTATGTCTATTCCCCAACCTTTTTGATAGATGTCAAAAGGGGGAGAGAAATATATGATGAATATAGGATGAAAATAATTAATAAAGAATGTTAACAATTAACCTCTTGCATATGTTTAGGGAGAGTTTAATTACAATGTTAAGAATTAAACTCTTGCAAGTGTTTAGGGGGAGTTTAATCACATATCTATGACTATTCTTGCATTTTATTTATATTTTCCCATAAAACTAATGATTTATTCAAAAGGTTTGTCATCATCAAAAAGGGGGAGATTGTTGAGGAAAAAACCTTTTTGATATATGTTTTAATGACAACAAACCTTTTGAATTAAATGATTGAGTTTTATGAATGGTGATCTACTAATTATTACACTTGAGTTTTGTTTAAGGAAAAAGAATATGAATCAAACTGTTCCAACAAGACAGATCAGTGTCCAGATATTTCCAAAATGATCAGATCAATCTCCAGAATGTCCAGAATGATCAGATCAATCTCCAGAATGTCCAGAATGTTCAGAATGATATGCTGTCCAAAATGATCTTCTGTCCAAAATGATTATCATTCTCCAGCATGTTAACATCAATCTCCAGCATGTTAACATTAATATCCAGCATGTTTAACATCATTCTCCAACAATGTATCATCAGTCTCCAGATTGATAAACAATCTCCAACAGCAAACATCTTTCTCCAGCATGATTAACAACTATCTCCATAATGATCAAACATCATCCTCTAGTATGATAACATCAGTCCAGAATGATACAATCATTCTCCAGCCTTGTTACATCCTTCTCCAGATTGACTGCCAAGAAACTTAAACAAAATCAGTTGAGAGAAGCAAGATCAAATCTTAAGATCCAAGAACATTCTGGACAGCATTCTGACGTCATCAGATGATGTCACCAGAGGATACCTCCAGAAGACATCACTAGAGGATACCTCCAGAAGACGTCACCAGAGGATACCTCCAGAGGATATCACCAGAGGATACCAAAAGATACCTCCAGAGAATACCTTCAGAGGATACCAGAAGATACCTTCAGAGGATACCAGAAGATACCTCCAGAGGATACCAGAAAATACCTCCATAGGATATCAAAACTCAAACAAGTGTTGAGCCTTCTCAGATTCTGACAAAACACTTTAAATCATATCATTGTAAACTCAAGGCTATAGTGTGAAGTATAGTTTTGAGTAAGCTTGTTGGAAATCTTTTTTATGATTAAAAGGTGAACTGTAAAATCCTACCTAAAGATTGATAGGTGATTTGATTGAACTCCTTTCTGGGTGGAAAGGATTTGTTTTTGTAACAGATCAAAGTTGATCTGAAACAGGGTGTGTAAAACCAAGATTGATCTCCGTTTTAGCAATTAGTGAAAATCTCACAGTTGTGAGGACTGGACGTAGCCCGAGTTGGGTGAACCAGGATATATCTTTGTGTGGTATCTCTTCCCTTATCTATTTACTTTCAGTATGTTTGATTATTTAGTTAAATAGATAAATTAAGTTGTTAATTTTAACTAACCAAGAACGTTCTCCGTATTCTAATCAAAACCAAGAACGTTCTCCATTTTCTATTTTCACAACCAAGATCAATCTTGAGTTATTTTCTTAAGTTTTTAACAGTAAATTTTAAAAGGAGAAATTTATAATTCAAACTCCCCTTTCTTGTAAATTAACATTGCTACTTCAGTATCTTTCAAATTGACAAAATTAAGATTAACATACTATATAAATTAACAATGTGAAATATCCAAATAATTTAATGTTAAGAGGTTTTTTTTGCGACAATGCCATATGATGATATAAATATTGTTTTTTCTATTTTATTTTAAATGATTTAAAATATATTAAAATGATAGAGATTTGATAATTAAATAGTTATTGTAAAGTTTTAAAGAGAAAATAGATGTATGAGATAAAAGATAAGTAATAAATTACAGTATTTGATTCTAATTAAAAATAAATAGATTGATACTGCAATAGGCAATACTCGCAAAATTAGTAAAGAGATTAAAAGATTTATCAAAAATAAAATAAAATCGTTTTTCTCTCAACCATGCATTTATAAATAGAATGAAGTATTGTGTTTACTTAATTTTTTCTACCCCCGTCAATTCTCTCTTACTCAAACAAACAATCTTTATCTATGGCGGCAGAAAAAGCATCAACAAAGATGATCACACTGATAGCAGCCGACGACTTTCTTTTCAATGTAGAACCTAACATCGCGATGGAGATTAAAAAGGTACAATCTTACATTGACGAGTTCGATAAAAATGCTGCACCAATTCCTCTACCAAATGTATTCAGCAATGATCTCGCTATGATAATCGAGTATTGCAAGAAGCACACTTCAGAAGAAGAAACTAAGGAAGCGAAAGAGGAGTTTGATGCTGAATTCGTGAAGGGACTGAAAAGCGATCACAAATTACGGCTCCTTCAAGCTGCAAGTTATCTCAACATGGAAAATCTTCTTCAATTTGTTGCAAAAGCAATTGCTGATGAAATTCAAGACCAGAGTGTAGAGTTTGTTCGTGAGTATTTTCACATCAATAATGATTTCACGCAGGAGGAAGAAGTTGAGTTACGTTGGGAGAATCATTGGGCTTTTAGAACGGAATCCAAGAATCAAGAGTGATTTGTTTAATGGATTCTAAAATATAGGATTAGAAATTAGAAATTGAATGTTGAATTTTTTTCAATTATTTGGTTAAGTTGTACAGAGAATAGTTTAATTTTGCTAATTGATTTGATATTGTTTTTTATATAATTATTTTGCAAATTAAATAAACTCTTTTGTTATTATAAGATAATGTGAAATGTTCATGAAAAACAGGATTTGGACTCTCAACCGTCCACGCATTTGAGACATCTCAAAACCTTCGATGCGGCAGACTTTCTTAAGCTGGGAAATAAACATTAGTGTCTTTGATCCATGTTTAAAGAATTTAGACTTGAGGGTAGATATGGCATGATTGTACATACACCACTAAATACCATATATTGGCTAATTGTTTCCAGGCTAAATTACTCTATTCGTTCCTTATTTTTTTTCAAGTTTAACTCGTATCCCTCAATTAATTTTTTTCCATTTTGGTCCCTTAAATATGGTTATGTTACGCACTCTAGTCATTTTCATAAGTTTTAATAAAAAATCGTTAAGATGAACTTACATGTCAACTTGGATGCAAGTCACTCATACAAAAATCAAATCAAATGAAGCCACTGATTTGAAACCATCACTATATTTTTCGTGTTGTTTGTGTTGTTTATAGCATCCCTAATCTTTCTTATTAGATCTAAAATGCATTGTAGAAAAATAAGGTTCAATGAAGAAGCGTGAACTCATATTTTTTCAAAACTTATTTTTTGTGAATTTGTGTTAAATCTTTTTCGAGATCTTGTTAAAGTGTTTTTTTCTTCGTGAATTTAACTTTTTTTGGGTTTGAAGTTTATAGGTTTTTCATGAATTTATGGGTTTACTAAAGTGTTTTTTGTGATATTGGGTTTGTTGTTTTCTCATTTATCTCACTTATTGGGGTTATGAATTTGAGTTTGAATGTAAGAAGTGTGAATTTGGGTGACTTAGTCAACCTAGCTAAACATCTAAATTGACATACTTAACGGTTTTTGATTAAAACTGGCAAAAAAGACCAAAGTAGCTAACGGAACTATAGTTAAAAGAATAAAACAGAACGAAAATTAATCAAATGACAAAAAAAAAACCTTAAAAAAGATAAGAGGCCAAAAAAACAATTGAGTCTAGTTTTTACTATTTGAAGTTTGTCTATGCCCATGTTTATGATGAACAGAATGAATATTAGATACATGTTATTTGAGGATGGCCAAAGATAGTGATGAAATTATGAACATGGCTAAAGAAAAATGGTGAACTAGGGTGATAAAAAATGAATCTGTTTCAATTGATGCATAAGTGGAAAAATTAAAATCAATAACTGAATAGTTCAATTGATTTAAAAAATGTATATGTTTCAATTGATGTATAAATTATGTGTGTTGCATTATCAACATTAAACATAAATTTGTATTGTAATTGAAAAGACTCATGGATAAATAAGAGTATGTGTCGATGATACATTAGAACTTATTATGTGTTTACATGTATCAACAGCGTATTAGAGTTAATCGACGTACCAAAGCATGTCATATAAGCCACAAGAGGAAAAATAAAATATTGGTACATTTTAGCTTATACCTAAGTGGTCCAATGCGAACTAGTATAAAATAATATTAACAAAATAGTCAGACAATTGACATAAATATGAAATTGACTAATGTGTCTCAATGGAGAACCTTGAGTCTGTTGTAACTTGTAATTTCTAGAAGTTGTTTTGTGTAATTGTTAGTTAGTTAGTTAAGTTTGTTAGATTAAACTAATCTAACTAACTCAAGTCTTTTAGGTCAATATAAATAAGCTTGTGAGCATTCATTCAATTCAAGTGATTTTGCACCAAATACTCTACTAGTCTTTACAATTGGCATCAATAGCAAAGCTCGAGAATCTTAAATCAGAATTGCAGTTTTTAATAAAGAGAAAAAGGAGTGAATCAATTTTTCATGGTGGAGAAAGAACACAATGGCTTTGTGTAACCAGTCATTCCCAAGCTTGAAGGGTTCTATGACCATTTGAAAGATGCTTATGGAGAATTTTCTTCGATCAAAAGGATACTGGAGTCTTGTGGAGAAAGGAATTCCATCGTTACCAACAGCACCAACACATGAGCAAATCAAGAATGTAGATGATGGCAAGTTGAAGGATCTGAAGGTAAATAATTACTTATTTCAATCTATAGACAGAAGTATCAAGGAATCAATTTTAGATAAAGAAACATCTAAGGCGATTTGGGACTCACTGAAAATAAGTGGCAAGGCTCAACTAAGGTGTAGAGGGCTCAACTTCAAGCATTACGAAGGGAGTTTGAAATACCCTCTATGAAGGAAGGAGAATCAATCGATGATTATCTTGCAAGAACATTCACAATAGCAAATAAAATGAAGAGTCGTGGAGAAAAGATGCAAGAAAATGTTGTTGTTGAAAAAATACTAAATCTTTGACAGTCAAGTTTGATTATATGGTGTTCAATCGAAGAATCTAATGATGTAATTGACATGCATGAGCATTGATGAATTACAAAGCAGTTTCTTAGTGCATGAACAACGTATGAGGGGCCATAAGGGAGGAAATCCTTCAACAAGCAAGTCATAGACTGTTTCAAATTTCATAAGTTAGGACACTATCAGTATGAGTGTCCTAATGGAAGAAAGTGCCAATTACATTGAATTTGATAAAGAAATGCTTCTCATGGAACACACAGAAGAATCAAAGAAAGAAAGTTAAAAGCAAGGTATTGTGGCTTCTTGATTCGGGCTGCAGCAATCATATGTGTGGTAGTAAAGACTGGTTCTTTAAATTTGATGACAAATTTAGAAAATATGTAAAACTTAGTGATAATTCAAGAATGGTAGTTAATGGAAAAGGAAGCATCAAGTTAAATATTGATGGGTTGAACCAAACTTACAATAAAGTGTGTTATGTTTCAAAATGGAAGAACAATTTATTAAGCATATGGCAACTTCAACAAAAGAATGTTACGGTCATTTTTAAACATGATGAGTGCAAGCTGTATCATGAAGAAAAAGGGTTGATCATGACTAGCAAAATGTCTACAAATAGAATGTTTGCAATGGATGCTCAAGTAATGTATCAATCATTGTTTAAGATGGAAAGTAATGACATATAATATATATGGCGTTGTAGATATGAACACTTCAACTACAAATGCTTAAACATTCTTGCTTAGAATGAAATGGTGAAAGATTTCCTAGCTCAAAGATACTTCACATATTAGATATTAGATATGTGTATGATTTACCTTGATATGTGTATAAGTTACTCATTTTATCAAAATTATTATTTAATTATTAATATATAGTTTATCTATTTAATGTTATTTTTCTATAATTCTCTTATATATTACATAGATCACTATAGTGTTAAGACAAACTCTCATTTTTAAGTTTTGACGAAAATAAATAAAGATTAATTAAAGGATCGTTAATTATAATTCTAAACGTATTGTTAATTTAACCTGTGCTTTTGAGTGTATTAATTCAAAGATAGGTTTCAAAAGAATCAAAGAAATCAACATAAACAAAGGCAGAGAACATTCTTGACATATTCTGGAAAACGGAGAATGTTACCAGATTCAAATATGGTCATGCCAACATAAAGAACCATCATTTAAACAAAGTTGTTGGCTCTGGAAGTTACATGGATATGATCACTACATAGCAGGGAACACATAGGATCTATTCAAATCAAAGAGGACATTCGAATTGCAAAAGAAAAAGACTCTCAAACAAGCCTGTCCAGACAGTTTTGGAAATGACTGTCTAGACTGTTAAACAATCTTAACCGCTTTTTCTTTCAACTCATCACTTGGACATGGAATGCTATATTCCAAGAAATCAAAAGCATAATTGCTTTTAATAGCAGCTGCTATATCATTCGTTTGTAGTGTATTCCTCTCCTTCTCTTGTGCATGGATCCAAGATCGCAAAGTCAGCTCTAATGTGGCCATTTCACATGCTTTTACAAATACAACTAGAGCTTCTTGTGCAATTATTCGGACATCTTCATCAGCTTTCATTATCCTTTTTATACGAGCAATCGGGATAGTGAAGTTTGTAAAGTCAGCAATTTGCTGAATTTCTTGCATTTGGTTTTCCCACAACATTTGAAGCTGCTGTGGTTTCTGTTGCTTCTGTTGATGTTGGAAATGTTGTTCTGGCTGCTTTGCAAGTTGGAGTACGGAATCAGGTATTGAAGGTGTTCCAGAAGCCACCATGGGAACAGTCGAGTAATTAGATAAATACACCATTTGGCTAGCACCTGGTGCAACTTCCATAACATGTTGCTTCTGTTGCTGCTCTTGAGTCTGGTTTTGAGAAGAATACGCTATTTGGCTAGCAACTGGTGCAAATTTCATCCCATTTTGTTTCTGCAGTTGCTGCTCTTGAGTCTGGTGGTGAGAAGAATTCGTCATTTGGCTAGTACCTGGTACAGATTTCATCACATGTTGTTGCTGTTGTTGCTCTTGAGTTGGGTGGTGAGAAGAATACGCCATTTGGCTAACACCTGGTGCAAATTTCATCCCATTTTGTTGCTGCAGTGGCTGCTCTTGAGTCTGGTAGTGAGAAGAATTCGCCATTTGGCTAGCACTTGGTACGGATTCCATCAAATGTTGTTGCTGCTCTGGAGTCTGGTTTTGAGAAGAATACACCATTTGGCTAGCAACTGGTGCAAATTTCATCCCATTTTGTTTCTGCAGTTGCTGCTCTTGAGTCTGGTAGTGAGAAGAATTCGCCATTTGGCTAGGACCTGGTAGAGATTCCATCACATGTTGTTGCTGCTGTTGCGGCTCTTGAGTTGGGTTGTGAGAAGAATACGCCATTTGGCTAACACCTGGTGCAAATTTCATCACATTTTGTTGCTGCAGTTGCTGCTCTTGAGTCTGGTAGTGAGAAGAATTTGCCATTTGGCTAGCACCTGGTACAGATTCCGTCACATGTTGTTGCTGCTCTTGAGTTGGGTGGTGAGAAGAATACGCCATTTGGCTAGCACCTGGTGCAAATTCCATCACATTTTGTAGTTGCTGTTGCTGCTCTTGAGTCGGGTAGTGAGAAGAATACGCCATTTTGCTAGCACCTGGTGCAAAGTGCATCACATTTTGTCGCCACTGTTGCTGCTCTTGAGTCTGATCTGATTTGTCCATGACCGGTTACTGCTTTAAGATTTTATCTTTAATTGTCTTGTCACTAGAGTTCTAAAAAAAGAAAGGGGTGGAAAACCTCATGTCAGACAATATTCCAAACTTCAAGGATACTATATTTTTAAATAAGTTAAACAATTATCAAAAGAATGACTTATGTAAAAAGTAACAATAATCACATGTGGTTTGCATATTAATTTACAAGTCATATCAGGATTAGTGAATAGAGCAGTTTAGTACACAGTTGGAAATTCTTTATCTATGTCATTGATTACCAATGGCTAATGAAAGTAGAATCTTTCGATGTTTGGTTTCTAGTACAAATCACAAAATATGCCAAGTGATCAAATACATAATTAAGAGATAAGCATACCTCATAGAACAATCATTATGAAGTCAGCTTAATATGAAAAAAATCAATAGACAAATAAAAGGAGATTACTATGTGTTAACTGTAATCAATAAAAGGAGATTCATCGACGCATATCCATTTGAAAAAGTTTGCCTCCACATTTATGTTTGTAAACAATATGAAACAGAAGTGATTGAGGCTCTTGTTAACTGTGTAATAAATAATTCATGAATAGACCACAATAATACAACATAACATACATGCTTACATTTTTCCATTACATTTCCCATTCCAATTGATAATTACCACCTTTAGGCCAAAATTTATACTTAAGCTAGCCATATCAGTAATGTCAATCGTGAATGGTAGAAAATAGCAGTTTCTTCAAATTCTACTATTCAAAAGTGCTATAGCATATCGTTGAATAATAGCAAGTTATTCAAATTTTACTACACTATAGAGCTATAGTCTCGCTATAACAGTTATTAGTGCTAGTATAAAGTAAAAGCATGGCATTCTTCACATAGAAAGGCAAAGAATAAAAAAAAATGAATGTGTGACTTTCCAATCCCATTTACAAAATTCAAGGCCAAGTATTCCAAAATTCAATCCCATTTGCAATAATTAAAGATTGAATAGATAACAAGTTATAATTGTGCAAAGTTCAGTATGGCACATTTTACAATTGAAGACAAAGTAAATTACACATAACACTAATAGCTGAGAGGATCACATATCATCATGCATGTCATACATTTTACTTTTCACCTCAATTCAACAAACTCAAACTGAAGCCAAAAGCAGGATTTAAAAACCTGCTGTGGCAGAGCACCAAATTTGGAAAATATAGCAAAATTCTTTACCTCTCACTGTTTAATTAAGATGAATAAACATAGAAAATAAAGCACATTAAACACAAGTTTTTTCTCCTTTTCTCTACATTTCTCAAAAGAAATTGCTATTAACGTCCACATTTCCTTCCCCCCCCCC
>JBBPBO010001984.1:51913893-51963730 GCA_037974295.1 Cicer cuneatum
CCCCCCCCCCCCCCAAGACATGACTTCATTACTTACACAATTCCATGATCATGCAAGAAAATAAACACACTCGTGCATGACAAGAATAAAAAGATCATAATTGATTCTCAACAAACTTAACACCATACAATTCTAGCAATTTGAAACCAAAAAAGAATAAACAATAACAAGAACTGAGAACTTTTCCCTAACAGATGATAAAAGTTAAATAAATGTTTAACTCCTCTTCAAAGAGCAAAAGATTTCAACATAAGGCGCAGTAATGATCTACCAAAAACCTAGACTATAAAAATGAAATTACCCATTTGAAAATTCAAGAAGCGAAGAAAATTGACACGATCATGATAATAAGCATAAAACACTTTAAAATTTTGTCAGCATTTTGAATTAAGCAAAGAACGAAAGAAGAAGGAGGGGAAGGAATGGTTACCATGGAAATTGAGCTTGACACTGTGATGGGAGGAGCGAGTCAATGGTGGAGTGAACCGTGGGCGAGAGAAAAGGGAGGAGCAGTGAAGTGAAGAGTGTGGGCATTTGAAACTTAGAATCTGAATTAACGGATGTGGATTTTAGAAACCGAAGAGTGCGGTGGTCGTTGGATTAATTCATACAATTCAAATTTTATTATAGATGTTACTAATTTAAAATTAAAATACTGAATTTAAAATTTAATTGAATTTGTGAATTGTTGACTGCAACAAATTGCATGGGTCTCTAGCTGCGTGGCTTATTTATGCGATAATGGAATAAGGTAAGCCTATGATAAGTTCGTAATTATTTTCATCCGATAATGGGATAATAGGTCAGGTTAATCGATACGGAACACAGTCTATTTAAATAAATATAAATAATAATTTTTTTATATGATAAATATTATATTAAACTTTCAACTTTTAGTAAATATGATAACTATTATATTATATTAAACTTTCAACTTTTAGTAAATATGATAAATATTATATTATATTAAACTTTCAACTTTTTGTTACATATTCAACTTTTAGTAATTTATGCATATTAATTTTATTTAGTTTTTAGTATATTTAAATATATTATTATAAAATATAATTGAAATAAGATGTGTATAAAGTCATATTCTTCAAAGTGTCATGTTAAATATCAAAATAGAACTTAATTTCATTGACATATTAACTGGTTAATCTATTTAATGATATATTTGATTACTTATTCCAAAATGTTAAAATAAAATAGGCTTTTAAGTAGGCTAACAGACCACATCCGACTTTTATTGAGGTTAGATTCAGGCCTAAAAGGTAAGCCTATGACAGGTCACATGTCAGGTTTAGGCCTTGCATTTTTTTACAGGCCAGACACATGTCTTGCAAAGTCTAACTCGGCTCAGCCTATTCCCACACCTACATACGACCTTAAGAAAATAATATTTCAACTTATATAAGTTGTGAGTTTGTTCGAAAAATTAGAAGCAATGAGAAAAATTCTATGATATGATTGCATAAGTTTCTTTTTTATATGTTATATATCTAAAATAAAGTGAAGCACATCAAGCTTAAGTATAATAGTAGATACAAAATTTATTAAATGTTCAATCTCTTCAGGATAATTTATTCCGTGTATAATAATAATTTTGAAATTTTTATCAAAAAAAACTTTTCATATGTATGATTGTTCAATCTCATAAGTGACAACATATTTCGTGCATGACAATTATTTTGAAATTTGTATTGTATAAGATAGTTAAATTTCATTAGTGAAAACTTGTCTCATGTATGATAATTATTTTGAAATTTTATTAGTCATAAATTTTTATATGTATAATAGTTCAGTCTCATAAGTGATAACTTGTTATGTATGATAGTTATTTTAAAATTTTATTCATCAGATTTTGTTTGTGTATGATAGTTCAATCTTATAAGTGACAATTTGTCATGTGTATGATATGTTATTTGGACATTTTTATTATCGAGAACTTGTCCAATGGATAACAGTTCAATCTCATAAGTGACAAATTGTCCATTGTCACATGTAACGATGGTTATTTAAAAAAATTTATCTGTGAGAAATTATCATGTATATATATGATAGTTCGATTTCATAAGTGACAACTTATCCAGTGTATGATTGTTATCTTAAAATTTTTATCGGTGAGAACTTGTCACTGTAAGAAATACAAACATGAAAAACTACAAACATTTATCTTCTATCCAATTTATATATGAAGTAGAATATAAAGAAATACACATTTCTATTTGTTCCATGTAAGAGCATATTTTAACTAATTGAAATTTTGGCCAACTACATCTAGAGAGGTTATTATGTTTCAAGAAAGTAACAGTTTTATATATATATATATATATATATATATATATATATATATATATATATATATATATATATATATATATATATATATATATATATATATATATATATTTGTAACCTTTAGGTCTTTTAAGTTTAGCGCAGTTTCTTCTTAGATCTTTTAAATCTTTTAAGTTATATAACACTACACATGTAGTCCATTAAATTTGACTATTTTCTCGAATTACTGTTAAGATCTAATCTTCACAACGCAATGAGTTGATTATTCAAGCTACTTTGCAAGACACATGGAAGTTAATGACATTGCTTATGTGGATAGACCTTTATTACCGAATTTTTAGAGGTTATATATATGTCTAAATGATTGTATAAAAATCAAGAAATGTAAACCGTTATAAAATTTGATGGTTGTTTTCTAAAAAATTAGTATGAGGAACATATTATTGCAACATTTAGTAGAGTTTATGATGATCAGATGCTTTCAACTGCGCTAGTCGTTGTTGAAAGTGAGACAAAATATTAATGATGCAAATATAATATAACTTAAAACACTTAATCGGAAAAATAAAAACTTAAAAGACATAAGCATAATATGAGCTAAACTTAAAGACATAAGTAATACAAAAAAATTATAAAGGATCAAATTATTACTTTCATGAAACATAAAGGACCTCGAGATGTATTTTGCAGGATTGACCCAACACGTTATGAGACCTAAAACGAAACTATCAGACGGGGAAATTTCAAAGTTAATAAATAAATTATCAATATTTTATCTAAATTAATTTAGAATATAAGTACTTACTTATATGTCATCTAAATTAGAAAAATATATTGACATAGACAAATACATAACAAACACATACCTGAATATATTATGGTCAGTGACAAGAACTAGACAAACAATTAAAATTCAAAACGAAAAATAAAATCAAAGCAAGAAATTAGGAAGTAGAGTTAAAGTGAAAAAACAATTGTTTTGTCGTGTTGATAGCAAAGTTTCTGATGAATGATATTTTAAGAGACCTTTAATGAAAAGAAATTAGGGATAGCAACATAAGTCGCACCTGCAGATACGCACCCGAATCCGTCTTGATTTGGACGGGGGAAACTCGCTTTGATTGGGTGCGGGTTTTCCCCGAAATTAAAATTCGGAAGCGATGACGGGTTTGGGGTGTTGATATCCCCGCCTCCGTACCCGCTCTGTTAGTAATATTATTGTAATTTTAAAATTTTATATATATGTACATATTGATTATACTTAAAAAAAATAAATATTAAAAATTATAATGTCATCTCTATAAAAAATATATGTTTTAAATTTTATTATATTAATTATAATATATATGATTTTTAAATTAATAATTTTATATATATGAGTGAGTGCGGGTGTTGGCAGGGAAACTCAAAATCCGTTACAGATTGGGTTGGGGTTCTAAATTTCACGCATGCTAAAAAACGAGGCTGAGTGCATATTTTCCCCGATTAGTGAGTGTGGGGGTGGGGTAGGCAAAATCCGTCTCCACTTCGTCCCGTTGCTATGTCTAAAAGCAATGCCTTTAATGTCATAAGATGTTTTCCAACGGTACATTACCCTTATCTTAAATAAGTGCATCATTTTATGACCATCCTTTAACTAATTGATCAAAGACAAACAATTGTCTCGTGTATGATTTTCTTCAAATGTTCTCGAAGATATTTAAAATACACAATACTTCAAAAAAATATTTTTCTTTTAAATAGTTGATTTGTGAAATAATTTTAATTTAACTAATTCACCAATGACAAACATTAGTGTCTCGTGTATGATTTATTCAAAAAATTAAATTAGAGTATTATAATTTTCTTCAAATTTTAACTTAGAAGACATTGACAATACATTTACTTATGAAATAGATCATCCTCTTTTAAATAATTTATTCATCAATTAAGTTTTTTTTTTTAGTTTAATTAGTTAGTATTCAACTATTGGATCGTCGAAATTTAAATTTTTAAGTCATAATCGGTCTAATTAGTAAAAATTGAATCATCTAGTCGTCGAAATTAAAATTTCTCCGTTATAGTTTATTTTAATTAGGTTAGATTGAATAGTCGGATCATTGAAATTAGAATATCTTAGTCATATCTAGTCTATTTAGGTTAGATTGAAATGTTGGATAATTGATATTAGAATTTCTAAATCATATCTAGTATAACTAGTTAATATTGAACATTTGGATCATCCAAATTTAAATTTCTAAATGATAGCCGATCTAATTACTTAAGATTGAACCGCCAAATCGTTAAATTTAGAATTTCTTAGTTATATTTATTTTAATTAGGTTAGATTGAATCGTTGGATAATTGAAATTAGAATTTCTTAGTCATATTTAATCAAATTAGGTTATATTGAAATTATAATTTCCAAGTAATATTTAGTCTAATAAGTTAATATTGAACAGTTGGATCGTTGAAATTTAAATTTCTAAGTCATAGTCAATCTAATTAGTTATGATTGAATCGTCTAATCGTCGAAATTAGAACTTCTTAGTTATATTTATTTTAATCAGGTTAGATTTAATAGTTGGATCATTGAAATTAGAATATCTTAGTCATATATAATCTAATTAATCTAATTAGGTTATATTGAAATGTTGGATTATTGAAATTAGAATTTCTAAGTCATATCTAGTCTAATCAATTAATATTGAACCGTTGGATCGTCGAAATTTAAATTTCTAAATCATAGTCTATCTAATTAGTTAATATTGAAACATCATATCATTAAAATTAGATTTTCTTAGTTATATTTATTTTAATTAGGTTAGATTGAATTGTTGGATAATTAAAATTAGAATTTTTTAGTCATATTTAGCCTAATTAAGTTAGATTGAACTTTTAGATAATGGAAAATATAACTTCCAAGATATATTTAGTCTAAGTAGCTAATATTAAATCATTAGATCGTCGAAATTTAATTTTATAAGTCGTAATCGGTCTATTTAGTTAAGATTGAACCGTCTAATCGTCGAAATTATAATTTCTTAGTTATATTTATTTTAATTAGGTTAGATAAATAGTTGGATCATTGAAATTAGAATATCTTAGTCATATCTAGTCTAATTAGGTTAGATTGAAATGTTGGATCATTAAAATTAGAATTTTTAAGTTTTATTTAGTCTAATTAGTTAAGATTAGACCGTTAGAAATTCTAATTTCAATTATCCAATAGTTAAATCTAACATAGTTAGACTAAATATATCGAAGAAGTTATAATTTTAATGATTGAACGGTTTAATATAACATAATTAAACTTAATATGATAAAAAAGAATTAATTTCGATGATTCGACTATTCAATCTTAACTAATTGAATTGAATATGATTTATAAATTTTAACTTTGACGATCCAACAGTTCAATGTTAACTATTTAGATTAAATATGACTTAGAAATTGTAATTTTAATGATCAAACAATCCAATCTAACTTAATTATACTAACTATGATTGAGAAATTATAATTTTGATGATCCGATGGCTCAATTTTAACTAAACAAATTGAGTATGATTTGGAAATTAAATTTCAATAATCGAACAGTATAATCTTAACTAATTAAACTAAATATAACTTAAAAATTTAAATTTCGACTATCTGATGTTTTAATTTTAACTAATTAAATTGACTATGACTTATAAATTAATATATCATATATTTAATTATATAAATATTTAAATTGTATAATTTTGTTTTTGAGCGTAAATTAAGTTGTATAATTTCAATATATATATATATATATATATATATATATATATATATATATATATATATATATATATATATATATATATATATATATATACACTATTGTATTGTATTTTTTTATTAGACTTAAACAATTTGAACATAATATAGATTAAGGCAGACATAATGGCTCCCGCGATCTTTTAACTTAATTTCAGGCAACACTTCAGTCTTTTATCTTTTTTATTTCTCGATTTGGTCTTTTATTTAATTTTAAGTAACAATTTAATCTTTTATATTTTAAAATGTCAACAATGTTATCATTTCTTTACAGAAACTTATAAAATTCATCAAAATCTTCAAACAAAACCCATAAAATTCATATATGCATCATATTGAAGATAATAATTAATTTTATTTGTTTTGTTTGAAAATTTTGATAAATTGCTGTAAAAAAAAAAACATTATTAACATTTTAAGACAATCAAATTGTTACTTAAAATTAAGTCAAGGGATTGCGAGAGTAATTATGGCTATGTATATTAGCTTTGTTCACATGTATGAATCACTTTAGTGTAGTGGTAAAGAATTGACATTTTAACTTAAGGTCATCTGTAGTTGTTACATTACTCCTTTTTGTTATTGGTTCAACTAATTAACTTTACTAAAACAGTAATTAACTTTACTAAAACAGTAAAATTAACCAAGGCACCATAGAAGTGCCCATAAAATAAATATTTTTAAAGTTAATAGAGTACGAATAAGGGTATCTGCGAATAAAGATGGATGCAATAAATATCAGTTTATTTTATCTTCAGCTACTTGTTCTAGGTCCGTAACGGATCTTATTAGTGGACACCCACAACACATTCTTTTGTCATCTCCAGGCACATAATCTTAGATTATGAGTAGTTATAAAAGTGCATTTTAAAAGATGCACCAAATCAGTATGACCATCAATTGGTTCATATCAAAGTGATTTTGTACCAAAATTTATGGAAGATGTTGGTGATATTTCATTGATTTGAGTGAAACGTATTGTTAATATTTCTGCTTGAAAAGTGAATGATAAAGAAAGACAAAAACGAAACAGAAAGAAAGAGATATATGCATCGTCATATATATCATAAACAGTTTACAATTTTTATCTTTTTTCTTTCTTGCTAAATGATATCTAAATAAACTACCTATGCTAAGAAAGTAAAAGGAGGCAACCTAAAATACACAATACACACTGTGGAATTAACAATATAAGTCCAAATGTTGTTGAACAATCCTATAATATATGGTTTCACACATATTGACATATATATACAATCAGCAACAGAAACTAAAGGAGGATACAACAGGAAATTACAATACAAACAGCTATAGATGTCCCTCATATAGTTTTAACTCATATACATTTTTTATAGCTCAATTCAATGTATTTAATATTTAATACATACATACATACATACATACATATGCGCGCATCAGATCAAATCTGTTGATTATCATTTAGATGCCTTGTGTCCTTGTCCTTTGGTCTGACTAGCAGCTGCAGACATCACGCGCAAGCGGCGCGCAATTTCTGTAAAGGATGGCCTGACGGCAGGGTTAGGTGCCCAACACTGCTCCATTAGTGTTCTCCATTCTAGATCACAATAACTTGGGATTGTAGGTCTTAATGTGTTGTTCACAATACCGCCTGTATATTAGAGTGTGCAAGAGAGTGAGTGAAAATATAGGTATAAGTGAGGCAGATACAGAACAGGTGTGAGAAAGTAGATTATGTAAAGTTTCTGAGAGGTTAAAAAATTATCACAGGAAAATTTTCAGAAATGCATGCATGCAACGGAAACATAAATTTATTCTGAGGCTCCATGTAAGAATAAATCTCGTACGACACGTGTCTGACAAATCAAACAAGTGTCCCTAAAATAACTTTTTTCCTTTGCTTCAACACATCTCAAACACAACAGAGGCCCATCTACACTAGTAATGTACACCTGTTCTAATTGTTTCATAAAAGAATTAGAATAACAAAATCTCTCAAAAGTAATATATTAGTATTTTAACTAGGCATTGGAAAAATTATCGCATATGCATGATCAATGAGAGTTTAAAAAACTTAAATTTGATAAAATAATTTTTTAGGTTGTCGGTAATTGATGGATGGATGAAGGTGAAAGACTAGCATATGATGTTTTAGAATTTTTTTACAATGAAACAAATTTCTCAATTCAGTTGCGTATATACATTTTTGATTTTCAATTTAGATCTTTTATAAATGATGCTCATATTTTATTTAATTATAATAAATAAATGAAAATATATATGTATTGATGTCGATGTCCTATGTTTTTAACATTAGAAGTGTTTGTGTTAAAGTCAGTGTAAGGGTTGTTCTGTTTCTATAATCTATCTATTCATTTGGTCTTGAAGTAAGTAAATTGAAATAGTATAACATGTGTGTTACTCTTTAATTTTGTTTAGCCCCCTTTACCTTGATTTCCATTGGCTGCATCGATTTGGTCTATTTATAACAGATAAGTTATAGTATATTGATTATTATGAGATTTAATTAATGTTGAGTATGACTCTTATTCACTTGTAACTGGTCAGACGCTCAAGCATAGCGAAGCAAATGGAGCTGAAAGCACAACGAGCATAGCAGACTTGTAATCTATACCGTAGTATTTAAACATTGCATTGTACTTTGTAACGCTAAGCATTGCATAATCAAAAAACTACAACAACCACTCTGCTGCCAGAGATATAGGCACAATTGGCAGAACTCTATGATCAATCGTTTGTGTTCTTGTGTTTGTTTATTTATTTATTTTCGTTAGATCCAGATTTATTGCTCTAACAATTAAAATTCTATCAATGCTATGAAAGTACAATTTATGCAAGCTAGTGCTTTAGAAAGGTTCAGCACAACTTGAGTCCAAGTTACTGTAAACATGGTTTCAAAGAGAAGAGAAAAGAACAGTACCTATGATGGCACCATAGTGCATATTAGCATATGGCTCCTCACCAGTAAGAATCTCCCATAATACAATGCCAAAGGAGAACACATCAACCTAAGGATTTAGAAAGATAGCATTAGTCAACAAGGCTTCAAAATCAATGAGATAAGGAGGGACAGCAAAGGACAATAATCCACCAAACAACACAAAGTAAACTCTGGTTTTATTTTTATTTTAGTCAATGTAAAATGTTGAATCTGTACAACAGATTGGAGAGCTAAAAGCTTAGGCTGGTGTCAATTGAGTAACAAGATTTCGGGTGAAAATTTCTATATCTAATAGAAGGTAAACATGAGTTAACTTGTTGGCAATTTCCTCAATCATTGTTACTAAATTATACTAATAGTTTTTTATCGGAAAGTATTAATATATTAATTGTTATGTTAGTATTTTCTCTTTCAAGGTTAACCAGGGTTTGAACCTAGGTTTGTTTAACTCTTTCAACTCTTAACTCAAATCAGATGACCCGAATCCCCTTTATTGCTGCTACTAATGGTGATTCTAAATTTCCACCGATGATGTTAAATTTTACCTTTTCAGAAACCTTATTGCTGCTCCCATTCAGCAGCTCTGGTGCCATCCAAGGTAGAGTTCCACGCACACCACCAGTCACCAGGGTATTTCGCTTAATTTTTGACAGGCCAAAATCGCCAACCTGATGAAAATCAAGTTTCTCAACATTGTCAAAATACTGAAGACAGAGTTTAATTGAATAAATCATAATCCCCCAACACATGAATAAATACCTTGCATATTGGCCTTAAAGGATCCTTCAAGTTCACAAGCAAATTATCACATTTCAAGTCAAAATGAACAATATTTTTTGCATGTAAATACTCCATTCCAAAAGCTGCGTCCATGGCAATTATCAGCCTCTTTCGGCGATCAAGATACCTGGATGGAACCATGATAAGATCACACAAAAATCCCTTCAACAATTTTGTTGATGATAAAATAGTTTATGATGTCTAAAGATCATAACAAGTAGCAACAATTGAATAATAAGCCACTTAATAGAGTGCTATAGCTTAGCATGATGGATGCATTACCTATCCTTCCGTAGCAAAACATGCCGAAGAGAACCATCCACCATGAACTCTGTAACAGTTGCCATTGTTCCTCCTGGTCCATCTTGAACTACCCCATAAAATGCCACCACATTTGGATGATGAAGCTTGGAAAGTATGTCCGCTTCCCGCCAAAACTCTATGGTCTGAAAGCGGACATGAATTTCATCAAGTCATTCTAATAAATGAGTTGCATGGAAAATAAAAATCACGCCATGCGATTTATAGACAAATTACCAGTCTCTCTTGTTCGGAAGACCGGCCAGAGAAGCAACTTTTCTTTATTCTTTTGATTGCGACATCTGATCCCCGCCATTTTCCATGATACACAGTCCCAAAAGTACCAGAGCCCAGTTCTCTCAGCTCTTCAAGATCCGCATTCATTATGATCTGTCATGTGCGTCATAAATATATGTAATGTAATAAATGTTAGAAAATACGAACTTCAACTTTATAATGTTGTTAACGAAAAATAGGCCATTAAGCCCCCAAGCCATCATGTTGTAAGATATTCTTGAAGCCATCATCATAGAAACAAATTTGTACAGAATATACCATAGTTATGCTTCCTAAGAGTGACATTATCCTTTTAAGAAACAAACTTAGATATAGCATAAAAGTAGTTAAGCATGGAAAAATGACCTACTATCGAACCATAAACTAATATTGCAAGTTTAGGATCAAATTTTAGACAGTAATAGTTTTATGTTAGGATTAAATGTAATAAATGTTGCATGATGAGAAAGAAGAAATTTTGAAAAATTGGAATGATAATGAAAAATATATTTATTTGACTGACTAGTTGAACTAAAGTTAGTAGATTTTCAAGAAAACACAGATATAATGCATCAGCGCTGGTACCTGCAAAGTACTAATGTCAAATTCCTCGAAACTAATATCTTGAGGAGCTACACCAACATCCCTTGTCTCATTATTGCCATCCTACATTCAGTCCATCGAACGATTTGTCAGCAAAAAAGAAACATATTCATGCAGATTCATAAGATAAAGAGCCATTAAGAATGTACCTGATATTCAGACTCCTGTGGTCTAACATTTTCCACCGTTGCATTGATGTTCTTATTTTCATTTCCCTTAAGTTCAGAATGATTATTTTCAGGATGAAAAACAATAGCTTCTGATTTAATTGTTACAGGTAAGATTTTCTGATTTTCATCTCCAAAATTTAGGTTTGATTCCTTGTTTGCTGTCATAATAACACCATCTGCTGGTAGAGGAGCTGAGTGCTTTAACTTGCTGTCCATTAGAGAAACAAGATTATCCTGATCAATTAGAGAAACATTATCAAACCCTTCATGTGCCAACTTCTGAAAATATGACCAACTTTTAGGCTCATGATTGTCCATTTTTAAGCTCAAACCAGCTCTATCAGCTTGCAATGGACTAATGTTTGAAGAATCTTCAGAATGAATTACTTTCGAGAACATATCATAAAGGAAATCACGGGGAAACCTGTCATCGATGTCGATCAGAATGTCACCCTGAGAAGGTTTGGATTTAGCATCAAGAGGTGGTGCTTGGACCTTAGATGCTAGATTCTCATTATGTTCAACAGAAGGAACTCGGCGAAATGCTAGATGTCCAGTGCCCTTGGTTTCATCAACTTCGAGAATCTTATGGTTATCTTTGGAGATGCTTGTCCCATTTTCTGAACCACAGACCTGATCCTCGTGTCTCGAAATTTTGTTATCTGCTAATACAGGCTTCAAATCAGAATCCACGAGCTGATATAACTTTGTATTCACCTGACTTGTTGCATCAGGCAAATGTTTGCTGATGGTATGGCCATGCTTTTCAGATGAGTTGGACACCGTGTTAAGATTTGACAGATTCTCATTGTGTAAACTGTCGCTGGATTCATTAACTGAATTCATAAGGTTCAAATCAGAAAGTAAATCTGACATGAGTAAGTGAGAACCATATGCATCATCTGACTTTGCAGACCGGTTCAACAAATCTGCCTGCTCCCTGTGAATAATTCTCTCTGAATAGTATACTCTATTAGGGAGTGGGGGTGGTTCAAGGCAACTGAAATCAATCACATTCGACTCAGCATCAACAAGAGCACGACTGAATGCATCTGCAGATGCAGTATAGAAGTCATCTTCACCAGATCTTGAAATCTGTGTAGGATTCGCAGGACTAATCAATGAAGAGGAATCTTCAGATGGCTGGTGCTTACTCTTGTTTTCTAATGGAAATGCAGGATGAAGCACTTCTGATACAGCAGCTGGAACCGATGCCTCTGATAGATTACCTTGCAAACTTCCCTCGAACTGATGCGAAGGAATAGGATACGGTGCTTCTGTTGATAAAACTTTTCCTCGATCGTTCCCTGTATGAATGACATTATCACCCTTTCTTTTAACCTGCATTGATGGAGTATCAGAAATTTGTACTTGCAACTCACCGGATGCTTGCGCTTCGCTCACGATTCCTTGGTTGACAAGACCATGAGTAGGCAAAGAAACTGGAACCTCTCCAAGATTGCGAGTGGATTTGTTAGAAGGATAAGGGCCTTGGTGTATTGGATATTGACTAGGTCCCCCATGGTGATTGATTTGATCATCATAAAAGAATGGATAGGCTTCATAAGCATTTGAGGAGGTTGGTAGCATCGGTTGCGAAGGCTGAATTGTTGTCAATACGGAGTTAACATTTCCAGTCAAGGATGAACTTCCGACACCATATGATTCTACCGCAATTCTTTTAGTCTCCTTGCCAATACTTTGTCTGTCTAATTCATGTATATTATTAGAACTTCCGACATTATGAAGGATAGAGTTGCTTCTTGATTCTATGTTCATGCCGTTAACAGCAACTACATACTGGATTTCGGAATCACCACCCACGCTACCTAGACCAAACTGAGTATCATCCAAATCAGTTATAGAGAATAGGAACATCCTAAGCTTTAACGATCCTCTCCTTCTTTGTAGATCATGACATTCCTCCATCATATTCCTCAGATCCTCATCAGAAGATACTGAAACTAGGGCATCAAGATCTTCTCCAGGGAGCTGATACTTCATTACATGAGTATCACTATAGATTGATGATATTTTCAGCATAAGCTCCGGCCAACTTGCGTCCTTTCTTATACTAATAATCCGTGTTTCACCCCCGACATATCTAAGCTTTCCATCACTTGGCCGTGGTAATATTTTACCACCAAAGCTGCATAGAATCTTCATCTTCATAGATGAGCTCTCAGAAGCTCCAGAAGATGAAATACCTTGAAGGACACGGTTATTATCTTGATTAGACAATGTTCTAGGAATCGATCGAGCTGAGCCATAACTACTTCTGTCCTGGTGTAGAGAAGAATTCCTTCTGTCAAACTCTTTCGGACCTTTTTCAATATTCGCAAGCATAGAAATATCGGAACCACTTTCAGAACCTGAATGACCTAAAATGCCTTTCAATTCCATATACCCTGTTGAATAATTCGGATCACCTACGACATTTGGAAAGGACGGCTTCCTGAGATTCACCCTATCTCTCATAAACTCAAGAGAAAATTCCTCACCAGTCTGTATGGAGAAATTATGTACAGGTTTATTTTCAGGCACGTTGTTAAAGGAAGGAGGAGGCCTTGTATTGGTATGCAAGCCGTCCAAATGGTCTTGCAGGACCGGTTGTGGTACAGAATGGAACTCCTCGTTTCGAGGTTCCATCGAATTGTATTGATGTTTCTGCATTCTTGATTGTCGAATCAAATCATCATTTGTAATGTTAAATGCCGGAGTTTACTGCAATGCCACAGTACTGGGCAGAATCTAAACATCATGTAAAAATTAAATCAACCAATTACCGTAAATTTAATTTCCAAATCCCATTGATAAGACTACGAAGTTATTAAACAACTCCAAAAAGTTTGAACTTTTTATCCAAAGCAATGGGTTGGAGAGAACCTTTATTAATGCACCAGTTTATGTCACCATAATCAATGTATGAAGAAGCTTCCAAAATCTTCAGAACTCTTAAGACTAAGTACTTTATTTGATGATCAAATTATCATCAAAATGTCACCCTGTAAGAGTGATAACATTTAGAAACTGTTTTAGAATGAGATTAAGATGTAACAATAGATGATAGAAAAAACAACATTAATTTAAGGGAACAGATACAAAACAGAAGAGATTACAAGAACAGTAACTGATATAAACAATTGGAAGAAATTATCATAAACAATTCAGCTATAAGAAATATGATCTCAAATATACCATAGGTACTATCAACAAATTTATTTCTTTCTTTCAACCCCAAGTTCATTCTACAACAACTACTTTTAATTGTATACCCAAAATTACTAGGAAAAAGAAAAGCATTTATAAAATGGACCATAATGTTCCAAAAAAAAATCAAAATTTTATCATTTAATAAGCATAAGCTAAAGAATTGGGAATTGCTAATTTGCAGAACCACTTGCAATGAAGCAAAACCCAACACTAACCAGAAAAAATAAATCATTCCTAAATGCATATTTGAATTGATGGTGAATTTGATGGAATCACGGCCTGCCACAATAATTTTACCAAAAGCTGCACTTTAGAACTTCAACGAAATCAGGATGCCATCGCGATTTCGTCGAATTTTCTGTAATTCCAAACATGCATCAAACAAACCAAATCACACTCAAGGATTATATGAAGTACAATTGAACAAACAATTTAAGTAATCACTTAACCACCTAAGAAAAAAAAATGATATATAATAATATCAATTCTGGTCAACTCTGATCAGGATTATGAAATAAAAAATTCACCAAACTTGAAGATCCTAACTTCAACCTTAATCCATCAAAATTTCAAAACACAGCATAGATTATCAGAATTTCATAAATCAAGTTTGATTTAACTCACTAAAAGAGATAACAATCACAAAAGAATAAAAAAAACACTGGATCAGGGAGAAAACTAGACAGAATTATCAATATACCTGATTGATGATTGTTTTCAAGAAGGTTTCAAAGTATGAACCATGGTTGGTTATTTAGTATCTTGAAAAAAGGAAGAAGAAAAAAAAAGATTTATGTGGTAAAGGAAGAAAAAAAGGAATGAAACTTTGTTTGTCTATCCCATGTTTTGATTTTATTTATTTTGAAGTTGCAAACAATCTGAATCTACTTGTAATTGGATGATACTTTTTGGAACAAAATGACAGCTCAACATACACACAGTCACACACTCTTTCTCTCTCTCTCTCTTCTGTCTAACACACACAGACACAAATAATTGTTTTTCTCTCTCTAATATTTGTGGATTGTAGAAGACTAGAAAGCTGTATGTATGTTTCTGTCGTGAAATAAAAAAAATTGTTGTGATGTGTCAGCTAAATAGTCAAAAAAGAGTGAAGAATCAACCAAGTCCACTAACTGTGTCACGTAGTACTGAATTTATGCTGTCTGATTTAAATCGACGGTTGAGATTGATTTATTATGAAAAATTATCTGTATAATCTAAACTAATTGATTTCAAAGCAACGGTTTAGATTGTTTAGTCAAT
Source organism: Cicer cuneatum (assembly GCA_037974295.1). Lineage (NCBI taxonomy): Eukaryota > Viridiplantae > Streptophyta > Magnoliopsida > Fabales > Fabaceae > Cicer > Cicer cuneatum. Next base: position 51,929,524 of record JBBPBO010001984.1, read on the forward strand.
CAAATTGCGCGCTGCAGTTAATGCAGCAGATAGTAACACAAAATTTGCTTTTTCTTTTTCACAAAGTTGCTGCTCTTTTATTTTACTGTATTATTACGGCAACAGTTCGTTAATCGTTTAAGTCGGTATGAAATACTCTCTCTTTCTTTATTAAAACTTTTTGTTTAAGGTTCTTTTGGTTTTATTTATAAAAAAAATTATAACTTTTAAAAAATATTTATTATTTAAAAGACTCTTTACCCAATTTAATATATATCTTTTTAATATCAATAAATACATTATCATAATTTTCTGTAAAGGTATATTTAAAAAATGTCTAAAAAATTATCACAATAAATAATTTGATTGATTTTGATGTTTTTATTACTTTCTTTCATACATTAAAAGACCCGATGGAGTAATACATACATGAAATGAAATTAATGTTACTATTCGGTAATGCTTCTATTTCAAAATATATACCAGAAAATTAATTTACATTAAATAGGAATGATGGAGAATTTTATTTCATTTTTTTATGTTATAAAAAAATATTTCTATTTTTCAAAATATTTTAATGAAATTTGTTTTAATTGGTTAAAAGAGGATATTGTTAACTAAAAATGAAATATAAATTAACTAATTGATATTTTATGAGTTATATAATTTGAATGCAGCAGAATTAATTGAAAGTTGCCTGTATTTTTTTTATAAGAAAAGTTGCCTATACTATTTTAAAACCAAAAGTGTATTTATCATCTATTTACTTATTTATCTATTTTATAAGAAAAGTAAGTGTGCTAACGCCATTTGTCATCAATTCACGGGTGGCTTTTATGTTTTTCAAACCATTTTCAACTGATTTGAGAATTGTTGTAAAACAAAACCATTTTTGAGAAATATGAACCAACTCAAATGATATGGTTTAATAGTAGATAGACATATATTGAATTTGACATGTTGCAGGTTTGATTTCCATTAATATTTTAAGGTATTTTCTCTTTCAATTTGTAGCACCATTCTTTATCCGATACATTTTTCACATAAAAAAAAAAATTGAGAATAATGCACTAGTAACCGACAGTAAGTGACTCCCGCACTTCAAAAGATAACTAGGAGTTGGAGTTGTAACTTTTGTGGAGAAAAATAATCTAACTAAGAGTTCATATGTAACATTTGATATATTGAGGTGTGGGCACTTTCTTTTTTTTTTTACAAAAAATTATTTGTAGCATTTCATTAGTAATAATGTCTTCAATACAAGAAGGAATATCAATAAAGATATAATGACTAGTTAAAGATGTGTTATCCCAGCAAGAACATAAAATACCTCATTGACTTGTCTTTGAATAAACTCTACCTATGAGTTTTGAAAGACAAAATAGAAAATAAAACGAAAATAAGACATAATAGCACCAAGCTCTGAAACGTCTACTTGAGCTCGATGGAACTTATCAACTACACATTTGGAGTCCAACTCGAAGTCTACTTATTCAATCTGAAGCTCTTTAACCCATTTCAAAGCACTAAGAAAACAATAAGCTTCACCTACTATAATGTAGCACATAGGATAAAATCATTCGGTTTTGGCTAGGAAGAAAATTACCGCTATTGTCACAAATGCACATTTCGATTCCAATTCTATTTTGCAAGGAAGAAAAAGAAGCACTAATGTTGCATTTGTATCTGCATGTCGTTGGTTTTTCCATATGTTCACCCCTACCTGCAACAGAAGAGCAATTTAGGATTTTAGAACTTGATGCACTAGTTGTCAATCATTAAGAAATTTCAAATCCAATGGATTACTTGTTGTGTTGTCTCATTAGAGCTATTCCAAATTTTATTCTTGTGTTGCTGCCATATACTTCCCACAACTATGACCCATTGCGCTGATGCTAATTCATCTATAACCTGCAAAACTGAAAGAAGAAAAAAAACTGTAGCTGCAATAGAAGTTGCTTGAGTTGTTGCATTTTGCACCAAACTATTTGTTAAAACAATAACAGGATCTAAAACAATGAATAATCAACGAAAGCAAAAAATAGAATTGAAAAGAAAAGGAGAATGTTCTTGATTTCTGCAGAAACGGAGAACATTCTTGACCTGCAGAACTATAGTTTTAAAGATCAATGTAAAATGAAATTAAATAAAGATAAGAATAGGAATAACACCAAGATATATGTGTTCGGTCTCAATTACTTGAGACCTACGTCACGGGCAAGGAAGCAAAGCAATTCACTATGAGTATTGAGTTACAAGATTAAGGTCTTTCACTATGTAAGTGTCCTTGTATCTACCACTGTTGAGAGTCCAACAATACAAGCTTTTTCCACACTTACATATACTCTCAGTTTTCTCCTTAATCTATCTTCTTTCTGATTTCTATGAATCCCTATAGAAAATGGATAAACCTCTATACTTGGCACACACCTATGTATCAAGTATCAATTACATTGACACACACATGTATATTTATAGTAAGTTAGAACAAACTAACTTAACTAACTTCCTAACAAAAAGTAGTTGCTGATTTGAGGCATCTCTTCACAATTCTCCACCTTGACTCAATATCAGAATAATCCATTCATAGCATTTGCTTCCATATACCAGCTTTACTCTTTGTAGAAACCAACTGTGTCCAAGCAATGCTTGAACTTAGGAGAACATTCTATGTTTCTGTTCTACTCCAGAGAACATTCTTGACCTTTTGGAGAACATTCTTCGTTTCTGTTATGCGCCAGAGAACATTTTTTACCTTCTGAAGAATATTCTCTGTTTCTTACCAAGTTGTAATTGTCCAAATCTAGTTTTGTTTCAGCATTATCATCTAGTGATGTATCAGACATGTCTTTATGATTAATCTCTTGATCTTCAGGTGACTCCACCTCAATTTGAATACTCTCAGTATTGTTGTTTGAAATGTTGTCTTGCTGATATTCCTTGTCAATCATGACCATTCTTGTTTCATCAAACATTACATCTCTTGATATGATACACTTAGGCACACCTTGGCTAATTCTCCACAACTTGTAGCCTTTTATTCCTAATACATCAAACATGCCAACAAAAATTAAATTATTGTTTAGTTCATGTATGTACCTTACATCATTTAGCAGGACCTCTTTGCCATTTTCAATTAGTTCCTCCTTTTCATAAGCATTCATTGTTGCAGGAAGAGCTTATTCACTCTTCAATGCATTCACCAAACCTTGTTGTACCAGAACAACACACATCTTTATCTTCGAAATACCAAAATCATTTGATCCATTGAACTTTTCAATATCAAACTTTGTGGTTCCACCCATTGTTTTCTTTCCTTTCCCACAGGCAGCGCCAATTGTTAAAACAATAACAGGATTTGAAACAATGAATAACCAAATAAAGCAAAAAAACATAATCGAAAACAAAAGGAGAACGTTCTTGATTTCTGCAGATCTGGAGAGCGTTCTTGATTTCTGCAGATCAGGAGAGCGTTCTTGACTTCTGTAGAAACGGAGAACGTTCTTGACCTGTAGAAGTGCAATTTTAAAGATCAATGTAAAATGAAATTAAAGAAAGATAAGAACAGAAATAACACCAAGATATACGTGTTCGATCTCAATTGCTTGAGACATACGTCACGGGCAAGGAAGCAAAGCAATTCACTATGAGCATTAAATTACAAGATTAAGGCCTTCATTATGTAAGTGTCCATGTATCTATCACTATTGAGAGTCCAGCAATACAAGCTTCTTCTACACTTACATACACTCTCAGTTTTCTCCTTAATCTCTCTTCTTTCTGATTTCTATGAATCCCTATAGAAAATGGATAAACCTTTATACTTCTTGGCACACACACACTCTTCTTGGCACACACCTTGAAGTAGCAAAATTGATTTACAAGGAAGGGGGTTTGAATTGTAAATCTCCCTTTTTAAAATTTCCTGAAAAACTTCAGTTTTAAACTCAAGAAAGTTCTTGGTTAAGGAAGCAGAAAAACGGAGAACGTTCTTGGTTTTATCATAAAACGGAGAACGTTCAGATTAGTGTGTAAAACAGAAAAACAATTTTGTATTTTAATCTTTGAAACACAATCAAACTTAATAAAGAGATTAAGGATAAGAAATGCCACACACAGATGTATCCTGGTTCACCCAACTTGGGCTACGTCCAGTCCTCACAGTTGTGAGATTTTCCACTAAGTGTTTAAAACAAGAACCTTCTTGGTTTTACAGCACCTAGCCTAGATCAACCTTGATCTTTGTTTACATAACTTAATCTAATTCCACCCAGAAAGAGATTAATCAAATCACCTATCAACCTTGATAGGATTTCTTACAATCTACCCCAAACTATACTTAACTCTTATAGTTTGAGTTTTACAATAATAATGAGATTGTTTAGAATCTGAGATGTCTCAAATCTTGTTTGAGATTTCGATTCTTTACAGAGAAATCAGTATGAATATATCAGAGTAAAACGAATTTAACTAAAATTGATTATGTAAGTGATTTGCAGAATTTCAAGTATGTGAATGTGAATGATTTTGAGAGACTTGTTAGCACTTGAACTTCTACGTTTTCCTTGAGCTGTGGCCTTCCTTTTATAGGCTTGAGAGCATTTAATGAAGGCCAATATAGCCGTTGATAGTGCCTTTGTCAGGCTTGACCAGAGGCATTATTTCTAAATAAAAATAATCCAACTTTTGACTATTTTTATTTTCTGTTCAGGCTGAGCTGTATGTTGCGTTTTGAATCAAACTTTCTTGAATAATTAATGATCCTCTAATGCTTCTGATAAGAGATAATATTTCTAACTTGAACTGAAGCTTTGAATCATTCAAAACAGATTGAAAATGATCACAGAATGTTGTTGTAGAAAACTGTAGTGTAGTTGCTGGAGATTGATGATCAATCTGGAGCTTTAGCTTTTGGATTTCCTGGAGATTGATAATCAATCTGGACTGATTTCTGAACATACTGGAAGCTGTCTTGATGCTTTGTACATTGTCAAGATTGTTTAACAGTCTTCACAGCAGAACTGGAGAATGTTCAGTTTTTGCTTGGGCAACTTGATTCATGGCCTTTTTTCTTTGTGATTTGAATGGTTTCTTTTGATTGTAATTGATCACATATGTTCCTTGTCATGTATTCTTAATACTAATGTAAATACCAGAGACAATAACTTCAATTAAGTGGTGGAGAAAGTTTGGTCTTTATGCTGTCACAGCCTGGCGAACATTCTCCGTTTTCCAGAATGTGAAGAATGTTCTTCAGCCTTTGTTTATGCTGTTTTCTTTGATTCTTTTGAAACCTATCTTTGAATTAACACACTCAAAAGCACAGGTTAAATTAACAATAAATTTAGAATCATAATTAACAATCTTTAATTAACCTTTGTTTATTTTCCATAAAAACATTAAAAATGAGAGTTTGTCTTAACACACCTATGTATCAAGTATCAATTACATTGACACACACATGTATATTTATAGTAAGTTGGAAAAAAACTAACTTAACTAACTTCCTAACAGAAAGTATAACTAACTTCCTAACATAAAGTAGTTGCTGATTTGAGGCATCTCTTCACACTATTGAACTCGATTTGTTGCCAAATTCGTTCAGTGTTATGAAAAAGAAAGAAAATGTGCATCACACCCTCATATCCATCAGTAAACAAAGCACAATTAGTTGGGCACTAGATCCCACCATCTTGAAGTCTAGATCGGGTAGGAAGACATTCACGACATATTCGCCATAATAATTTTTTAATATTTGGCGGCACCTTCAATTTTCATAACCAATTCAAATTCCCATTAACTTGAAGATTCTACCTATCAATAAAATCAGTTATACAAAATTTGTATGCACTACAAACCAAATAAATGATGTTATTCTCTTCTTGCCAAACACAAATATAAAATTTGACTGAGTCAAAAAGAGAAGTATGCAGATTTTTTTTTGGCGTAAATGTAGGAGGAAAACATAAAGTAATCAAAGGCTTGTTCCACATTTTTGATGTAGACATAATAAGACTATCCACACACAAATTGGCTTATTGATCAACAAGAGTAGTAGGACGTGAGATGCATGAATGCACGAGCCATCACTAAGCCAATTCTCATCTCACATTGAAATTGAAGTGTCATCCTCAATGCTCCTAAGAGTACCTACTTTTAATAAAGGTTTCTTGGTTCAAATGCCTCTCCAAACATAACTTCGATTATAACAGATATTATAAGCAAAAAAATTACTCATAGGAAAGTATTTGTTGGAACCAAGTTGGTTCTTTCAATTAAATTTTTGATGTTAGTAAAAGTATTTTATGTAAATCGTATTTTGACTTAGAAGAATGAAAAATCAGAGGATGTATGACGTCACCAGAGGATACATCCAAAGCATACCAGAGGATGTCACCAGAAGGTATCAGAAGATACCTCCAGAGAATACCAGAAGTTGTCATCAAAGGCAAACATCAGAGGATATCATCAAAGGGAAGAAAAAATAACATCATCAGAGGATATTTTTCTTGGCCCAGATCAGAAGGAGGTAGAGTCCAGAAGGAGACTTGGTCCAGACCAGAAGGAAGCTTGTCAGAAAGAGACTTGGTCCATACCAGAAGGAAACATAAGTCATACTTGGTCCAAACTTGGTCCAGACCAGAAGATAGCATGGTCCAAAACAGAAGACTTAGTCCAGACTTGGTCCAAATCAGAAGATAAATGGTCTAGATCAGAAGATCAATGGTCCAGATAAGAAGATATTTGGTCCAGATCAATAGTCCAGATTAGAAGATCAATGGTCCAGATCAGAAGATCAGAGAATGGTACATATCAGATCACATGGTCCAGAGTTGGTCGAGATCATAAGATCACATAATGGTATGTTGGAACCAAGTTGGTTCTTGCAATTTAAAGTTTTAATGTTAACAAATGTATTTTATGAAAATAACATATTTGACTTAGAAGAAGAATGAAAAATGCCACCAAAAGATGAAGAAGATATCACCAGAAGCAGAAATCAGAGGATGACGTCACTAGAGGATGTCACCAAAAGATGACGTTGAAGTAACAATATCAATTTACATGGAAGGGGGGTTTGAATTGCAAATCCGCCCTTTTAAAATTTCTGTTAAAAACTTAAGAAAATAACTCAAGATTGATCTTGGTTGTGAAAACAGAAAACAGAGAATGTTCTTGGTTTTCACCAAAAAACAGAGAACGTTCTTGGTTAGTTGAAATCAACAGTTCAGTTTAACTATCTAACTTGATAATTAACATACTGAAAGTAAATAGGGATAAGGGAAGAGATATCACACACAGATATATCCTGGTTCACCCAACCCGGGCTACGTCCAGTCCTTACCACTGTGAGATTTTCCACTAAGTGTTTAAAACAAGAACCTTCTTGGTTTTACAGCACCTAGCTTAGATCAACCTTGATCTTTGTTTACAGAACTTAATCTAATTCCACCCAGAAAGAGATTAATCAAATCACCTATCAACCTTGATAGGATTTCTTACAATCTACCCCAAACTATACTTAACTCTTATAGTTTGAGTTTTACAATAATGAAGAGATTGTTTTGTTAGAATCTGAGATATCTCAACTCTTCTTTGAGATTCGATTCTTTACAAAGAATTCAGTATAAATGTATCAGAGTAAAACGAATTTAATCAAACTGATTCTAGTAAGTGATTGGAGATTTTCAAGTATGTAGATGTATGTGAGTGATGTTTTTCTCTGTACTTGAAGTTGTATTTCTTCCTGAGCTTTTGCCTTCCTTTTATAGGCGTGAGAGCATTTAAAAATAGAGCTGTTGGTAGTGCTCTTGTCAAGCTTGACCCAAGACATTATTTCTGAGTAAAAATAATCAAACTTTTGACTATTTTTATTTTCTGTTCAGACTGGGTTGTGTGTTGCGTTTTGGATCAAATTTTCTTTAGTGATTACTGATCCTTTAATACTTCTGATAAGTGATACTATTGTAGGCTTGAACTGGAGCTTTTGAATCACTTAAAACAGATTAAAAACGATCACAAAGCTTGTTGCAGAAAAACTGTAGTTGCTGGAGATTGATGATCAATCTGGAGCTTTAGCTTTTGGGTTTCCTGGAGATTGATAATCAATCTGGACTGATTTCTGAACATACTGTAAACTGACTTGACTTCAAGATTGTTTCAACAGTCTTGACAATCATTTCCAGAACTGTCTAGACAGACTTGTTTGAGAGTCTTTTTTTTTCAATTTGAATGTCCTCTTTGATTTGAATAGATCCTATGTGTTCTCTTCCATGTAGTGATCATATCCATGTAACTTCCAGAGTCAATAACTTCAATTAAGTGATGGAGAAAGATTGGTCTTTATGCTGTCACAGCCTGGCGAACTTTCTCTGTTTTTCAGAATATGTCAAGAATGTTCTCTGCCTTTGTTTATGCTGTTTGCTTTGATTCTTTTGAAACCTGTCTTTGAATTAACATACTCAAAAGCACAGGTTAATTTAACAATACATTTAGAATCATAATTAACAATCTTTAAAGCTTCATATCTCATGATGATGTACTGGAAATCCGTTTAAGATAAACATGATTTTTCCTTGCATAAAAATCAGGTTCAAACAGTCTTGATGAAGTGAACAGAATCCTGGAGATTGTTTATCAATATGGAGACTGATGATATGATGTTAAACATACTGGAGATTAATGTTAACATGCTGAAGATGGATTGTTAACATGCTGGACATTGATGATTATTTCTGGAGACTAATGATCATTCCTAGAGACTGATGATCATTCTTGATATAAGATCATTCTGGAGACTATTCTGATCATTCTGGATATTCTAATGTTCAAGAACATACTTGGTTCTTCCTCTTAAATGTATTTTCTGGAGATATCCTCTAATATCGTTTTCTGGAGATATCTTCTGGTATCCTTTGGTTGAGGTATCCTCTGGTATTCTCTGGTTGATGTATCCTTTGATATCCTCTGGTTGAGGTATCCTCTAATATCCTCTGGTTGAGGTATCCTCTGATATCCTCTGGTTGAGGTATCCTCTGATATCCTCTGGTTGAGGTATCCTCTGATATCCTCTGGTTGAGATATCCTCTGATATCTTCTGGTTGAGGTATCCTCTGATATCCTCTGGTTGAGCTATCCTCTGATATCCTCTGGTTGAGCTATCCTCTGATATCCTCTGGTTGAGATATCCTCTGGTTGAGGTATCCACTGATGGCAGCTTGGTGAGGTATCCTCTGATGGCAGCTTCGTGAGGTATCCTCTGATGACATCATCTGGTATCCTCTAGAGGCATCTTCTAGTATATCTTCTGTTGATGTTTATCGGGTAACATCTTCTATTTTTCCAGATTGTGTCAAGAGTGTTCTTTATGCTAATTTCTTGGCTTTCTTTGAATCATTAACATGCTGTTAATTCTGGACATTCTGGAGACTGCTCAGTCTTGTTTTGGCAGCTTGATTCATGGCCTTTTTCTTAGTGATTCGAATGGCTTCTTGTAATTGATCACATTTGTGCATGAATGGTTTCTTGCTTTGTTCACTTATGAATTCATGTTCCTTAAACAAAACTTAAGTGAAATCATTAGTAGACCACCATTCATAAAACTTAATCATTTAATTTAAAAGGTTTGTTGTCATTAAAACATATATCAAAAAGGTTTTTTCCTCAACAGACGTCACCAGAAGCAGAAGTCAGATGATGACGTCACCAGAGGATGTTATCAGAGGATAACGTCGCCAGAGGATGATTACCAGAGGATATCATAAGAGGATTTCATTAGAGGCAAAAATTCAGAAACAGAATCTAGCTAAAAGAATGCTCAAAATAGAATTTGAGAAAAATGCTCAAAACAGAAATGGAGCAAAAGACGCCAGAAATAGAATCTAGCTAAAAGTATGCTCAAAACAGAATATGAGCAAAATGCTCAAAACAGAATCGGAGCCAAAGACTCCAGAAACAGAATTTGAGCAAAACATTCCAGAAGTAAAGCATTAGAAGCTCTAATTTAAACTATAAATAGAGGCTTAATGCTAAAGAATAAATCATCGAAAAATAGAAGAACTCGAGAAAAAAATTCCTAAGTATTCAAAGAATTCAAAGGAGAGAAACACTTGCTTAAAAGATAAATATTTTCTAAGTGTTCTTTTCTTAGAGTGTGAAGCAGATCGTCGTCATAAATTTTTAGAAGCAAACACTCAAGTTCAAGTTAAGCTTATTGTGAGTATCAACTTTCCAGAAGCAGTTACTTAGTTTTAATTTCGATCCCTGGTATAAAAATCCTATAGTGTTGAAGTTCCTTCTAAAGTCTGGGGTTGTCAGGTTGTTAGAAAAAGACTTAGCTTGTAGGTTTAAGGTTGTGAAGTTCCTCAAAAGTCTGGGGTTGTCAGACTGTTTGAGAAAACTTGGCTGGTATAGTCAAGGTGTTGTTGTTCCTCAAAAGTCTGGGGTTGTCAGACTGTTTGGGAAGACTGGCTTGAAGGGTCAGTGGTGTTGTAATTCAAAGAAGTTTGAATTAGTGAAAAAGCCTTTTGAAGGAAGGGACTGGACGTAGCCTAGTTAACGGTGAACCAGTATAAATTCAAGTTGTTAACTTTTATTATCCGCTGCTTATTTACTCTGATTGATCATTATTCAACTAATTAGCAAAAAGAATTAATGTTTGTCAAACACAATTCAACCTCCATTATTGTGTTGCACCTTCATGGTATAGATCAGATCACATGGTCCAGAGTTGGTCGAGATCAGAAGATCATGCGGTCCAGAATTTAAATCATGATGCAGATCAGTGAAAACTTGATTAAAATTCAAAGAAGACTTGATTTTGTTTTGATAGAAAATTGATCAAAGTATTAAGGGGATTTGATTCAAAAATCACTGAAGACTTGAAGGAAATTCGAATGCAATCTGAAGCTAAAAAAGATACGGTTTGAAATTAAGAGAAACAGGATTGGTCAACAGAATTTTCAAATGTGATTTGAAGCTAAAAAGATACGTTATGAAATTAAGAGAAATAGGATTGGCCAACAGAATTTTCAAAGGAAATCTAGGAAAGATTCATCTCGAAAATAAGCTTGGACAAAGCCCTAATTGCAGCAATAAAATGAGGCTTCAGGCAGCAGCATTATGCATCGAAAAACACAAGAACTCAAGCTTCAATTCAAAGTCATCCGAGAATTCAAAACAGAGAAACACTTGAGTGCAAAAGAAATATGCTCTAAGTGATTTTTCGAGAGTGAAATTTAGTGCAACAATCAGCTTTCCAGAAGCAACTTTGCAAACTTTCAAACCCCTGTAATCAAACCCGTTAGAGGTGTAGATTCCTTCTTCAATCTGGGGTTGTCATATTGGTAGGAGAAGACTTGACTTGTAGAGTCAAGGTGTTGTTATCGTTCCTCAAAAGTTTGGGGTTGTCAGACTGTTTAGCAAGCTGACTTGGAGGGTTAGGTGTTGTAATTCAAAGGTTTTGAATTAGTGGATTAAATCCTTCGGAGTGAAGGGACTGGATGTAGCCATGTTAATGGTGAACCAGGATAAATTGTTGTATTCTTATGATGTTATTATCCGCTGCTGAGTTTGATTACTTATTCATCAAATTATTTGCATCAACATTCAACAAAACAGCAAAAGAATTCAAGTTTGGTAAATACAATTCAACCCCCGTTCTCGTGTTTGCACCTTCAGTATTTAGCTGTGAAAAGGTGAGTGATTATACTATATGGAGTTAGTAATGATGGTAAAAGAGACATAGGATTTGATGAAACTGTAACTGTAACTAAACCTATTTCCTCTGATGTTTTGTGTGTTGTTTGTGCTAAGAAAAGTCACTCAAAATTGTCTTGTCCCATGATAAAAACAAGAAAAGACAAGAAACCTTTCAAGACTAACAAACTCGGACCCAACCAGATTTGGGTACCAAAATATAAAATTGTTTATGCTACAGATGTTCTGAGCAACCAAAGTGAAACACCAGTCATGGTGCCTGGTCAATGGATGCTGGCAATATATAAAGGGAAAAAGGTCTATGTTCCAGCACTTTCCAAGCAGAAGCAAAGTGACTCTGGTGGAAGAAGAACTGGTAAATACAATGCCTATCAGAACCAAAACTATATGAAGAATAAGAAATATCAAAGAAAGTACACATATCAACCAAATCAAAATAGGCAGAGGAATCACACATATCAACAAAACTGGAACTATCAGAAGAAACAAAATTATCATCAGTTCCAGAATTATCAGAGGAACCTGATATATTAGCAAAAAGAGAAGAATCAGAATCAGGAGAGTTCTTTAAACACTCCAGTAAAATTCATCAAGACTACAAACCAGGAAAGGAATTCAAAGCCCTTCATCCAAACCATCTAATCACAGAACATACAGATTTAGAATCTAAAAATCAGAAACAAGAGGATTTTTAGAGTAAAACTGAAACTGTTGACATAGAGATTACATCTTGCTGTAAATACTATTATTGTTTGATATTTATGTTTACTGTGATAACAAGAAGCTTGATCTTAAAAATCAAAGCTAGATTAGTATTTTGCAGGTTTTCAAACTGTCAGAGGAACTAAGTGATCCACGTGATGTGAACACTTCAACAGAAACAGTATTTCAGTGGTTTCAAAAACAAGCAGAAATCACCAGAAAAAGAATCAATGGTTTGGCTGTATTGAGTTCATTTTTAAATTATTTGATTTTTATTATGTTATATGACAAATAGCTTGACCTGATAAGTCAAAGCAAGATGAAGCTGATGCAGGTTAACTAGAACCAGAGGAAACTGATGCTGGTTTACCAGAACCAGAGGAAGTTGATACAGGTTTACTAGAACTAGAAGCAGATTTACTAGAACCATAAGCTGATTTACTAGAACTAGAAGCTGATACAGATTTACTAGAAGCTGATTTACTAGAACTAGAAGCTGATACAGATCTACCAGAACCAGAAGCTGATGCAGGCAAAAGGACTTGAAGCTACAAGCAAGAATACAAAAAATCTTCAGAGGATAAATCTGTAGATGAGTCAGAAAACGGATATAGATGGAGTCTACCAATGCAAGAAGAGCTAAATGAATGATATTTTGGATCTAGTTCCAAGACTAGAAAAGAACATTATTGGAACCAAGTGGGTTTTCAGAAACAAGCTGAATGAAAAAGGAGAAGTTGTCAGAAACAATGCACGACTTGTTGCACAAGGCTACAGTCAACAAGAAGGTATTGACTACACTGAGACTTTTGCTCCAGTGGCCAGGTTAAAAGCTATTCGTATCCTACTTTCCTTTGTTGCTAATAATAACATTTCATTATTTCAAATGGATGTTAAAAGCGCATTCTTAAATGGTTATATAAGTGAAGAAGTCTATGTTAAACAACCCCCAGGTTTTGAAAGTTCTGAATTTCCAAACTATATTTTTAAACTTAAAAAATCTTTGTATGGTTTAAAACAAGCACCTAGGGCATGGTATGATAGACTTAGTAACTTCTTACTTAAAAATGACTTTGAAAAATGATATTATGATTATTCAAGTTTATGTTGATGATATTATCTTTGGATCTACTAATGGCACTCTCTACCAAGAATTTTCTAAATTGATGCAACAAGAATTTCAAATGAGCATGATGGGAGAACTTAAGTTCTTCCTAGGAATACAAATTCAGCAAAGTCAAAAAGGTATATACATTCATCAATCAAAATACACAAAAAAGCTTCTCAAGAAGTTTAACACGAGTGACTGCAAACCTATGGCTACCCCAATGCACCCTACCTGCTCACTTGAAAAGGATGACTCGGGCCAAAAAGTTGATCAAAAATCCTACAAAGGTATGATAGGATCTCTCCTTTACCTCACTGCTTCTAGACCTGACGTTATGTTTAGTGTATGTGCATGTGCACGATTTCAGTCTGACCCTAGGGAATCCCATTTAACTGCCGTTAAGAGAATCCTTAGATACCTAAAAGGCACTACCAACCTCACCTTGTTCTACAAGAAAACTACTACATACAAACTGAGTGGATATTGTGACTCTGATTATGCCGGAGACAAACTTGAGAGAAAGAGCACAAGTGGAAACTGCACATTCTTGGGAGATAATTTAATATCATGGACAAGCAAGAGACAAAGCACCATTGCCATGTCAACAGCAGAAGCTGAATACATTTCAGCAGCCAGATGCAGTTCTCAACTCATTTGGATGAAACATCAGCTGGAAGACTACAACATCATGGAAACCAACATCCCTTTATACTGTGACAACACTTCAGCCATCAACCTAACCAAAAATCCTATCCTACATTCTAGAGCCAAACACATAGAGATCAAACACCACTTCATCAAATATTATGTTCAAAAAGGAGTACTTAACATTAAATTTGTAGACACTGACCATCAATGGGCTAACATATTCACCAAACCATTACCTGAAGATAGGTTTGACTTCATCAAGAAAAACCTAAACCTTACCTTCATCCCTGATCAGTAGCTTAGTAAGTTTTATTTTATTATATGTATTACTTTCGTGTACTTTTATTAAAAAAAAATTTCAGAAGATCTCTTTTCTTCCTTCCATCCTTTATGTCTGATGACAAAGGGGGAGAAGATACATTTGATAAAGTATTTGGGGCATTAGACTTAGGGGGAGAAAAATTCAAAGTAAAGCTTAGTCTTAGGGGGAGTCAAAGTCAAAGAAAGACAAAGTTTTATAAAAAATACAAAGTTTTGTCATCATCAAAAAGGGGGAGATTGTTGGAACCAAGTTGGTTCTTTTAATTAAAGTTTTGATGTTAACAAAAGTATTTTATGTAAATAGTATTTTGACTTAGAAGAATGAAAAATCAGAGGATGTATGACGTCGCCAGAGGATACATCTAGAGGATATCAGAAGATGTATCCAGAGGGTACCAGAAGATACCTCCAATGTCATCAAAGGCGAACATCAAATGATATCATCAAAGGGAAGAAAAAATAACATCATCAGAGGATATTTTTCTTGGCCCAAATCAAAAGGAAGCAGAGTCCAGAAAGAGATTTGGTCCAGACCAGAAGGAAGCTTGTTAGAAGGAGACTTGGTCCAAACCAGAAGGAAACATAAGTCAGACTTGGTCTAGACCAAAAGATAGCATGATCCAGAACAGAAGACTTAGTCTAGACTTGGTCCAGATCAGAAGATAAATGGTCCAGATCAGAAGATACTTGGTCCAGATCAGAAGATCAATAGTCCAGATCAGAAGATCAATGGTCCAGATCAGAAGATCACAAAATGGTACATTTCAAATCACATGGTCCAGAGTTGGTTGAGATCAGAAGATCACATAATGGTACAGATCAAATCACGTGGTCCAGAGTTGGTCGAGATCAGAAGATCACAAAATGGTACAGATCAGATCACATGGTCCATAGTTGGTCGAGATCATAAGATCATACGGTCAAGAATTTAAATCATGATGTAGATCAGTGAAAACTTGATTAAAATTCGAAGAAGATTTGATTGAATTTTGATAGAAATTTGATCAAAGTATTAAGGGGATTTCATTCCAAAATCACTAAAGACTTGAAGGAAATTCAAATGCAATCTGAAGCTAAAAAAGATACGGTTTGAAATTAAGAGAAATAGGATTGGTCAATAGAATTTTCAAATGCAATATGAAGATAAAAAGATACGTTCTGAAATTAAGAGAAACGGGATTGGCCAAAAGAATTTTCAAATGAAATCTGAGCAAGATTCATCTCAAAAATAAGCTTGGACAAAGCCCTAATTGTAGCTATAAAAGGAGGCTTGAGGCAACAACATTACGCATCGAAAAACACAAGAACTCAAGCTTCAATTCAAAGTCATTCGAGAGTTCAAAAGAGAGAAACACTTGAGTGCAAAAGAAATATTCTCTAAGTGATTTTTCGAGAGTGAAATTCAGTGCAGCAATCAGCTTTCCAAAAGCAACAAAAGAGTGTGAAAGTCATTGCAACAATCAGCTTTCCAGAAGCAACTTTGCAAAAGTTCCAAACCCTTGTAATCAAACCCGTTAGAGGTGTAGATTCCTTCTTCAATCTGGGGTTGTCAAATTGGTAGGAGAAGACTTGTCTTGTAGAGTCAAGGTGTTGTTATCGTTCCTCAAACGTCTGGGGTTGTCAGACTGTTTGGGAATACTGACTTGGAGGGTCAGGTGTTGTAATTCAAAGGTTTCGAATTAGTGGATTAAAGCCTTCGGAGTGAAGGGACTAGATGTAGCCAAGTTAATGGTGAACCAGGATAAATCGATGTGTTCTTATGTTGTTATTATCCGCTGCTGAGTCTGATTAATTATTCATCAAATAACTCACATCAACATTCAACAAAACAACAAAAGAATTCAAGTTTGGCAGACACAATTCAACCCCTCTTCTCGTGTTTGCACCTTCAGTATTTAGATGTGAAGAGGCGAGTGATTATACTATATGGATTGGATATAAGCCTCTAACCTTGTCTACCAAAAAGAGAAAGAATAAAAGCACTTACACTTTTGAAGGTCATCCCTCCATTTGTTGTTTGCATTGAAAACTTGACCCGGTTTAGCTGATGAATTTCTTTTCGCATGTTTATGCCTTTTTCCCACCAAAACGAGTTAATCATTTTTTTTCTATTTAATTTCCCAAATAAGTCAAAAGCATTAAGATTCTCATAACATATGATGTTAAACTTGAAAAGTAACTCTCGACCTGTTCTTGAAAGACACTTATTACTCAAAAAATTAATTGTATGTTAAACTTTCTCCTTGATAAAATGAAAATTAGCGTTTTTGCTCTTATCTATTAAGGAAGGTAATCCCAAGTACTTACCAGTGCCGAACATCGCATTAACTCCTGGCACATTCATAGTCAAAGTTTTCAAGTCCATCAGCACATTGCGACTATAGAAATTTTTTGACTTTTGGAAATTAATATTTTACACAACTTCATAAGTCGAAAGGATACTTTACATAGTTACTACTTCTTTAACTGAGATTATAGGGAGAAAAAAAACAAAACAATCATCTACAAATAAGAGGTGTGAAATGATAGGAGCATTCCTGCAAATTTTTATTTCATGCAGATCTCTTCTTTGTTTTGCTTGTTTAATCAACTCAGAAAAACTTTATGCACATAGGAATAAATAAGCAGGGAAAAAGTGAGTCACCCTAACAAAGTCCTTTTCTCGGAATGCTAGGTCCCGCACATTCCTTGTTCACTAACACTAAATACTCCGCAGTTTCAACACACATCATAATTTCACCCATTGATTTGAAAACCCAAGTGTGTGCATTGCATCCCTCATATAATTTCAATCAATATGGTCATAAGCTTTTCTAATGTATAACATAAGAGCAACCTCTCCCCTTCATCCATGGGTTTTCGTATTCATGTAGTGGACTAACTCAATTGATGCCATACCATTATGTAGGATTGATTTGTTTGGATAAAAAGCAAATTTATTGTCTTAAATGCATTTACGTAAGACTTTTTTTACTTGTTGGCAAACACCTTAGCCAAAATCTTGTACATGACATTACAAAGTACTATATGGCGCCAATCCTTCATGGACACTTGAACATCATCTTTGGGAATCAAAGCTATATTTGTCTTGGTAAGAGCGGAAGGAAAAAATCCTATACTGAGCCAGTCACAAACTTTGAAAATTTCACTACCACAAAGATTCCAAAAATATTGAAAAAAACCATGGATTCATCCCACCAAGATCAGCACTCTTACCAGCCTTTATAGATAATTCAGTATATTCAACCATATCAAAGTGACTGGAATGTTGAAATAGTGAGTGTTAAGGTATCCTTCTTTAAGCCAAAAAGCTTTAGCCAATTGATGCCAAAAAGCGTCCTCTTTAACAAGTAACTGAAACATTTTTCGTATCAAGGACTCAAAATAAGCACTATTTACTAGGGGTGGGCAAAATTCAATTCTGAACTAGAGCTGTTTGAAAACTGAACCAAATCAGTTTTCAGTTTGAAAAACCGAACGAACTGGTTTTTCAGTTCGAAAAACCGAACCGAATTGATTTTATAATCACTGAACTGGTTCAGTGCTCTAAACCGAACCAAACTGGTTTAGTGTATTTACAAACACCAAACTAATGTATTTGTTATAATAAATTCTCAATAGTAGTACAAGAAATATTTACTGAGTAATTACAAACACCAAAACCAATATTAAGGATATGTTTTCTAAATAAAAAATCAGCAAGCATGAATACCTTCAGCAAGGTATTCCTACAGAAGCAAAAAAAAAAACGGTGAAACAGAATAAAATACAACAAAACAATCAAAAGCAGAATACCAAAATGGTGAAACAGCATAAACGAAGGTGGGTGAATACCTGAGAGGAAACGGTGGAAGACGAAGGGCGACGGAGGTGAAATAGCAAAAATGGAGGTGGACCAGTACCTAAGAGAAAACGGCGGAAGACGGAGGGCGACGAAGGGTGCAAACACACGAAGACAAAAGAACGAGTTGCGTGAAGAGAGAGTTGCGGGAAGAGAGAGTTGCGGAACGACGACTTTTCTATTTACAGTGGCGACGACGATGGCCTTGAAATAATTGATTTTAATTTTAGGGTTAGAGAAGATATGAAAATTGATTGTGATTTTAGCTTTTTTGAGTTTTGAGGTTTTGTTAGATTTAAAATTAAAAACTAATTTTTTGTTATAGTGCACTTGTAATTTTTAAAATTAGTTCAGTTAAAAAAATTAATTTTAAATTAAATTTTGGTTTTCAATTTTTTTAAATCAGTTTAATTTTAAAGTAGTTTGGTTTATTTTTTTTCCACCCCTACTATTTACAACAACAGCCCCATTCATTTCTAGTTCTTTTCTACACTTTGAAATTTCATGCCGGATTATATTACAATTATTCATGCTCCAAAATGTCACGTTCTCGACACAAGAATCAAGTTTTGAAATAATGTCAGAGTTTAGATTGTATATATATTGAGTTTAAATTTGTAATATTCTTCTCTCTATATATTTAGTGTGTGAATTATATTTCTAAACTTTTTAAAACAAAAATTAGTCTATTTGAGAGAGTATAAATTACCTTGTATGCTCAACGGAGTCGAGATTATTACTAAGTTTAATTTGTATATATATTATATATATGTGTATATGTGTATACGTATGATTAAAAAATTACTAATATGTCCAATAAAAGTTCACCATTTAAATATTTCATTATGTTATTGATTAAACCATATGCATAAGTATATAAATAAACAAAGGGTGATCAAATGCATACATAAAGTCCTGTTTGCTACAACTTTTTTTAAAGAATAATTTTTTTTAAAAAACTTTTAAGAGTTTTTATATATGTTTGTCACAACTTTTGAAAATAATCATAATGTAAAAATAATTTAAAAACTATTTAAAATAAGCTGTTTTGTTTAGTTTCTCATAAAATAATTTTTTATAACAGTTTTTTCATTAAAAAAATGTGATTTTTATTATTGTAGACAAATACAAATTAATTTCTACTTTTTATAAAAAAAAAGGCTAAATAGCATCCATGGTCCCTTAACTTAATTTCACGTAACGTTTTAGTTCTTTATCTTTTTTTTTCCCGATTTGGGCCTTTATTTTAATTTTAAGTGACAATTTAATCCTTTATGTTTCAAAATGTTAACAATATTATCCTTTTCTTTTACAAAAATTCAAAAAATTCATCAAAATTTTCAACCAAAACCCATAAAATTAATTACATTCTTTAGTATAATACAAATTTTATCAAATTCATAACTCAAATATTCAAATAAACTCATATTTTCATTTTTTATTTGATTTTTAAAATTCCATCTAATAAAGAATAAAAATATGAATTTATTTGAATATTTGAGTTACGAATTTGATAAAATTTGTATTATATTAAATAATATAATTAATTTTATGGGTTTTGGTTGAAAATTTTGATGAATTTTTTGAATTTTTGTAAAAAAAAAGGATAATATTGTTAACATTTTAAAACATAAAGGATTAAATTGTCAGTTAAAATTAAAATAAAGGACCAATCGGAAAAAAAAAAGATAAAGGACTAAAACGTTACCTGAAATTAAGTTAAGGGACCATGGATGCTATTTAGCCTAAAAAAAATATAATAAATAATTTTTAAATTATTGAAAGTGAAAATCACTTAATTTATATTCTCTAACAATCGAATCATAATTTTTTTACTATTAATTAGGGTATATACAAATTAGGTTCTAGTGCTAATACAAATGTTCACGCCATTTAATCCTACTTTTTTTAGTGTCTCATTTTTGTTTATCATTTTATTTAAATACTTTTCAATTTTCTCTTTTTTTTTTCTTCTAATAATTAAACTTTGAATTAACACTCCCTCGATAGCACAAGAAATGTTACTAAAGGAATAAGCAAAAACAATTTATATGAAGCTCTCTAATACTCAAGAGAATCAACGACCTAAATAAATCAACGGTTGAGAACATATTGATTTGAAGTCATATGCAGAGCTACTTCCGGTCAACTACCTTTTTTAATCATAGTAATTTTAATTAAGCCCGTTTGGTTTAAATATTAAAAAGGTGACTTTCGTTATATTTTTAAAAATAATTTTTGTGAAAATTTATTAAATAATAATATAAGTTATATTATACTCATTTTTTTACGGTTGAAAAGGTAATTTTGATATCCGATAAATAAATATATTTATTATTAAATATTTTAACATAATAAAAATTAAAAAAAAAATTTTAAAAATGTATCTCTCAACAATAATTTTTGTGAAAAATTTCTCAAAATAACTTCTTATTTTATTATTTTTTAAAATTTAATTATTCAAAAAAAGTTATAGTAAATATATAAAATGTTTAAATTTTTTTATTATAACCAATTCATTATTTAAAACTTATTTTTTAAACATATTATAAAAAAAAATACTATGAAAACCATTTAAATATCAATCATTAGTTATACAGTTGATTTTCTTTTTTTAGAAAATTTAGTGGCAAACTCGGACACAAAGGTGGAGATCTTAAATTTAATTTACACTTGAACATATCAAGTATATCAACATTCTACCGCATAGGGTTGATTTTTAATTTCACTGTACATTGATTTGGATGCAAGCACCTTAGTTGTATTATTGCTTATGTACCAAAATAACTAAAATTAAGGTGCAAGTGATCATGACAAAGAAATACAATGATATAAAATTGGGGACGGCTTTGGACACCCCTAAGTAAAACCTTTTATTTATTATTTATTTTTCTAAAAAATACATTTGATTGGAAGCACTCTTTCGGATGTTGATGGGACAAAATAAAATATTGATTTTGGCATAGTCTTGATGTATAGATTTGGTGTGGAAGTAATTTAAATCTATACATCCCTTTTAAGGGAAATAGTCCAGATCTTACTAGATTACTAGTTTGACTCGATTATAATTTGATTCAATCGGTGCAATCAAGTGCATCCGATCATTAGATTTTTTCACATACAAAAAATTCTAAAATACTCTACATTACACTGTCATAATCAAATATTTTATTCTTTCTTAAGAAACAAATAGTTACGTGGAATAAAAAAATAGAAACAAATAATTACGGTGAAATAAAAAAAAAAATAGAGGCAGTAGTTGGTCGTATTTTAGATATACGATCTTGTACACAATTTGTTTTCTTGTTTTTTATTAATTAATAAAATAAATAAAAAGTAATTAAAAAATAATTTAAAATATTAATTATTAATAACATAAAATTAATAAAAAATACAAAAATATAGAGATTTAATAGATTTGTCGGTAATTTCTAGACAATATTTTAAATTATGATATAGTCACAGGTTTTATTACTAATGTCTATTTTATTTATTATATAATAAATATAACTTCTCATTTTTCTCTAAAAATACAAATTAATTAAAATTAATAAAAAGTACAAAAAATGATAGACATTTAATAGATTTGTCGATAATTTTTAAATAATATTTTAAATTATGATCGGATACTGATATAGTCACATATTTTATTATTAATGTCTATTTTATTTATAATATAATAAATGTAACTTCTCATTTTTCTCTAAAAATACACACACAAAAACGTGCATGCTACATGTTACATGGTCAAAATAGAAGGGAGTTTGCGGTAAAATAGAAAAAATAAGAAAAAACTATTAATTTATTTGCAATGTCACGTGGTGGTTATCAAGTGAATAAGAAGATACTCAAATTCTTTGATTCATAATATACTTAGATTCTGTTTATTTTTAGAGAAATAAAGGAAGATACGTAATAATATAACATCTGAAAGAAATCCGTTTAAGAGAGTATAACTATTAGTAATTTAAGGGTGTAAAATATAATGAAAACATTTTAATTAGTTTTTTTTTAATAAAAAGATATGGTTTAGAGTAACTTCAAATTAAAAAATAGTAGTTTTTATAAATAAAAAATAGCAGTAATAATAATTTTTTTCATTACGTAAGGAAGAAAGATTAAGAATATGGGTAGTTTAAGATAACTGTGGATGTGGGGTAGTGGGCATTTTTTTTTTTTGAGAATAGTGGACATTTTTTTTTAACTTGGACGACTCTTATATATTTTTTATTTTTAAATATTACTTTAACACAATTGTCAACATAAATAATTTGTGTAGTTTTACCCCTCATTTAGGAGGAAAAATTTTATAATTTTTTTATTATTTTAATTAATTTCATATTATTATTAATTAATAATTAATATTTTTTTATTTTTTATTTTATCAATTAATATAAAAAATAAGAAAAAAATATGTGTGTGGTCTTATTGTGCACCAACTACTGCTTCTAATTTTTTTTGACAAAAAAAATGATATTTTAAGATATTAATTTCAAAATAAATATTTTGGATTTTTTTGAAAAATAGAATATATAAAAAAAAATTTCAAATTGGTAAAATTTGTTAGTGTCTTTATTTTATGAAATTCATAACTTTAGTTTTTTTTTTTCATTTTTAGAATTGCTGACGTTTAGTGATTTTTATAAAAACAAAAAAATATTCAAATGTACTATTTTTGAGTTTTCAGTAGGTTGCATCTTCAAGCAACCGTGTGAAGCAAACAAAATTGGGATAGTGGAACCAATTTACATTTTTTTTTTAATAAAAAATAATTAAAATAATTATTATTAATTAATAATAATATAAAATTAACAAAAATTAATAAAAAAATACGAAAAAAATTACAGAAATTGAATAGAATTATCAGTAACATTCAAACAATATTTTAACAACTTTATCTTATTTTACAGTCTATTCACTTGTTAATTATTTACTATTATTTGTGACAAATAATACGGTTGTTTAATAGCACGTTCTTTTCTTTGGTATATACTCAAATTCTATTTTTTGTTTTAGAGAAAACAAAGCAATATATATTTACTTATATTGGAAATAAAATAGATATTAGAAATAAAATGTACAACATATATGGACTATATCGGTTATTTCATCATAATCCAAAATATTATTGACAAGTATACTCCGTCTCTATAATTTTTTTATGTTTTACTAATTTCAATTAATGATATATTTATTAATTTTCATTTTTATATTATTTTAATATAAAAAATGAAGAAAAAATTATATGAGTAGAAGGCATTGCTATAATGAACCAACTACTAGCCTCAATTTTTCTTTTAACACGATCATATCCTAAGAATACAACCTAGTGAATACTCAAAAAGTAGGATATTTTGGGTTTTTTTAAAGTGTGGTATTTTTTTTTAAAATATGGAAAGAGATCTACATTTAGTCTCCTTTCTTAAAGTTGAGTTTTAATTTTGTGATGTGACAAATGAAAAACTGTTAATGTGAAATTTACATTTAATATACCACATTTATTATTTTTTTAAATTACTTTTTTTTGTTCTAAAATTTATGAAAATTAAAGAAAAAAGTTTCAATTGCTTTTACAAATTTTTTTTATCTTAAATTTACTGATTTTTTTTTATTTTCAGAAATTTAAAAAAAAATATTTATGATTGTGAAAATTTTCAGAATTTAAAAAAAAATTAATTTAAATTTTCAGAAAATTTTCAAGACAATTTATTTTAAAACTATTTATGATTGCAAAAAAATTTCAGAATTTTTAAACAATAAAAGTAATTTTAAAAAAGAATTGTTTTTTTTTTCTGAAATTTTAAAGAAAGACAAAATTAAAATTATTATTTATTTTTTATTTTTTATTTCAAATTTTTTTATTAGTATTATTTAATTTAAAATTAAAATTAAGAAAGATGACTAAATATAAACAATTTAAAAAATAGGAGATTAAAATGAACGAAAAAAATTGCGAATTAAGTAAAATGGAATGATCAAAACTATTTTAAATCACCCCAATTTAAAAGGATGAGTTTTTTTGTTACTGACAAGTAAATGAAAGCGAAAAAAGGTGAGATAGAGTGTTTTGGTGTGAGAATGTTTCAAAGTGAAAAGGAGGGAAATGTTTTTAAAGAAATTGGGTTGGGATTGATCCATATTCCATTCTATATATATACAATTGTCAAACTACGAAAACCGATAAAGGAATCCGTGTGAGTGTGATGACCCATAATTATTTAATGTGCTAAAGATTAGATAATTTTGTTACTAGTTTAGGATATTAGTTAGTTGGTTTAATTTGGTTTGTTAGTTTGTATGTTTAGGTAGTTGATTAAGTTTAAAATGTATTCTATAAATAAAATTATTGTATTTATTTTATCTTTTTAATCTTTAATATGAAACATTTCAAATAATTTTCTTTTTTATTAAACTTTTAAACATATTTTCAATATAATATTTATCTCAACTCTATGAACATGTTATTTCTAGTAATACGATTTGCAATAATGAGTGTAACAACTAAATATATGTTAAGAGAAAAAGAATTGTGCATTTTCAATATAAACTAATTCTACACCGCTAATTAATGAAAAACATTGATTTTATTATTTACTAGATAATCTTTATTACCATAATTAAAAAATCACTCAACCAACTATTTAAGATTGACGGTCAGTATGAAAAAATTTACACTAACAGTTTGTTTTTTGAACTCATTAATCATTATTAAAAAAAAAAACGCTAAGTAGTGAGAGTATTGTTACCTCTACCAACTTTCTGGCTCTATTGCATAAAATATTCATCTCATCTTGATGCTCATTAGTAAAAATGTCTTCCTGTCTCTATCATTTTCTATTGATATTGCATCTTCTAGCCTCTTTCATCGTTAATGTTGTATTTTCTCTAGTCTTTCACATGTCTCCTTAATATTTATTATTATAACTTGCTTGCACTTTCAATGCATTCTTAATTAAATGGTGCTACTTGATTTTGAATTAATAGTTAATGCAGATGTGTTTTTGCATGTTGTAACAAAAATTGTTATTTTTTCCATTTAAGTGTTATTTTTTAATTACAGGGAAGGGAAAATAAATAAATTATCAGGTGATTTGATTTCATGAGAAAAGGAAAAACTAAAAAATTGCTAATTGAACAGAAAAAATTATTCTGAATTTCTATGAATGCAAATTAGTGCATAACAATGTTGGAATTTCAATAAGGCCTGTATTTAAACATAAAGAAGGTAATACATCAAAATATAAGGGGCATACAAAATTGTTGACATCAAATACTTCAATGGATGCAGTCAATGAATGCTATATTAAAAAAGAGAGCATCCATTCCATGGCAGTAAATTGGTATATAAGATAGGAAAAAGTAGCAAACATGGGTATTTGTTTTCAATCATTTGGATGCCTTGTGGCCTGTTGTTTTGGTTTGGATAGCTGTCGTGGACATAATGCGCAATCGACTCGCTATTTCGGTGAAGGATGGCCTAGCTGCAGGATTTGGAGCCCAACATTGTTCCATCAGTGTTCTCCATTCAATGTCACAATAATTTGGGATTGTTGGTCTTAGTGTGTTGTTAACAATCCCACCTGCATGGGGATATAGAAACTCAGAATACCCTTTAATCATGATACAGCCAGACCATGTCTGGATAAACAGCTTTATTAAGCGCTTATAGCATAAGTGTTTATCATATAAGTGTTTATGTATAAGTCATTTCTAGAACAAAAGATAAAATAAAGTCAAACAGTTTTCATGTAAGCTATAAGTTGTTTTCATAAACTATTATAATAGATCTTAATGAAAATAAGTTGAAAACTGCTTTCTAAACATGTCATACATTATTTTCATGATCTCTTTGAAACACCCTCACAAGTGCTTATGTAAGTAGATAAACTCAAATAAGTCAATTTAAACAACCTTTAAGTAGATTAATAATGAATAACATTGCATTCCAAACTAATGACTAAGGTTTCAAAAAGGGTATGGTATGGTATGGTCACTGTTGAAAAAGACAACAGAAGAAGCATTCTATTATATTATTACTATTTCAATTAAAAGTATAAACCTTTTTTCAAATGCAACAAGAATTTAGTTCAGACTCTTGCAAAGACAACAGAAACATAAACAAGAGCATAAGAAAAAGATGGTACCTATGATTGCACCATAGTGCATATTGGCATATGGCTCCTCACCAGTAAGAATCTCCCATAGTACTATACCAAAGGAGAACACATCAACCTACAAATCAAAATTCAATATCAAAAACCAAAATCTTCAAGCAACAATGTGAATAAAAGAATATACCGGCTCTCTTAACACTTCTTCAAAAAATTATGGCTAGCCGATAAGCTAATTGATAGCAAATGAGCCTATAGAGGAGAGCAGATAAGCTAGTAGATAAGTTAACATATTGAATTTGAAGTGTTTGATAAAATTTTCAGTTTAACTAAACTAACCAATAAATTTACAATGACATAAACTAATATTTTTATTTAATATTTCAATTTCTTCAATTAAAATACGAAGGGTAAAAACGAGAGGAAAAAATTATACGCTATAAGCTCACACACTATTTAACTTAGAATCTAAAAAAATGCTATAATAAACTACAGAAAAAATGCTATAAACTTGTGAGAGAAGTACCGTTATTAAAGAACGCTACTTTTGTCATATGAGCTTATATGTTATAAGTTATCCACTATTAACTATCAGTTTGGCCTTGCCAAACATACCCAAAGAAGATAAATATGGATTACAATTGAAATACTTTAAGTTCCAGATATTCCTATTCAAACATTACTGAGGTGAAAGATCCAAGCATTCCTTATGAATAGAAGATTACTAAAATAGAAAATAAATAAATAGGAAAATATGTATGTTTTAAAACGCTCAAAAGCAATTAATTTAGACAATTCAAAATTCTACCTTTTCTGAGACCTTGTTGCTGCTACCATTCAGGAGCTCTGGAGCCATCCAAGGCAGAGTGCCCCGCACCCCACCAGAAACCAAGGTATTTCTTTTAATTTTCGACAAACCAAAATCACCAACCTGGAAAATTAATTTTCTCAGTCTTCTTTATATTAAATGTAAAGCATTTTAAGTTCAAGGAAAAAATGTTCGAGCTTCAATACCTTGCATATTGGCCGTAATGGATCTTTTAAGTTTACAAGTAAATTGTCACATTTTAAGTCGAAATGTACAATATTTTTTGAGTGCAAATATTCCATTCCAAACGCTGCATCCATTGCAATTATCAGTCTCTTGCGACGATCAAGATACCTGCAATGAAAAATCATGCAAAGATTCTTAGAGTTAGACTAGATCCATCCGTAAAACATGAGAGATTCATTGCGACACTCTTTATGATTTGATAAAATATACTAGTAGCTACTTTTATTTAAGAAGCTACAAAATTCTAAAAACTAACAACGATCTAAATAAAGACATATATGCATGGTTCAATCTCTGCAACTAACATTAGCTCCACCTCCTAACATATATAGTATATACTAACTACTAACATTTTTCCTATAAAAAAACAATTATCTGAATTATACAAAATGAATTTTTGAGCACATTGGTTGAATAATAAACTAAGCACAAGAAATTAAAAGCACTATCTAGGTATGCATTACCTATCCTTGCGAAGTAATACATGCCGAAGAGAACCATCGACCATATACTCCGTAACAGTTGCCATTGTTCCTCCTGGTCCATCCTGCACCACACCGTAAAATGCCACCACATTTGGATGATGAAGCTTGGAAAGAATGTCAGCTTCGCGCCAGAACTCAACAGTCTGAAAAAAAGCAGATGTAGTTTCACATCTCTCAAAGATTATCATTATCGTCAAAGAACTTTCAAGAAAATGCTAATAAGATTATCGTTACCAGTCTCTCTTGCTCAGATGATCGACCAGTGAAGCAAGTTTTCTTTATTCTCTTAATGGCAACATCTGTTCCTCGCCATTTTCCATGATATACGGTTCCAAAGGTACCAGAACCTAGTTCCTTCAGCTCTTCAAGATCTTCATTCATTATGACCTACAATTTGCATCAGAACACTGAAACAGATGAACTAAATTTTCATGACAGTGTTTAACCAAGACATTGAAATCTAAAGCATGTGAATGACAATGTTTTTGAAGATATATACAGACAGCTAGATGATCACAAAAATGTGTCACAAGGTCAAAAGAGAAAAACAGCTAAATGATCACAAAAATGTCTCAAAAGTACTAAAATTTTTAAATTAAAAGTGAAGTTGTATTCGTTTACATCTTGTTGCGGGAAGGAAATTTCAAAACATATTCAAAATAAGAAAAAATCAGCAACTACTGATCCACTGAGAGAATGTGAGGTTGTGGTCTAGGAAGCTGCAAGTTTGTAAGGAATTTTCTTAGTGGCATTTTAAAAAATATAGGAGATCGATAGTACTTAGGTTATGAGAGATAAACAGAGGAGAAAAATAATTGCATCTTAGAATATTATTGAGAATGACTTGATATAAAAGACTAAACACTAACCCCTATATATAGAGATACAAGACTCCTAATCTTAAATAAATAGAGAAATCAGGAAGCAAATAATGATAATAGTTAAGTAATATGGAAACTAATCCTAGGAGATAAGATACTCTAAGATTAGAGAAGTTGATCTTGGGAAATAGAATAACATATTCAAACATAATATCAAAGATATTCAGAGATATTTTATATATACTCTAACAGGTAGAATTAGAACAATAGGCATTGAGTGATTCTATTTCCTGTTGCACCAACAAACACAACATTTATATGCTATATATCATAATAAGTGGGTGGGAATAGATTGATGCGACAATGTCATGTTCATCATTAAATTGCAAGCATCCAAATTTACTTCCATTTTAAGCTTCTGAAATCGGATTAACAAAACCTTCATTATAAATTAAATATAAAGAATCAGACAGCAAAACATGGCATTAAATAGCAATTATTTACACATAAGATACCAATTTATTTAAAATTCACAGCACAGAAGAAATTTTGCACATTCAAAAATGAACATCTTACCTGCAAGGTACTCATATCAAAATCTCCTAAAGAAGGATCAAGAGGAGGTAGACTGCTATTTTTCTTTTCAATTTTCCCAACCTAAGTTAAAGCGATAAGAACGTGTGTCAGCACATAAGCATATTCGGTCGGAAGATTCTCAACAAAAACAAAAAAAAAAACGAAAATGGTACCTCATACTCTGACTCTTGTGCTCTTACGTTTTCCAACATAGCATCAAATTGCATACTTTCAGTTTCATTAATTTGGGACTGATCATAATCTGATTTCAGAACAGTAGTTTCTGTTCCATTTTTTCCATGCAAGTCTTTCTGAATTTCTTCCCCAAAATTGAGATGGTATTCTGCATGGTTTAGAGGAACTTCATCAGTTGTTAAAGGTGTAACATGTTGAGCTCTATTATCTCCAACGACTTTTCCAATAGCAGGTGAAAAAACAAGATGATCCTGGTCAATAAGAGACGCATTGTCGACCCCTTCTTGCGCCAATTTTTGAAAATACGACCATCGTTTAGGGTCAGGGTTTTCCATGTTTATACTTAGGCTCATTCCATCTGAAGCTAATGGATGTTGACTAGAGGAATCTTCTTCTTCTAGTATTGCTTTGGAGAACATATCATTAAGCAATTCACGGGGGAACCGATCATTAATATCGATAAGAATGTCACCTTGTGCTTGAGAATCAACTTTTGTAGTTGCGTTCGCATTCAAAGGGATGGGTAGTGCATGAATGTTAAAATCATCATTTGATTCTTTCACAGAGGTCTCACCCCAATCAACATCTGGAAGGTTAGATGCCGGATCATCACGGTGCTTAACAGACAAAGCTTGGTGAAAAGTAGGGATGTTTGATTTACCTTCAAGCGGAGATATTTCCGTTTCCAACGAAACAGTATTGTCCTTATTTAACATATCATTGGTTCCTTTGCTATCTGGTAATACCTGCTTCAGCTCAGAATTCACATTCTCGGTTAGCTTTGACATAATCATCAGACTGCTAGCATCAGGCATCTGTTTGTATATTTGATGATTTGCAGCCGCATTATCAATGGCATAACCATCTTCATGCAAGTTGTTACCAGAGTCTGTAGCTGAATCCTGTGAATTGACACCAGAAAGTAAATCCGAAACGTGAAACTGAGAATTGTGCGCATCATCCGACTTCGAAGATCGATTCAGCAACTCTACTGGCTCCCTAGGAATCCTTTCCGAATAATAAACTCTTTTAGGAAGTGGAGGAGGGTGAAGAAAACTCAAATCAACTGCATTGGAGCGCGAATCAACGTAAGGAGCACCAAATGCACTGCTAGAAGTAGAAGAAGCCTCGTCATAATCTTCGGGCTGGTTTGTTCTTGTTGGAGGCAAAGAATGTCCCTCAGGGGCATTAACTACAACAGCTGCTTCAGGAAAATCATTTTTTAAGAAACCGTCAAACAGTTGTGAAGGAGACGGCGATAGTGTTTCCGAGGATACAACTTTCCCAAGATCACTTCCGTGTTGAATTGAACTATCACTCATCTTTCTAACGAAAGCTCCTGGTATTTCTGAATTTTGTACTTGTAATCCACTAGGTGGATGACCTTCATTGAAAACCCCTTGTTGAATATTTGGAACATGAGGAAGCATATTAATAGGCATTTCTTCAATAAAAGGTTTATAAGAAGGATTAACACCGTGATTCATAAGATATTGACCATGACCATTAGGCTCACCGTGGCGCATCATCTGATCGCCATAAAACAGTGGATACATTTGGTATGTATTCGAGGGAGTTGGTAGCACTGGCTGTGAAAAATGAGTAGGCAATGACGAGTCAAAATTGTTCGTCAGTGGAGCATTTCCAACAAATGTAGATTCAACTGCGACTCCATTAGCCTCCCCGCCAATATTTTGCCTGTCCAATTCATTTATATCGTTTGCAGAAAAGCTGAAACCAACCATGGAGTTTTTTCTTGATTCCAAGTCCATGCCATTAACAGCAATAACATACTGGATTTCAGAATCATCACTTGTGCAGCCGAGACCAAACTGAGTATCCTCCAAATCACTGATTGAGAACAAAAACATCCTAAGCTTTTGTGATCCTTCTCTATCTTCTAGATGGTTATATTCTTCCATCATGTTCTGTAGATCTTCATCAGATGACACAGATACCAAAGCATCGAGATCTTCACCGGGAAGCTGATACTTAATTGTATGAACCTGGTTATAGATTACCAATGCTTTCTGCATAAGCTCGTACCAAGATAAGTCCGTTCTTATACGGAGAATATGCGTTTGGCCTCCAACATACCTTAGTTTTCCGTCACTTGGTCGCGGCAATATTCTACCGCCAAAGCTGCAAAGAAACTTCATCATCATCGACGAGTTGTCGTAACTTTCAGAAGAGCCATATCCATATCCATGCACAAGCTGTCTGTTGTCCTGATTCATTGAAGTTCTCGGTATCGATCGAATTGATCCATAGTTGCTTCTGTCTCCAAGCATTGATGCGTTCATTCTATCAAACTCCTTAGGATATTTCTCCACCATTGATAGCATGGAAATGTCTGATCCACTTTCAGATCCTCCATGACTGATGCCTAAAATGCCTTTGAGTTCCATATAACCTGTTGCATAATTGGGATCGCCGACATTTGAAAACACGGGCTTCACGAGATTCACCCGATCTCTCATAAACTCAAGAGCGAATTCCTCACCTGTCTGAATTGAGTAATGATGTACAGGTTTAACTTCCGATGTATTGAGGTCAGGTGGTCTTCTACTATTATAAATGTCATCCATATGATCATGCATTACCGACTGTGATCCAGACTGGTATTCATTTCTAGGATCCATGCTTTTGTTTAGAAACTTCTTCTAGAGTCTCAATTGTTGCATCACGCCATCTTTTTCATCTTTATAAAGGAAAAATAAATTATAAGTTTGAACCAAAAAGATGTTCTAAAATTTTAGTAACTGACCGGTAAATCTTGAAAACTCTCAAGAACTGTTGTGTTGTACCTTTTTCACCAAAAATGCTATTTCAAGTGTAAAGAAACTTCCCTGTAAACAGAATGGAAACCATTAGCAACAAATTAACATGCAATAAGATATCATATAAATGGAAACCAATATACATGATATTTATAACTGCAAAAAACAATAAATGTTAGCCACATGAAGATCAAATATGAAAGCCTACACAATGACAGCACCTTTTGCTAAATTAACATCAACTAATTTAATGCAATAAATTTTTTAAAATTGAATGATGAATTGTGGAAGTGGAGTGTTGTATTTCACCATCGACAATTCAGAATGAAGACGTGTTAGGTGTCCGACACTGACACACGTGGTTACATTCAATCACTTCCACTTCCTTAAATTACTGTTAGTGTCTACGTGTCAGCGTCATGGACGTGTCCATTGTTCGTGTCTGTATGACTATAAAACTATTTTTCTCCATGACAGGACTTGAATGACTATATATATTTGAGATCATGCAAGCTTGAATATGAATGTCTCAGTAAGTTTCCAAATAAATTACACATCTACTCCTGCCACTACAATTTTGGAAACTTGTAAACTCTTCAAACAATTAATCTAAGATGTTTCCCACTATTGAATTCCACAACTATTCTAAACTTTCCATTATCTTAAAATCAAACTTAACAAGCTGAACCCATTCAGGGGTAAATCAGGAAATTACAAACAAAGTTACAAATAAAAGTTAAGCAAAAGAACATTACCAACCTTAAACATGAAACACCATTGGACAAAAAAATTTATAAAATATAAAAACAGTTTTTTTTTAAATAATATGAACATCTTAAAGTAACAAATTTGGTCAAAATAGAGAAACAAAATCAGAATCCCGACATCAAGATTTCTAAACCCAAGAATGCCAATCTAGGGTTCTTCCTATTGTATTTGAACTTTACATCACAATGGAGTAAACAAAAATATATAACCAATAAACGTAATTATAAAAGTAGCAAAAATATATACAATATGAAACTAAATCTAGCTACCCAATGAAGAAAAAATTAATAAAAAACAAAACTTTCACTTACCCATTTTACCTCAGTTCAAAAGATGCAGCAGCTTTGATTCAAACCATGGATGAAAAAAAATGAAAAAAAGAATCATTTTATTTGAATCCAAAAAGAGAGGTTTGAGAGGAAAACGAAATGGACCCACATTTATTGATTTGATTCAGTTTGTTTGGATATTACGCATTAAATTGAGGTTAGTTTAAGAGGAAAGAGTGTGAATGAATCAAGTTGTAGTTGAAGTTGTGTTGTGCAGAAAAAGACGCTCCTTTGGGTTTCTCTGTCTACTAGTTGCACCCATCACCGTCCTTCTCATTTTCGTTGGTGCCGAAAGTGTTTTTTTTTTGTTTTGACGGTGGTGACGAAAGTTATTTTATTTCTAAATTTAGTCAAACGAGAAATATACAATCCAGCACTTTATTATTAATGATAATAAATGAGTAACGAGTAATCCAACTGCAAACTACAAAAGATACAAGTATACACAAAGTATTATTATTAGTATTATTATATTATTATTATTAATAAGTTTAATTGTAGTTGCAGTTTTTTATTAAAATAATTTTAGAATTTTGATTTGTTTATTCTTAACAGAGTAATTTTAGTAATTTAAATTTATTAATTTTTAAAATTGAACTCTTATTTTTCACCTATGTTTATCAGACAGTTTAATATAATGTGATATTTATTAATTTAATAAATTGTTTTACGTTGGATTATATTTAAATATATAAATTATTTTTATCAAATAAATAATATTTAAATTTTAAAATTGTTTAAAAAATGAGTAAAATATCAAATTATGACTTG
>JBBPBO010001984.1:51972107-52202146 GCA_037974295.1 Cicer cuneatum
AATTATTGAATTTGTTAATTTTATTCAGAACATAAAAAAAATCGACAATTTCTAAATCAAATAAAATTCGGAAAAAAAATCGAAATTGAAAAATTATTGAATTTGTTAATTTTATTCAGAACATCAAAAAATAAATCGACAATTTCTAAATCGAACAAAATTCGGAAAAAAAAATCGAAATTAAAAAATTATTGAATTTGTTAATTTTATTCAGAACATAAAAAAAATCGACAATTTCTAAATCAAATAAAATTCGGAAAAAAAAATCGAAATCGAAAAGTTATTGAATTTGTTAATTTTATTCAGAACATCAAAAAATAAATCGACAATTTCTAAATCGAACAAAATTTGGAAAAAAATCGAAATTGAAAAATTATTGAATTTGTTAATTTTATTCAGAACATAAAAAAACACAAAAAAAATCGAAAAAAAAAATCGAAAAAAAATTGAAATATTTTTTATTTCAAAAAAATAATTGATTTTTTAATGGGCCTATGGGCCCTCTAAGCCCACATAATTTTGGGGGCTTTCTTTTAATGGGCCTTTATATTATAAGATTTTTTTCCCCCTCCAATATGTGGGCTGGGGCCAATATAGAGGGGGCTTGACAAATTAACAGCTCTACATGCAGGTAATACTATGACAATATCGTATTACAGTCAAATCCCATTTTCTACAAGCACAAGTCTTTTTGTGTAAATTGACAACATATTGATCATTCTCATTCGCTACATAAAATATGTCGTGATCTACATCACCAGCCCAATGTGGAGACCACCCATCTGCTGCCCTCTTGGCCTTTTCCAGCAATTGTTGGATCTTTAGACATAAGTTACCCATATACCTTTGCACCAATTCCTTTGGAGTAACAATCCTTTTTGAAATATAATTATTCAGTCCCTCGAGCAATGTGATGATAGGTGTCACGATGCTCCACTATGGTTTTGTTGAATGTTTCACACATATTGTTGACTTGTAGGTCATATAGTGTGTTAGTGTTGTATACACACCTTGTCCATTTGCCAGCTAGAAGTTTCATCATATCCATCCAAGCATTTTTGTTCAAGTCTTTCATTCTCTACATTGCTATTTGTCAATCTGCCATTGTTGTAGCCCTAGCAACCAACCACAACGCTTCTTTCATCTCTGCTCCAGGGTACTTCTTTTTCCAATTTCCATAGAGATGATTTACACATAACATATGTTCTACACCAGCACTGATATTCTGAATAGCAATTTCCAAACCATTTTGTTGGTTTGAAATAAAGACTCAATCTTTTTGTTGTATACTATTCAAGTCTTCCAACAACAAAGTAAGAAGCCACTGCCATGAATCTCTAGTCTCTGCCTCTACAACTGCATAGGCAATTAGAATAAGTTGATTATTCTCATCTTTCCCCACTACAACCATCAGTTGACCACCATGGTCACCTTTCAATAAACATGCATCAAGTTCAATTAAAGATCTGTATGAATAAGCAAATGCAACTTTACATGCTTCATGACACACATAAATTCTTTCAAAGGCATGACCATGATTGCTCATATCACATTGAATAATAACGGTGTTGTTCAAATTTGACCTCCTCAACTCCTCTGCAACCCCCTGTATCATTTCAATTGCTCTAGACTTTTAACCACTTTTGATATACCGTGTAAGACATGACATCGATATCCCAACCACAATTCATTTCTTCTATTTGACCCTAACATACATTTTGCATGGCATTTCTATAAACAACCCACCATGATATATACTTAATTTGACTTCTTGCCCTTGTGATGATCTATATGAATAAACACCATAAAAAACAAGCAAAAACATAGGAAAATCAGTAAAAGATACAATAGCCAAAATCAGAAGCAAAATATGCAAATCCCTAAACTACGAGAAAAATGCTAAATGGTGCGAAAGTGTTTTCGTAGAAAAGACACGAATGAGTGTTATTGTTATAACCATCAAATTAATGTTGTCTTTATCTGTTTCTAATTTTATTTATTTTTGTGTTCTACTTGAAATTTAATTCCATTAAAGACATGCCTTTAATGTAACACCCCGAGTTTAAAACACAACGCGAGTGTATTTTTTTTTTAAAACGAATACATAAATAAATTAGTTTTCAGAATTACGTTTCAAGGAAATTAAAATCAATTCAAATTAAATATCATTCGACTTCGTAATCAAAAATAGTAAGGTAATTAAAACAACAACATCACAATTAAATCGAATGAGATATTTGTGGGGAATTGATCTTTATAATATACTAAAATAAAGATACATCAAACTGGATTCTCAATCCACCAAAATATTCATCAGAGTGCGGAAAAGTTTTACAATAATTCCCAAAATAAATATTTACAACCACTGAGCTCAAAATCCTATACATAAGTCTACTCTGATCATACACTAAGCTATGGTAGCACGGTCTCCACCGCCTCATCCACAAGTCTTATCTTCACCCAACTACTCATCCCTTTACGTAGCCCATAAAGTAGATTCAGGAAAATTAACGACGTTCCCTGTCGTTAGTGTGACCATCGGGGGTACGGGTTTGAATCTCATCTGAGGGCAAAGCCCAATTTTCCACAATAATTGTAAAGGGTCACCAACCGAAATTAACAATTACCACATAGCATTTATATCAGCAATCACAAACATATTCATGGCATATCATATAACAATGATGATAAATAAGGATGCTCAATTTTGAAATACATGACATTCGTACTTTTCAAAACAGCAACCAAATAAATATGAAAATTATGTTGTAAGCACAAACATCAAATCAGCAGTCACACCAATTCATCAGAAATTCCAGAATCTATAAAGTACTTACACACACAATTTTCAAACATCACATACCCAAAACGTGACCCACCGGTCAATCACCCAATGCAATATGTATATGCTCATATATACAATTTTCTTGGAATTACCAAGGTCCAGTCGCTCAACAGACCAGCACAATTTAACGGCCCTCAAGACCAGGGTGCAATCGCTCAACATATCAGCACCAGTGTAGACGCTCAACAGTCCAGCACTCGTGCAGTCGCTCAACAGACCAGCACGTTTGACATAAACCAAGGTACAATCGCTCAACAGATCATTACCTAGTGCAGTCGCTCAACAGACCAGCACTCGTGCAATCGCTCAACAGATCAGCACGTGGCTGTGCATTTTAGGGTACAGACGCTCAACAGTCCAGTACCAGTGCAGCCGCTCAACAGACCAGCACTTATATACCAAGGTACAATCGCTCAACAGATCAGTACCAAGTGCAGACGCTCAATAGTCCAGCACTCGTGCAATCGCTCAACAGATCAGCACGTGGTTGCGCATTACTCTGTGGCCCATCGCGAGTACCACTTGACTATGCAATGCATGAATATGCAGTGTTTCACTTCTCTGGAAACAGTATGCAAAATCAAGAAATTCATGCCTTTCAATCATATTTAAAATAACTCAGCACAGTCAAAATTATCATCATCACAAACATGACCAAACAGCCAAGTAATCATCAACAAAGCAACACAATAAGTTCCTTCACTGAAAACAGCAGGAACATCAAAACAATTTGATTTCCAAAACATAACACAATGTTTTTCACAACATAACCCAATAATCATTCGTCACACATGCATTTACAGCCCTAAATGCAAATCTAGAAAGTTGGAAGGTGCCCTTACCTTAGTTACGTTCCCTTAACTCGTACGCTTCTGCGACAAAAGTCGGCGATACTCCCGTTTCGCGTTCGCCGCTACGAAAGTTAGTTCTTTAGCTCCGTAACGATCAGAGGAATAACTTTCGTACTCGAAACTTTCTTATTCGACACTCAGATTTTCCAGAAAGATGACTTTTGAGTAAACTGTTTTTCTTCACCAACACTTAGAAATATCAAAAGAATGAGAAAAATGATAAAGCAGAAACTGGCGCGTAGAGGAAAGAAGAAAGAGCTTCTCACTTAAATATCTTCATAAATGCAAACTGACATAGTCAGAGGAGAGAAGGATTTGTTTCTTTCTTAATAAATATCTACGCCACCTCACCCAACATTTGCATTAAAATATCTTTTGATCCTCCAGCACTTAACCCGTCTCATCGCAATTAGCAGAGAATATCTTAATTAACGGCCTGATAATTTAATTACTCGAAATTAAATTAATTCATCCATTATCCAATAATTTTAATTCCACCTCCAAAACAAATATATATATATATATACACAAAAAATATATATATATATTGAATATTTTACAAATATTCCCAAATACACTTAAAATTAAATCTGAATTTAATTTTAAATTTAAGGGTCTTACATTTAACCACTCTAATCCTTATAAACTTAATATTTTTTCCCAAACTCTTTCTTCTAGCCTGTTCAACAACAATAATGAGTGTGTATCTGTCATTTCTCACACCACACCACTATTTGAAGTTTAAAATAATTTGATATAAAAATTGAAAATAATAAATGATTTTTCTAACATTTAGTAATCCTCAAACTACAAGTAGAAACAATTAGTAGCCCTCAAACTACAATCAAAAAGAAGCAAATCCTAAATTAGAGTTGCAAAATTAGTAGCTAACTCAATAAGAACAATACAGTTACAAACACAAATTATGAAAACCTTAAACAACACAATAGAGATTCAAAACTACACACATGTGCTAATCTTTTACCTCCACCCTTTCATATCTTACCAAAAAATTAATTAATGTAATCAAGTTTAAGATCTAACTTCTTTCTTGTTTGACACATGTCATGTGGCTATCGTAAATCGTCTAATAGAAGGTCACGCTTAGGAGTGAAAATAGATTAGACCGTCCAATAGGGATATATTAATTAGCTTATTTAAGACATAGTTTGGCTCAACTTGTTTAATAAAAAGGTCAAATTTAGACTTCAAAAAAATATATTTATCTAAATAGGTCAGACTTAAGCTTTTTAAAAAGTCTAATAAATCAGATAGAGCGACGTATTTTTATGAATTATAAAAAAAAATTATTCTTATTAGACCACTATTGAAAACTAACCATCACTAAATATCTATCGCCATCTAGAACTTGGACACTAAGAGAAGTTATCTCTATTAGAGAAGCAAGAGCACACATTAATATTACTCTTTGAGGTTGTTTCCCTATCAACTCCACACATCTCACGTCTTGCGCTAGAACTATTCATCTACCCCATATTCGTAAACCAATCCCCATATTTGTAAACCAATCGATTAAAATATACTATACTTATTTTTCCTATTTACTATTATATCTTCCGTTTGGGAAAAATCAGAGATATCTATTTCAATAATGCATAACACTTTTTCCCTATATAAATGGTCAAACAACAAATACAATTTCACATATCAATGACAATTGATAGAAAATTAAATATCAAACACAACACAATTTTTAACGTAGAAACCTTCCTTCAAAATGAGAGAATAAAAACCACAGGACATAATCCACTAAACCTTCCACTTTAAATAATTAATGGGTACACCATAGTCTTCCTTGTAACACTAAGGAACATCAATTAACAATAGTCATCACCAAAGAGTGGAAACCAAACAAATAACAAACAACCTTCCACTAAAGTGAGTATTCTAAACTAACTCTTAGATAAGGTAAGACTAATAACACTTTATATTAAAAGAATAAACTCAGTGGTAGAAATAACATTCTAAAATTATAGACCAAACAAAACAAGTTTGCTAAACACTTGTTACCATTGGAACCAAGTTTTTCCTTCTTCTCCTCTTGTTACTTTGGCAACCTACTTTTCCTTTTTTTTCTTCTTTTGCACGGCATTGCCTGCCTCTTTTTCTTTTGACTTAGGGATTTAAAACTCTCTTTCCCTTTTTTTTTTCTTTCTCACATAGGTCAAGTCCAATAAATCACCCTATTCCTTTTATTTATTTAATTATTTTTCTTTCTTTAATTACAACAACAACAACAATAATAATAATAATAATAATAATAGTAAAATTGGAAAATTTCACTTGGGAAATGAGTCCACCCAACAAATCTCGACCTCACGACTCAAGTGGGAAGGTATTGCACAACATGCTGACTTTTTTTCTACAAAATATCATTTTCGACACATGAAACACCTTTGTCATCATATATGAACCATTCTCATCGATATGAATGTTTTTAATTGAAAATAACTTCATTTCAAGTGCATCTTGTATCCAATGATATCGCATCTCAATATGCTTCGACTTTGCATGAAAAGTCAGATTCTTGTTGAGATGCATCGCATTCTGACTGTCACAGAATAACACAAACTTGTCTTGCTTGAGGCCTAACTCATGTAGGAACTTCTTCATCCACAAGAGTTCTTTGGAAGATTTAGTTGCTGCAATGTACTCAGCTTTAGTAGTAGATAAAGCAACACACATTTGTAACCGTAATTGTCAAGGCACAACTCCCCTATAAACGCCATCATATAACCAAAAGTATATTTTCTAAAATCAAGATCACTTGCCATATCTATATCTGTGTAGCCATCCAACACATATTCACCACCTCCATAGCATAAACACACTTTGGAAGTGCCTCTAAGGTATTTGATAATCCATTTCATTGCTTGCCAATGATCTTTACCAAGATTAGAGAGAAACCGACTGACAACTCCAACTGCGTGAGCAATATCTGGTCTTGTGCATACCATAACATACATCAAACTACCAATTACGAGTGCATAAAGAACCTTATTCATCTATTCTTTATCTTTATCACTTGTAGGACATTGCTCAAAATTCAATTTGAAATGAGTAACAAGTGGAGTACTAACAGGTTTGCAATTGCTCATGTTAAAACTCTCTAACACCTTCTTAATGTAATTATGTTGAGATAACCACAATTTATCATTCTTCCTTTCACGAGTAATTCTCATTTTCAGAATTTTTTTTGGAGGACCTAAGTCTTTCATTGCAAAAGACTTGTTCAAATCTTTATTTAGAGATTGAATATTCGTAGTGTCATGACCAACAATCAACATGTCATTCACATATAACAAGAGAATAATATAATCGCCATAAGAGAATTTCTTGACAAACACACAATGGTTAGAAGTAGTTTTACCATACCCATGTTTCTCCATGAAAGAATCAAATTTCTTGTACCATTGTCGAGATACTTGCTTGAGCCCATACAAGCTTTTCTTCAATTTACACATCAGTTGCTCTTTACCTTTGACTTAAAAACTCTCTCGTTGCTCCATATTGATCCCTTCCTCCAAATCACCATGAAGGAATGTAGTTTTCACATCAAGTTGTTCAACTTCTAGGTTCAAACTAGCTCTTAACCCAAGCACAACGCGAATAGAGGACATTTTTACCATAAGTGAAAAAAATTCTTCAAAGTCAATACTTTTTCTTTAATTAAACCTTTGAAAACCAATGTTGCTTTGTATCTCAGTTGAGAACTATTCTCTTCTTCCTTTATCTTATATACCCATTCGTTCTTGAGTGATTTTCTACCCTTATGCAACTTTACCAACTCAAATGTGTGATTCTCATTCAAGGAATTCATCTATTCTTGCATGACTTTCAACCACTTTTCTTTATCAAAATTTGTAATAGCCTCTCGGTAGTACTCTAGTTCTCCACTATCAATGATCATCACAAAAGTTTTTGCATAGGTCTTAACCTGCTCATCATGGTGAGGTACATGATCATCAATTACATTCTCATCATCTACTTGTATATCTCCCCCATCAACAAAAGTTTTTGCATAGGTCTTAAGCGCAACATCAATGTAACTTATGAAGTTTAATTTATGTTTATCAACTTTATCAAAATCTTCAATAGTTTGGTCTTTAAGAAATATCACATCTCAGCTTCTAATAATTTTCTTGTCAATTGGATCCCATAATCTATAAGCAAATTCTTCACCACCATAACCGACGAACACACACTGTTTGGATTTTCTATCAATCTTGGACCTATTTGTTTAGGAACAAACATTTTTTATATATGTTTTAATGACAACAAATCTTATGAAATAAATGATTAAGTTTTATAAATGGTGATTTACTAATGATTGCACTTGCATTTTATTTAAGGAACATGAATTTCATAATTGAAGAAGCAAGAAGTCATTCACATCATCAAAGTGCATTAGTATATGCTCAATATTGTAAGAATCTCAAAAAGAATATATTATATATCAATCATTCAAGAGAATGATCATTACATCTTCAAGATAGCATCTTCATGAAGAACGTGATCAAATACATTCATAAAACAAAGATCAAATCAGAAGAAACATATCAAATTGAAATATCAAGGTTGTTCTGGTTAT
The DNA here is from genome assembly GCA_037974295.1 of Cicer cuneatum. Lineage (NCBI taxonomy): Eukaryota > Viridiplantae > Streptophyta > Magnoliopsida > Fabales > Fabaceae > Cicer > Cicer cuneatum. The sequence goes on from JBBPBO010001984.1 coordinate 51,980,416, forward strand.
TAAAACAGAAAAACAAAGATTGATATGACTTTCACAGCAACAATCCAAGAACGATCTGGTTTACTAAAAGAACAAAGCCTTCTTAATTTCAAGACTGTCCAAGCTACAAAAATGCAACAAGCTACATGGGAAAACAAGCAGGAACAAAATTACATACTCAAGATTACTATTTAGGCAGATTCATCAAAAGAATTCTCAAAGTCAAAGCAATGCATAAAATTAAACTTGCAAGTCTAATCTTCAAGATTGATGACATAGATAAAGCAAATACAACTTGGACAAATGAGGCACTACATTAGTGATACAAGTACAATATAACTGGTCTACAAACAACTATCAAAAAGTAACAAATTCGTCAAAAGATTAACAAAGGCAAAAGCTAAGCATCAAGAACTATCAAGCAAGATCAATCTCCAGATTGATAAAGCAACAAGTACAACCATGACAGACATGATAAGACACTCCAACTGTCAAAATTGTAAGTCCAACACTCACTCATACAAAACGGAAACAAAGAATGTTATGATTTTACAAAAGAACATTATGCTTATTCTCTTTTAAAGACATAATTAAAACAGATCATTTTCCACATTCCAAACCATAATTTAAAGAGTATCAAGAATGCTCAAATAAATGGTGAAGCCAGAACTCAACCTGAATGCCTAAAGGAGGAAAACAACATCAAGATTGATGTCCAAATTGATGAGTTATGAGCAAGGATGCAAGTACATTGTACTTACATTATTCTGCAGAAAGTTATACATAAATCTGATCTGAAACAATATTATCTGTCATTTGACAACCCATTCACTCACTCATTCACGTTTTCCGTAAGACCTAAAAGCAAGAATGTTCTTCGTTTGTCAAGAACGTTTTGGATAACAATTTAAACACATGTTTAAATTGCTTTAAAATATATCTAACACTTTGGAAGTTTGTCCAACGACTATATTCATTTTAAAACTGAATATTCAAATCCTTTTATCATCTATAAATTGAAGATCAATTGGAAGATGAACGCAAGAGCTAAATTTACAAATATACCAACACTAGTTCAAGTAAGAACAAGTCAAAAACTCTTCAAGCATACTCCAACTCTTTTCACTATATTTGTCGATTATCATTTACTGAATTTGTCTTTATTTATCTCAAACAAGTGTTGAGAAGTTTCAAGATCCCAAACACTTTTATCATACACATCATTTGTAACTCAAGTGTATCTTTTATGTTAGATTGAGTGTGTTTGTAAAAATCATTTCAAGGCTGAAAGGTGATTGTAAAAATCCTCTATAGGTTGAAAGGTGAAGATTGTAATTGATCAACGTGTGATAAAGAGAAAAGATGTAAAAGAGAACATTCTAGTTCTGAAGCACATAGTGAAAATCTCACAGTTGTGAGGACTGGACTAGCCTGATTTGGGTGAACCAATATACTTTTTGTGTGTGATCTTTCTATCCCTTATCTTTAATTATTTGCACACACAAATCACACCATTATAAAATGATTTGTTTTATTTACTTCTAATATATCTAGAACATTATAGACATTTTGTTTCAACCAAGATTGATCTTGAGTTAATTTAAATTAAGCACAAGAATCAAAATTTTAAAAGAATCACAATTCAAACCTCATTTTGTTGTGATTGACATTGTTACTTCACTCTTATCTCTTGGAATGTGAACAAAACATCTACAACCAAACACTCTGAAATGACGATAAGAGACATTTTTCTTTGTCCACACTCTATTTGGAACATCACCATCAAGTGGAATAAAAGAAGAAAAATTGATCAAATTCACTGCAATTTTCATTGCGTACTCCAAAAGGATTTCGATAATATTGTATGAGAGCAAACATTTGATTATTTCATTAATCATACAATTCATTCTCTCTGCAATACCATTATGCTGAGCTGTCTTTGGAACTATTTTTCTCAAGTAATTTCATGTTCTCTATAATAATCTTCAAATGCACCTCTGTAGTCACCACCATTATTTGATAGAGCACATTTCAATTTCCTCCCCTTTTCTCTTTCAACACTTACATGAAAATGCTTGAAGACTCTAAGTACCCCGGTGTTAGATTTCAAAGGAAAGACCCACAATTTTCTAGAGTAGTCATCATTAAAATTAACAAAATACGATGCACCACCAAGAGATTCACTATCTATCATGCAAATATTAGTATGAACTAAATCAATAACATTTTTCCTCCTATGAAGACCAATATTATGAAAAGAAACTATATGTTATTTACCAACAAAACAATGAGAGCAAAGTTTTTAGATCAGAAGAAACATCTTCAATTGCATTCACTTCTTCCTTGCATAGCTTCGTAGAAATCCTATAGAGAGAAGTAGAACTTTGCTCCTTTGCAACCACTAGAGACCCTTTAATGATTTTATATATACCACCACCACCAAAGTAAGTGTGATAACCCATAATACCCACGACTTTCCCCGAAATCAAATTGTGACGAATATTAGGAACATGTTTACCATTCTTCAATTAAAGCTTGCAACCAATCCCAATTTCAACCCAAACATCTCCCATACTGATAATTTTATATACCGCTTCATCTTCCATTTTTACCGTGCCAAAATAATTAACACTATAAGATGAGAATACATCACGCCTAGGAGTAATATGATATGAGGAACTTGAATCCATAATCCAAGTTGAATCCTAACACGCAAGATATATGGAATTATCATAAAAAACAATGTAGACATCAGTAACATATGAAACTGCTGCTGTATCTTTACCACTTTTCTTCTCTTTGTCTTCATCTATTTCCTGTGATTGATCTTTCTTAAGGACCTACAATTTCTTTTTATGTGACTTATTTTGCCACAATTATAGCATATCACTTCTTTTCTAGTCCTCAAATTGCTTTTTGACTTGCTACGACTTTCAAAGGTGTCGCGTCTATGGAAGTATCTAAATTGACTTCTCCTCTGTTACTTTGTAACTAGTGCTTCTGACTTTGAGGAATAACATATCAAACCACGTTCCTTTCTTCGAGTTTCTTCATTCAACATGCTCTCTTTAATTGTTGACATTTTCAACTTTCCACTTGGAGCTGAATTGGTCAACGTCACAACAAAGACTTCTCGGTTATCAGGCAAGGAACTCAACAATAAAAACGCTTGCAACTCATCATCTAATTTAATGTATGTTGTTTTCAATTGATTCACAGTATTCTGAAAAATACTTATATGCTCTGCCATTGAATCCTCATATCTGTATTTCATATTCACCAACTTCCGAATCAAGAATGTTTTATTTTGCACATTCTTCCGTTCATACAAATCTTTTAATATTTCCCACATCTTGGTAGCATGTATTTTTGTTTCAAGATGTGGATATACACTCAGATTCAACCACTTTCTGATCAAGGCCACTGCCTTTCTATTCATCTTCTTCCAATTAGCGTCAGATTTATCTTTGGATTTAGCAGTGTCATTCTCAATAGGATCATACAAATCTTTACTCTATAGCATGTCTTCCATGAGAATCTACCAAAGTGTGTAATTAGAAGAGTGGAGCTTAGTGATATTCATACCTTTATTTTCCTCCTTCATTTAAATGCACAAACCAAATCAACCAAACTCTAGATACCACTTTGTTGGGAAAAAAACCATAAATAACTATCTCAATAATGCGAAATATTTTTCTCGCACCTATGCAGATAAATGGCCAAATAGAAAATACAATTCCACAAAGCAATAACAATTGATAGAAAATTAAATGTCAAACACAACATAACTTTTAATGTGAAAAACTTCCTTGAAAATGAGAGAATAATAACCATGGACCTAGTTCAGTAAACCTTCCACTATAATAGTTAATGGGTACACCAGAGTTTTCCTAGTAACACTATGGAGCATCAATCAACAATAGTCATCACCAAAGGGTCGAAACCAAACAAATAACAAATAACCTTCTACTAAAGTGAGTCTTCCAAACTAACTCTCATAGAAGGTAAGACTACTAACACTATATATTAAAAGAAAAAACTTAATAGTAGAAATAACATACTAAAATTGTAGACCAAACGGAACAAGTTTGTTACACACTTGTTAGCATCATAACCAAGTTGTTTCTTCTTCTCCTCTTGTTACCATGGTCGACCTTCTTTTCCTTTTTTTCTTTTGCACGACTGCCTCTTTTTGTTTTGATTTATGGATTTAAAAATCTCTTCCTTTTTTTTTCTTCTCACATGGGCTAAGCCCAATAAATCACCCTATTCCTTTTATTTATTTGTTTTTCTTTTATTTTTTAATAATAATAAATAATAACAATAATAGTAAAATTGATAGATTTCACTTAGAAGTAAGTTTACCCAACATCAACTAAATTTTGTACTATTATAATACTATTAGTTTGCCAAGTTTGCTTTGTAGTTAGCTATTGAAAGTAATATGCCTTTATTTTTTGGGTAGTGAAATAGAATGTCATTCTAGCATGTTATTTAGCATGCTACATTATATTGTCTTGTTGCATATATTTAATATTGAAATTTATATCTTTCTTTATTTAGATACATATTTTTTTTTGTTTTATGTATTTGAAGTTATTTTATTAATCTATATAACAAAAACAACAACAACAATAATAATAATAATATTTCTGAATTATTATTTTGATGAATCTTTGTTAGCATTTATATGTACATATATGTGATTGTTCTCTAATGTGACTAAACTCGCTTTAAATAATTTTTCTAATTTTTTAATTTAAGTTTTGCTTCAATTTTTAAGGTTCATAAAATATCATTTAAGTTCAACAACAATGGAGCAATTACATCTACCCCAACGAATATTAATGAAGGGATGAATGTGGACCAATAGATTCAAGTCAACCAAATAGTAATGTACAAGGAGCTGAAAAATACAAATAACAAGTTGGACATGGTGAAGTCATTAAGAGAAAGAGACAAAAAAATTTACTTGGTTTGATTTTGATCAAATATAAAGCAAAAGAAGGAGTTCCTCCAACGAAATCAAAATTACAAGATTATTTTGATGAAACTGATTATAATGCTACATGGGAGAGTAATTCCTTTAGTGCTTTGGAGTGGTGGAGGAACAACAACATGAAGTACAAGATCTTGTCAAAGATGGTTGCATATATACTAGTTGTTCGGATCTCAATTGTGGCGTTAGAGTCTATATTTAGTGTTGGAGGTAGAATTATTGATGAGTTTCATTTGTGGGGTAGATTGGCTTCGTCATAAGTTTTAACCTGAAAAAAAAGTTTAAGATAATAATCTCTTATTTTGTTATGTTTTTTATTGTATATTTTAAATAACAACAATTTGAAATTATTTAGGTTTTTTTTATATTTATTTTGAAGGTGGACGAACGTCACCTTGAAGATTTGATGCAGTATTTTTCCACTTTATGGATGCTGCATCTTTTTAATTGTCATATTTGAATTGAAATATTATTTATGTAATGAAGTTTTTTTATTTGTTATGCTTTTTCAATTGATTAATATAAAACTCAAATCTTATTAGGGTTGTTGAAGTTGACAAGTTGTTTACTTATTTAAAAATCATAATCTTGTTAGGTTTAAGTCTTTGGTCCTTGCAATTATAATATTTTTTATTTTGGTCCTCGTAAATATTTTTATTTGGTTCACATATCTGCAAATATAGTTTTATTTTAAAATAATCACTGAATCCATTTTCGATAAAAAAAATGTAACACCACCAATATATTTTGGTCCTACCAAGTGTTTGTGAAAATGCATCGTGAACCCACCAACTGAAGGTGCAAACACGAGAAGGGGAGTTGAATTGTGTATGACTAACTTGAATACTTTTTCTGTTTTTTACAGTTTTATAACAAAACCTGATGTATGAATCAAACAGAGTTAGCAGCGGATATAAAGTAAAATAAAACACATAATTTTATACTGGTTCACCGTTAACGAGGCTACTTCCAGTCCCTTCACTTTGAAGGATTTCACTAATTCAAAACCTTGAATTACAACAATACCACTGACCCTCCAAGTCAGTCTTCTCAAACAGTCTAACAATCCTAGACTTTTGAGGAATACAACACCTTGACTTTTCAAGTCAAGTCTTCTCCTACCAATCTGACAACCCCATATTGTAGAAGGAATTACAACGCCTTGAATCTAATTGCTAAGTAATCTGCTACCCCTTCTGACTCCCTCAGATTGTAGACTCTACTTCAACAACTTAGATTTAACACAAGGGAAAGAAAAACACGAGTGCTTGCTTCTGGAAAGCTGGAACTCACAATTAACCTCACTGAAAACTCGAGTGTTTGCTTTTGGAAGTGTATTACTATTTTGTGATTTTCGATGCTAAGTCTTCAGTCTTGAGCCTCCTTTTATAGATGTGAATTAGGGTCTCTTCCAAGCTTAAATTCGAGCTTTATCTTGCTGGATTCTCTTGCAAAAATAACTTGTCCAATTGGGTTTCTCTTAAATAAAAAACATATCTTTTTCTGCTCCAGTTTGCCTTCAAAAATAACTTTAACCAATCCTGACTTTAATTAATTCTGGAACAAATATTTCTTCCCGCCAATAGCTTCTGAATTCCACAAGACTTCACTTTATTTTTGTATCGAATCCGTTTAATACTTTGATTAAATATAATCACGACTCCACTGATCATGATTCAATCTGAACCGCTTGAGCTTCTGCTCTCGTCCACATCTGGACCATACTAAGTGATCTGCTGTGATCCTCTTATTTCGGCCAACCCTGGACCACACTTTCTGATCTTCTGATCTCGACCACTATGGACTTGCAATCTGATATGTTGTGATCCTCTTATCTTGACCAATGTTGGACCACACGTTCTGATCTTCTGATCTCGGCCAACACTGGGCCATATACTTAAATCTTGACCATTAATCTGAACCTTTTCCCTCTGATCTGGACCAATTCTGAACTGGGTCTGGATTGAACTGAAATTAAATCTGAACATATGATATTTTAATCTGGACATTTTACCTTCTGATCTGGATCAGGTCTGGATTGAATCTGGACATCATTTCTTCTGGTATGGACTTAGTTTCATACTCTGAACCATGCTATCTTCTGGTTCTGGGCCAAATCTGGATTAAATCTCTTGTTCTGGACCAATTAATTTATCCTTTGATTAAGTTTGGATTAAGTCTGGACTGTTTATCATTTCACTGCCAAACTTTCTTCTGGTCAGAATAAATTCTGGACCAAGTCTGACTTGTGATTCCTTCTGGTCTGGAACAAGTCTCCCTTTGGCAGGCTTCCTTCTGGTCTGGTCCAGGTATCTTTCTGGACTTTGCTTCCTTCTGATCTGGGCCAGGAAAGATATCCTCTGATGGTGTTTTGACATCCTGGTGTATCCTCTGGTAATTTCAGGATGCATCCTCTGGTACCTTCTGGATGCATTATCTGGTGTCTTCTGGAGGTGTATCCTTTGATCTGATTTTATCCTCTGGTAACTTATCTTCTGCCTCTGGTGACTTCATCTTCTGCCTTTGGTAGCTTCATCTTCTGGTGGCATTTAATATAGTAATTCTAAGTACAAAATAAGGTTACATTGAGTGCTTTTATAAACATCAAAATCCTAAGTACTTAGAACCAACTTGGTTCCAACACCAACCACCCCACGTATATCACTGAGACTCCTCCTTCAACACAATAACAACAACCCCATCACCAACAAACTCTCTTCCTCTATTGATCGTCTCACTAGTGGTAATTTTTACTGACTAATCTTTCTTTTGTTATTAATTGTACAACATTGTGCTGGAATTTCAAAATTAACTATTGTGTTGTTTGGTTTTGAGAAAGTTTAGCTATTGTGTTGTTTGGTTTTGAGAAAGTTTAGCTATTGTTGGCTTTACTAAGTTGATATTGAATAAAATGCATGCCAACTACTCTTTTAGTGTTGTTTGTTAAACAAAGTATTCCTTTGTTTTCAATCACTACACCTAAATTTAAGGTTATGTTGTTGGTGGTGGAAGCTTCATTAAATCCAACCAAGAAAAACTCTTCTTGTTGAGATTTGAGGGTGATGGGGTTGTTGTTGCTAAAGTAGGAGAGTCTCGGTGATCTACATGAGGTGGTTGGTAAGTTCACGAAGGTGTAGTTTCTGTTACGCATTCTCACAAACACTTGGTGGAACTAAAACATATTGACGGTGTTAAAGTTTTTGTAACATAAATTGGATTCAAAGACTATTTTAAAATGACTATATTTGCAGGGATGTGAACCAATGCAATTGTTTAAATGTTTAAACATGAAAAAATAGACTTTTAAATATGTTTTTTTTGCTGGATAAACATTTAAAGAGGTCAAACTTGACCTCAAAAAGTGATCTATGATAGATAATTCGACTAGACTTGGACTTCAAAATTTTCAAAATTGTGAAGTCTATTTAATCAAAACCTAGATTGACTTGACCTATTTTCACCCCTAGTCAAACCTAACATGAGGAGTGTTCATGTTGCATGTATTACACATGGTTGAGCAAATGTGATACTAAGATGAATGACCCTTTTATCAAATATTTATATTGTACATCTTCCACAATTACTAATATAGTGTGCTGCAAATGATAAATAATTATGTATTGTAATTATTTAGTCGGAAGTTTTTAATTCTTAAATAATGTATATGGAAAATTTCAGATTCTAAATATATTTAAGATATAATTTAATATTTGTAAATTTGTTGATCTCCACAAATTGTTGCATTTTTCACTCAAGTCCCTTGTGACTTAGACCTAAATCCAAAATTTCACAATCCTCATATTAAACGTAAATTTTTACGGTACATTCTAAATGATGTAAAATTCTAAATGGGTGATAGTAATCTTATATGGTGTGTCTCCTAAGATCTAATTTTTTTTATCCAAATGAAAGTTTGTCCAATCAAATCCATCGACAGCTTGGCTAATAGAACGATGACACATGTATCTGCTGTCGGCTTTTTTTTTTTTTTCCATCAAAGTCGGCCTTGTTTATTCCGACCTTTGACACGAAATGTAAGGATATATTCAAATATATAATACAAATGTCAATATGAATTTTATTAATTTATTACTTATTTATAGCTAGTTAGTTTACTTAAAGGCTAAGAATTATTGTGTTGGAAATATATAAACACGTGCTCATGTATTGTAGGATCCGTATATTCTGCAAATTATATTATAATTTATATTATTACGACCTTGACTCAATTTTTTTTAATATTTTATATAGATATAAATTATATAAATATATAGATAGATTGAGCTGAACTTATTTTATAAGAAAGTGACTTGAACAACTAGTCTTGCTGGTTAATATCGGCGATTTGAATGATATCTTATCGGCTGAAGAGAAAAAACAGATAGAGTTAATAGAGATTCAGATCTGCGATTTCAGATGCGCGGTTAGTTGATATTCATATGGATGGATGCCCTTTTACTTGGTTCAAAAGTTAGAGTTGTAGAAGAAAAATTGGATAGGACTCTTGCAAATCAAGAATGGCTTGAATCTTTCTCTCACGCTACTCTTGAAAGTCTATCGCTGCTTTAGATCACTATCCAATACTTCTATCATGCTCGCATGCAACATGGATCTTCTCAGACTCACTTCAAATTCAAGAATGCTTGGTTAGTTGATCCTGATTTTCATAACTTTGTATGTGAGAGGTGGCATTCTTTTGGTCAAAATTTAATCCTAAACAAATTGTCCATGTGTGCTGGGGATCTATCTCGTTGGAGTAAAGGTTATTGTTAGAGTTTGAAAAAAGACATTACTTAGTGTAAGAAGAAAATTGACCCAATGAGGAATCAGGTACATTATGGTAATATTAATCATTTTGTGGCTTTGAGAAAATGCATGACTCATTTGCTAGTTACGGAAGATTCATTTGGCGTCAGCGAGCAAAAACGCACTGGTATAGAGATGGGGACTTGAACACAATTCTTTCACGAGGCAACTACTTCTAGACAAAAAGTTAATTGCATTAAGTATTTGTGAACAACTCTAGTATGAGGCTGACATAAGCTCTTGATTTGTGTAATGAGATTTATACTTATTTTTCATATATTTTCCATCAACATAGTGTCGTTGCACCGAACCTTAGTGTGATTACACCATCTATCTCATATGTTGATAATGCTAGTATCACTACACCTTTCACCTTAGAAGAATTCATAATGGCCATATTCTCCATGAAGTCAGACAAATGCCCTGGTCCTGATGGTTTCAGCCCCAATTTCTACCAACACTTCTGGCCAATATGTGGCCTAAAATATATCAGGAATGTATCTCTTGGTTGTCGACAAATATTTTTCCATCTAATATCAACATGAATAATATTGCTCTTATTCCTAAAGGTGATGAACAAGTCTCTATGAAGGATTGATGTCCCATTACTTTATATAATGTGTTGTATAAGTTGGTAGCTAAAGTACTAGCTAATAAGTTGAAAAGGGTCTTTGATAAATGTATCTCGGATAATCAATCAACTTTTGTACTAGGTAGGTCCATACTTGATAATGTTATGACAACTATTTAGATCGTGCATTATATGAAAACCAAGACTAAAGGAAAATCAGGCGATGTTGCTTTGAAATTTGATATTACGAAAGCAATCATAGAATTGACTGGAGATACCTATGTGGTGTTATGGTAAAAATGGATTTCTCAACTCATTGGATTTCTTCGGTCATGTTGTGTGTTGAAACAATCGATTATTCAATGATTGTGAATGATGATATAGTGGGTCTCATTAAATCGAGTAGAGGTCTTCGTCAAGGGAACCCTCTATTTCCATACTTGTGTTATTATTTGTGTTGAAGGACTTTTTGCTCTAATTCGCCAAGCGGAAGCAGTGGGTGATACACATGGTGTCAAGATATGTAAAACGACCCCTGTTATCTCTCACCTCATATTTTTATATGATTGTTTATTATTTTTCCTTGCAACTGACAATGAAGCCACAATCACGAAGAATAATCTATCAACTTCCAAAAGTCTAAGATTTTCTACAGCTGCAATGTACATCAAGATGTAAGGGATTCAATTGTAAAGTTCATTGGGATACTAGTAGTTTTGGGTATCGACAAATACTTGGGCCTCCCTTCCATGATTGGACATGAAAAAAAAAGCTATTTTTAGTTTTATCAAAGAAAAAGTGTTGTTGAAGATCAATTCTTGGAGTAGCAATGTCTCTCATAAGCAGGTCGAGAGGTACTAATTAAATCTGTTTTATAGACTATTCTTACCTATGTTATAAGCATTTTTCTTCTTCCAACTTCTCTTTGTGATGAAATGGAGAAAATGATGAACTCCTTCTAGTGGGGTCACTTTGTAACTTAGGCAAAGGATATTCATTAGCTCTCTTGGAATCAAATGGCGACAAGTAAAAGTAACAGAGGTATGGGCTTTAAAAATCTCGCAACTTTCAATATTGCAATGCATGGAAAACAATGGTGGCACATCATGAACACTCCAAATAGCCTTATCTCTCGGCTATTTAAGGCTAAATATTTCTTGAATGGGCAATTCCTAGATTCTAGTATTAGCCATAATCCAAACTTTGTTTGGCGAATTATTTGCAGTGCCGAACAAACTCTTGCATATGGTACTAGGTGGTGTATTGGCCCATGTAATGATATCTCTATTTGGAACGAACAATCGTTACTGTGACACCCTAAATCCTAAATTTATTTTAAATTTTTTCTTTAAATTTTAATTTAAAAATAATAAAATATAAATAAATAAATAAATAAAACTTTCGAACGATTTCTTTAAGGCAAAAGTATCACTTAATCATGGACAAGTCATATTAATCTAAAGTTTCCATCAACTTAACAATTCGAAAGTCATAACAGTGATCAAATTAAATTCTTTTTGAAGCACACGTACATAAGTTACTGATAATTATAAATGTAGTCCTAACTCGATATCACTATCAGAGCAAAATTTTCCAAAATAAAAGATGTTCAAATATGAAATTAACAGAAGGAAGATGATAAAAGTATTCAAGATGAGACGACTTCCTACACTCTGAGAGTATTAATCTTCACCTGCAGCTTGCAGCTCATCTGCGTCCATCGCGAACGCCAAACACAAACAACGAGGGGTGAATAACGAAATTATGTAACAATGTAATGTAAACGATGAGAACACGTAAGTGTTAAGACAAACTCTCATTTTTAAAGTTTTGATGAAAATAAACAAAGGTTAATTAAAAGATTGTTAATTATGATTCCAAATATATTGTTAATTTAACCTGTGCTTTTGAGTGTGTTAAATCAAAGATAGGTTTCAAAAGAATCAAAGAAAACAGCAGCAGAGAACATTCTTCACACATTCTGGAAAACGGAGAATGTTTGCCAGGCTGTGATAGCATAAAGACCAAACTTTCTCCATCACTTAATTGAAGTTGTTGGCTCTAGAAGTTACATGAATATGATCACTACATGGCAGAGAACACATAGGATCTATTCAAATTAAAGAGGACATTCGAATTGCGAAAGAAAAAGACTCTCAAACAAGCCTGTCCAGACAGTTCTGGAAATGACCGTCAAGACTGTTAAACAATATTGAAGTCAAGTCAGTTTCCAGTATGGCCAGATAAAACATCCAGATTGATTAATCAGTCTCCAGGATACTTAAAGTACAAAAGTTCATAATGATCATCAATCTCCAGTCAGTTTTAGCAGCTTCAGTACAAGCTTCCTACATCAAGTTTTCATGATCGTTTTCAATCTGTTTTTATTGATCCAAAGCTTCAGTTCAAGCCAGCAATGTTACCACTTATCAGAAGCATTAGAGGATCATTAATTATTCAAGAAAGTTTGATTCAAAACGCAACATACAGCTTAGCCTGAACAGAAAATAAAAATAGTCAAAAGTTGGATTATTTTTATTTAGAAATAATGCCTCTGGTCAAGCCTGACAAAGGCACTATCAACGGCTATATTGGCCTTCATTAAATGCTCTCAAGCCTATAAAAGGAAGGCCACAGCTCAAAGAAAACGCAGAAGTTCAAGTGTTAACAAGTCTCTCAATATCATTCACATTCACATACTTGAAATTTTGCAAATCACTTACAGAATCAGTTTTAGTTAAATTCATTTTACTCTGATATATTCATACTGATTTATCTGTAAAGAATCGAAATCTTGAACAAGAGTTGAGACATCTCAGATTCTAAACAATCTCATTATTATTGTAAAACTCAAACTATAAGAGTTAAATATAGTTTGGGGTAGATTGTAAGAAATCCTATCAAGACTGATAGGTGATTTGATTAATCTCTTTCTGGGTGGAATTAGATTAAGTTCTGTAAACAAAGATCAAGGTTGATCTAGGCTAGGTGCTGTAAAACCAAGAAGGTTCTTGTTTTAAACACTTAGTGGAAAATCTCACAATTGTGAGCACTGGACGTAGCCTAAGTTGGGTGAACCAGAATACATCTGTGTGTGGTATTTCTTATCTTTAATCTCCTTATCAAGTTTGATTGTTTTTAAGATTAAAATACAAAACTGTTTTTCTGTTTTACACATTAATCTGAACGTTCTCCGTTTTCTGATAAAACCAATAACGTTCTCCGTTTTTCTGCTTCCTTAACCAAGAACTTTCTTGAGTTTAAAATTGAAGTTTTTTAGGAAATTTTAAAAAGGGAGATTTACAATTCAAACCCCCTTCCTTGTAAATCAATTTTGCTACTTCAATTGGTATCAAAGCTAGGTCTCTAAAAAGAACACCTAACAAGTGTTAGAGAAAAAGATCCAGAAAAATGTCCAAAGCAAAATACATTGTTGAGGGAGGATCCTCAAACAGACCACCATTCTTTGATGGTACTGATTACTACTTTTGGAAAAACAAAATGCAATTGTTTCTCAAATCACAGGACACAGGCATGTGGAACATCATAATGAATGGAAATCATGTTCCAAGAATGAATCAAGAAGATCCAACTTCAACAGAAAAGAAAGAAGCAGACTGGACTCCTGATGATAAAGCTAAGGTACTCCTAAACTCTAAAGCTCATTTATTCTTATCGTGTCCTTTGAGCAGGGAAGAAAGTGAAAGAGTAGACGAATGTGAAACTGCTAAAGAAGTATGGGACACATTACAAACTCACCATGAAGGCACAAGCCATATCAAAGAAACAAGAATAGACATTGGTATAAGAAAATTTGAATTATTTGAGATGGAAGAAGGAGAAACCATTGATGAGATGTACGCAAGATTCACAACAATAGTGAATGAAATGCGTTCTCTTGGCAAAGCCTATTCAATACAAGACAGGGTAAGAAAGATCATGAGATGTCTTCCAGTTGTATGGAGACCAATGGTAACAGCTATAAGCCAAGCCAAGAATCTTGAAACACTTCCCATGGAAGAATTGATAGGAACTTTAAGAGCACATGAAATACTGCTACAAGAAGATAAACCTGACAAGAAAGGCAAAGCAGTAGCTCTGAAGGCATCTCAAGAGAGCATCATATTACAAATTAATGAAGAACCAGAAGAAACTGGACAAGAAGATGCTGATGAAGAAATTGTTCTTCTCACCAGAAAAATACAAAGAATGATGAGAAGGAATATCAATTCAAAAAGGGATTTCCCAATAAAAATCCCAAAACAGAAATAGATAAAAGCCATATTACATGTTTTGGTTGTAATAAATTAGGACATTACAAATCTGAATGTCCCTTGAATAAGAAAACACCAAAACGATTTCCTTTTAAAAAGAAATCAATGCTGGCCACATGGGATGACTCAGAAGAATCAGACACAAAAGAAGAAGCCAACATATGCTTAATGGCAGATACAGAAGAAAACGAGGTAATCAATTATGAATCCTGTTCTCTGTGTGAATTAATGGGAAAAGAATTTGACAACTTGCTAAATGATTCAAACACTCTTATACAAAAATGTAGTTCTTTAAAAGAACAAGTTTTTAAAGAAAAAGAAGAAAAAGAAAAGGCTCAGGCCATGATTGATATTCTCAAGAATACCATTCAAGAACTGAGAAGATCAAAACATCAAAGTTGTGAAATTCAGAAAGGTCAAGAACGTTCTGCAGCTAAAACGGAGAACGTTCACCTTAAATCTGAAAATGAAATGTTGAAAACTGATTTGCTAAATTTTATAAAAGCTACTGAGACTTTTCAGAAAATCATGGGATCACAAATAGGAATATTTGATAAAGCTGGTCTTGGTTTTGATCAAACTCAAAAAACTAAAATGTATGAAAACTTTTTTATTCCGGAAAGCAAGATCGAAAAATGCAAAACAAAATGTTCATAATGTAAAAAACTTGGACATTTGGAATTTGCTTGTTATTTCAAAAAACGGGATGAAAAGATTAAGAGCAGAAAGATGTTTGAAAGAAAAGAACCAATTTTGAAAAAACTGCAAAAAGGAGAACGTTCTCCAGCCTATTCTCAAAACGGAGAAAGTTCAAGAAGAAAAACTGAACCTTCTTCAGAAAGTTTGAAAAAGGGAGAACGATCCAGAATCTTTACAAAATCAAGATTCAAACCTTCGAAAACTCAGATTTCAAAAACAATACCAAGACCAACTGTTAAATGCTCCTATTGTCTCAAATTTGGTCATCAAGAATCAACATGTCATTTTAAAAAGAAAGAAATTATTAAGACTAACTCTCAAGGACCCAAGACAAAGTGGGTACCTAAAGTTAAAGCAACACCTTATGCAGAATGGATTTCAACTTGTCAAGAGAAAGCCATGGTTCTTGGATAGTGGCTGTTCAAGACATATGACAGGAGATAAAAGTTGTTTCATGTCATTTGAAAAGAAAGAAGGAGGTTCTGTAACCTTTGGTAACAACAACGAAGCTCAAATCAAAGGTAAAGGAACCATTGGTAAGAAAAACTCAGCTCAAATTTCTGATGTTCAATATGTAGAAGGTCTGAAACATAATCTCTTAAGCATAAGTCAACTATGTGACAATGGCTTCGAGGTTATCTTTAAACCAAACTTCTGTGAAGTTAAAAACAAAACTGGCGAACTCATTTTTTCAGGTATAAGAAAGAAAAATCTTTATGTTTTATACCTTGAAGAATTACCTGATGAATCCTGCTTCATGTCCATAAACAAAGATAAATGGATTTGGCACAAAAGGACATGACACATCAGTATGAAAACTATTTCAAAGATTTCAAAACTAGAACTTGTTAGAGGATTACCAAAAATCAATTTTGATAAAGATAAAATATGTGAAGCTTGTGCTAAAGGAAAACAAGTTAAAAATAGCTTTCATCCAAAAGATTTTATTTCCTCAAACAGAGTCCTTGAGCTGCTTCACATAGATCTTTTTGGTCCTATTAAAACAACAAGTCTAGGTGGAATGAGATATGGTTTCGTTATTGTTGATGATTACTCTCGATATACATGCGTTTTATTTTTAAAACAAAAAGATGATGCATTTGATGCTTTCAAAAACTTTTGTAAGAAGGTACAAAATGAAAAAGATTCCAAAATCATTTCTGCAAGAAGTGATCATGGAGGAGAATTCATAAATGCCTCTTTTAAAAACTTTTTCGAAGATCTTGGCATTTCTCATAATCTATCTTGTGCAAGAACTCCTCAACAAAATGGAGTTGTTGAAAGAAAAAATAGAACATTACAAGAAATGGCAAGAACAATCTTGGAAGAATCAAATGTTGAAAAATACTTCTGGGCTGAAGCTATAAACACTTCATGCTACATTTTAAACCGTGTAACAATAAGAAAAATCATCAACAAAACACCATATGAAATCTGGAAAAACAGAAAGCCAAATATTTCATATTTTCACATTTTTGGTTGTTATTGTTACATCTTGAACAACAAAGAAAACCTTGGAAAATTTGATGCTAAATCAGATAAAGCCATATATTTGGGATACTCAACCGAATCTAAAGGATTTCGTGTGTTTAATCTCAAAACAAAGGTTGTTGAAATTAGTATACATGTATTATTTCATGAATTTGATGATCTGGAAATGAGCAAGAAAGATGATGAAGAAGAAGAACATTCTGGACAGCAGCAGCAGAATGTTCCCCAGGAAAACCAGACTGATAAACAGTCTCCACTTCATTCTCCTCCAAAAAGCTGGAGAACAATTAGCGATCATCGCCAGAATCAGATTATTGGAATACAGCTGATGGGATTCGAACCAGAATGTCTTTCAAAGAGGATGACAACAACAACATGGCAATGATCTCCCAACTCAAACCAAAGTCAATCAAAGAAACCATTATTGATCAATCTTGGATTAGTGCAATGAAAGAAGAACTTCATCAGTTTGAAAAGAATGAAGTTTGGAATCTTGTTCCAGATCCTCAAAACCAGACAATCATAGGAACAAGATGGGTGTTTAGAAACAAACTGGATGAAGAAGGTAAGGTTATTCGTAACAAAGCCAGGCTGGTTGCTCAAGGTTACAATCAACAAGAAGGTATAGATTATGATGAAACTTTCGCACCAGTTGCAAGGTTAGAGGCTATACGAATCCTTCTTGCATATGCATCTCATAAACTCATAAAACTTTTTCAAATGGATGTTAAAAGTGCTTTTTTAAATGGATTTTTAAATGAGCAAGTTTATGTACGACAACCCCCTAGTTTTGAAGATCAATCAAAACCAAATCATGTTTATAAACTTACCAAAGCACTCTATGGTCTGAAACAAGCACCAAGAGCTTGGTATGAAAGATTAAGTTCATTCTTAATCAAAAATGGATTTTCCAGAGAAAACATTGACACTACACTTTTTAAGAAAAATGATAAAAATGATTTACTCATAGTTCAAGTGTATGTTGATGATATAATCTTTGGTTCAACCAATGAAAAAACGTGTGATGTTTTTTCAAAACTTATGCAAAGTGAATTTGAAATGAGCATGATGGGGGAGTTGAGATACTTTCTTGGTTTACAAATCAAGCAGCATGATGATGGCATTTTTATTTGTCAAGAAAAATATACAAAAGATCTTTTAACAAAATATAAAATGAATGAAGCCAAAATCATGACTACTCTCATGCATCCATCTTCTTCATTGGACAAAGATGAAAATGGAAAATCTGCCTCTGAAAAAGAATATAGAGGAATGATAGGTTCTTTGTTATATCTAATTGCAAGTAGGCCTGATATTGTATTTGCAGTAGGATTATGTGCTAGATTTCAATCTGCACCCAAAGAATCTCATTTAAATGCTGTAAAAAGAATTTTTAGATATCTTGTTGGTACTACTGATCTTGGCCTTTGGTATAGAAAATGTAGTCATTTTGATCTTGTAGCTTACTGCAACGCTGATTATGCTGGGGATAAAACTGAACGAAAAAGCACAAGTGGTTATGCCAGTTCTGGGAGAAGCCTTAATCAGCTGGTCGTGTAGGAAGCAAAACACAATTGCACTATCAACTACTGAAGCTCAATACGTATCAGCTGCAAATTGTTGCTCCCAAGTAATTTGGATAAAGAATCAACTTGAATACTTCTCTGTAAGTTATTCTAATGTTCCAATTTACTGTGATAATACCAGTGCTATCAATTTGTCTAAAAATCCAATTCAGCATTCTAGATCTAAGCATATTGAAATTAAGCATCATTTTATTCGTGATCATGTGAGCAAGAAAAACATTGAATTAATCTTTGTTGATACTCAAAATTAGCTTGCTGATATATTTACAAAGCCTCTTGTTGAGGAGAGTTTTAATTCAATTAAGGAAGGATTGAAAATCATGAGAAATCCAGTGAAATCTCATTAAAAACTGCTTCTGCAGAAAACGGAGAACGTTTATCAATCTCCGTTTTTAAATCAACTTTCTCCTCTGCGTGTCACTTCCTCTCTACGCAGGCAAGGAAAAGGGGAGTTTTGGCATTTAATGCTCTTGTCCCCTGCCTCCAAAAACGCCCTGACACACTGTCAAAGTAGTGGCGTTACATCTTTTCAAAACACCCTTCCCTAGGTTTCACTCATCATTATCTATTCTCTCTAAAAAGGCAATTCTGCCTTTGCAGTTTCTCACAAACCCTTCAAAATCCTTCCCTTCGTCTTCCTCTAAATCTTTCTTCCTTTTTGAAAAAAACTCCAATGGCCAGAACAAAATCCAGTGCTCGTAAAAATGCATATGTTGAATCACCATCACCACCACCTTCTTCTCCATTCCGCAATCGTTCACCTTCTCCACCACCCAAGCCTTCTCCCATTAAAATGCCCTTTTCTTCATCAGAATCTTCATCTTCATCTTCAAGGGAATCAAGCCCTATCCCTCTTCCTATTAGACCACTCGCAACGATTTTTCCTCCTTCTCACCCTAAATCTGTACTAAACACTGCTCAAGTTCCACCACACTTGAGAAATACAACACGACCCACAAAACGAAGGTCAATGAGAGTTCTTGCTGGAATAGGGACATCGAACCCTAAAAATACTGATTCTCCCATGTTCATAATCTCTGATTCTGATGAGGAAGAAATTGATGTTCCTCCTTCCAATACTCCTCTAGCAACCTCTCAGCAAAAGACACCCTAAACACAGAAGCAAAACACGTCTTCTGAACCTTCATTTATTACTCCTCCCAACCAGAAGAGGAAGAATATAAATGAAATCGTTTCTCCATCAAAACCATCTCAACCCCCGTCTAAAACAATGAAGAAGAAATCCACCATAACCTTCTCTCAATTTCTGGCTAAAAAGAAATTGAAGAATCCTCAGAGAAGTAAAACAAGGGCACCAAAACAGACCAAACAGAAGCCTTCTCCTTCTGATAAGAAAGCTCCAGAACGTTCTCAAGAACGTTCTCCAGAACGTTCATCAATACCTAAACGTTCTCCATTTTGGGAACAATCTCCTTCTGCCCCCTAAAACGCTCCTTCTGCCCCCAAAACTGCTCCTTCTACCCCCAAAACAACTCCTTCTGCCCCCCAACATTCTCCTTCTGACCCTCAAGACTCTCCACCCTCAAACACCAATAACATCCCTCTGATTCCCTCCTCTGCAACTAAGATATTTAAAGAGAAATGGGCTCAACGCCCTATTGGAGTGGGAAGGGTTGTCATGTTTGACAATCTGATTGTTGATGGAAATGCTATGAAACATCACACTGATGTTTTAGGCTGGACTTCCTTTCTCCAAACATCAGAATGCTATTACCCAGATGTCATAAGGGCTTTCTACTGTCAAGCGAAGACTTTCTCTGATAAGGCCCTAATCATCTCCAAGGTCAAAGGGATAGAAATCATCCTAACCCCAGAATCCATGGCCTCTATTCTGAACCTTTCTACTGAAGGCCCTGCCATTTATGGAGATAAATGGTATAATGCTTTAAATCTGAACAAGACAGAGGTGCTCTCTGATCTTTTCCTAGAAGGGTCTACACGACAATTCTCAACCTTCCTCAAACCACTTCCAAAAATCTTTAACAGCATTAGTCACCATACCATACTTCCCCACTGTGGAAGTCATGAGTATGTATCAGACAATGATGCCCTCGTGATCCATCATCTGTTAAACTGCAAACATCTAAACCTACCTCACATCATCATTCATCATATGATTGCTGCAGCCAACAAGGACTACAGGAAGAACATTGTACCCTATGGGATGATTTTGACCAAGATCTTCAGGCACTTTCAAATCCCTCTCAATAATGAGAAAAGCCTGATCAAAATCTCTAAGTTTTCTTCAAAAAACATTTCTCATATGAAGAAAGCTTCTTCTGAGGCAAGTGCTCCTTCATCCTTTCCACCTTCACTAAAAAGGAAGCGCTCCTCAAGGAAAAGAGCTGTTGATCCTGCTCCAATTCCAGCCTCACCACAGCCCTCACCAGACCTTCTGAAGCAGCAGAAACTGCTCAAGAACGTTCTGTTGAAAACAGAGAAAGTGCACCAAACCTTCCTCACACTTTCTCAGTTTTTCCCCAAACTACAACCTTCTCCTCCAAAGACTTTCTCTACTACATCCATTCACCAATTGATGATATGTGCACCCTCCTACCATATCAGCACGTCTCTCTTTGGGATAAGTCAATTCTTGACTTTTTCTGATACTCCTGGACCCTCCATTAATCAAAAATCCATCTCCTCACCTTTTGCCTCCACTCCTCCAACTTCCACTCACCCTGCTTCTGCTATGCCTCCTCCTCCACCAAAGGAACCTACAAACTCTGAGATCATGGCTGCCCTTCAAACTATTATGGCACGCCAAACTCAGCAGGATTTAGAGTCCACCCTCTTGCGCACATGGATGACAAAACAACTTGCTCCAAAACTTGGACTTGTTCCTCCTCCTGTTCATCCTTCTCCATCTCCTCAACCTGTTGCTGATCCTGCCAAGTCCTCTTCTTCAGAAGGATCTTCACCATCCTTGGCATCTTAGGATCTTTTTCTACCTTTTTGTTATGACAAAGTGGGAGAATTAATTTGAAGATTTTAGATTAAGTTTAAGTTTTAGTCTTTAATTAGATAGAAGTCCTTTTGTATTTAGAACTTCTGTATATCTTCTGACTTAATCTCACTATGTAATCATTATTGATATCTAATGAAAAGTCTTTATGATTCTATTTGCTATGATTTATCTCTTGAATTTACATGTTTCATCTTATGTCAAAATTAAATCACTGCACAAATTGAGGGGGGAGCTTTCAAGCTCTTTCAAAATTAGAATCAAAAGTAAAATCTAAATTAACATGTTTGTCATCATCAAAAAGGGGGAGATTGTTAAGACAAACTCTCATTTTTAAAGTTTTGATGAAAATAAACAAAGGTTAATTAAAAGATTGTTAATTATGATTCTAAATATATTGTTAATTTAACCTGTGCTTTTGAGTAAGTTAAATCAAAGATAGGTTTCAAAAGAATCAAAGAAAACAGCAATAGAGAACATTCTTCACACATTGTGGAAAACGAAGAATGTTCGCCAGGCTGTGACAGCATAAAGACCAAACTTTCTCCATCACTTAATTGAAGTTGTTGGCTCTGGAAGTTACATGAATATGATCACTACATGGCAGAGAACACATAGGATCTATTCAAATCAAAGAGGACATTCGAATTGCGAAAGAAAAAGACTCTCAAACAAGCCTGTCCAGACAGTTTTGGAAATGACTGTCAAGACTGTTAAACAATATTGAAGTCAAGTCAGTTTCCAGTATGGCCAGAAAAAACATCCAGATTGATTAATCCGTCTCCAGGATACTTAAAGTACAAAAGTCCAGAATGATCATCAATCTCTAGTCAGTTTTAGTTAAATTCATTTTACTCTGATATATTCATACTGATTTATCTGTAAAGAATCGAAATCTCAAACAAGAGTTGAGACATCTCAGATTCTAAACAATCTCATTATTATTGTAAAACTCAAACTATAAGAGTTAAATATAGTTTGGGGTAGATTGTAAGAAATCCTACCAAGACTGATAGGTGATTTGATTAATCTCTTTCTGGGTGGAATTAGATTAAGTTCTGTAAACAAAGATCAAGGTTGATCTAGGCTAGGTGCTGTAAAACAAAGAAGGTTCTTGTTTTAAACACTTAGTGGAAAATCTCACAATTGTGAGGACTGGACGTAGCCTAAGTTGGGTGAACCAGGATACATCTGTGTGAGGTATTTCTTATCTTTAATCTCCTTATCAAGTTTGATTGTTTTTAAGATTAAAATACAAAACCGTTTTTTTGTTTTACACACTAATCTGAACGTTCTCCGTTTTCTGATAAAACCAAGAACGTTCTCCGTTTTTCTGCTTCCTTAACCAAGAACTTTCTTATGTTTAAAACTGAAGTTTTTCAGGAAATTTTAAAAAGGGAGATTTACAATTCAAACCCCCTTCCTTGTAAATCAATTTTGCTACTTTAGTAAGTAATCAAATTAACACAAACCTGAGAAACATTCCAGAACATAATATCAAAGGTTAATCTAATTCAATCACAATAAAACAATCACAGGGGAAAAATGTTATGCATGTCCTATACTCTATACTACTTCATCACATGGTACCATTCTACTTTGAAGTACTTGGTTAGAAGGCTTGATACTATGCCACTACAAGATTGGAAGGAAAATTCATGAATGGCCAAGTCCTCATAGATCCCCTCAACTCAACCCGAGACACATATACGCGACGGTCAGGATACTCTTGTTTTGCAGGGTAGCTCCCGACCATAGGGAATAACCCACTAATCCACTTAGGAATTCCCAACTAGATGTACCCCCAAGGCCTATTACCTTATGGTTCGACTGTAGCCCTCCACGATCACGCTCATTCAGTTGTACTTCCCTGAATCACTAGGTTTGTCAAACCCTCCCTATATGATGACAAAATAATCCTCACTCAAAAACTACATCTATCTCATACTTACTAGATAATCATAACTCAATAATTTCAGTTGTACTTCACAATTTCATCATTATATATATATATATATATATATATATATATATATATATATATATCAGTCAATCACAATAAAGCCCAATATTTGGTTTACACTACTCACAATACACAGTCCAATCTTATCAATCACATAATAAGAAATCAAACAGGTGGCACATTCAAGTAATATCATAATTTCAATCAAGTTACAAGAACACTCAACTACATATCATTCATACAATAACAATCAGCATAAGGTTCATAAAACCAGACAACATGCAATCTTGATATAAATAAATTCGCAGCAATTCTATAGGTTGCTAAAATATATTTTAGTCCTCACTATTACCATTCACATATTATTAATTAATTATTATCACTCAATAGGGCTCGACCATACGTAGTAAGCCCCAAATGAATATCTGGGAATTTCAGTATTCCCGTTCATGTCACGTCATTTTATACTCATAAGATCGAACCTCATCTCACCCCTTACATTGGCTGAAGATTTTTCTCAACGAAGCTGATCCGTTGATGTAATGTGTCCCATATTCGCCAATCATCGTCTCTAACAGCCTAGTCTTTGAAATCAATGTATGATTTTGGTATTAAGAGTTGCGACGGGATGCAACAAGGCAATAGTCAATTCAATTTTTTTTCTTCCTAATAGAACATAGAAATAGAGACACGGAATGCACGACAGCCTCCTTCATTCACTTATATACCTATATATACGTACTAGTAGTATTAGGTATATTATTAGGATTATTATCAGACCTATACACTTAGCCCATGACCCTTATTATTATTATTAGTATTATTATTATTATTATTATCATTATACAATCATAAACCCACTCTACTAGTGCTTAAGTTAATAGACTAATATAGCAACACACACGTTTACTTCTTATTTTCTTTTTATATAAATATATGTATATATATATGTTTTAAAAGAAATTGAATATTATTAATATTAATTAATTATTATCACTCAATAGGGCTCGACCATACGTAGTAAGCCCCGAATGAATATTTGGGAATTTCAGTATTCGCGTTCATCTCATGTCATTTTATACTTATAATATCGAACCTCATCTCACCCCTTACATTGGCTGAAGATTTTTCTCAACGAAGCTGATCCGTTGATGTAATGTGTCGCGTCTTCGCCAATCATTGTCTCTAACAACCTAGTCTTTGATATCAATGTATGAATTTGGTATTAAGAGTTGCGGCTAGATGTAACAGGGTAGTAGTCTATTCAATTATTTTTCTTGCTAATAGAACAGGGAAAGAAAGACACGGAATGCACGACAGCCTCCTTCATTCACTTATATACCTATCTATATGTACTAGTAGTATTAGGTATATTATTAGGCTTGTTATCAGACCTATACACTTAGCCCATGACCTTATTATTATTAATATTATTATTATTGTTATTATTATTATTATTATTATTACTACAATCATAAACCCACTCTACTAGTGCTTAAGTTAATAGACTAATGTAGCAATACACACGTTTACTTCTTATTTTCTTTTTATATAAATATATGTATATATATATATATATATATATATATATTTTAAAAGAAATTGAATATTATTAATATTAATAATTTAAATAAATCACTAGGGCGAACACATAGGACAAACACGAAGGAAATTATCGCACATGTCAACATACGGATAATAATAGCTGTGCATTATATTTTATAATTAAAATATAATAATAAGAAATTGGGGTGTTACATTTCTCCCCCTGTAAAAAAAAATTTCTTCCTTGAAATTTACCTGAGGAAAACAACACTGGATGCGAATCACGCACTTGACTTTCGACTTCCCACGTAGTAGTTTCACCAACAGCACCTCCCCAGACGACCTTAACCAATGAAATTGTCTTACACCTTAATTCCTTGACTTTCTGGTCCTAAATCCATAGCGGTAAGGTCTCAAAAGTTAGATTCTCTTTTATTTGGACTTTGTCTGACTCGATTATATGTGAAGGATCGAAAATGTACTTGCGAAGTTGAGACACATGAAAGACACTATGAGGATTAGAAAGAGACATAGGCAACGCGATCTGATATGCTACGTTACCGACATGTTTAAGAATTTGGTAGGGTCCTATAAACCGAGGAGTAAGCTTTTGCATTTCTAACGCCCGACCAACCCCAGTTGTTGGAGTAACTCTCAGAAATACTTTTTCAATAGTTTGTTGGACAATCTTGGGTCCTAACACAAGGTTATCGCTCGTCTCAAACCAGCACAGAGGGGTTCTACACCTCCTTCCATACAACGCCTCAAAAAAGGGCATTCCAATGCTATAGTGGAAACTATTATTATAGGTAAACTCTATAAGTGGTAAAAAGCTATCCCAACTTCCACTTTGTTGCAACACACAAGCTCTCAATAAGTCTTCTAGGGATTGATTGGTTCTTTCAGTTTGACCATCTATTTATGGGTGATAGGCTGAACTCATCCTAAGATTCATACCCAAAGTGCTTTGTAAACCTTGCCAAAATTTAGAGGTAAATCTAGGGTCTCTATCTGACACTATACTTGATGGGATTCCATGCAACTTAACAATTTCCTTTATGTATAATAGCTAAATTTTCCATAGAATAAGTTATGTTTATCGAAATGATATGAGCAGATTTGGTTAATCCACAATAACCCAAATACTGTCATACTTTTTTGGAATTCGAGGTAAGCCTACAACAAAGTCCAATAGAGATGTTATGCCACTTCCATTTAGGAATACTCAAAGGTTGAATCAAGCCTGAAGGTTTCTGGTGTTCTACCTTAGACTTTTGACAAGTCAAACAAGCATGTACAAACTCAGCAACATCTTTTTTCATCCTATGCCACCAAAATATCTTCTTGAGGTCCTTATACATCTTTGTGGCACTAGAGTGAATACTTAAACAGCTCCTATGCCCTTCCTCTAAGATTATCTTTCTTAACTCCTCTACATCGGGTATACAAATTCTATCCTTAAATCTCAAAATTCCACCTACACCCATTTTAAAATCAAGTTCTCTCCCCTGGTCAATCAGCTGTAACTTATCCAAAAGGTATAAGTCCAACTTATGACTCTTTTCAATCTCTTCTAATAGTCCACTAGTCACCTTTAACATTCCCAATTTAATACTTTCTGGTGTCAATTCAGAAACTAAGCTAAGGTCTCTAAACTGTTCCAGCAACTCGCTATGCTTAACCATTAAAGCGGACACACTTAAATTCTTCCTACTCAAGGCATCAACCACTACATTGGCCTTTCTAGGGTGAGAGTTAAGTTTAAAATCAAAATCCTTAAGAAATTCCATCCACCTACGTTGCCTCATATTCAATTCCTTCTGGTCAAAAAGGTACCTAAGGCTCTTATGATCACTAAAAACCTCAAATCTAGATCCATACAAATAGTGTCCCCACATCTTAAGTACAAAGACAACTGCTGCTAGTTCTAAGTCGTGGGTAGGGTAGTTCCTCTCATGAATCTTCAATTGCCTAGAAGCATACGCTACGACCTTTCCATCCTGCATAGGCACTCCACCTAATCTTGAGCCACACGCGTCACAATATACTACAAAGGGTTTGCTTGGGTTAGGTAACACTAAGATCGGTGCAGAGGTCAATCGTTTCTTAAGCTCTTGGAAACTATTCTCACAATGGGTATCCCACACAAACAATTCCCCTTTCCAGGTCAACTTAGTTAAAGGTAAGGCCAACTTGGAGAATCCTTCTATGAATCTACGATAATAATCTGCCAGTCCTAGAAAACTCATAATCTCAATCATTGATTTTGGTGCTTTCCATTCTAAGACACTATCTACTTTAGCAGGATCAACAACTATTCCTCCTTTTGAAATTACATGTCCTAGGAAACTTACTTCCTCTGACCAAAATTCACACTTAGACAGCTTGGCAAATAATTGTTTTTCCTTAAGGGTTTGCAAGACTATCCTTAAATGTTCACCATGCTCTTCCTTAGTCTTAGAGTACACTAAGATATCATCTATAAACACAAACACAAATGAGTCTAGGTAAGGATGAAAGATTCGGTTCATGTAATCCATAAACACTGTTGGTGCATTAGTAACACCAAAAGGCATGACCAGGTACTCATAGTGGCCATAACAGG
This sequence comes from Cicer cuneatum, assembly GCA_037974295.1. Lineage (NCBI taxonomy): Eukaryota > Viridiplantae > Streptophyta > Magnoliopsida > Fabales > Fabaceae > Cicer > Cicer cuneatum. The sequence continues at coordinate 52,007,920 of JBBPBO010001984.1, forward strand.
TCATAAATGCGGTTTTCAAGACATCAGAAGACTTCACCTGAATATGATGGTAACCTGATCTCAAATCGATCTTACTAAATACGCAGGATCCTCTCAATTGGTATATAAGATCATCTATCCTAGGTAGTGGGTACTTATTCTTGATTGTCACTTTATTAAGTTGGCGGTAATCCACACACAACCTCATAGATCCATCCTTATTTTTAACCAACAACACAGGTGCACCCCATGGTGACACACTAGGTCTTATAAATTGTTTATCTAAAAGCTCCACCAATTGTTTCTTAAGCTCAGACAATTCTAAGGGAGACATCCTATATGGTGCCAAGGATATGGGTCCAGTACCTGGTACAAGGTCAATGTTAAACTCGACCTCACGCTCTGGTGGTAAACTATTGGTGTCTTCAGGGAATTCATGCACAATAGGAACATCTTGTACTACCACTTTTTCTTCAAGTTCCAACGAGGATATGATCATGTATAATTGGGCATCTTCTTTCAAGAGTGCCTTCACTTGGTTGGCAGATATATTGATAGGCTTCGCTCTCTCTTCTGGTTCCATGAATTCAATAGTTTTATTAAAAAAATCTACGCCGACTTGGTTAGCAGATAACCAATCCATACTGAGGATCACATCAACTAGACGTAAAGGTAAACATACTAAGTCAACTCAAAAGTCGTTTCCACACACATGGATAGAAATATCATGACAAACACTAAAGGTGTCAACAAAGTCACTAGTTGGGGTATTCACAATCAAATCATATTGTAAACGAGACACAGGTAGTCCTAAACGTCTAACACAATCAAGAGACACAAATAAATAAGTAGCACCACAATCAAATAGCACAAACAAAGGAGTATCACTTATGAGACACGTACCTTAGATCAAGTTGTCTTTCTCAGACACTCCTGCACCACTGAGGGAAAAGACTCTTGCATTAGATATAGGTCTGCTGGCTTGGGAACTCTAGTTTCCAGATTGGGGAGTCTTCTTTGGATAGGGGCATGTGGTGCTGATGTGGCCCTGTTGTTGACAATTAAAACAAGTAACTGCAGCATCTCTGCACTCAAATGCCATATGACCTTGCTTACCACACTTGTGACATCGAATAGAAGTAGTTGGATCACTGTTCTTACTACTGTTGTTGCTATTCACATAACTAACTCCTCTTCCATTCGGGTTTCCTCTACCACCCCCATAACTATAACTATTTTCATTTCCTTTTCCATTACCATTACCATTACCATTACCATTTCCTCTTCCAGCTGGAGAACCGTGTTGGTGATAATTCGAACGACTTTCAGATTTACTAGGTGGGAAAGAGTAAGGTTTTCCCCTATTATGATGCATAGGCCTCTTGTCCTTCATGGTTCCAGTGTTTCGATAATGTGCCTTTTTAGCACGACTATCCTCATCATAGATCCTACTCTTATTCACTAGGGTAGGGAAGTCACAGATCTCTTACATTCCAACTTGTTTCTTGATCTCTGGTCTGAGTCCCATTTCAAACTTGATGCACTTAGACTTTTCTCCTACTTCTCCTACATAGAATGGATAGTACCTGGACAACTCCTCAAACTTAGCGGCATACTCTGCCACTAACATATTACCTTGTTCTAACTTGATAAATTCCATTTCCTTCCTATTGCGGATGTGTTCAGGAAAATAATTGACTAGGAAATGTTTCTGAGTACTGTCCAAGTAATTGCAGTCCATGCATTATCTAAATGCTGACGCGCTTTATCCCACCAATGTTCAACTTCTTCTGTCAACATAAAAGTTCCCAAATGCACTTTTTGGCCTTTGGGACATGCCATTCCTTTAAAAAATTTCTCAATCTCTTGCAACCACTTCTAGGCTCCATCCAGATTATAGTAACCTTCAAATGATGGAGGATTAGCCTTATGGATTCTATCCATCACCATGAACTCATTTATTTGCACATTTCCTTGATCACCAGTGTAACTATTAGCTTAAGCAATAGCTTTAGCAGTAACCTGTGCAGCTTGAGCAGCAGCTTGTGCAGAGGCTTTGCGCAATAGCTTGGGATTCAACCAAAGCCTGTATAGCCTGCACTGTAACTTCTGCCATGGACTCTAGAGCCTCAGCAATTGAATCGTCATTCCTCCCACTAGCCATCACTACCTACATCAATCAGATAGGCCAATTGAATACAGTGGGGCACTTAGGAAGAAAGGAAACTAACTTAGTTCTACACTATTAACACAATAACAATCACAGTAACAACACACATATAACAGAGCACACAAGGAACCATAGTGAACACATAACACACATATGGTCTGATTGGACAGATCTCCTCTGATACCACTAATGTGACACCTTAAATCCCAAATTTATTTTAAATTTTTTCTTCAAATTTTAATTTAAAAATAATAAAATATAAATAAATAAAACTTTTGAATGATTTCTTTAAGGCAAAAGTATCACTTAATCATGGACAAGTCATATTAATCCAAAGTTTCCATCAGCTTAACAATTCGAAAGTCATAATAGTGATCAAATTAAACTCTTTTTGAAGCACATGTACATAAGCTATTGATAATTATAATTGTAGTCCCAACCCGATGTCACTATCAGAGCGAAATTTCCCAAAATAAAAGATGTTCAAATATGAAATTAACAGAAGGAAGATGATAAAAGTCTTCAAGATGAGACGGCTTCCTACACATGAGAGTATTAATCTTCATCTGCAGCTTGCAGTTCGTCTGCGTCCATCGCAAACGCTAAACACAAACAACGAGGGGTGAGTATCGAAATTATGTAACAGTATATTGTAAACGAGACGAACACGTAAGTAATCAAATTAACACAAACCTGAGAAACATTCCAGAACATAATATCAAAGGTTAATCTAATTCAATCACAATAAAACAGTCACAGGGAGAAAATATTATGCATGTCCTATACTCTATACTTCTTCATCACTTGGTACCATTCTACTATGAAGTACTTGGTTAAGAGGCCTAATACTATGCCACTACAAGAGTTGACAGACAATGCATGAATGGCCAAGTCCTCATAGATCCCCTTAACTCCACCCGAGACACATATACGCGACGGTCGGGGTACTCTTGTTTTGCACGGTAGCTCCCGACCTTAGGGAATAACCCACTAATCCACTTAGGAATTCCCAACTAGATGTACCCCCAAGGCCTATCATTCTTACCTTACGGTTCGACTGTAGCCTTCTACGATCAGGCTCGTTTAGTTGTACTTTCTCGAATCACTAGGTTTGTCAAACCCTCCCTATATGATGACAAAATAATCCTCATTCCAAAACTACAACATCTATCTCATACTTATTGGATTATCATAACTCAATAATTGTCAGTTGTACTTCACAATATTTGGTTTACACTACTCACAATACACAGTCCAATCTCATCAATCACATAATAAGAAATCAAACAGGTGACACATTCAAGTAATATCATAATTTCAATCAAGTTACAAGAACACTCAAGTACATATCATTCATACAATAACAATCAGCATAAGGTTCATAAAACCAGACAACATGCAATCTTGATATAAATAAATTCGCAGCAATTCTATAGGTTGCTAAAATATATTTTAGTCCTCACTATTACCATTCACATATTATTAATTAATTATTATCACTCAATAGGGCTCGACCATACGTAGTAAGCCCCAAATGAATATCTGGGAATTTCAGTATTCCCGTTCATGTCATGTCATTTTATACTCATAAGATCGAACCTCATCTCACCCCTTACATTGGCTGAAGATTTTTCTCAACGAAGCTGATCCATTGATGTAATGTGTCCCATATTCGCCAATCATCGTTTCTAACAGCCTAGTCTTTGAAATCAATGTATGATTTTGGTATTAAGAGTTGCGACGGGATGCAACAAGGCAATAGTCAATTCAATTTTTTTTCTTCCTAATAGAACATAGAAATAGAGACACGGAATGCACGACAACCTCCTTCATTCACTTATATACCTATCTATACGTACTAGTAGTATTAGGTATATTATTAGGATTATTATCAGACCTATACACTTAGCCCATGACCCTTATTATTATTATTATCATTATACAATCATAAACCCACTCTACTAGTGCTTAAGTTAATAGACTAATATAGCAACACACACGTTTACTTCTTATTTTCTTTTTATATAAATATATGTATATATACATGTTTTAAAAGAAATTAAATATTATTATCGCACATGTCAACATACGGAAAATAATAGTTGTGCATTATATTTTATAATTAAAATATAATAATAAGAAGTTGGGGTGTTATAGTTACATGGTGTTATAATTATGTTAGTACCAGTGAACTATGAGCCTTGTGTGGAAACTCTGTGTAGGGGATCTTATTAACCCTTATGTTAAAACATGGAATGCCCATTTAATCTATTCACTATTTGGTTAGGCCACAAGTACCAAAATACTTAATACTCCCTTATTTAATTTAGTTACTAGTGATACAAGAATTTGGTGCAGAGAGAAAAATTGGGACTACTCTTTGAGAAGCGCTTACATGTTATATGTTAGTTTGCTCTCTCACCAGAGCATACCCAGACAATGAAATCTCATATGGAACCTCAAATCTCTGTCAAAAATAAAAAACATGTTATGATGTATTTGTAAGAGTTGCCTCCCTACTAGAGATAGACTTCAGGAGTGTGGTATTGATTGTCCAACTAATTGTGTGATGTGTGATCACAAATTTGAGGATATTGTCCATATTTTGTTCCCTTGTGTTAACAATCAACATGTATGGTCAAAAAGTTTTTTTTTTCAGGTTCATTGCGGATATTGTGGTACATCACTCAGAGGTATCTAACATAATTTTCAAAGTATTGCAGTAACTATATAGTAAGGATGCAAGTTTCTTTGCAGCTATCATTTGGAGCATTTGGAAACAACTTAACAATAAAATTTGGAACAACGTAGTTGAACGCCCATCAAAAGTATTCAACCGAACTGTAGATATCCTAAAGGATTGGACTGTTGTTAGGTTTGCTCAAAATCAAATTAAGTGGTACAAAGAGATAAACATACATACATTTGGAAGAAACCGAGGCCAGGTAGGATGAAATGCAATGTTGACGCCTCCTTCTTAACTCATGATAATAAGGTTGGAGTTGGAATGTGTATTAGGAATGAACATGGAGAGTTTGTGTTGGCTAAAGCGGACTGGTTCACACCTCAATGTGAAGTTCACATAGGTGAGACACTTGGTTTAGTTTCCGCTATCGAATGTATGCATGATTTATAGATAGGTCCTGTAGACTTTGAACTGGACTCCAAAGTGGTCGGTGATACCTTCCTTTCTCAAAATCCTGGCAACGTTGATTTTGCAGACATTATTAAACAATGTAAATCTATGTTTAGTTCTTTTCATGTAGACTCTAGTGTTGAGTTCTGTAAGAGACAAGCGAATGAGGTTGCCCACGCTCTTGCGAAGACGACCACATCTCAATCTCATTTCCATGTTTGGGTTGAAATATCTATTTGTATTGAACACCTTATTATCAATGAAATGAGATATACATTTTTCAATCAAAAAAGAAACTTATATGCGTGATGATTTGATAAGAGTTTTAAATATAATTTGATATATTAACATGACACAACACAATTGACAGATAATTATCTCCTTTAAATATGTGGTTTGGGTGGATCAATTTTAAAGGAAAATTGACTTAAATTTCAAAAAATTATTTTAGAAAAATGAGTTTTTCATCATCCCGTAAAATTATTTTGGAACAATATTTTTTGAAAGAAATCTACTAACATAAAACTGATTTTAGATTTTATGAAAATATTAATAATAATTGATGTACCAGAGTAGTAGTATCTACATTTTGAGTTTTACTAAATACCGTGAAGCTTAAATTTTGTGAATAATGAGTTTGGGAGTTTAATAATAAAAAAGTTATATTAAAATTAAGAATTTTTAGTTTGTGAAGTGAAAAGACTAGACGTAAGGGTAACAAACTATTTTTTTTTTGTCAATAAGGGTATGAAACTCAAACAAATATGTTTGGCCTTTTTTTTCACACTCTAATATTCTCAAATACACAAAATATAATATCTTTTAATTAACTAATCCAAACAAAATTTAAAGGTTTTCTAAAAAAATTAAGGTGAGAAAAGAAACTTTCAATATGTTTTCTATAGCAAGGTGTTGTTGCTGGGCTTAACAGCTGAACCTTGTTAACAACATATTAGATAAGTTGGTGGGCTAAAGTGTTGTTTGGGCCCTGCTATCAAAGTAAGCACATGTTGTTGAATAGGTTTTTTTAAAAAGTATTTGTTAAGTAGGTTTAAGTTAATACATAAGTTATAACTTGAAATTTTAATCTATATCCCATGTTTATATTTTTTAGGCTAAATAGCATCTGTGATCCCTTAACTTAATTTCAATTAACATTTTAGTCCTTTATTTTTTTTTCTTTCCGTTTTGGTCCTTTATTTTAATTTTAAGTGACAATTTGACCTTTTATGTTTTAAAATGTCAACAATGTTATCTTTTTTTTTTTTACAAAAATTCAAAAAATTCATCAAAATTTTCAACCAAAACCCATAAAATTAATTATATTCTTCAATATATTACAAATTTCATCAAATTCGAAACTCAAATTTTCAAATAAACTCATATTTCCATCTCTAACAACATTAAATAAAGAATGAAATTTGATGAAATTTTTGTATGAGTTTATTTAAAGATTTGAGTTACGAATTTGATAAATTTGTATTATATTAAATAATATAATTAATTTTATGGGTTTTGGTTGAAAATTTTGATGAATTTTTGTAAAACAAAGGACAATATTGTTGACATTTTAAAACATAAAATATCAAATTGTCACTTAAAATTAAAATAAATGACCAAATCAAAAAAAAAAAAAAAATAAAGAACTAAAACGTTAACTGAAATTAAGTTAAGGGACCACGGGTGCTATTTAGCCTATTTTTTACTTATACATTTTTCTAAATCTTTATTTTTCCCCTCTACACTCCCTCGCGTAGTCTATTTTCTGAAGTATAAAGTTAGTGTTTAAAAATTTAGAAAGAAAAAAAAACCTAAAAAATACAACATTTTTTTGTCAAAAAGTACAGAAGTATAATAAAAGTAGTTCACTAGATTAAAGGGTCACTTTCTTGAACAGCAGGGATCACCCAAAAGCAATTCATGAGAAAAAGCAAGGATAGTTTTGTGACACAATCAACTTTTATAAATTATATTAATAATTAAAATTGGACAAAGGGAGAGCTATTTTTTGCGACAAAGTACACAAGCCCTATCCAATGAGTTTGTAGCGAACACAAGGTTTGGCTTAGTAGTTAAATAACACAAGTTAATCCATTTTTAGCTCCCAGCATACTTAGTAAAGGTCAAAGGGTTTGACTCACAATTCTTATTCTAGTGCAACGGGTTTGATTCATATTGAGGATAATGTTTCATGAAATAAAAGTGAACATAATCAATTGCCTCCAACCTTATATAGCATCCTTCACCAATACCCAAATAATATGTGACAAATAAACATTGAATCGTCGCTCAGAATAACATACTACAGGGGAATAATCAAATAACAAGCATTCTCATTGATTGTGGCTCAGTATCAAGTATCAACAGCCATTAATACGTAAATGTCATAACATGTTATCTTACACTTTTAAATTTTGATTTACGGCTTCAATGACATGAGACTCCCCACTTCCACAGCTGCTTTGGCTCCCTCGTTGCACTGCTTTATACACCAAGAATGATTCAGTGCCAGTGTAACTATATGCTAATGCCTTCCCAACTGAGGTTGGCAGTGAGAATGCTAGCTGAGCACGTTCAAACTCCACACCCGTGCAGAAATTTTTCCTGAAATAAATTTAGGGGCAGAAAAGAAAATGAATCAACATGCCAGAAATCAGTTGAAGAATAATTAACCAATTAACACTAATTCAACATAGTATTAAATGCTTAAAAGATGTAACCAAGTGGTTGGACTCATGTGGTTAATTTTAGTGAATGGTTGGGAAAACCTAAGTTCGAATCCTGACCGGAACAATCTATGGTCAAACTTTTACTTACCTTCCGGCCAAACTCCAGCATCCATATTACCAGGACCCCTTTCCCTTGAGAACCGGAGGGTTAAGACAAAAAAATGCTTAAAAGATGTGATATTACACAATGTTATCCTCCATTATCTGTGTACTAGTTGAATCTATTTGATGTTATTGACTCTCACTCTAATCTATGCACTATTCAGATATTGCAGGGTCCTCTAATTGCATGATTTAGTTTCCCGTGAGAAACACAACTGAAGCAAGTTTAATTTACCTCACAGCATCCAGCAATTGGGTAGCAATGTGTTTTCTTCTGTTGGAGGGAGTGACCCAAATGGCTCTAATGCCACAAACAGAAGCAGCGGGTTCATTTTCACAAAAGATTGCCCTACCATCCATCACTTCAGAATCACTGACACTCACAACTCTTTTTTCAACTTTCCTTTGGAAAACAATATTCCCAAACTGGAGAGTGGTTGGACACGGCTTTGTTTCCCTTTTCTTTGCACTATCAGAGTGCCCAGCAATTGAGCAAGACACAACTCTGAATGCTTCTTTGATTGGTTCTGCAACCACACACCCAACAATCCTCTGGAGAGAAACGAACAAATAGACCTGCGTATGTAATATGATGCCAACCAATAGTACATAAAACAACCTAACATAATATTTTCATATATTAAAACAGCATCAAGAGTATAAATAAATAAATAAGTAATTTCAGAAAAGAGGTAGTAACAAATGTTTATTGCTTAAAATAACTAGAATTTAACATTTGCATCTTAATTTTATTTATATAAGAAGCTCTCTCATTTGATATCTCTATGAATATCTACAGGTTTAATAGCATTTTCAAATAAATGAACAATCATAAACTTGTATTGATTAAGAAACTCATATAACTTAAAGCTAATCTAAACTGCAGCATAATCAAAATATAAATTGCATGTGAGTTTTTTGAGGTAAACGAGAACATTATCCACCTTACAGTGTCGATGACCTATCCATCCACTTCCCAACTCAATTTCCATCATCTTTACAACTTCTTCAGCCTGTCAGAAAAACAATTTCACAAAACTTGTTCGACGCTGCAAAACCCGTAAAATCATAAGAAAAAGGAGGTTAGAAGGAATAAATAACCTTGTTTCTGTGAGAAGATGGGTCAGTCCCCAATACCAAAACAATTTGACCACCTTTGTGAGAAGAGATAACCCTTTCATTGGCCCAACCCTACAGATAAATAGAATCCAAATCAATAATAGGAATAACAAGAAATGGACATCAGAATCAAAAAATAGAGAATAGAAAAGGGGAAGTTACCCTGAATCGGATTCCTTGCGTGTAACATTTGTGAAATTGTGTGTGGGTTTTCTCGTCTTCTACATTGCCAGGAGTGAACTCAACACCACAAGTGGAACACGCACGCAACAAGAAATCGGATTGGCCAAAATCCAAATGGAACTGGGCATAGCTCCTCTTTTTGTTCTTCACCACTGGTTTTCTGATTATGGTGGAAGGTGAAGCAACCGGTTTAGGGTTCTTATGGGTTCGGTGGTAAGTGTTTAAAATATGGTGTTGTTTGTTCTCCCAGTCCCAGTTAGACAAATCATCATCGTGGTTGTCGTCGTAGGCGAGGGATGTGGGTGTGGGAGTGGAATTGGAGGGACATTTGAAAAAATTGCTGATCTTTAATTGCATCTGTAATACAACATTTTGTAAGTGGCGTATTGTTAGGATCCTTTCTTTGTGCAAGAAAGAACTCCGTTTTCTCTTTACATTATAGAGAGAGAAGGAAAGTAAGACAAATTTTGAACAATCAAATACCTAGCAACTAATTATAGCTTCCTCTGTTACAGTTTAAGGCATATATATTCCAAATTGAGAATTCCACTACAGTTATGTTAAAAGTATGAATTGTCAAATACTTACAAAATAAATAAAACATTCGAGCCTTTATCTGATTCTCGCACGCAAATATTGGTACATATTCATTAGTTCATAAAAAAAGCTTAAATCTAGATAATAAAATAGTTTAATTAATAATTTTGCAGCAATTGAGAAATCACACAAGTCACTGTTAAGGTTGCTAAGTCAACAATTGGAGGAACAGTTGATGAACCTGTTTAAACTAGACATTTGAAACAAGCTAATGAACCCTAATCACTAATTCAAGCAATTTAAACACATCCTCCATTGTTTTGAATTGAAATGTTAACGCATTTTCATTGATTGAAGAAATTGAATTTTAAAATGAACCCTAATCACTTGAAATCGTAATTGCAATCATGAATAATAAACTATTTTCAACATGAAGAATGAGGGAAACTGTTTTCAATCGCATACGACAAAGTTTACAAAGAAAGAGACCTGGATGACTTTATGAATGAATTTTCCGGCCGACGACCAACCCCGGTTGCGTTTTCCGGGGAGTTCAGTTCAGTTCAGTGCGACTCCAACTTCGATACAATACAAAGTAGCGCCGGTTGCATTTTGAAGTTTACCCGCTAAAATGTGTATTTTTTTTTTAATAATTAAAATGTGTTTTTTATATACGTGTAAGAAAAACTTTGTTTAATTTTTGTCTGGTGAATGATGGATCTCTGAATTAAGAAAGAAGTGAATTGGCTTGGATTATAGTCTCATATCTTTTTTTTTAAATCTCAAATATTTTTTTGACAAATTTGCAAATATAAAAAAAGATAAAATCATTGAAAAATTAAAAGAATAATTATATATGTTTAGTTATTGAACATAGAGTATCAATGGTTAAATTTTTATTTTTATAAAACTAAACATAACATCTAAATAAATGAATAATGTTTCGTTTTAGGCTTAAATTTCCGATTACCCATGCATAATGCAAGAATTTTGATTTTAGTTTTGGCAAAAATTTCATGTTCTATCAACGAAGTTTGGTTTAGTTAGTAAGAAGTTGACTCACTTTTCATGCTTTTATGCTTTAAGATGTATCCTCACGAGCTCCAAAAACCTAACTAACCTAAACTTTTTTCAATAAAAAAAAATTATGTTGTAGATTTTTTTCCTTCAATTAAATCATCTAATAGTGGAACCAAACCATTCAATGAAAATATAGATTTTTATAATAGTGGAACCAAACCATTCAATGAAAATATATGTTTTGCATCACCCATTGAGAGAAAATGCATCCAACATTAACTATTTGAAATAAGTTTTATTATATGACAAAAGTGACACCAAAAGGTTGTACCATTACAAATTAGGACTATATTCTTGCATCTGATTTGTTTAAGTGCAAGAATATGGTTTTATTTATAATTTGTAGGGCTAAAATAGGTATTTAATTTCTATAAAATTTCAACATTTCAATTTTAATACTTGTAAAATAAATATAACTCTTAGTCCCTATAAAATTATTCAACAAGTAATTTTAGTCTTGCTTAAATGAATATGTTTAACTCTTCTTCAACTTAAAATTTTTTTTAATGATTTTTTGAAAACATGTTTAGAACATTATAACAAATTCTTCCACATTATAAAAAGATCTCTGGACATGTGGTACAAGACATATATTTTTATTAATTGATTTAATCCCACTATTAGTTGATTAAACTGAAGGGGAAAAAAAACAGGCACACCATGAACTTTTTGGGGGATTAAAATAAATTTTCTTGCATTTTCCTAGAATTAATTGTATATTTAAATCTTAAGCAATTAGTTACTCAATTGTTAAAAAACTAACGATGTAATGCATTAAAAATTAAAACAAAAATATTTACAGAGATATAAACGGAATTTTTATTTTCCAGAAACAAAAATATTCTTTTTTTCATTTTGCATGGAATAATTGTATACTTAAGCCTTAATTTTATTATGATTTCAGTTCACTATTCACTAGCAACTTGACATCACAAAAATTTAGATCCAAAATAGATTAAAGGAGAAGCCAACTTTTGTTCTATTTGGATTGTGTTAAATATGTTAAGACTGATTAATAATAGTAGAAGATAATGACCATCTAAAGTGAATCTGTTTGTTTGTAATCATACTTTAGATGTTATCTAAAATTAATATTTACTTATATTTTATATTTGAAAGATTAGTTCATGTAAACTTTCATCTTTTCAATTTTAGTTTCTATAAAATAAAAATTTAACTTTTAGTTTTTACAAAATCATCATGCAGCCATTTTAATTTCTACTAGATAAAATTACTTAGATAATTTTGTAAGAATTAAAAGTTGTATTTTTATTTTTTTAAAGACTAAAATTAAAATGTATAAATTTTATAAGATCATAAACATATTTAACCCTATTTTAAAATACCCTTCTATCCTATATCGATTGACTTAATCAACAATTTAAGACATACTAAAAAATTGTATAAATAAAATAGAAAGAATAATAATTTTACTAAATTATACTTGTCAAAATAAATATATTTGAGAATTGAAAAGATAATTTACTTTCAAATAATTATTTTATTAATGAGTAACTCATTTTGGGGTAGAAGAAGTAGTTTATACTTGTCTTTTTTTTTGGCTTCTTGAATGTTAACTTTCATGTTTTTTATCACATTTGTTTAGAGGTTTACCACAAACTTGATTGAGATTTGTTTGGTTGTTTTAAGAACTTGAAGAGTTGCATTAGGGAGTGGAAAAAGGCTAGAGTGAACATTATAAAAATTATTGAGTAATATACACGAGTGATACATTTCTTGAGTGTAAACACTTAGTTAGCGGTGAAGACCTTATTTTTATTTTGTTCACTTGTTCTTGTCATTTGCTTGATTATTGTGGTACTTGTTGCTTGTTGTAGTTGAAATCATGAGTGGAAGTGAACCAAACCCCTTTTCTCCTAGAACCGCTTCTCTTATGGATCACTTTACAAAAATGTTGAATACTCAAATGGATGCCTTGAGAGAAGAGTTTGTGAATCAAAGAGATGGGAGATATCATCATGAAGGATCTTCTCAAAATGAAGATGAGTTTGAAATCGAGGGAAGTAGAAGACAAAGAGAACACGTGAGGAACCATAGAGACTATTATGAGAGAGGGAATCATAGGAATCATGAGAGAAATCATAGAGATTGTCATGGAAATGAGAGGAGGAATCAAAGACATGATGATACATATGTTGGTTGGAAAATTATGTTCCCTTCATTTCATAGAAAAAGTGACCCGGAAGCATATCTTGATTGGGAGCTTAAGATAGATCAGTTGTTTGAAGCTCATGAAATTAGAGAAGATATGAGAGTTAAGTTGGCTACCTTAGAGTTTAAGGATCATGCTTTACTTTGGTGGGGCTAAAATGTCAAGGAAAAGAGGATATGTGGTGCTAGGCAACTAGATGATTGGGATGAATTAAAAGAACTTTTGAGGAAGAGATATGTACAATCTCATTATCAAAGATAGCTACATCAAAAACTACAAAGGTTGAAACAAGGCTCAAAGAGTGTGGAGGATTATTATAAGGACTTTGAGAATTCGCTCCAACATTAGAGAGGATGACGATGCCATAATAGCTAGGTTCTTGGATGGCCTAAGCTATGAGATTAGAGATGTGATTGAGTTACACCACTTTATGGATATTGAGGAGCTTGTTCATAAGTCATCCACCATTGAGCAACAATTGAAGAGAAAAAGTACTTATAGAAAGTATTCCTCAAACAAAGACTCCCCACGTTGGAACAAACACAAAAGAGAGGGTGATTCTCCATTGGCTTCAGCCAAAGAAGGTAAGTCTTCTAAACCTAAAGATCCTCTTCCTAGTTCTTCTCCTCATTTTTCAATTAAATGTTTTAAATGCTTAGGAAGAGGTCACATAGCATCTAATTGCCCAAATAAAAAATCCATGATTGCAAAGGCTAAAGAGGTATATGAAACTGATTCTTCCCTTTATTCTTACTCTTCACTACCATCCCCAAGTGAACTATGGAGTGACTATGAATTGGCTTCTGTTGACGGAGATCTTCTCATGGTTAGAAGACTCTTAGGAGTCCAAGTTAAGGATGACGATTCTCAAAAAGAAAATATTTTTCATACTAGATGTCTTGTTGATGGAAAAGTTTGCTCTTTGATAGTTTATAGTGGTAGCTATACCAATGTGGTTAGCACTAGATTAGTCACAAAACTTGGCTTGAAAACCATTAAACATCCGGAGGCCATATAAGCTTCAATGACTAAAGGACGATGGTGATATTTTAGTGGATAAACAAGTTTTGGTAAATTTTAGTATTGGAAAATATCATGATGAAATTTTGTGTGATGTTGCGCCTATGGAGGCCGACCATATTTTTTTAGGGTGGCCATGGAAATTTGATAGAAAAGTTCATTCATGATGGTCACACTAACATCTACTCTTTTATGCATAAAAAGCATAAAGTGTCTCTTTTACCTCTTAGTCCCAAGGAAGTTTATCTTGATCAAACTCAATGGAATCTAAAGAGGGACAAAGAGATCAAAGAACAGAAAGGAAAATATATTATGCATACTCATGACTCATGTAACCAAAACTCTTTACCTAGGGTCGAAAACTTATTTGCTAGAGAGCATGTGGTTAGGAAAGCTTTGTTGACTAGACAATCAGTATATTTTCTTTATTGCAATAATTTATGTTTGTCTACTTTGCATGATGATATTCCTCCTTCATTAATTGTCTTTTAAAAGAGTTTGATGTGTTGGAACCAAGTTGGTTCTAAGTACTTAGGATTTTGATGTTTACAAAAGCACTCCATGTAATCTTATTTTGTACTTAGAATTATTATATTAAATGCCACCAGAAGATGAAGTTACCAAAGGCAGAAGATGAAGTCACCAGAGGCAGAAGATGAATTACCAGAGAATAAAATCAGACCAGAGGATACACCTCCAGAAGATACCAGATAATGCATCCAGAAGGTACCAGAGGATGCATCCTGAAGGCACCAGAGGATACACCAGGATATCAAAACTCCATCAGAGGATATCTTTCCTAGCCCAAATCAGAAGGAAGTAGAATCCAGAAGGATGCCTGAACCATACCAGAAGGAAGCCTGCCAGAGAGAGACTTGTTCCAAACCAAAAGGAATCATAAGTCAGACTTGGTCCATAATTTATTCTGATCAGAAGATAGCTTGGCAGTGAAATGATAATCAGTCCAGACTTGATCCAGACTTAATCAGAGGATAAATTAATTGGTCCAGAACAAGAGATTTAATCCAGATTCGGCCCAGAACAGAAGATAGCATGGTTCAAAGTATGAAACTAAGTCCAGACCAGAAGAAATGATTGTCCAGATTTAATCCAGACCTGATACAGATCAGAAGGTAATTATCCAGACTAAAATATCATATGTCCAGATTTAATTTCAGTTCAATCCAGACCCAGTCCAGAATTGGTCCAGATCAGAGGAAAGATATTCAGATCAATGGTCCAGATTTAAGCATCATGGCCCAGTGTTGGCCGAGATCAAAAGATCAGAACATGTGGTCCAATGTTGGCCGAAATCAGAGGATCATAGCAGATCAGATTATATGTTCCAGTGATTGGTCGAGATTTGAAGATCAGAACGTGTGGTCTAGTGTTGGCCGAAATCAGAGGATCACAGCAGATCAGTTAGTATGGTCCAGATGTGGACGAGAGCAGAAGATCAAATGGTCAAGATTTAATCATAATGATAATCAGTGGAGACTTGATTAAATTTGATCAAAGTATTAAAAGGATTTGATACAAAAATAAATTGAAGTCTTGTGGAATTCAGAAGCTATTGGCGGGAAGAAAGATTTGATCCAGAATTAATTAAGAACAGGATTGGGCAAAGTTATTTTCGAATGCATATCTGGAGCAAAATATGTTTTTTATTTAAGAGAAACCTGATTGGCCAAGTTATTTTTGCAAGAGAATCCAGCAAGATAGAACTCGAATTTAAGCTTGGAAGAGACCCTAATTCACATCTATAAAAAGAGGCTCAAGACTGAAGACTTAGCATTGAAAATACAAAAGAGTCATACACTTCCAGAAGTAAACACTCGAGTTTTTAGTGAGGTTAATTGTGAGTTTCAGCTTTCTAGAAGCAAGCACTCGTGTTTTTCTCTCCCTTGTGTTAGATCTAAGTTATTGAAGTAGAGTCTACAATCTGAGGGAGTCAGAAGGGGTAGCAAATTACTTAGCAATTATATTCAAGGTTGTTTTCCTCAAAAGTCTTGGATTGTTAGACTGTTTGAGAAGACTGACTTGGAGGGTCAGTGGTATTGTTGTAATTCAAAGTTTTGAATTAATGAAATCCTTCAAAGTGAAGGGACTGGGCGTAGCCTCGTTAATGGTGAACTAGTATAAAATTATGTGTTTTATATTTACTTTATATCCGCTGCTAACTCGGTTTGATTCATACATCAGGTTTTGTTATAAATCTGCAAAAACAAAAAAAGTAATCAAGTTAGTCAAACACAATTCAACCCCCCTTCTCGTGTTTGCACCTTCACTTTGCATCAGAGATCGGTCTCAAGGCTGAGCACTAAACAATGTTTGAGGAAAAGTCCAAGGGGTCAACAACATGGCAGAATCCAAAGATATTTTGGAGGCAACATCAACAGACCACCACTGTTTGATGGAGACAGGTTTGAGTATTGGAAGGACATAATGAGAAGTTTCTTCATATCTTAAGATCCTGAATTATGGAAGCTGGTAGTCAAAGGATACACTGCACCTACTGTTCCAGGAGATCCAACTAAAGAACTGGACATGGAAGATATGAAACTAGACTAGAGAAAATTATACAAACTGCATCACAAGGCCATAACCATCATGATCAGTGCCATCACATTCAAGGAATTTGACAGATGCACAGATAAAGAAACAGGAAAGAGCATATTCGACAGTCTGGTTCTGACCTATGAAGGAAGCCAGCAGGTTCAAGAAGCAAGGGCTAACATGCTAGTCAAACAGTATGAGATATTCAAGATGGAAGATGATGAAGACATTGATGGAATGTTCTGTAGATTCCAGACTCTGATATCTGGATTAAAGGTTTTGAAGAAAAGCTACACAACAGTAGATCAGGTCAAGAAGATTCTAAGAAGCTTACCAACCAAGTGGAGACCAATGGTTACTGTAGTTCAGCAAGCCAAAGATCTGAATAACTTAAAACTTGAAGATCTGATCAGCTCACTCAAGTCTCATGAAATAGAACTGGAAGGAGATGAACCAAAGAAGAAGAAGAATCTAGCCCTGAAGTCGAAACAGAAGAAAGTTGCAAGGGCAACATCAGAATCAAAGCATGGTGATAGTGACTGTGATGATATGGCTTACTTAACCAAACAGATGGTTAAGATATGGGAAATCAGAAAAAGGAGAGGCTACAAGAAGAAACATAACAGCAAAGGAAAGGAAGAATTTGACAAGAAGAACATCATCTGTTATGGATGCAATGAACCTGAACATATCAAGTCAGAATGTCCAAATCTGGAAAAAGGAAAACAGCACAAGAAGAGTTCCAGATTAAAAAAGAAGGGTTTGATGGCAGCCTGGGATGCATCAAAATCAGAAGAAGAATCGTTTGATGAAGAAGAGGCAGAAACAGCAATGATGGCACACATCAGGTCTACCTCTGGACTTCATAAAGGCACAATTTCAGGAAGGAAAGCAGGCAGAAGGAAGAATGATCAAAGCAGTCATTCAGGCAAGACTTGAAGCACATCAGAGGAAGCGATTCTGGCTCTGATGGCTCATACCAACTCAAGTTCTGGATATAGCTCAAGCTCTGGAACAGATTCAGAAGATGAAGACAATGAGGTATTTTCTGATCTCACTAAATCTGAATTAATTGAGGCTTTAAAAGATTTTTTAAATGCAAACAATAAGATGTCTTCAAAACTTAAAACTCTTAGGGAAGATAAGAAAAATCTGACCAAAGAAGTCCAAGTTTTAAAGAATCGAAATTCTGAGTATGCAACTGAAAACAAGGATTTTAAAACTGAAGTTGCAAGACTCAAATCTGAAAACCAAACTCTCAAAAGTAATATTTGTTCCACTTCCAAAATTGTTTGTGAATCAGATATGCATGAGCAATTTTTTCAAAACTTTATTTCTAATGGAATGGAAAGAAGTAAATATGCATATATGATTTATGGAAACAGTAACATTGGAAAAAGAGGTCTTGGTTTTACAAAAACTATTACTGAAACTAAAACTGTTCGTTCTGATGTTTTATGCATTGTTTGTGCTAAGAAAGGTCACTCTGAATTATCTTGTCCAATGGTAAAATCTGAATAAGATCAAATAGCTGTTAAAACTAACAAACCTGGACCCAATCAGTTCTGGGTACCAAAATATCAAATTTTGTATGTTGCAGATATTCTGAGCAACTAGAAGGAGACACCAACAATGGTGCCTGGACAATGGATGTTGGCAATGCATAAGTAGAAGAAGGTTTATGTTCGTGCTACAACCAGACAGAGGCAATCTGATTCTAATGGAAGAAGGTCTGGTCAACTCAACCAGAACCAGAATCAGAACCAGAAATGGAACTAGAATCAAAACTAGAACTAGAATCAGAAAAGGAACTAGAACCAGAACCAGAACTGGAACCAGTATCAAAAGCACAAGAACTGGAACCAGAACCAACACTGGAACCAGAATTAGAATCAGTATTGGAACCAAAACCAGAACAGGAATTATCAGAATCACCAAATTCATTAGAACCACCAAAATCGCCAGATTCATTCAAATCACCAGAATCATCAAGGTTATCAGAATCACCAGATTCACCAAAGATACCAGAACCAAAACACGTTCCAGAATCGTCAGAGGAACATGGTTTATCGACCAAAGCTGAATCAAGGAAACTGCTTAAACAGGCCAGAAGCAGAACTGGCTCTGATGGCTCGAACATATGCTGAGTCTGAATCTGAATCTGATTCTGAAAGAGAAAAAGCAAGGTCTGATCAGCAACACAAAGCTTGGTATCTTGACAGTGGATGCTCCAAACACATGACAGGAGACAAATCTATGTTTCTGGATCTAACCACGAAAAATGGAGGCAAAGTTTCGTTTGGGGAAACCAGAAAGGTCAAATTATTGGTACAGGAACAGTTGGTAACAAATCTTCTTCCCTTTCTATTAAAAATGTTCTGTTAGTTAAAAGGCTGAAACATAATCTGTTGAGCATAGGTCAATTAAGTGATTGCAAATATGATGTTATCTTTAATCAGAAAACTTGCAAAGCTGTTAGTCAACTTGATGGGTCTGTGTTTCTACTTCTCAACCACTTGAACTGCTTCACTTAGATCTGTTTGGTCCTGTTCAAACAATTTCTCTCAGTGGTAAGAAATATGGTTTTGTGATTGTTGATAATTACTCAAGGTTGACTTGGGTAAAGTTTTTAAAGAACAAAGATGAATCTCACAAAGTGTTTATTTCTTTTTGTAAGCAAGTTATGAATGAACAGGGTATTAAGATCATAACCATCAAAAGTGATCATGGAGGTGAATTTGAGAACAAGTGTTTTGAAGAATTCTGTGATGAGAATGGCATCTCTCACAACTTCTCATCCCTCAGAACACCTCAACAGAATGGAGTGGTAGAAAGGAAGAATAGATCACTGCAGGAGATGGCCAGAACCATGCTGAATGATATGAAGGTTGCCACCTACCTGTGGGCAGAAGCTGTCAACACAGCTTGCTACATTCATAATAGAGTCTACATCAGGTCAATCTTAAATAAAACTCCCTATGATCTTTGGAAAGGAAAGAAACCTAACATTTCCTATTTCACGCAATTTGGCTGTACTTGTTTTATGTTGAACACTAAAGATAATCTAGCTAAGTTTGACTCTAGATCTCAAAAGTGTACCTTTATTGGTTACTCTGAGAGATCAAAAGCTTATAGAGTGCTTAACAAGGAAACTAACACTGTGGTAGAATCAATCCACATTAAGTTTAATGATAAACAACTTGACTTTGAAAAGTCAAAGCAAGATGAGGAAGTTGCAGGTGAACCAGAGGCACAGGAACCAGAAGCTGGACCAGCAACAGAACCTGAGAAAGATAAAGATGAAAGCAAGGAAGAAGAACATGCTAACTCTGAAGACAAGTCAGAGGGAAAGAATGGATGGAAGTACAAGTCCTTACATCCAGAAACTCTCATTATTGGCAGTGCAGCAGAACCATTGAAGACTAGATCATCAAGTAGAGAAACCAGTTTGTTTGGTTTACTCTCAACAATTGAACCAAGCAATGTTGATGAAGCTTTGGCAGAGGAAGGTTGGATACTTGCAATGCAAGAAGAGCTGAACGAATTTCAAAGGAATGATGTTTGGGATCTGGTATCCAGACCAAACAAAAACATTATTGGAACCAAGTGGGTGTTCAGGAATAAACTCAATGAAAAAGGTGAAGTGGTAAGGAACAAAGCCAGACTTGTAGCTCAAGGATACAGTCAACAGGAAGGTATTGATTACACTGAGACTTTTGCAGTTTTGCTCCAGTGGCCAGGTTAGAAGCAATTCGAATTCTTTTATCATTTGTTGCTAATCATAATATAATGCTGTATCAAATGGATGTTAAAAGTGCATTCTTAAATGGCTATATAAGTGAGGAAGTCTATATCAAACAGCCCCCTGGATTTGAAAATTCTGATTTTCCAAACTATGTTTTTAAACTTAAAAAATCATTATATGGTTTAAAACAAGCACCAAGGGCATGGTATGACAGACTTAGTAACTTTCTGCTTAAGAATAAATTTGATAGAGGCCATATTGATAATACTCTATTTAGGAAATCCATTAAAAATGATATTTTGATTATTCAAGTTTATGTTGATGATATCATCTTTGGATCCGAGAGGACTCATCCAACATTTCTCTCCCTCATTACTCAAGTGAGGTAAACTGTTGTCACTCTGAAACCCATATCACAAGTCTCAACATCATGATCTGTATCTCCAACATCATTCAAAGTAGCATACTCTTCAACAGTGTATCTCTTTAAAAGTTTTCTTCCTATGGTGACTTTTGTGAGAAAAAAATTGGTTTAAAATACAAAAGACCCTACTTGTTTTGATGATAACAAAATCAATTTGTAGGAACAATTTTAGGCACTAATTTTTTATTTAAAGTGTGTAGTTCCAAGACCACAAAACTATGAAGGATATTATGATATATCCTCTGATAATTGGTCACAAAGACATGGAAAATTCCGCATTCAAAAATAGTGAAAAAGCACCTTTGATGGTACAAGAAGTTTTTTCCAAAACTGTATCTGTTCCTGACTCAGCTCTTCTCTTAGTGCAACTGCTAAAGTTTGCCTTCGATGAAGGAAAACAGACTTTGGGAAAATTTGCCTCTGGTGAAGCAAAACAGACTTTGGAAAATTCTGCCTCTAATGAAGCAATCAAGCTTCTGGTCAAACAGCCTCTGACAAGTGGCCTTTAATAATTTGCCTTTGGAGATGAAGCAAGCATATGAGTTCTTCTGCTTCTGACTCTAACAAGCATAACAAGAATTCATCTGCCTCTGACTTTGGCAAGCATAACAAGAAGTCATATGCCTCTGCCTCTTATAATCTCATCAAACGTCTGACTCTGAACTATTATGTATCTTTGGAAAAGTCAATTATATGAAAAAGTCAATACATAGAAAAAAGCCAAAGTTATTAAAAAAGTCAACTTCGAGAGAAAAGTCAACATTTTGGAAAGTCAACACATTTAGTGAAAAGTCAACAATGAAAAATTCAATGCATATGGTAAAAGTCAACGCTATAACAAAATCATTGCTTCTGACGTTCTTGCCTCTGGTTAAGAAATCATGATTTTGGTGTTTTTGCCTTTGGTCAAGAAATCATGTTTTTGATGTTCTTGCCTCTGGTCAAGAAATCATGATTCTGGTGTCCCTGCCTTTGGTCAAGAAATCATGCTTCTGATGTTCTTGCCTATGGTCAAAAAATCATGATTACGGTAATTGCTTATGGTTAAGAAATCATGCCTCTGATTGCTCTTGTCTCTAGTCTAGTGGTCATGCCTCTGGTTGTTCTTTGCCTATAATAAAAAACATTTTGCTTCAGCCAAACTGAAATCAAAATACTTAGAAAAATTCTAAGTTTCATTTTTATGCTAAACGGTTAGAATTGATCTCAACGAATCTTTTTTTGAAGACTTTGAAGCACCATGCTGAAGGACAACAAGACCATTCCATGAAGGACACAAGGCTATACCATGTTGGACACAAGGCCATTCCATGAAGGACACTAAGCTATCCCTTGAAGGACAAAGACAATGCAGTAATTGATTTTATAAATGGCACCCCGATTATGGGTTCAAAGATAGAACAAGAGGCAACAACTTACAACATTCTTTCAAAGAGAAACACTCACAAAACAATAAGCCAACATTGAGTTAGAAATTGTTCAAATTTATCTAAGTGTTGAGAAAGAAACATATGAGAGCTTATCTTATAAACATCTTTTAGTTAGAGAGAAAATTCTGCAGAACCATAAACACTTATTATGTTGTAATCAAGTCCAGTAGTGGCCGATTGTGTTGCTCAATGGCTTGACGACACTAAGCTGAAAGTTGAGAAGACTTGTTAGAACTTGTAAACTCAAGTGTTCAAGTGTAAGTTCTAAATATATTTGATTAAATCCTTCGAAGGAAAGGATTGGACATAGCTACTGAGTTAGTGGTGAACCAAGATAAATTGCTGATTGTTGCACTGATTTTCACTCTTTTTAATTGCTTCTGGAAAGATGATTGTTGCATTGATTCTCACTCTAAAAAAATCACTCTCTTGAATTGCTTCTGGAAAGATATTTATTTTATCATTTTAGTTTTAACATTTAAGTTTTTTAGCCATTCAAAATATTTTTCAAAATAGTAAACATAATTCAAACCCTCCCTTTCTTGTGTTTCTTGACCAACAAGTGGCATCGGAGCTCAGTTTCAAAGCTGAAACACTTAACCGTGTTTTGAGTAAAGATCTGAATTTTTTTATGGCTAATTGTGCTGAAGAAAGTTCAAGAGGTAATGTAAACATACCTCCCTTGTTTGATGGAGAATGTTTTGAGTAGTAGAAAGACAGACTTAGAAGTTTCTATATCTCTCATGATCTTGAACTTTGGGACATGATAGAGGATGGTTATGTTGCTCCAAAAAATGATGAAGGTGTTGAGATATCCTGAAAGGATCTTAATGTTGATAAGAAAAAGCAATATAAGATGCACACAAAGCCAGAACCTTCACCATTAATGCTAGCACTTTCAAAGAATTTGACAAATGCAGTGATAAAGAAACATCCAAGAGTATCTTTGATGCTCTACTTCTGAATTATGAAGGAAACAAGCAGGCGTAAGAGGCCAAAGCAAATCTACTTTTCAGAAAGTATGAACTCTTCAAGATGGAAGAAGATGAACGTATTGAGAAAACGTTCTCTAGATTTCAAACTATGGTTTCTAGACTGAATGAAGGTGCAAACACGAGAAGGGGGGTTGAATTGTGTTTTCCAAACTCGAATTCTTTTTGCTATTATTGATGGATGTTGATGCGAGTCACTTGATGAATAAATAATCAAATTAAGTAGCGGATAATAATAGCATAAGAACACAACGATTTATCCTGGTTCGCCATTAACTTGGCTACATCCAGTCCCTTCATCCTGAAGGCTTTAATCCACTAATTCAAAACTTTGAATTACAGCACCTGACCCTCCTAGCCAGTCTTCTCAAATAGCCCGACAACCCCAGACTTTTGAGGTACAATAGCGACACCTTGACCCTACAAGTCAAGTCTTCTCCTACCAATCTAACAACCCCAGATTGAAGAAGGAATCTACACCACTATCGGGTTTGATTACAAGGGTTTGGAACTTTGCAATATTGCTTCTGGAAAGCTAATTGCTACACTGAATTTCACGCTCTTTTGTTGCTTCTGGAAAGCTGATTGTTGCACTAATTTTCACTCTCTTTAATTGCTACTGGAAAGATGATTGTTGCACTGGTTCTCACTCTAAAAAAATCACTCTCTTTAATTGCTTCTGGAAAGATATTTATTTTATCATTTCAGTTTTATCATTTAAGTTTTGAAGCCATTCAAAATATTTTTCAAAATAGTAAACATAATTCAAACCCTCCCTTTCTTGTGTTTCTTGACCAACAATTGGCATCGGAGCTCGGTCTCAAAGCTGAAACACTTAACCGTGTTTTGAGTAAAGATCTGAATTTTTTTATGGCTAATTGTGGTGAAGAAAGTGTTGGAACCAAGTTGGTTCTAAGTCTTAGGATTTTGATGTTTACAAAAGTACTCAATGTAATCTTATTTTGTACCTTGAATTATTAAATTAAATACCACTAGAAACTGAAATAATCAGAAGCAGAAGATCAAAGGATTCTAGAAAATGAATTCTGGAATTACCAGAAGATACTCCAGGAATGTCAAAACATCACCAGAAGATATCTTTGCTGGCCCAGAACAGAAGGAAGAAAAATTAAAAGAAGACCTGGACCATACTAGAGGAAAGCCTGCCAGAGGGAGAGTTTGTTCAGACCAAGAGGAATCAAATATCAGATTTATTCCAGAAGTTATTCTGACCAGAAGATGGCCTGGCAGTGAGAAATTAAAACAGCCCAGACTTGTTCCAGAGTCAACCAGAAGATAAGTTAATGAGTCCAGAACAAGAGAATCAATCCAGATCTGACCCAAATCATAAGATAGCATGATTCAGGGCATGAAACTAAGTCTAGACCAGAAGAAATGAATTCCAGAATCAATCCAGACCTGGTCCAAAATCAAAGGTAAAATGTCCAGACTGAAATATTTTTTTCTCAAGTTAATTTAAGTTCATTCCAGACCAAGTCCAGATCAGAGGAAAAATATTCAGTTTAATGGTTCAGAATAAATTATTTGGCCCAGTGATGGCCCAGATCAGAAGATTAGACCATGGCCCAGTGTTGGCCGAAATCAGAGGGACAGGATGTGTAGTCCAGCAAAAGCCGAGTTCAGAGGATTATAGCATATCAGTTGCGAGTCCAGGATGGCCGAAATCAGAAGATCAGAGGGTTAGGAAGTGTGGTCCAGGGATGGCCGAATTCAGAGGATCACAGCATATCAATTTATTTGGTCCAGATGTGGACTGGCGCAGAAGAATCTAATGGTCCAGATTTAATCATGAGGATTAACGGTGAAGATCTTAAGTTATTTTAATCAAAGTATTAAAAAGATTTGTTACAAAAATAAATGTGGAGTAGTGTGGAATTCAGGAGCTGTGGTGGGAACAAATTAAAAGATTTGATTGGCCAGTTATTTTTGAAAGAAATCTGAAGATATGTCTTTTATTTAAATGAAGCCCAATTGGTCAAGTTATTTTTGCAAGAGAATCCAACAAGATTCAGCTCGAATTTAAGCATTGGAAGAGGCCCTAATCTGCATCTATAAAAGGAGGCTCAAGGCAGAATACTCATCATCGAAAATCACAAAAGAGTCATACACTTCCAAAGCAAACACTCAAGTTTTCAGAGAGGTCAATTGTGAGTTCCAGCTTTCAAGAAGCAAGCACTCGTGTTATTTTCTTTCCACTGTGTCAAATCTAAGTTGTTGAAGTAGAGTCTACAATCTGAGGGAGTCAGTAGGGGTAGCAGATTACTTGGCAATTAGATTCATAGTGTTGTAATTCCTTCTACAATCTGGGATTATCAGATTGGCAGGAGAAGACAGGAGCTGTATTCCCCAAGAGTGTAGGATTGTTAGACTATTTGAGAAGACTGACTTGGAGGGTCAGTAGAACGGTTGTAATTCAAGGTTTGAATTAGTGAAATCCTTCAAGGTGAAGGGACTCGACGTAGCCTTGTTAACGGTGAACCAGTATAAAAACTGTGAGTTTTATTTTTACTTTTTATCCGCTGCTAACTTTGTTTTTAATTATACATCAAGTTTTGTTTTAAATGTATAAAAATAGGAAAAGTATTCAAGTTAAGTCAAACACAATTCAACCCCCCTTCTCGTGTTTGCACCTTCAGAAAGTTCAAGAGGTATTGTAAACATACCTCCATTGTTTGATGGAGAATGTTTTGAGCACTAGAAAGACAGACTTAGAATTTTCTATATCTCTCATGATCCTGAACTTTGGGACATGATAGAGGATGGTTATGTTGCTCCAAAAAATGATGAAGGTGTTGAGATAGCCTGAAAGGATCTTAATATTGATAAGAAAAAGAAATATAAGATGCATCACAAAGCAAGAACCTTCACCATTAATGCTATCACTTTCAAAGAATTTGACAAATTCAATGATAAAGAAACAGCCAATAGTATCTTTGATGCTCTACTTCTGAATTATGAAGGAAACAAGCAGGCGTAAGAGGCCAAAGCAAATCTACTTTTCAGAAAGTATGAACTCTTCAAGATGGAAGAGGATGAACGTATTGAGAAAACGTTCTCTAGATTTCAAACTATGGTTTCTAGACTGAATGAAGGTGCAAACACGAGAAGGGGGGTTGAATTGTGTTTTCCAAACTCCAATTCTTTTTGCTATTATTGATGAATGTTGATGCGAGTGACTTGATGAATAAATAATCAAATTAAGTAGTGGATAATAATAGTATAAGAACACAACGATTTATCCTAGTTCACCATTAATTTGGCTACATCCAGCCCCTTCATCCTGAAGGCTTTAATCCACTAATTCAAAACTTTGAATTACAGCACCTGACCCTCCGTGCCAGTCTTCTCAAATAGCCCGACAACCCCAGACTTTTGAGGAACAATAGCGACACGTTGACCCTACAAGTCAAGTCTTCTCCTACCAATCTAACAACCCCAGATTGAAGAAGGAATCTACACCACTATCGGGTTTGATTACAAGAATTTGGAACTTTGCAATATTGCTTCTGGAAAGCTAATTGCTACACTGAATTTCACGCTCTTTTGTTGCTTCTGGAAAGCTGATTGTTGCACTGATTTTCACTCTCTTTAATTGCTTCTGCAAAGATGATTGTTGCACTGATTCTCACTCTCAAAAAATCACTTAGAAGATATTTCTCTTGCACTCAAGTGTTTCTCTCTTTTGAACTCTTTGATGATTTTGGATTTGAAGCTTGAGTACTTGTGTTTTTCGATGCTTACTACTGCGGCCTAAAGCCTCATTTTATAGCTGAAATATTGGCTTTGTCCAAGATTAATTTCGAGATGAATCTTGCTCAGATTTCCTTAGAAAATTCTTTTGACCAATTCTGTCTCTTTTTAATTTTGAATTGAATCTTCTTTGCTTAGATCTCCTTCAAAAATTATGTTGACCGGTTCTGTTTCTTTTTAATTTCGAACCAAATCTCCTTCGAATTTCCATCATGTTTTCTATGAATCTGAATCACGTTTTAAATTTGGACGGTGTATTCTACTGATCTGGACCAAGTCTGGACCATGTCTTCTTCTAATATGGACCTTGTTATCTTTTGATCATGTTTGCTTTTGATCTGGACCATGTTAGCTTCTCATCTGGATCATGTTTGCTTCTGATTTGGACCATGTTTCCTGCTAGACCAAGTATTCTTCTGATTTGAACCATGAGTGATATCCTCTGATTGTGTCATTGATTCTTCCCTCTGATGATATCCTCTGATTTTCTCCTTTGATGACATCCTCTAATTCTTGCTTGTGATGTGATCCTCTGATGATATCCTCTGGTGATATCTTCTGGTATCCTTTGGAGGTATCCTCTGGTGATATCTTATGGTATCCTGTAGAGGTATCCTCTAGTATCATTTGTGGTTGTATTTTTTGGAGGTATCCTCTGGTGACGTCATCCTCTGGTGACATCATTTGGTGACGTCATCCTCTAGTGACATCTTCTGGTGACGTCATCTTCTGGTTTCTGCTTCTGGTGACGTCATCTTTTGGTTTCTGCTTCTGGTGACGTCGTCTTCTGCTTTTTGCATTCTTCTTCTAAGTCAAATATATTATTTTCATAAAATACTTTTTTTAACATCAAAACTTTAAGTGATAGAACCAACTTGGTTCCAACAATCTCCCATTTTTTGATGATGACAAAACTTGTATTTTTGATAACTATTTTTCTTTCTTATTTCTTTGACTCCCCCTAAGACTAAGCTCCACTTTTAAATTTTCCTCCTTCTAAGTCTAATGCCCCATATTTTCTACTCTTTATCAAATATATCTTCTCCCCCTTTTGTCATCAGACAAAAAGGATTGAAGGAGATCCTTTATTTTTTTATAATAACAAGAATATAACAATTTACAAGAAAATAAAATAAAACAAAAACTAAGCAATCAGTCAGCCAGAGATGAAGGTAAGGTTTAGGTTTTTCTTGATGAAGTCAAACCTATCTTCATGTAGTGGTTTGGTGAATATGTCAGCCCATTGATGGTTAGTGTCTACAAACTGAATGCTGAGTATCCCTTTTTGAACATAATATCTGAAGAAGTGATGTTTGATATCTATGTGTTTGGCTCTGGAATGAAGTATAGGGTTTTTGGTTAGGTTGATGGCTGAAGCGTTGTCACAGTATAAGGGAATGTTGGTTTCCATGATTTTGTAGTTTTCCAGCTGATGTTTCATCCAAATGAGTTGAGAACTGCATCTAACTGCTGAAATGTATTCAACTTTTCTGTTGACATGGCAATTGTGCTTTGTCGCTTGCATGACCAGGATATTAAATTATCTCCCAAGAAGGTGCAATTTCCACTTGTGCTCTTTGTCTCAAGTTTGTCTCCAGCATAGTCAGAGTCACAGTATCCACTAAGTTTGTATGAAGGAGTTTTCTTGTAGAACAAGGTGAGGTTGGTAGTGCCTTTTAGGTATCTAAGGATTCTTTTAATAGCAGTTAAATGGGACTCCCTAGGGTCAGACTGAAATCTTGCACATACACATACACTAAACATGATGTCAGGTCTAGAAGCAGTAAGGTAAAGGAGAGATCCTATCATACCTCTATAGGTTTTTTGATCAAATTTTTGGCCAGAATCATCCTTTTCAAGTGAGCAGGTAGGATGCATTGGGGTAGCCATAGGTTTGCAATCACTCATCTTAAATTTCTTGAGAAGCTCTTTTGTATATTTCGTTTGATGAATGTATGTATATTTTTGACTTTGTTGAATTTGTATCACTAGGAAGAACTTAAGTTCTCCCATCATGCTCATTTGAAATTCCAGCTGGAACAATTTAGAAAATTCTTGGCAGAGAGTGCCATTAGTAGATCCAAAGATAATATCATCAACATATACTTGAATGATAAGAATATCATCTTCTATTGCTTTTCTAAAAAGTGTATTTTCTACTTGTCTTCTTTTAAAGTTATTTTTAAGCAAGAAGTTGCTAAGTCTATCATACCATGCCCTAGGTGCTTGTTTTAAACCATACAAAGATTTTTTAAGTTTAAAAACATGATTTGGAAATTCATAACTTTCAAAACCTGGGGGTTGTTTAACATAGACTTCTTCACTTATATAACCATTTAAAAATGCGCTTTTAACATCCATTTGAAATAATGCAATGTTATTATTTGCAGCCAAGGAAAGTAGGATACGAATACCTTCTAACCTGGCCACTGGAGCAAAAGTCTCAGTGTAGTCCATACCTTCTTGCTGACTGTAGCCTTGTGCAACCAGTTGTGCCTTGTTTTTGACAACTTCTCCTTTTTCATTCAGCTTGTTTATGAAAATCCACTTGGTTCCAATTTGTTCTTTTCTGGTCTTGGAACTAGATCCTAAACATCATTCCTCTCAAATTCATTTAACTTTTCTTGCATTGCAAGAATCCATCCATCTTTTGCCATTGCTTCATTAACAGAGGTAGGCTCAATAGATGAGAGTAAGCCAAACAAACTGGTTTTTTTAAGTGATGATCTGGTCCTTAAGGGATCACTTACACTCCCAATAATTAGAGTTTCAGGATGTGATGACTTGTACTTCCATCCACATCTTCCTTCTGACTTATCTTCAGATTCATCCTTTGAAGATTTGTCGTGTTCTTCTGTTTTGCTTTCATCCTCTACCTTTTCAAGTTCTCTTGGTTTGTTTGCATCAACTTCCTTTGGTTCTGGTAAACCTGCACTATCACCATCTTGCTTTGACTTTTTATGGTCAAGCTGTTTGTCATCAAATTTAACATGTATGGATTCCTCCACAATATTAGTTTCCCTGTTAAACACTCTAAGCCTTGGATCTTTCAGAGTAGCCAATGAAGGTACACTTTTGTGATCGTGAATCAAATTTTCCAAGATTATCTTTAGTGTTCAACGTATAACAGGTGCAGTCAAATTGTTTAAAATAAGAGATGTTAGGCTTTTTAACTTTCCATAATTCATATGGTGTTTTATTCAATATGGGTATGATATAGACTCTATTTTGAATATAACATGCAATATTAATTGCTTCTGGCCAAAAGTGTTTTGCAACATTCATATCATTTAGCATTTTTCTGGCCATTTCTTGGAGTGTTCTATTTTTTCTTTCTACAACTCCATTTTGTTGAGGTGTTCTAGGAGAAGAAAAGTTGTGAAAGATTCCATTGTCATCACAAAAACTTTCAAAGAATTTTTTCTCAAATTCTCCTCCATGATCACTTCTAATTGTTATAATTTTAAGACCTTTTTCATTCATGATTTGTTTGCAAAATGTGATAAACACTTTGTGGGATTCATTCTTACTTCTTATAAATTTTACCCATGTCCACCTAGTGTAATCATCTACAATTACAAAAGCATATTTCTTTCCACTTTGAGATGCTGTTTTCACTGGCCCAAATAGATCTATGTGTAATTGCTCAAGGGGCTTTGAGGTAGAGATTGAGTTTTTAGGGTTGAAAGAGTTTTTAGTTTGTTTTCCCTTTTGACAAGCTTCACACATAATTTCAGTTTTGTAGCTAAGCTTAGGTAGACCTCTCACCAATTGAAGTTTATTCAGTTTTGAAACTAATCTAAGGTTAGCATGATCTAATCTTTTATGCCAAATTAGTTTCTCTTCATTTACTGACACAAGACACTTAACTTTTTGTTTCTCTAGACTAAACAGATTTATCTTATATATATTGTTTTGCCTCTGACTTGTAAAGAGTACTGATCCATCCTTCTGACTAATAGGTTCGCATGTTTTTTGATTAAATATAATATCATAATTACTATCACTTAATTGACTAATACTTAAAAAATTATGCTTAAGACCTTTAACTAATAATACATCTTTAATGGAAGAAGAAGTACCATTACCAACCGTGCCTTGACCAATGATTTGGCCTTTTTGCTTTCATCCAAAAGTCATTGTCCCTCCTTTGCTCAAGGTTAGTTCTTGGAACATAGACTTTTCTCCTGTCATATGTCGCGAGCATCCACTTTCCAGGTACCATGACAATTGTTACAACTTGATTGTTGTGGACATGTGCAATAAAGATATTTTTGTTTTTAGGCACCCAAATCTGGTTAGGTCCTGGTTTGTTAGTCTTGAAAGGTTTCTTGTCTTTCCTTGATTTTATCTTGGGACAAGACAATTTTGAGTGACCGTTCTTAGCACAAAAACCACAAAAAATATCCGAGGAAATAGGTTTAGTTACAGTTACAGATTCATCAAATCCTAAGCCTCTTTTACCATTGTTACTAACTCCGTAGATCATGGAAGCATATTTGCTTCTTTCCATACCATTAACAATAAAATCTTGTAATACTTGTTCATGCATATCAGAATTACATACAACATTTTCACTTGATGTTGAACAAAGATTACTTTTTAGAGTTAGATTCTCAGCCTTAAGTTTTGCAATTTCGGTTTTAAGATCTGTATTTTCTGTTTTACATTCTACATTTTGATTCTTTAAAGCATTTAATTCTTTTGTCAGAGTTTTATTTTCTTCCTAAGTGTTTTCAGTTTTAAAGACAATTTGTTATTGACAATTAAAATATCATTCATTGCAGTAATTAAATCAGATCGAGTGAATTAAGAAAATACCTTTTTTTCTTCATTTGATGATTCATTTCCAGAATCAGAATCTGTATCGGATCCAGAGGCAGTATTGTTGTGAACCATCAAAGCCAATTCTGTTTCTGATTCACTTCCAGAATCAGAGTTTGTGTTTGATCCAGAGGCAGTGTTGGTGTGAGCCATCAGAGCCAATTCTGCTTCTTCATCTTCTTATTCTCTTCTAGAGTCAGCATCTGTGTTGGATCCAGAGGCAGAATGAGTGTGAGCCATCATAGCCGATTCTACTTCTTCTGATTCACTTCCAGAGTCAGATTCTATGTTGGATCTAGAGGCAGAATGGGTGTGAGCCATCATAGCTAATTCTGCTTCTTCTGATTCACTTCAAGAGTCAGATTCAATGATGGATCCAGAGGTAGAATTGATGTGAGCCATCATGGCTAATTCTACTTCTTCATCATCAGAAGATTCATCAGAATCATCCCATGTTGCCATCAGAATTTTCTTCTTGGGGCTGGAGTCTTTCTTCTGGTGTTTTCCTTTCTCCAAGTTTGTGTATTCTGACTTGTTGTGCCCAAGTTCATTGCATCCATAACATATGATGCTTTTCTTGTCATGTTCATCTTTTCCTCTGTTGGAATGCTTGGAATACCTCTAGGGAAAATTCTTCTTTCTGTTGTGCCACATCTTCAGAACCTTTCTGGTTATGAAGGCAATTTCTTCTTCTTCTTCTTCTGGTTTCTGATTCTCGTCATCAGAATCACTGTCTTCTGCTTATGCTTTTAGAGCTTTTTTCTGTTTGGATTTCAAGGTTAGCATTTTGTTCGTCTTCTTGGGCTCATCTTCTTCAAGCTCAATTTCATGTGACTTGAGGGAGCTGATTAATTCTTCCAACTTCAGAGTGTTCAGATCCTTAGCTTCCTGAATGGCAGTGATCTTTGGTCTCCACTTGGTTGGCAGACTTCTAAGAATTTTCTTCACATGATCAGCAGTAGTGTAGATTTTCTTGAGTACCCTTAATCTTGAGACCAGAGTTTGGAATCTAGAAAACATTGCTTCAATGTCTTTAGCTTCTTCCATCTTGAACAACTCGTACTTCTTGACTAGAATGTTGACCTTTGCTTCTTGAACTTGCTTGTTGCCTTCATAAGTCAGAGTTAAACTATCATAGATGCTCTTTGCTGTTTCTTTGTTGGTGCACTTGTCAAATTCCATGAATGTGATTGCATTGATCATGAACATTCTGGATTTGTGATGCATCTTGTACATCTTCTTCTGGTCAGCATCCATCTCCTTTCTTGTGAAATAAAGAAAGTCCTCAGCCTGTCCTTCCAGTACTTGAACTGTTCCCCATCAAACAGAGGTGGTCTGTTGATGTTTCCTCCAGCAGATTCTTCATTGAATCCAGACATGTTGAACCCTTGGATCTTTTCTCAAACATTGTAAAGTGCTTAGTCTTGAGACCGAGCTCTGATGCCAATTGAAGGTGCAAACACGAGAAGGGGGGTTGAATTGTGTTTGCCAAACTCAAATTCTTTTTGTTGGTTTTGATGATTATTGATGTGAGTCACTTGATGAATAACTAATTAGATTAAGCAGCGGATAATAACAGCATAAGAACACAACGATTTATCCTGGTTCACCATTAACCTGGCTACATCCAATCCCTTCATCCTGAAGGCTTTAATCCACTAATTCAATACTTTGAATTACAACACCTGACCTTTCAAGCCAGTCTTCTCAAACAGCCTGACAACCCCAGACTTTTGAGGAATAATAGCGACACCTTGACCCTAAAAGTCAAGTCTTCTCCTACCAATCTGACAACCCCAAATTGAAGAAGGAATCTACACCACTATCGGGATTGATTACAAGGGTTTGGAACTTTGCAATGTTGCTTTTGAAAAACTGATTGCTGCACTGAATTTCACACTCTTTTGTTGCTTCTAGAAAGCTGATTGTTGCACTGATTTTCACTCTCTTTAGTTGCTTTTGGAAAGCTGATTGTTGCACTGATTCTCAGTCTCGAAAAATCACTTAGAAGATATTTCTCTTGCACTCAAGTGTTTCTCTCTTTTGAACTCTCGGATGACTTTGGATTTAAAGCTTGAGTTCTTGTGTTTTTCGATGCTTACTATGGCGGCCTGAAGCCTCCTTTTATAGCTGAAATATGAGCTTTGTCCAAGCTTAATTTCGAGATGAATCTTGCTCAGATTTCCGTTGAAAATTCTTTTGACCAATTCTGTCTCTTTTTAATTTTGAACGAAATCTTCTTTGCTCAGATCTCCTTCAAAAATTATGTTGACCGAATTATGTTTCTTTTCAATTTCGAACCAAATCTCCTTCGAATTTCTATCAGGTTTTAAATCTGAATCATGTTTTAAATCTGGACTATGTTATCTTCTGATCGTGTTTGCTTCTGATCTGGACCATGTTATCTTCTAATCTGGACCATGTTTTCTTCTGATCTGGACCATGTTTCCTTCTGGACCAAGTATTCTTCTGATCTGAACCATGAGTGATATCATCTGATGATGTCATTGATTCTTGAAGGTGCAAACACGAGAAGGGGGGTTGAATTGTGTTTGACTAATTTGATTACTTTTTCTGTTTTTGCAGTTTTATAACAAAACCTGATGTATGAATAAAATAGAGTTAGCAGCGGATATAAAGTAAATATAAAACTTAGAATTTTATACTGGTTCACCGTTAACTAGGCTACGTCCAGTCCCTTCACCTTGAAGGATTTCACTAATTCAAAAACCTTGAATTACAACAATACCATTGACCCTCCAAGTCAGTCTTCTCAAACAGTCTAACAATCCTAGACTTTTGAGGAAAAGAACCTTGAATCTAACTGCTAAGTAATCTGCTACTCCTTCTGACTCCTTTAGATTGTAGACTGTACTTCAACAATTTAGATCTAACACAAGGGAAAGAAAAACTTAGAGTACTTGCTTCTGGAAAGCGGATACTCACAATTGATCTCACTAAAAACTCAAGTATTTTGCTTTTGGAAGTGTATGACTCTCAAGTAATTTTCGATGCTGAGTCTTCAGTCTTGAGCCTCCTTTTATAGATGTGAATTAGGGTTCTTCCAAGCTTAAATTCGAGCTGTATCTTGCTGGATTCTCTTGCAAAAATAACTTGGCCAATCGAGTTTCTCTTAAATAAAAAACATATCTTTTTAGCTCCAAATATGCATTCGAAATTAACTTTTGCCAATCCTGTTCTTAATTTATTCTGGATCAAATCTTTCTTCCCGCCAATAGCTTATGAATTCCACAAGACTTCGATTTATTTTTGTATCAAATCCTTTTAATACTTTGATCAAATTTAATCAAGTCTCCACTAATTATCATCATGATTAAATCTTGACCGTTTGATCTTCTCCTCTCGTCCACATCTGGACCATACTAACTGATATGCTGTGATCCTCTGATTTCGGCCAACACTGGAACATATGATCTAATCTATTGTGATCCTCTGATTTCGGCCAACACTGGACCACATGTTCTGATCTTCTGATCTCGGCCAACACTGAGCCATGATGCTTAAATCTGGACCATTGATATGAATATCTTCCCTCTGATCTAGAACAATTCTGGACTGGGTCTGGATTAAACTGAAATTAAATCTGGACTTATGATATTTTAGTCTGGATAATTACCTTCTGATCTGGATCAGGTCTGGATTGAATCTGGACATCATTTCTTCTGGTCTGGACTTAGTTTCATACTCTGAACCATGCTATCTTCTGGTCTGGGCCAAATCTGAAGTAAATCTCTTGTTCTGGACCAATTAATTTATCCTCTGATTAAGTCTGGATCAAGTCTGGACTGATTATCATTTCACTGCCAAGCTATCTTCTGTCAGAATAAATTCTGGACCAAGTCTGACTTATGATTCCTTTTGGTCTGGAACAAGTCTGCCTCTGGTAGGCTTCCTTCTGGTCTGGTCCAGGTCTCCTTTTGGACTCTGCTTCCTTCTTATCTGGGCTAGGAAAGATATCCTCTGATGGAGTTTTGACATCCTGGTGTATCCTCTGGTGCCTTCAAGATGCATCCTCTGGTACCGTATGGATGCATTATCTGGAATCTTCTGGAGGTGTATCCTCTGGTATGATTTTATCCTCTGGTAAGTCATCTTCTGCCTCTGGTGACTTCATCTTCTGGTGGCATTTAATATAATAATTCTAAGTACAAAATAAGATTGCATGGAGTGCTTTTGTAAACATCAAAATCCTAAGTACTTAGAACCAACTTGGTTCCAACAATTCTTTCCTACGATGATATCCTCTAATTGACAATATCCTCTGATTTTCCCCTTTGATGACATTCCTCTGATTCTTGCTTTTGATGTGATTCTCTGATGATATCCTCTGGTGATATCTTCTGGTATCCTCTAGTGATATCTTCGGGTATCATCTGGAAGTATCCTTTAGTATCATTTTCTGGCTGTATCTTCTGGCGGTATCCTTTAGTGACATCCTTTGGTGACGTCATCTAGTGACGTCATTCTCTAGTCACATCCTCTGGTGGTATCCTTTGGTGACGTCATCTTCTGGTTTCTGCTTCTAGTGACGTCATTTTTCTGGTTTCTGCTTCTGGTGACGTCATCTTTTGGTTTCTGTTTCTGGTGACGTCATCTTCTGGTTTTTGCATTCTTCTTCTAAGTCAAATATATTATTTTCATAAAATACTTTTGTTAACATCAAAACTTTAAGTGAAAGAACCAACTTGGTTCCAACACTGAAGGTGCTACAAAAGAGTTATACTTCCTCTGATCATGTGAAGAAGATTCTAAGAAGTCTTCCTAGCAAATGGAGACCAAAGGTAACTGATATTCAAGAGGCAAAAGATCTAAACAAACTACCTCTGGAAGAGCTAATGAGTTCTGTTAGATCTCATGAGATTGAGCTCGAAAAAGATGAGCCCAAAAGGAAGTCTAAGTCATTGGCTATAAAATCTCAAGAAAAGAAAACAAACTCTAAGGCTTTGCAAGCAGCTGAAGAGTCACAGGAAAGTAACTTGGAAGGTCAGAGTAAATAATTAGAGGATTAAGAGTTGTCCTTTATTTCAAGAAAACTCCAACACATGTGGAACAGGGAAATGAAATCTTTTCTCCAGAAAGATATCAGAAAGTTCCAAAATGGTAGAGACAAACAAAAGTGAAAGGCTTGAAAAGAACATACTCATCTGCTATGAGTGCAGAGAACCGAGCCATATCAAAACTTAATGTCCAAAACTGGACAAAGGAATATCCTAGAGGAAAGGTGTCAAGACAAAGATGAAAGATCTGATGGTTACTTAAGATAGCTCTTATGTATCGTCTGATGAAGAATACGCTAACATGGCTATGATGGAATATACTCACTCTGAATCTAACTTGGACAATGAATCTATTAATGAAGAAATTGAGGTAATTTCTTACTTATCTAGAAGTGAACTTATCAAAGTGATCAATGAATTTTTACACAAAAATCATAATACTTTAAAAATAAGTCTATTAGAGAAGCTATTAATATTTTAACAACCAAATACAGTTCCCTAAAAACTGATTTTGAAAACTTAAAAAGGGAAAATCATAATCTAAAAGAATTTTTGTAAAAAACATCAGAAGAAAATCTGACTCGGAAAGGAACTGTTTCAAAAAGTTCATAGGACAAAATCTGCAACTCTGTTAAGTATGAAGTAGCCATTCAAGAATTTCTTACAAATGGCATAGACATAAGCAAACAAGCTTCTATGATATATGGAGTTATCAAAAATAACAAAAGAGGCATAGGTTATGTAGAACCAATTGAATAATCTAAACCTATAGTATCTAATGTTGTTTGTTCATAATGTCTTAAGAAAGGTCATGATAGAGCCACTTGTCCCATGCAAAAGACATGGAAAGACAAGAAAATTGTTAGAACTAACAAACAAGGACCCAATCAAATATGGGTACCTAAGGATAAAATTATCTAGGTTGTAGATATCCTCAGCAATAAATTTAAAACACCAATATGGTGTTTGGATAAAGGCTGCTCACGACACATGACGAGAGAAAAGTCTATATTCTAAGACTTGACCCTCAAGGAATGAGGATTTGTAGATTCTGGAGGTAATAAAAAAGGTGAGATAATTGGGCATGGAAATGTAGGTAATGGTTCCCTTCCCTCCATTAAAAATGTTTGACTTGTAAAAGGATTAATGCATAACCTACTGAGCATATGTCAATTAAGTGACAATGGTTATGATTTTATCTTTAATCAAATGTCTTGTAAAGTAATAAGTCAGAAAGATAAATCCATATTATTTACTGGCCAAAGGAAAAACAATATTTATAAGATAAACCTTTATGATCTAAATAATCAGGAGGTCAAGTGTCTATTGTCTGTTAATGAAGAACAAATGGTTTGGCACAAAAGATTAGGGCATGCAAACTTGAAATTAATTTCATATTTGAAAAAAGTTGATTTAGTTAGATGATTGCCTAATATTAAGTACATATCATATGCTTTTTGTGATGCATGTCAGAAAGGGAAAGAAATAAAATCTTCTTTTTCTTCCAAAAACACTGTTTCCACTACTAGACCACTTGAGCTTCTGCATATTGATTTATTTGACCCTGTAAAAACTGCCTGTGTCATATGGACTTGTCATTGTTGATGACTATTCCATATGGACATGGATAAAATTCTTACAAAACAAGCATGAGTATCATAGAGTGTTCACTACTTTCTGAAACAGGTTCAAAATGAAAAAAGTGTTTGCATAGCAACAATTAGAAGTGATCATGGAGGTGAATTTGAAAACAATCTTTGTGAAAACTTATGTGAAGAGCATGATATTTTCCATAATTTTTCCTCACCTAAAACACCACAACAGAATGGTGTTGTAGAGAGAAAAATAGATCTCTTCAAGAAATGGCCATAACCATGATTCATGAAACTAATGTTGCTAAGCATTTTTGGGTAGAAGATGTGAATACTGCTTGTTATATTTAGAATAGAATCTTTACTAGACCTATTCTTAATTAGATTCGTTATGAACCGTGGAAAGGAATAAAATCCAACATTTTTTATTTCCTTCAGTTTGGATGTATTTTTTAAATTCTGAACACCAAATAACAACTTTCAAGTTTGAATCAAAATCTTTAAAGTGTATCTTTTTGGGATATTTTGAAAGGTCTAAATCCTACAGGGCATAGAAAAAAGAAACTTTGATTGTCGAGGAATCAATACATGTTAGGTTTGATGACAAAAAGCTTGACCATGGAAAGTCAAAGTTAGATGAAGGTCTTGTAGGTTCACATAATTCAGAGGAAAAAGCTAAATCAAAAGAAGCTGCTAAATCAAAGGAAACACAAAATTCAGAGGATATGCATGAGCAATCAAATCAGAATCATCAGGAATCAAAACTTGGATGGAAATACCAGTTTTCTTATCCAGGCACTTTGATAATTGGAAGTGCAACTGATCCTCGGCTAAAGAAGCATAATTGTTTGGCTTGCTTTTTGCAATAAAGCCAACAAATATAAATGAAGCATTATCAGATGATTTTTGGGTACTGACCATGCAAGAATAACTAAATCAGTTTAAAAGGAATGATGTATGGTAGCACAAGGATACTGTTAGCAGGAAAGTTAGAAGCTATCAAACTCTTACTCTCATTTGCTGTTTTAAAAAAAATTATTTTATATCAAATGGATGTAAAATATGATATTTTAAATGGATACATAAATGAATAAGTGTATGTCTAGCAACCTCTGGTTTTGAGGACATTCAATATCCATACCATATTTTGCCTCTAGTTGCTTCATGCTTCTGGTCAAGTACAACTGCTTCTGGTCAAGAAATCATGCATCTGATGTTCTTGCCTTTGGTCAAGTAAACTTCCTTTTGGTCAAGAAAGTATATTTATGATATTTGTGCCTTTGGTCAAGAAATCAAAATTCTGGTGTTCCTACCTCTGGTCAAGAATTCATGCTTCTGATGTGCTTGCCTCTGGTCA
Source organism: Cicer cuneatum (assembly GCA_037974295.1). Classification (NCBI taxonomy): domain Eukaryota; kingdom Viridiplantae; phylum Streptophyta; class Magnoliopsida; order Fabales; family Fabaceae; genus Cicer; species Cicer cuneatum. The sequence continues at coordinate 52,047,857 of JBBPBO010001984.1, forward strand.
AGAAATCATGATTCTGGTGTTTTTTCCTCTGGTCAAGAAATCATGCTTCTGATTGTTTTGTGCCTTTGATCAAGTACTTCTGCTTCTGATTGTTTTTTGCTTTTGATTAAGAACATTCTGCTTCAGCCAAACTAAAATAAAAATACTTAGAAAAATTCTAAGTTTTAGTTTTATGCTCAATAGTTAGAATTGATCAAGAACATTCCATGAAGGACACTCAGCCATACCTTGAAGGACAAAGGCAATGTTGTAACTGCTTCTATAAATAGCACACACATTTTGAGTTCAAATGTGACACAACAACTGACAACATTCTTTCAAAGTGAAAGAATCTCAAATCAATAAGGAAACAGTGAGTTATGAAAATTTTCAAATTTATCCTCTAGTTAGAGAGAAAATCCTACAAAACCACAAACACATATTATGTTGTAACCAAGCCTAGTAGTGGATGATTGTGTTCCTCAATGGATTGACGACACTAAGCTGAAAGTTGAGAATACTTGTTAGAACTTGTAAACTCAGTTTGGTAATGGCTGCCCTTTCTTCAACAACTAGAAGGTACAAAGTTGGAGGTGAGAAGATTACACTGTTATTATGACTAACCAAGTGTCCAAGTGTAAGTTCTAATTATAGTTGATTAAATCCTTCAAAGGAAAAGACTGGACGTAGCTACTGAGTTAGTAGTGAACCAAGATAAATTGTTGAGTTATTTATTTTATCATTTTAGTTTTATTACTTAAGTGTTTAAGCCAATTGAAATATTTTTCAAAATAATAAACACAATTTAAACCCCATTTTCTTGTATTTATTGACCAGTAAATATTTGTCCCGTGTTTTTTTTTTATATATTGACAAATATTTATCCCATATTTTTTTTAATACTTTTCAACGACAAATATTTGTCACTTTTTTTTATGTATAACCGAAAAATATTTGTTTTGTGATTTTTTATATTTTTCACTATTAAATATTTTGTTGATTTGAAGATAATCAATTATTTAATTATATTTGGTAATCATAATTATGATCGTATTGTCTATTAGCTTGTGTTTTTGAGTGAACTATTTAAATACATGAAATCAAATATAAGTTAAATCATGATATGATATTGAATCAATATATGATGAACCATGCATATTCATGCAAGATCACATGGTCTTTCTCACAGAATTAAGAATGATCTCATCATAAATTAAGGAGTCATATCATATATACAAGACATGAAAACACTTTATGAAGAATAAATGATTTGGAAGATTCGTAAAAGGAATGCCAATCAAGAGATTGATGAACTAATGTTCGAAGGACATTCTGGTTGTCTTATTAAAAGACAAGAGACAAAATGGATCGGTTTGGGAAGACTAAATGAATGTTCAAGAATGACAAAATTCTCACATGGAGCACCTAAATATTAATGAGCATTTAAAACACAAATATTGAAGGTCTAGATTGCACATTGATCTCCACATTGATGACATGAAGGCCAGTATGAAAAGGACTCAAGTACCTGAATTGGAACGGTTGATGTGATAATTGCACATGCCTTAAACTCAGTATTGTTTCAATAGTCATAATGGCATATCATCTAATCATTCTTGTTCATGTTTTTTTCAAGACTCAAGGTAGAACGTTTCGTTTAAACAAGAATGTTATTAACAAAAGTGCAAACAAGAAGATTGTTTCAAAGAAAACAATTGAAAATTAGCAAGACTGACCAACATGTATATTTAGTCTGAATTGATTATTCATAGCATCTCATTATCTATAAATGGAAGATTAATTGGAAGATAAAGGCTAGTATTGGATGGACTGAGTATTTTAAACTAGAATCATATGCTCTAGATGTCCTAGTTAAAGAGTTCTAGACGTTTGCTGATGCGAACAAAGATGAAGAAGTCTCAAGCATGGTTTTAGGGCTTCCTATCAAAGTTACTGAACAAACCATTGCTACTATCACACAATACCTGGATGATGACACACAAATCAAAAATGGATATGAATCAAGAATTGGGTCTTCTATAATCAACAAGGAACTTTTTGAAAATCCCAAGGTTAACTCTAAGTCAGTTCATTTGAAAGCCAGATACATTGTGAACTTTGATAATGATTGGATATGTGGTACCAAAAAATGGCTCTATTGATAACATCAACAAAGACCACAAGGGATTGATGTGGAACATCTCTCAAAAGATTAAGACTAATTTGTTAAGAACATGAGGTCTTGCGTCATCAACTCCAAGTCAAGAAAAATCAAGACTATTCCCTACTCGAGACTCATCATTGTTGTGCTTATGAGGACCGCTTTCATTAAGGCTCTAGAGGAAGTAAAAGGAGTTGTTAAAGAAAAACACTTGGTATCCTCCTCTTCAAAAGAGCTTGATATCCAAAATGTTATCAAATTACGACTCATTGCTTTCGTGGATTGTATAAAACGTGGCATTGACGCCAAACGTCTCTCAAGACAATGTAGTGGAACTCAAGACACATCTTTTTAGGTTAGAGATTTGTAAGCTCCAATTTTTGAGGAAGATAACAAAAAGATGATTCAAGAGTATCTAAGGACGTACCACTCTGGTTAAGTGATGCCTCTAGTGTATATTTTGTGTAAGAGGAAGAAAAAGATGATGAAAATGTTGGAACCAAGATGGTTTTACAATTATAGTTTTGATGTTAACAAAAATATTTTATGAGAACAATATATTTGACTTCAAAGAGTATGAAAAAAGATATGGTCAAGATTTGTAGAAGATTTGAAGAAGATTTGATCAAGCTTTATCTACAACAAATTTACAATCTCAATCTAAACAAAAAGGAACATAATCAATTTGAAGAATTTACAAATGCAATCTGAACAAAATACAATTTAGAATTAAAAAGGACAAAATTGAAGCCCAAATTTTAACTATAAATAGATACTCAAGGCTGAAGAAGAAAAACATCGAAAATCAGAAAAAAGTAGTGTTACAGTTCAAAGAGAGAAATACTCATTTCAAGTTAGAAATATTTTCTGAGTGTTCTTTTCTTAGAGTGTAATAGTTATTATTATTATCAGCTTCTCAGAAGCAACTACTCAAGTTCCAATCTCTTGTATCCAACCCGATAATGGTTTAGTTCCTTCTTCAATCAGGGGTTGTCAGGTTGTTAGGAGAAGACTTGGCCTGTAGAGTCAAGGTGGTGTTGTTCCTCAAAAGTCCGGGGTTGTCAAGCTGTTTGGGAAGGCTAACTTGGAGGGTCAAGTACTTTGTAATTCATGGTATTTGAATAAGTGGATTAAAGCCTTCTGAATGTGGGGACATGATGTAGCCAAATTAGTGGTGAACCAGGATAAATCTATGTGTCAAATTTATTATGCTTTCATTGCTTGTTGCCTCTGAATGTGATTGCTTCTACTCCAAGTAAGTCACCAAAAACCAAACTTGTTTTTAATTTATTTATAAATTATCAAAATGTTATCATCTTTGGCAAACACAATTCAACCCTTTTTCTCGTATTTGCACCATCAATTGGCATCAGAGATCGAATGATTCAATATGTCTGGATTCAGTGAAGAAGCTACCGGAGAAAATATCAACATATCACCTCTGTTTGATGGAGAACGTTTCGAGTATTGGAAAGACAGGCTGAGATGTTTCTATATTTCACAAGATCCTGAACTTTAGGACTTGGTGGAAGATGGTTATATTGCTCCGAAGAATACTGATTGTATTGAAATTCCAAGAAAGGAGATGAATGCTTATCATAAGAAGATGTACAAGATGCATTATAAGTCCAGAACATTCATGATAAATGCAATCACCTTCAAGGAGTTTGACAAGTGCACCAACAAGGAGACAACAAGTAGTATTTATGATAATCTGATTGTGACCTATGAAGGAAGCAAGCTAGTTCAAGAAGCAAAGGCCAACATCCTAGTCAAAAAGTATGAGTTGTTGAAGTTGGACGAAGATGAAGATAATGTTTTCTAGATTCCAGACCCTGGTCTCGGTATTAAAGGTACTTGAGAAGAGTTATACTACTACTGACCATGTGAAGAAAATCCTTAGGAGTCTGATAAACAAGTGGAGACCTAAGATCACTGCCATTTAGGAAGCAAAGGATCTGAATACTCTAAAGCTGGAAGAATTAATCAGCTCTCTCAGATCACATGAAATTGAGCTTGAAGAAGATGAACCCAAGAGGAAGAACAAGACTCTAGCCTTGAAAACCAAGCTGAAGAAGGTTCTAAAAGCAACATCAGAATCAGAAGATAATGATTCAGATGATCAAAATTTGAACTCAGAGGAAGAGGAGATTGCTTTCATATTCAACAAATATTCTAAAGATATGGCACAACTAAAGAAGAAATTTCCTTAAAGATATTCCAAGCAATCCAACAGAGGAAATGATGATAAATATGACAAGAAAAGCATCATCTGCTATGGATGTAATGAACTTGGACATATCAAGTCAGAATGTTCGAATATGGAGAAAGGGAAACACCAAAGGAAAGATTCCAGACCCAAGAAGAAGAGTATGATGGCTACATGGGATGATTCTGATGAATCCTCTGATGATGAACAAGCAAATTTGGCTATGATGGCTCATACCAACTCTGCCTCTGGATTCAACACAGATTCTGACTCTGGAAGTGAATCAATAGATGAAGAAATTGAGGTATTTTCTAAATTTACTCGATCTAATTTAATTACTGATATAAATGACTTTTTAAAAAATAATCACAAATTGTCTCTAAAACTGAAAACACTTAAGAAAGAAAATACTAATCTACATGAAAAAGTTAATGTTTTAAAGAATCAAAGTGCATAATTTAAAACAGAAAATGAAACTTTGAAAACTAATATTATTGAACTTAAAACAAAAAATACAACTCTTAAAACTGATATTACTGAACTTAAGATAGATAATGCCACTCTGAAAACTGATATTACTAAACTTAAAACAGAGAATGCAAATTTGAAAACTAATTTTGCTGAACTTATGGTTGAAAATCTAACTCTAAAAAGTAGTCATAGTTCAACATCAATTGAAAAGCCCAAATGTAACTTTGTATGCATGAAAAAGTATTTCAAGATTTTCTTGCTAATGATATGGAAAGAAGCAAATATGCTTCTATGATTTATGGAGTTAGTAGAAATGGTAAAAGAGGTATAGGATTTGAAGAAACTGTAACTGAACATAAACCTATTCCCTCTAATATCTTGTGTACTATTTACTCTAAGAAAAGTCACTCCAAATTATCTTGTCATATGTTAAATACAAGGAAAGACAAGAAACCTTTCCAGACTAATAAACCAGGACCCAACCAAATTTGGGTACCTAAGAACAAACTTATCTTTGTTGCAGATGTCCTCACAATCAAGTTAAAATACCAATCATGGTACCTGGACAGTGGATGCTCGCGACATATGACGGGAGAAAACTCTATGTTCCAAGAACTAACTTTGAGCAAATGAGGCACAATGACTTTTGGAGGAAAGCAAAAAGGCCAGATCATTGGTCAAGGTACAGTTGGTAATGGTACTTCTCCTTCTATTAAAGATGTCTTGTTTGTTAATGGTCTTAAGTATAACTTATTAAGTATTAGTCAGTTAAGTGATAATAACTATGATATTATATTCAATCAAAAAACATGCAAGACAATTAGTCAGAAGAATGGATCTGTACTCTTTACAGGTCAGAGGCAAAACAACATTTATAAGATAAATCTGTTTATTCTAGAGAAACAAGAGGTTAAGTGTCTTATGTTAGTAAATGAAGAGAAACTAATTTGGCACAAAAGATTAGGTCATGCAAAAGTTAGATTAATTTCAAAATTGAATAAACTTCAACTAGTAAGAGGTCTGCCTAAGCTTAATTACAAAACTGAAATTACGTGTGAAGCTTGTCAAAAGGGAAAACAAAAAAAAAATCCTTTACCCCTAAGAACTCAGTCTTTGCCTCAAAATCCCTTGAGCTGTTACATATAGATCTCTTTGGGGCAATGAAAACAACCTCTCTTAGTGGAAAGAAATATGGCTTTGTTATAGTAGATGATTACACTAGGTTAACATGGGTAAAATTTTTAAGAATTAAGGATGAATCCCTCAAGGTGTTTATCACATTTTGCAAACAAATCATGAATGAAAAGGGTCTTAAGATTGTAACTATTAGAAGTGATCATGGAGGAGAATTTGAAAACAAGTTCTTTGAAATTTTTTGTGATGAGAATGGAATCTCTCACAACTTCTCCTCTCTTAGAACACCCCAACAAAATGGAGTTGTAGAAAGAATATATCACTCTAAGAAATGCCCAGAACCATGTTAAATGATATGAATGTTGCAAAACACTTTTGGGCTGAAGCAATTAATACAGCATGTTATATTCAAAATAGTCTATATTAGATCTATATTGAATAAAATACCATATGAATTGTGGAAAGGTAAAAATCCTAACATCTCTTATTTTAAACAATTTGGTTGTACTTGTTATATGTTGAACACTAAAAGATAACCTTGGTAAATTTGATTCTCGATCTCAAAAGTGTACCTTCATACGATACTCTGAAAGATATAAGGCTTATAGAGTGTTTAATATGGAAACTCATATTGTGGAAGAATCCATACATGTTAAATTTGATGACAAACACCTTGACCTTGAAAAGTAAAAGCAAGATGATGATAGTGCAGGTTTACTAGAACCAAAGGAAGCAGATACAGACAAACCATAAGAACTTGAAAAAATAGAGGATACAAGCAAATTAGAAGAATATGAAAAATCTTCAAAGGATGAATCTGATCATGTCAGAAATAGTCAAGATAAGTCAAAAGAAAGATCTGGATGGAAGTACTAGTCATCTCATCCTGAAATTCTAATCATTGGAAGTGCAAGTGATCCTTTGAGGACTAGATCATCACATAAAGACACCAGTTTGTTTGGTTTACTCTCATCAATTGAGCCTACCTCTATTGATAAAGTATTGGCAGATGATGGATGGATTCTTGCAATGCAAGAAGAGTTAAATGAATTTGAGAGAAATGATGTTTGGGATCTAGTACCTAGATCAGAGAAGAACATTATTGGAACCAAGTGGGTTTTAAGAAACAAACTAAATGAAAAAGCTGAAGTGGTCATAAACAAAGCAAGACTTGTCGCACAAGGCTACAGTCAACAAGAGGGCATCGATTACACTGAGACATTTGTTCAAGTGGCCAGATTAGAAGCTATTCGTATCCTACTTTCTTTTGCTGCAAATAATAACATTACATTATTTCAAATGGATGTTAAAAGTGTTTTTCTAAATAGTTATATAAGTGATGTTAAACAACCCCCAGGTTTTGAAAGTTCTGAATTTCCAAATCATATTTTTAAACATAGAAAATCTCTGTATGGTCTAAAACAAACAACTAGGGCGTGGTATGATAGACTTAGTAACTCTTGCTTAAAAATAACTTTGAAAGAGGACAAGTAGACAATACACTTTTTAGAAAATCAATAAAAGATGACATTCTTATTATTCAAATTTATGTCGATGACATTATTTTTGGATCTACTAATGGCACTCTTTGCCAATAATTTTCTAAATTAATATAGCATGAATTTCAAATGAGTATGATGGAAGACCTTAAGTTCTTCTTAGGGATACAAATTAAGCAAAGTCAAAAAGGTATATACATTCATCAAACTAAATATACAAAAGAGCTTTTCAAGAAGTTTAAGATGAATGATTGCAAACCTATGGCTACACCAATGCACCCTACTTGTTCACTTGAAAAAGATGATTCTGTTGGAACCAAGTTGGTTCTAAGTACTTAGGATTTTGTGTTTACAAAAGCACTCCATGTAATCTTATTTTGTACCCTGAATTACTATATTAAATTCCACAAGAAGATGAAGTTATTAGAGGTAGAAGCTGAAGTCACCAGAGGCAGGGGATGAGTAATCAGAAGGTAAAATCAGACCAGAGGATACACCTCCAGAAGACACCAGATAATGCATCCAGAAGGTACCAGAGGATGCATCCTGAAATTACCAGAGGATACACCAGGATGTCAAAACACCATCAGATGGTATCTTTCCTGGCCCATATCAGAAGGAAGCAAAGTCAGAAGAAAGCAAAGTCAGAAGGAGACCTAGACCAAACAAGAAGGAAGCCTAACAGAGGGAGACTTGTTCCAGACCAGAAGATATCATAAGTCGGACTTAGTCTAGAATTTGTTCTGACTAGAAGATAGCATGGCAGTGAAATGATAAACAGTCCAGACTTGATCCAGACTTAATCAGAGGATAAATTAATGGGTCCAAAAAAAGAGATTTAATCCAGATTTGGCCCAGACCAGAAGATAGCATGATTAAGAGTATGAAACTAAGTCCAGACCAGAAGAAATGATGTCCAGATTCAATCCAGACCTGATCCAAATCAGAAGGTAAAATGTCCAGATTAAAATATCATATGTCCAGATATTAATTTCAGTTCAATTCAGACCTAGTCCAGAATTGATCCAGATCAGAGGGAAAAGGTTCAGATCAATGGTCAAGATTTAAGTATATGGCCCAGTGTTGGCCGAGATCAAAAGATCAGACCATGGCCTAGTGTTGGCCGAGATCAGAGGATCAGAACGTGTGGTCCAGCATTGGCCGAGATTAGAGAATCACAGCAGATCAGATTGCAAGTCCAAAGTGGTTGAGATTAGAAGATCAGAAAGTGTGGTCCAGTGTTGGCCGAAATCAGAGGATCACAGCAGATCACTTAGTATGGTCCAGATGTGGACGAGATTAGAAGATCAAATGGTGCAGATTTAATCATGATGATAATCAGTGGAGACTTGATTAAATTTGATCAAAGTATTAAAAGGATTTGATACAAAAATAAATTGAAGTCTTGTGGAATTCAGAAGCTATTGGTGGGAAAAAAGATTTGTTCCAGAATTAATTAAAGTCAGGATTGGTCAAAGTTATTTTCGAAGTCAATCTGGAGCAGAAAAAGATATGTTTTTTATTTAAGAGAAACCCGATTGGACAAGTTATTTTTGCAAGAGAATCTAGTAAGATACAGCTCGAATTTAAGCTTGGAAGAGACCCTAATTCACATCTATAAAAGGAGGCTCAAGACTGAAGACTAAGTATCGAAAATCACAAAAGAGTCATACACTTCTAGAAGCAAACACTCGAGTTTTCAGTGAGGTTAATTGTGAGTTTCAGCTTTCCAGAAGCAAGCACTCGTGTTTTTCTTTCCCTTGGGTTAGATATAAGTTGTTGAAGTAGAGTCTACAATCTGAGGGAGTCAGAAGGGATAGCATATTACTTAGCAATTAGATTCAAGGTGTTGTAATTCCTTCTACAATCTGGGGTTGTCAGATTGGTAGGAGAAGACTTGATTTGAGAAGTCAAGGTGATGTATTCCTCAAAAGTCTAGGATTGTTAGATTCTTTGAGAAGACTGACTTGGAGGGTCAGTGGTATTGTTGTAATTCAAAGTTTTGAATTAGTGAAATCCTTCAAAGTGAAGGGACTAGACGTAGCCTCGTTAACGGTGAACCAGTATAAAATTCTGTGTTTTATATTTACTTTATATCCGCTGCTAACTCTGTTTGATTCATACATCAGATTTTGTTATAAAACTGCAAAAACAGAAAAAGTATTCAAGTTAGTCAAACACAATTTAACCTCCCTTCTCGTGTTTGCACCTTCAGATTCATGCAAAAAAGTTGACCAAAAAACCTATAGAGGAATGATAGGATCCCTACTTTACCTTACCGCTTCTAGACCTGACATCATGTTTAGTGTATGTGTATGTGCAAGATTTCAAGCTAACCCTAGGGAATCACATTTAACTGTTGTTAAGATAATCTTTAGATACCTAAAAGGCACTACCAACCTTACCTTGTTCCACAAGAAATCTCATAAGTACAAAATTAATGGATACTGTGATTCTGACTATGCTGGAGATAAACTTGAGAGAAAGAGCACTAGTGGAAACTGCACCTTTTTAGGGGACAACTTAATATCCTGATCAAGTAAGAGACAAAATACTATTGCAATGTCAATAGTAGAGGCTGAATACATTTCAGCAGCTGTCTGCAGTTCTCAACTACTTTGGATGAAACATCAACTAGAAGACTACAAAATCCTAGAAACCAACATTCCCGTCTATTGTGATAACACTTATGCCATTTGTCTAACCAAAAACCCTATCCTACATTCTAGAGCTAAACACATATAGATCAAACACCACTTCATTAGGGACTTTTGTTCAAAAAAGGGTACTTAACATTTAGTTTGTACACACTGAACACCAATGGGATGACATATTCACCAAGCCATTAACTGAAGATAGGTTTGACTTCATCAAGAAAATCCTAAACCTTACCTTCATATCTGATTGATATTGTAATCACTTCATGTTAGGGTGAGTCAAAGAAATACAAAGAAAATTTGTTATAAAAAATAAAAAGTTTTATCATCATAAAAAAGGGGGAGATTGTTGGAATCAAGTTGGTGAAGGTGCAAACACGAGAAGGGGGATTGAATTGTGTTTGCCAAACTCGATTTTTTTGTTGCTGTTTTTGATGAATGTTGATTTAAGTTACTTGTTTAATAAATAATCAGATTAATCAGCGGATAATAACAACATAAGAACACAACAATTTATCCTGGTTCACCATTAAGTTGGCTACATCTAGTCCCTTCACTCTGAAGGCTTTAATCAACTAATTCAAAACACTTTGAATTACAGCACCTGAGCCTCCAAGCCAGTCTTCTCAAACAGCCTAACAACCCCAAACTTTTGAGGAATAACAATACATTGACCCTACCAGCCAAGTCTTCTCAAACAGTGTGACAACCCTAGACTTTTGAGGAACAACACCTTGACCCTACAAGTCAAGTATTCTCCTACCAATTTGACAACCCCAGATTGACGATGGAATCTACACCACTATCGGGTTAGATTACAAGGGTTTGGAACTCTGCAAAGTTGCTTCTGGATAAGCTGATTGTTACACTATTTCAATTTCGAAAACTCTCGAATAACTTTGAATTTGAAGCTTGATTTTTGTGTTTTTCGATCGATTTGAACTCTAAGATGAATCTGGATTTTATGCTTGAGTTCTTCTACTTTTCAATGCTTACTGCTTCGGCCTGAAGCCTCATTTTATAGCTGAAATATGGGCTTTGTCCAAGCTTAATTTTGAAATGATTCTTGCTCAAATTTCCTTTGAAAATTCTGTTGGCCAATCCTGTTTCTTTTTTAATTTTGAACCATATCTTCTTTGCTTCAGATTTCATTCGAATTTCCTTCAAGTCTTCAGTGATTTTTAAATCTCCTTAATACTTTGATCAGATTTCTATCAAAAATCAATCAAGTCTTCTTCGAATTTTAATTAAGTCTTCACTGATCTGCATCATGATTTAAATCTGGACCATATGATCTATGGATCTGGACCATGTGATCTGATGTGTACCATTCTGTTTCCTGATCTGGACAATGTAACCTTCTAATCTGGACTATGTGATATTCTGATCTAGACCTGTGATCTTCTTATCTAAACCATGTGATATGTTCTGGACCATGCTATCTTCTGGTTTAGACCAAGTCTTCTGTTCTGGACCACGTCTGGAACATGTCTTCTATTCTGGACCAAGTTTGGAACATGTCTTCTGTTCTAGACTGAGTTGTCTTCTGAACTCTGTTTCCTTCTAGTTTGACCAAATCTCTTTTTGGACAAGATTACCTTCTGGTCTTACCAAGTCTTCTTCTGGACAATGTTTCCTTCTGGTCTGGACCAAGTTTCCTTCTGGTCTGGACCAAGTCTCCTTCTGGACTATGTTTCCTTCTGATCTGGGCCATGAATAATATCCTCTAATAATGTCATTGTTTCTTCCCTCTGATTGATGATATCCTCTTATGTTTGCCTTTGACGATATCCTCTGATTCTTTCTTCTGATGGGATCCTCTGGTGATATCCTCTAGAGGTATCTTCTGGTATCCTTTGGAGGTATCCTCTGGTATCGTCTGGATGCATCCTCTGATGACATCCTATGGTATCTTTTGGTGATATCTTCTGGCCGTATCTTCTGGTGACGTCATCCTCTGATGACATCTTCTGCTTTTGATTTGTATCTTCTGGAGGTATCTTCTGGTTGTATCTTCTAGAGGTATCTTCTGCTGACGTCATCCTCAGATTTTTCATATCCTCAGATTTTTCATTCTTCTTCTAAGTCAAAATATGATTTTCATAAAATACATTTGTTAACATCAAAACTTTAATTGAAAGAACCAACTTGGTTCCAACAGGTTTTACATTTAGAGTTTTGATGTTAACAAAAGTATTTTATGAGAACAATATATTTGACTTCAAAGAGTATGAAAGAAGATATGGTTAAGATTTGTAGAAGATTTGATTATGATTTGAAGAAGATTTAATCCAAATTTGAAGAAGATTTGATCAAGATTTGAAAATGATTTGATCAAGATTTATCTACAACAAGTTATGAACATAATCAATTAGAGAATTAACAATCTCAATCTAAACAAAAAAGGAACATAATCAATTTGAAGAATTTACAAACGCAATCTGAACAAAATATAATTCAAAATTAAACAGGACCAAATTGAAGCCCAAATTTTAACTATAAATAGATACTCAAGGCTGAAGAAGAAAAACATCGAAAAGCATAAAAAAAGTAGTCTTAGAGTTCAAAGAGAGAAATACTCGTTTCAATTAGAAATATTTTCTGAGTGTTCTTTTCTTAGACTGTAAAAGTTATTATTATTATCAGCTTCTCAGAAGCAACTACTCAAGTTCCAATCTCTTGTATCCAACCCGATAGTGGTTTAGTTCCTTCTTCAATCAGGGGTTGTCAGGAGAAGACTTGGCCTGTAGAGTCAAGGTGGTGTTGTTCCACAAAAGTCTGGGTTTGTCAAGCGGTTTGGGAAGACTGACTTGGAGGGTCAGGTACTTTGTAATTTAAGGTATTTGAATTAGTGGATTAAAGCATTCTGAATGAGGGGATTGGATGTAGCCAAATTAGTGGTGAACCAAGATAAATCTGTGACAAATTAATTATGCTTTCATTGCTTGCTGCCTCTGAATCCGATTGCTTCTACTCCAAGTAAGTCACCAAAAACCAAACTAGTTTTTAATTTATTTATAAATTATCAAAAAGTTATCAACTTTGGCAAACAAAATTCAACCACCCTTCTTGTATTTGCACCTTCATCTGGTTGCTCATAACCCATGTACTTTCAGACATACGTTGAGAGCTTTTACCTTTTGGTCTTGCACTTTTATAAAGCTCATGGAAACTAGACCCGAAAGCAACTGATTGCTTAGAAGGTCTATCAAGTGAAGATAACTTTTTGTTGAGCTAAGTCCATATGGAATCCACAATGGTTGCTCCCATGGCACCATTGAGATTTCTTCTAATTATTCCACGTGTTGAGTTACCTCTCTTGAATATTTCTGCTACAGCTGTTTCAAGTTCTGTTGAGTCTGCCTTTGCAGGTTCTTCAGCCATTCCCTTTGCACCTGTATTTGACTCGTCTCACTTTGTAAACAAGAAATACTTTGATCGACTAGAAGCTAAAACTAAGGCATGTAAATATGCAAGAATACTTATGTTTTTTATGAAGACAAAGACCAAAAAAAGTTATCAAGTTGCAAATTCAAAATGAAGTCAACAATCAAGTCAGCTATTGTCAATATGCTAAAAGACTTAGAGTTTAAGGTATATGATGCAATCTAACATTTTTATATTTCAAATGCACATGAGAACCTTATACTTTTACATATGCATCAAAAGAATTTTCAAAGTGTCAAAATGCATGAACAATGTTTTAAAATCAAGTTTTTGACAAAAGTTAAAGTTGTATTCGACTACATATATGTGTAGCCGAATACAAATGAAGTCAGTAGCAAAAACTGCACATCTATATTTGACTACAACATGTTGTAGCTGAATACAAACTCAAGTCAATAGCAAAAATTTCATATATGTATTCGACTACAAAATGTCATAGCCGAATAGAAAACCAAGTATGTAGCTAAAATTGCACTTCTGTATTCGACTACAGTAGGATGTAGCCGAATACAACATCAAGTCAGTGGCAAAATTCAGTCATCTGTATTCGACTACAAGGATTTGTATTCGAATACAAGCTTGAAACTTTGAAATAAAACTGAACGTTATAGAAGTGTATTCGACTGCACTCATGATGTAGTCGAATACAACTGCAAAACAATGTAATGTTTCATGTCTGATTGATTCTGGATCATTGCATATGTTCATCAAACTTCTATGAATGATTGCCATTGATCTGAGGTGATGTCTTAGGAGTATAAATACCTCCAAGGCTCAAGATTTATCAACTGTCAGATTTTCATATTTCAAGTATTTGTGTTTCATTTTCATATCATTATAAAGGTTCTCTGTGGTACTTGAAATTACATTATACTGTGATCATTATACAAGAAAGCATCAACTGTTATACCTTCTTGATTTCAGTCAAAATCATTATTGTGAAATTAATTAAGTTATTGTGTAAGTTGAGGTAAATGGTGTACTTTCATCAAGGATTGTAAACTAAGATAGTGGTGTGCTATCTTAGGGAGAGTGTTAGAAGTTTGTAACAGAAACCTTAGAGTTAGACCTGTACTTATTCTAACATTAGTGGAAAATCTCTTGTGGTGTGCAAGAAGATTGGATGTACCCTTGGTTGTAAGGGGAACCAGGATACATTCTGTGTTCTTTATTTTTCTGCCATTTACATTTTATTATACACTAATCATAGTCAGAAAAATAATCCACTAAGTCTCTAAAAATCAAAAAAAATTTAAACACCTAATTCACCCCCTTTTAGGTGCGCCTCTGAACTAATAATTGGTATCAGAGCAGGTTCAAGAAACTTGCTTCTTGATCCTTATTCATGGCTTGGGCACATCCAATATTTAGAGATGGTGGTAGTAGCAATAAGCCACCCTGCTTTGTTGGAGAACACTATGACTTTTGGAAGATACGCATGCAAGCATATCTTGTGGCACAAGGAGATAATATTTGGATGCGGTAGAAAACGACCCCTATGTTCCAAAGACAGTCATCAACAATGAAGAGAAAGTAAAGACAAAAGCCTAATGGTTAGATGATGATAAAAGGAATGTGTTGTTTCACAAAAAGACCAAAAACATGTTACAATCAACACTTGGAATGGACGAGTTCTTCCGCATATCTCATTGCTAAACTGCCAAAGAAATCTGGGATACTCTTGAAGTAACCCATGAAGGAACTGTTGAGGTAAAACATTCTAAACTTAATACCTTATCTTAAGAATATGAATTGTTTCATATGCAGCCCAGAGAACCTATTCTGCACTTGCAGAAAAGATTTTCTCATCTAACCAACCACTTGACGACGCTTGGCAAGACCTTCACAAATTATGAATTGAACCTTGAAGTTCTAAGATCATTAACAAGGGCTTGGCAACCTAAAGTAATAGCAATTTCTGAGAAGAAAAGCCTATCAAAAATTTCTCTGTCTGCACTTTTCGGAAAGCTCCAAGAACATGAAATTGAACTTGGAAGACTAGAAAAGAATGAAACTCTAGAAAAGAAGCCAAAAAGCATTGCCTTGAAAATAGAGTCAAGAGAACAGATAGATGATGAGAACTCAGATGAAGATGAGAACATCACCTTCCTAGTAAAGAAATTTGGTAAGTTCCTTCAAAACAATAACACTTTTAAGAAAAGGAAAACTTTCAGGAAGAAGGATGTCTCCATTTCAAGTCAAAACTTCACTTGTTTTGAGTATGGAAATCAAGGGCACATAAAAGCCGAATGTCCAAATATATTCAAGTAAAGTATTCACAAGAAGGCCTATATAGCATGGGAGGATAATGAAGTCAGTTCATCCTCAAATTCAAAGAGTCAAGAAAGTGCAAATGTTGCCTTAATGGCTTCACATCAATCTGACAAAGAAGAGGAATGTATAAAAAGTATCTCTAATATGTGGTACTTGGATAGTGGATGTTTAAAAAACATGACCGGTGACAAAACAAAATTTTCAACACTTACTCTTGAATCAAAAGACTATGTGATTTATGGAAATAATAACAAGGGTAAAATTTTGGGCATCGGAAAAATTGGTGTTGCTCCATCTCCTTCAATTGAAGATGTTCTATATGTTGACGGGTTACAAAATAGCTTTCAACTAGGATGAATGCATTATCCGAAATGAGGCATCAAATGAAATCCGGTTTGTTGGTAAGCATTGTAAAACTATTTTTATAATTAATCTTGATGATTTGTCTTTGAGAATGAAATGTCTAATGGTAAGTGACAACAATGATGCATGGCTATGGCATAAAAGATTTGCACATATCCATATGGATCATTTAAACAAGTTAGTCGAGCATGAACTTGTTATAGGCTTACCAAAGATGAAATTCATTAAGGACAAATTATGTGATGCTTGTCAAAAGGGTAAGCAAACTAAGGTTTCCTTCAATCCCAAAAACATTGTATCAACTTCAAGACCACTTCAGTTGATACATATGGACTTGTTTGGTCCATCAAGAACTAAAAGTCTTGGTGGAAATTCATATGGACTAGTAATTGTTAATGATTTTTCAAGGTTCACTTGGACCTTATTCTTGGAAAATAAAGATGAAGCTTTTAAAGCATTTAAAAATTATGCCAAACTAGTTCAAAATGAACAAGCAACCAAAATTGTATCGATAAGAAATGATCATGGAGGAGAATTTCAAAATACTTCTTTTGTAGAATATTGTGAAGAAAATGGAATCTTCCATAACTTTTCTGCACCAAGAACACCTCAACAAAATGGAGTTGTTGAGAGAAATAACAAATTATTGGTAGAACTTGTAAGGACCATGCTAAGCGACTCAAGTTTACCAAAATTCTTTTGGGCAGATGCTGTAAGTATAGCTTGTTATGTATCCAATCGGGTAATGATTCGGCCAATCCTAAAGAAGACTCCATATGAACTCTATAAAGGTAGAAAGCCAAATATCTCTCACTTTCACATATTTGGATGTAAATGCTTTGTGCTGAATAATGGTAAAGAAAATCTTGGTAAATTCGATGAGAAAGCCGATGAAGGTATTTTTATTGGTTATTGCTTATCAAGTAAAGCTTTTAGAATTTTCAATAAAAGAACTTTATTAGTCGAAGAATCTATGCATGTTTCATTTGATGAATTTAACCCCTCAAAAGAAGATAAAATTGTTTCTTGTGATGATGATGATTTTATAAGTGATGATATAAGAAGGGACAATCAAGTTGATCAATCAATTCAAAGGAATGAAATCAGTATAGAACAACAAGATCAACACAATGATCTCCCTCGAGAATGGAGAACCCATCGTGATCACCCTATTGATAACATTATAGGTGATATCAACAAAGGAGTTACTACAAGGCTAAATCTCAAAGATGCTTGTTTGAATATGGCATTCGTCTCTCAGATAGAACCTTATAAGGTGGGTGAAGCCCTTAAGAACAATCAATGGATACTTGCCATGCAAGAAGAACTACACCAGTTTGAAAGAAACAAGGTTTGGGAACTTGTTCCAAATATTGGCAATAAACACATCATTGATACCAAATGGGTGTTTAAGAATAAACTAGACGAAAATGGTATAGTTGTTTGAAACAAGGCAAGGTTGGTTGCTCAAGAATACAACCAAGAAGAAGGGATCAACTTTGACGAAACACTTGCTCCGGTAGCAAGGTTAGAAGCAATCCATTTATCACTTGCTTATGCTTGTTCTATGAATTTTGAATTATTTCAGATGGATGTCAAGAGTGCTTTCCTAAATGGTTACATCAATGAGGAGGTCTATGTCAAAAAGCAACCCACTTTTGAAGACTTATAGAATCCATCACATATATTCAAATTAAAGAAAGCTTTTTATAGTTTTAAACAAGCTCCAAAAGCTTGGTATGACAGGCTAAGTAACTTTCTATGTGAAAGAGGATTTGAAAAGGGGAAGGTAGATACAACTTTGTTCATTCAAAGGATTAATGATCAAGCTTTACTTGTTCAAATCTACGTTGAAGATATCATATTTGGATCAACCAATAACGGATTATGTGAAGAATTCTCATTGATGATGCAAGGAGAATTTGAAATGTCCATGATGGGTAAGTTAAATTATTTCCTTCGACTTCAAATCAAGCAACTCAAGAATGATATTTTTATCAATCAAGCAAACTACTGTAAGGAACTATTAAAAAGATTTGAGATGGAAAATAGTAAAGAAAGTGCAACTCCTATGGGCTCCAAAACTTATGTAGATAAAGATGAATCTAGTAAATCAATAGACATATCAAAGTATCGAGGTATGATTGGTTCTCTTTTATATCTAACGGCCAGTCGAGCAGATATTATGTTCAGTGTATGCTTATGTGCAAGGTTTCAGGAAGATCCTAAAGAATCACATCTTGTAGCAGTGAAGCGAATCATAAAATATTTAAAAGGAACGACCAATGTTGGCTTATGGTATCCAAAGGCTAGTATATGCAATCTTGTTGGTTATTCTGACTCAAACTATGCAGGATGTAAAACAGATCGAAAAAGCACAAGCGGCACTTGCCATATCTTAGGTAATGATTTGGTGTCATGGTCTTGTAAAAAGCAAGCACGTGTGGCTCTAAGCACTGCTGAAGCAAAATACATACCAACAAAGAGTTGTTGTGCACAAATTTTATGGCTCAAACAACAGTTATGTGACTATGGATTTGACCTCAAATGCATCCCCTAAGATGTGACACTACAAGTGCTATCAATATCACAAAGAACCCAGTCATGCACTCTCAAACCAAACATATAAACATATGCCATCATTTTCTGCGAGATCATGTATTCAAGGGCAATGTTGAAGTAACATTTGTGGATACACATAATCAACTAGCAAATATCTTCACAAAACCTTTGCCTAAAGATTCATTCTATAAGATACGAAGAGAACTCAACATTCTAAATGAAAAAGATCTCTAATGCAAGGTATTGATGCTTTGTAAGTCACTTCTTTTCAATTCTAGAATTTTCTGTATTCGAATACACTCTGGTTGTAGTTGAATACATATTCAAATTTTTCCTATATATATATATATGTTTTTTGCGTTTTTATGTTATTTTACATAACTCAAGAGCCAAATACAGTTCTCATCCACACCCTTTTCTCCAAATCTTCAGCCAATCTTACATGCAAGCATTACCAAATCTATTCAATACTATCAATAGCATCTAAGATTACTCCCAACTCAAAATCAAAACCCCAAATCCCCAAATTTTTTTCCCAAATTTCAAAACTTCATCTTCTTCAATCATTACCATGGATGCACGAAAACGAGGTTCACGAACCAAGCATCCTGTAGTGGGTCCTTTAAAAAGGAGGGCTAGAAATGACAATGTTGCAGACTTGTCCAAATTACTTCATTCACCCGAAGAAATCGACCAATTAAGAACTTACTATTTGGATAAAAAGTTTATCATTCCAATATATGGTACTCTTGATTCATTCTCAGCTTTTAAATTTCCTGAGCTACTTAGGGCACAACACTTGGAAGAGTTTATTGGCTATAATGGTCCAATCTATGCTGATTTAGTTAGAGTGTTTTATTGCAACCTTAAGAAAGAAGGCCCCAAGCTGATATCTCAGGTAAAAGGGAAGTACATTGAGTTAGATACTCAAACGATTGGAGAAATTTTGCAGTTAGCATTTGAAGGTCAGAAACTTAGTCCTGGAAATTTGTGTGAGTGGGAAAATGTGACAAAATATAATGCTTACGTATCATTGTGTCGTTTTGACAAAAACACCATGGAAAGAAAAAGGGCACAGGCTGGTTCTGAATTTGCTAGGCAACGGTGCGGTGTTGGAAATCTGACCATTGAAAACAGGCTGCTACATTATTTCTTAAGTTACATTTTGGTTCCTAAGGCAGGAAATTATTCTCAAATGACTGAATTTGAGCTTCAGATCATATTTTTTATGCTACAAGGAACTGATCTCAATTGGTCCTACTTTGTCCGCTCTATTCTATTTGCTTCCAAGAATGCCATCGATCTGCCATATGCTAAAAAAGGAACTAGGATTTTGGATCATTTTAGGGTGGACTTTTCAGGTGAAGTAACGTATACACCTTCAAAAGGAAATATGTTGGACTTGAATGTGCTACCTAGTATGAAGATTGTCTGGAGCAAGCAACTTCAGACTTAGGTCCACAAAAGCGATATTGGACAATCATCTACGGCTACACAAGATGAAGAAGAAGCAGAAGAAACAACATCAAACGATGATCAAGTTTCAAATCACATGGTGATGGACAAGCTCAACTCCTTTCAAACTTTCATTACTGAAAAATTTCATACATGGACATCTCCATTAACAACAGATTCCAAACCATTGAGACAACCCTTGCCCAGAATAATGAGTTTCTGTTGAATGAACTACATAGATTGTCCTCCAGCTTGACCAACTTCAAAATCCAAAGGATGATAATATGTAGTTGGCTGTTGTAGTTTATGTTATTTTGCTTAATGTTGTTTTGTTTTTGACTTTATGCTAAAAAGTTTATAACATTTATGTATGACTTAGACACATTTCACTTTTTACTTATGGTTTTTTGATGTTATATTCTCTATTTTTATGATCTAATTTTACTCCCAATATACCTTGTATGCTAGGAATATTTGCTTGTTTTTCTTCCTTTTTGATCATGTCAAAAGGGGGAGAAAATTGGTATTTTGTTGTTGTTAAACAATTTGTAGGTTTTCAAACCTTCAAAACATGATGGAATAAACTCAAGTTCAAATGGGGAGTAAGCATGCATTAAGGGGGAGAAAAGATCAACTCTTTGAAGTTTCAACAACAACAAGGTTTTGTCATCATAAAAAAGGGGGAGAATGTAAATATGCAAAAATACTTATGTTTTTGATGAAGACAAAGACCAAGAAAAGTGATCAAGTTGCAAATTCAAAATGAAGTCAACAATCAAGTCAACTATTGTCAATATGCTAGAAGACTTAGAGTTTACGGTATATGATGCAATCTAATATTGTTATATTTCAAATGCACATGAGAACCTTATACTTTTACATATGCATCAAAAGAATTTTCAAAGTGTCAAAATGCATGAACAATGTTTTAAAATCATGTTTTTGACAAAAGTTAAAATTGTATTCGACTACATATATGTGTAGTCGAATACAGATGAAGTCAGTAGCAAAAACTGCACATCTATATTCGACTACAACATGTTGTAGCTGAATACAAACTCAAGTCAGTAGCAAAAATTTCATATCTGTATTCGACTACAGGATGTTGTAGCCGAATAAAAAACCAAGTCAATAGCTAAAATTGTACTTCTGTATTCAACTACAGTAGAATGTAGCCGAATACAAAATCAAGTCAGTGGCAAAATTCAGTCATCTGTACTCGATTACAAGGATTTGTATTCGAATGCAAGCTTGAAATTTTTGAAATAAAACTGAATGTTATAGAAGTGTATTCGATTACACTCAAGATGTAGCCGAATACAACTGCGAAACAATGTAATGTTTCAAGTCTGATTGATTTTGGATCATTGCATATGTTCATCAAACTTCTAGGAACGATTGTCCTTGATCTGAAGTGATGTCTTCGGAGTATAAATACCTCATAGGCTTAAGTTTAACTTAACAACTTTCAAAATTATTTTTAGAATTATTAAGATTCATTAAAAGTCAGATTTTCATATTTCAAGTACATGTGTTGCATTTTCATATCATTATTAAGGTTCTATGTGGTACTTGAAATTACATTAGACTGTGATCATTATACAAGAAAGCATCAACTGTTATACCTTCTTCATTTCAGTCAAAATCATTATTGTAAAATTAATTAAGTTATTGAATAAGTTGAAGAAAATGGTGTACTTTCTTCAAGGATTGTAAACTAAGATAGTGGTGTGCTATCTTAGGGAGAGTGTTAGAAGTTTGTAACAGAAGTCTTAGAGTTAGACTTGTACTTATTCTAACATTAGTGGAAAATCTCTTGTGGTGTGCAAGAGGACTGGATGTACCCTTGGTTGTAAGGGGAACTAGGATAAATTCTTTGTGTTCTTTATTTTTTTGCCATTTACATTTTACTATACACTAATCATAGTCAGAAAAATAATCCATTAAGTCTCTTAAAACCAAAAAATTTCTAAACACGTAATTCACCCTTCTCTTAGGTGCGCCTTTGTACTAACAAGGCATTCATTGAACAAACAACCAAAAATCAGGAGTCCATTCAAAATACCTTAGGACCGATCTTAGCTAGATTGATCAATCTCAATCTTCATTTTTTCTTTCTTTTCTTTTGTGTATTGTTTTTTGTTTACTCACTCTTGTACTATGCACTCTTTAATGCTTTTTTTAAGAGTTAACTCTTATATCTTTTTGGCGTGTTTTACGTCTATGTACAACTCTTTTTGTATGATGAAAAAAGGGAATATGGTTGTGAGAACAATTACTTATTGTTTAGAAAACCATCCTTGTCATAATTTTGTACTCCACTTTCTTTTTGAAAACTTGATCATATTTATGGGAGAGCTTTAATGCGTTATTTTGACCAGCTCTGCATTTATCACACTATTATAAACAAAAATTGTTCACATATCACATATCCTTTCATCACCATTCTTAACCTCATAACTCACATATCACAAAATCATCCATAACTCACCTATCATAACTCATTATCACTCAAAACTCACAATACTCACTCATAACTTACACTCTATTAGTCTCATCTTCACATTGTGATTAAAGTGACCCAACAAGGTATCTTTATTATTCAGTTTTTGAGTTCATTTTTTTTCCAAAATCTAGGAATTGTACGTGAACTCAATTCACGTACGTTGTAACCTTACATGAACTGAACTCATGTACGTTATTAAATTTAATAAATCCTAGGCAGTACGCAAATTCAGTTCATGTAAGCATACGTGATTTAAGATTGCGTAATTAATGAGGTTTAGGAATTCCCATGAGGTACATAAACTGAATTCACGTACACCTACACGTACACTTACATGAATTGAATTCAAGTAAACGTATGTGAATTCAATTCACATAAGTGTATTTGAATTCAGTTCACGTAGAAGTATTGCATTTTTCTGAATTTTTTATATGTTCTTTTTTGGATGGAGCTAAATGGACCAAGGGGGAGACAACAATGACAAAATGTATGAAGGTTCGGAACTTGATTTTGAGGAAATGCATGATGGTTTGGAATGTGATTTTGACGAAATGTATGATGGTTTGGAACCTGATTTTGATGCAATGAATGATGGTGTTGAACTCGAAATAGAAGACACTATGAATGACAGAGTTAACCTGTTATGGTTGATTTTGACTGATGTGTTTGCCACCGGCATGATGTTTGATACGCGAGATGATTTATTGAAATGGGCTAGAAATGTTGGAAGGGAACATGGAATTGTCGTTATCATTTTTAGATCTGAAACTGCAATAACACGACCAAGAACAAAGACAAAATTAATTCTTAGTTGTGAAATAAATAGTATATATAGACACGGGAAAAATCATAAACCTACGAGGAGTACTTGGAATAGAAAATGTGAATGTTCATTATGTGTTGGTGAGGGATGGTATCTGCATGTAATATTTGGTCTCCATAACCACGAATTAGCCAAAAAATTGACTGGTCATTCTTTCTTAAGCCGATTGTCTCATGAAGAGAAAAAATTACTTGGTGATATAACGAAGAACATGGTAAAAGATCATAATGTTGAAAGTTTGACGACAATAAAATAAGTTTACAATGCACGTCAAGCATACCGTTCATCTCTTAGAGGTAATAGAACAGAAATGCAACATCTTTTGACATTGATGGAACGTGATAAATACGACTATCGATATAGGAAGGTAGAGGCTTCAGATGAGTTTAGGGACATATTTTGAGCTTATCCAGACGCTATCACTCTTGTAAATAATTTTCACATAGTATTGATTATGGATAGGACATATAAGACCTCTAGGTATCGAATGCCATTACTTGAGATTATTGGTGTTACATCTATTGATATGACATTTTGCACGGGATTTGCATATCTACAATCTGAGCATGCTGATAATTTTTCGTAGGCACTACAAATGATGAAAGAACAGATTACAAGTGGTGAAGTTCATGTCATCATTACTGACCTTGCTTTAATGAACGCAATTTAATATGTTTTTCCAAAAATGTCAAAGCAAAATGCAAGATGATTGTGTTTCCAAAAAAGAAGTAGGTGCAAATAATGGAGGAATGAGAGGCTCTTGTTTACAGTTATGATGAAGCTCGGTACTACATGAAGTTGGCTATCTTTGAAGGAATTTGTAGTAGTTGTTCTATTTTTTATCATTATGTACATGAGCAGTGGTTAATTCCTTACAAGGAAAGATTTGTTAGACGTTATTCATGTTTGGTGGAGTAAATTAACTTTTCATGATGATGGATCGAGTAAACCTTCAGAGTTATCTGTGAAACATGAAATAGATGTGATAGTGAAATTTTTTGATGAACTTGGAAAAATTGCACTTAAAGGTAAATTACGAGAAATTGCGTATCTGCCCACTACGTCGATGTGTCCATCTGTTGACAAGGTTAAAACAAAGGGCGCACCAAAAAAAGGCAAAAGTAAGGTATCAAAAAGATATAAATCAACCAAGCGCGATCCATCTTGGTAGGAGTATGTGGATGCAAGTGTTCGATGCAGTGGCACCAATGCATGTAGCACTATAACATCTAGTAAAGTACAACAACCTCAATCATCAGTCAAAAAGCTCACACCTCGACCAACAGTCAGCAAGGTTAAAAAACTAAGAGTTCCTTTTTTTTAACGATTGGTTGCCGGTTGAAATTCATAAATTCATAGATGACATTATTGATGTCGGTGATGATGGTAGTTGTGGATATCGTTCAATTGCATGTTTACTTGGAATGGGTGAGAACTGTTGGGCATTCATTCGTCAACAGTGTGTGGTAGAGCTTCAAGAGTTCATGTCTCATTACGAGATAATATTTGGTGGATAATTTTTTTTTCAAAAACTTATACACAATGTATATGTTGAATAATAAAAAATTAGTATTTTAATTTTAATAAAATGTTATATAAAATAAACTTATTTAGAAACTTTTAAATGAGAAATAATATGTCAGATAAAATTTATTTTTGCAAGGTCTATTTTTAAACAATTGAGTACTATTTCCTTGAACATGTCTCATGAAAAAGTATTAGATATTTAAACTTAGTATATTGTTTGAACAAATTAGTTACGTAGATTATCATTACAAGAAAAAGTGTTATTACCTACAGCAGATTTTATCTTTACCCACGGTAAGTCCGTAGGTAACCTAAAATTACCCACAGACATGGGTCCGTAGCTATTTCGCTCATAGGTAAATATTTACCCACACACAATCAGTAGGATATGGGTACCTAAGGAATGTCTGTGGGTAATTTACCCACAGATTTTCCGAGGGTAAATTATCATTTACTCATAGAATGTTCGTGGGTAATGAAAATATGATTTACATTCTATTTTGTATCCTACTGATTCCTGTATTTTTTTTTAAATGTATTTTTAAAATAAATTGTAAGAATATTAAAACATTATTTTCAAAACAAAGTGAAGTTTTATATAAATAGTGTTTTCAAAATACACATCGTGACTACCACAAGTCTCAAAATAAGCACACTGTCACTACCATAAGTGTAAAAATACACATAACGACACTGTCGTAAGAATATATATCGATAATGCCAACAAGTCTAAGCAAAATATGTAGTCATAACTACTAAATAAAACTAACACTGAAATCAGTATTACTACTCGACGTCATCATCTTCTTCATAATCTGGATGACGACGACGACGGGAGGACTCGGCCTGTATGGAAGCAACACTTTTTGCCAATGTTGCTAGCTCCATCTGGAACTCTGTAGTGCGCTACTCTTTTTGTTGAATCTCCTTTTGTTGACGTTGCTCTGATTTCCTTAGCTCCTCTTGTCGACTTTGCTCTGCTTTCTTTAGCTCCTCTCGCGCCTCTCGTGCATTTTGTTTTGCTGCTTTTCCTCGCTCCTCAAATGCTGCTAACTGTGCAGCTATCTCGTTAGAGTGCTGAGACAAGACATTGGTGCAACCTCTAGATGGACGAGAATCTGAGACCAGACTTGCGACACCTGGTCTATAAAGGGAGGATCTATCTCCAGCACCATAAATACGCCCTTTATTCTTTCCCCCAACAGATTGGACCCACATGTCTAACCGAGCTTCTGCATTAACCACTTGGCTACAACTACTAGATGTTTCCCCACCTTTGGTGTTAAGCTACAACTTACCTTGAAATGTTTCCTACTCAAATAGAAAATAATGTAACATAATCAAATTACTTTTACAAGAAATACAAATGAAATAACAAATGATTTAATATTTCTTACATATGTTTTTTTTGCTCTTTCATCAACCCAAGAGTTGTCCTTCTTCTTAGTGTGAGTTTTTAAAAAGACCTCATCCAATGTGGGGTCTCTACCTAACTCTTCAGCCTTACAAAAAATAAAAAACAGCAATTGTGAAGACATTATAACTTCTTCTTGGTAAATATTAGGCATGTCCTTGAGCCAAACATTAAATGATTATACAGTGAAGACTTTGACATAGAAAATGTACCATCCAATTGGTATGTTCAGCAACAGATATAGATCCACCAGTATGGACAGCTCCTCCTTTAGAAGAAGCACGGTTTTTCTTAGCTCGATTTGATATCTCCTTATATGACAGATCCATCCATATCTTCTGAAGATCATTCCAAACAGTTTCTCCCATCCAATTTGGACACTTGCGTTTCTTTCTTACTTGCATCAACATATCAGAAAGACGCATTGATCCTTTTGTATTGAAGATATTCTTAATCTGAAAATTGTGCTCAGGCAACCAAGCAACTTTCTCCAGCAACATTACATTACAAATAAGTTATAATGTGCTAATTAGTATCTACACAATAGTTGAACTCATTAACAAGATATATAACATAATCTTACACCGAATTTGTCGAACCAATGTTCCAAAATTAATTTTGGGATTGCTCTCCATGTAGGATACGGATCAACATATTGTGATGTAATCACTGAGGTAAGGGCCCTCGATGCCACCCTACACGGTAACCAACTGCAAAAAAATTTCAAACAACATAAAATTTTAGAAAATAATTTGAAACGAACCATAAACCTCATGTTGTAATGAAAAGTTAATCGGAACTAGTTACATACCCTCGACCATCCGGCCATATCATTGTTCTCCCATCAGGCGCAACCTCATGACTAGAATTGGAGCATCGTGAGCCTTGAGTGTTATTACCAATAGCAACAGGTATTAAAGGTGGTGGATTAGCATAAATGGAAGTATGTCGTGAGGCAACAGATGTTAATGGTTGTGACGGAGAATGATCAACAGTCGGGGAAATGATGTCTTCTGGGACAAAACCCGGTGTGGGCATCATCACTATAATTGGTTTAGATTGATTCACCTTACTAGGTGAGGGTGGAAGCACTGCAACTTGTTGGGTAGGAGGCTCCACATG
This sequence comes from Cicer cuneatum, assembly GCA_037974295.1. Lineage (NCBI taxonomy): Eukaryota > Viridiplantae > Streptophyta > Magnoliopsida > Fabales > Fabaceae > Cicer > Cicer cuneatum. The sequence continues at coordinate 52,075,460 of JBBPBO010001984.1, forward strand.
TTGTTGGGTGGAATGTCCCACATATTTTGAGGTTGGTGTAGTGACATTGGCATCTAGTGCCAATTGGTCAATTGTTGCTTGTACCTGCTGAGCTGCTTGAGTTACCTTATGCGGTAAAATCATGCGATTTTTCTTCAAATGAAGCTTGAGTCTAATCTTTTCTTTTGGAGCCATCTATAAAAAAATAAGATGAATATTAAAGAAATGCAGAATAATAAAAAAATGCACATTGCAGATAGCAAAACAGCAGAATAATAAAGAAATGCACATTGCCAAACAGCAAAACAGAAAAACAGCAAAACACATTGCAAATAGCATAATGGCAGAATGAGAATGGCATTAAAAGCAATAAATAGAAGGATGAACAGTACTAAAAGCACAAATACTAAGATATATACTTACTAAAAATTCAAACGTCAATTGAAGAATCATCCCCATCTTCATCATCCATATCACTATCATTATCAATTGGGATATTTGAAACAAATGTTACATTGACTTCTTCATCGCTATGTGTTTCATCATGCAAGCCAACCAATTCTTCAATTTCAGTTAATTTTTCAACATGTGTCATATCTTCATCTTGATATGGTTTGTCCTCATCGAGGCCGTCCACCTCTACACGACCCATAGGCTTTGTTTTGGTAACTGCAGACCAGTGACGCTTATCGGTTCGCATTTCAGGATAAGGTACATAATACACTTGTCTAGCTTTTTGTGCAATTATGAAGGGATCATAGAGATCATATTTCCGATTCATCTTGACATCTACAATATCATACTGTGGATGAACTTTGGTTCCCCTATTCCGTTTAGGATCAAACCATTGGCAATAAAACAAGGCTACATTGTGAGGCAATTTGTAATACTCTAACTCGTAGATATCTTGGATGACTCCGAAGAAATCATCTTCTCCTCCTCCAGTAATCCCTTTTACATAAACTCCACTATTCATGGTTTTCTTACCCTAAGACCAATCTTTGGTGTGAAATTTGTACCCATTAATGTAATACTTGTGCCAACTTTTGACCATTGACTCATGACCCCAAGCTAATGATAACAAGTTAGGGTCGGTCACACCATTTGCCTTGTCACTGGCCTATAAAAACATGATATTCACAATAGTTAATTGAGAAGTTCTAATTTATCATCAACAAACTTCAATAAAGCACTTACATACGCATGAAATCATTCTAGGAATTCTCCATGTATACAAGTTTGAGATATAGGGTCTTCTTCAACAATGGAATTAGAGTGCAAAAAGGCGCTGGCAATAATGATAAAATTGTTATTACATATATTTGATAAATATGTGGGGTGTGTGTTTTCAGGCTTCTTACTCAATATATGGCTTGACCTCGTTGCAATTGATGAGCATGTGTACATGAGCAGATCTTCTTTCAGCATCACTCAACCAATGTGTTTGGGCCTTCCCACTAGGACGTCCTAATTGATTGCTAATTGACAGTGTTGTTGTGACGACATCATTTAATTTTGCAGCTTCATTATGCTGGCTTCTATCAAACAAAGAGATTGTTTTGAAATAGTGGGAACAAAAATATGTTGTCTCTCGATGTAAGTATGACATATATATTGAGCCTTCCACTCTAGCTTTATTTTTTACTGTGCGCTTAAAATCACCCATCATTCTGGAAAAAGGAGACCAATAAATTAATAAATGTGGAAATATCTAGAAAAAAGATTAGATCCTTAATAGTGAATATAAAATACCTTTCAAATGGATACAACCATCGATATTGAACTGGACCACCAAGTTTTGCCTCATACGGGAGGTGAATTGGAAGATGCTCCATTGAATGAAAGAATCCTGGTGGGAAGATTCTTTCAAGTTTGCATATGATGAATGGAATATTTTCACCCAATTTGACCAATTCATCATGTCTTAAGGTATTGCTGCACAAGCCCTTAAAGAATTGACTTAATTATGTTAGTGGTTTCCACACATGGTCAGGCAATGAACTAAATGCAAATGGAAGCAAACACTCTATAAATATGTGACAATTGTGGCTTTTCATCCCATTCATTTGTCCTTTATTAACATTTGCACATCTTGCCAAGTTAGAAGCATACCCATCTAGCATCTTAAGCTCCTTTATCCATTTACAAACTTTATTTGCCTCATTAGACGTAAGGCAATAATTTGCCTTAGGTTTTGTCATTTTTCCATTGTTATGTGGAACCAACTCCAAGTCGCTACGTTGGCAAATGAAGGCTAAGTCCATTCTTGCTTTTTCATTGTCCTTAGTCTTGTTCTTAACATTCATGACAGTGTTAAACACATTATCAAAGAAATTTTTTTCTATGTGCATGACATCTAAATTATGCCTTAATAAATTATCTTTCCAGTATGGAAGATCCCAAAAAATGCTTCGTTTAGTCCATTTATGACTAACTCCATATCCAAATAATTTAGAAACTGCATTATCTATCACTTGTGGAATATTATGAACCCAACTCCATACTTCTTCACCGGTCAATATTGGAGGAGGTTCATCCTTAACAACCCTATTTTTAGTGAACCCTTTTTCATTTCTTCTAAAGGGATGATTAGGAGGTAAGAAACGACGGTGACAATCGAACCATGAATTTTTGCCACCGTATTTCAAGGTAAAAGCCTTATTTCGGTCCATACACACCGGACATGCCAACTTACCTTGAGTACTCCATCCAGATAACATGCCATAAGCAGGAAAATCGTTAATTGTCCACATTAAGGCTGCCCTCATTACAAAGTTTTGTTTCATGGAAATATCATAAGTCAAAGCTCCTTCACTCCACAACTGTTGAAGCTCGTCTATTAACGGTTGTAAATACACATCAATGTTTGCTTTTGGGTTAGATGGTCCAGGTATGAGACAAGTCAAAAACATGAATGGTTTAGTGATGCACATTTCAGGTGGGAGATTATACGGGGTCACAACAACAGGCCAACAAGAATATGGGGATGAAGATGCTTGAATGTATGGTGTGAAGCCATCAAAACATAAACCAAGTCTTACATTTCTCGGTTCATTTGAAAAGTTTGGATACCTTGCATCAAAATGCTTCCAAGCTTCTCCATCACACGGATGACGTAAAATGCCTGAACCCCATCTATTATGTTGATGCCATCTCATTTGGGCAGCAGTTTCCATTGATGTATACAATCTTTTTAACCTAGGAGTGATTGGCATATAGAACATCCTCTTAAATGGAATGTCTTCGTGGTTACCTATCCCAGGCTTACGAGGAACATATCGGGGTTCAAGACAAAACCTACACTCTAGATCTGCATTATCATCTTTGTAGTACAACATGCACCCTTTAACACAACAATTAATTTTTTCTCAAACTTCAAACCTAGCATGGACACCAATTTTTTCGCTTGGTAAAATTTTTTTGGAAGTGAATCCTTAAAAGGACACACATCTACAAGCATGCTTGCAAAGAAATCAAGACATTTCTGCGGGACATTCCAATTTGATTTGCAAGCTAAAAGTTTCACGCATATTGAAAGTTTTGAATCAGAAGCCCCCTCATATAAGGGTTTGTTTGAAGAAGTTAACAAATCATAAAAGTCTTGAGCATCATCATTTGGGGGCTATTCAATAATCTGTTCCTCATTGCCCTCATCACTCAAATTTTGGAAGTCATACATAGGACCGAATGCAGCATCGACCATATGTTGCATTAAGGTAAATGGATCATCGTTATCAATATATCCACTACTACTTGGAACATTTTCTGTGTCAATTTGTGGGGCTTCTTCACCATGCTCAGTCCAATACCAATAATTTGGGTGGAACCCAAACCTATACAAGTGAACTTTGACTTCACTTGCAGATAATACACCGCTACACATGCAATTATGACAAGGACATCTGATGCCACCATCTTTTACAAACTGATTTCGACTTATTGCCTTCGTTATAAACTCTTCAACACCTTTTGCGAAGGCTGGTTTTAACCCCCCTCGTTGAACATAAAGTCTATCATATACCCAACTACGATCTGGGTGGTAGCCATCCATATTCTGAAGGACAAACAAATAACGGATGAGCGATGAACTGATTAACAAAATATAATTTTACATATCAAATAGGATAGCAAAATCCTACTAAATTGAAATTTATGATCTAACAGTAATTTCCCAATAAATAATCAAAAAATTTGTTTATGTAGAATTTTGGATTTTGATTTGATCATCAAAATTTGAAGAAAATATACTTTTGTATAGTTTCTCTCGTTCTCATGGACGGTTTGCGGAACAGATTTTCAGCATCACCATATACACTGTTTCAGAACATGGATGCCTCATTTTGTATACAAAGAAAGATTGGCTGAGATTAATATGAGTTTTACCACAGAAAGCAGTTCAAGTGTGCTACAGATAGTAGCTTTTGAGATGCTCAGTGAAGCAATTTCAAGAGCTGGTTCATCTTTCCCGGTCGATATCAGGAGATCAATGCTTGAGGTATATAATACTTCTTCCTTTTATGTCTTTTTGTAAAATTTGTATATTAATTCTAGCAAAATATTTTAACTGGCTTCTTCTAAAATAGGTGGTCAGAAAAACAATGGATGTCATGGCATTAAAAACCCCAGTTGTGGAAGATCATGCAATGTCCAGGTAACCTGTTTGTTGAAAGATCTCAGTAGAAGCCAATGACAAAACTCATTGAGATCCATTCTTTGGCTATATGTCATTCCATACAAATTGCTGACATATCTTTTCTGCAGTTTTTATGAATCTTTCCTGAGCTGTCTGCATCTGATCCTTACTGATCCTAAATGTTCTGTATCTGATCATGTAAGGAAGACATTTCATTTTAATGCAAAGGATAAATAAATGTGTTTTAATTTTAGCCCTAATCATTGTGACACTTGATATTTTTTCAAGGTGTCAGTTTTTATTGTTGTGTTGCGAATGTTCTTAAATTATGGACTTCCGGGCAGAACCCCAAGTACTTTGCTAGTTGGGCATACATAGAAGGGTCTTAATAATGTAAGTCCTAAGGCACACAGGGAGCAACTGAACAAGTCAGATCACAGTGTATATAGGTCTCCACACTTGCGCAAACGGGACTGCACAAATGTGAAGCCCAATAGAGCTAGGATTCTCAATGTATCTCTGATAACGGATCCTAATATTGAAGTTACTGATAGATTTGCCCAAAATTGATATCCAAAATTTTGTTTAAGATTCTAAATAATAATAATAATTTTATCAATAATAATAATTTTAAGATTCTAAATAATAATAATAGTAGTAAATTTAGCTAAAAAAAACAAGAAATTGGGTTGTTAATTAACTCTTAGTTTAGTGGCATAAAAAATGGAATTAAGTTAAAAATAATGAATTTATGATAACCATGGGAATGGTATTTGGCAGCTGGAACACTGAACTCAGATGAAGCAAGAGACCTTTAGTTACCATTGAAAGAAAGGTTTTACCTTCAACCATTGACACCAAGTGAAGCAGCACAAAGGGCTAAAGAATCAGCTAAGGAAATAGTTGGTGTTAAGAAGTTCATTGACCAGAAAGCTTGGCCATATCTTTAGAATGATCTTCGTCTAAGGGCTAGCTATCTTAGGTATGATCTTAACACTGCCTTAGGTATTTCAAGGTGTCAGATTTTATTGATGAGTTGCGAATGTTCTTAAATTATGGACTTCTGCGCAGAACCCCAAGTACTTTGCTAGTTGGCCACACAGAGAAGGGTCTTAATAATGTAAGTCCTAAGGCACACAGGGAGCAACTGAAAAAGTTAGATCACAGTGTAAATAGGCATCCACACTTGCGCAAATGGGACTGCTCAAATGTGAAGCCCAATAGAGCTAGCTATTCTCAATGTATCTCTAATAATGAATCTTCTACTATCAATGTTACATCTTCAGATTCAGATTTTAGTGATAGAGATGGATCAGCTAAATAGAGTGCTAGAAGGCAGAACTCTAGGGTTAGAGTTGGTGCTATAATTTGTATACAGGTAAATTCCAAATTTGATGTCCTCTCACCCTTCTGATGTACTTTCTTTCATGAGAACATGGATCCTAATATTGAAGTTACTGATAGATTCGCCCAAAATTGATATCTAAAATTTTGTTTAAGATTCTAAATAATAATAATTTTAAGATTCTAAATAATAATAATAGTAGTAAATTTAGCTAAAAAAACAAGAAATTGGGTTGTTAATTAACTCTTAGTTTAGTGGCATAAAAAATGGAATTAAGTTAACAATAATGAATTTATGATAACCATGGGAATGGTATTTGGCAGCTGGAACACTGAACTCAGATGAAGCAAGAGACCTTCAGTACCATTGAAAGAAGGTTTTACCTTCAACCATTGACACCAAGTGAGGCAGCACAAAGGGCTAAAGAATCAGCTAAGGAAATAGTTGGTGTTAAGAAGTTCATTGACCAGAAAGCTTGGCCATATCTTCAAAATGATCTTTGTCTAAGGGCTAGCTATCTTAGGTATGATGTTAACATTGTCATCTCTGCAAAGCCTAAGGATCAGAAAAAATCTCTTAATGATCCCTGACACAGTCTAGGACTATAATACACTCTTCAAGGACTCATATACCCTTCAATGTCCCGACACAAACTCACATGTCAATAAACTAAACTACTAATATTCTCTTCTTTTTTTCACTAGCCAAGCACATACAGTAACTATAACGTGAACAATTTATTATATTTGAATTGTTCCATTTTTTTATGTCAATTTGGTAAAGAAATAGCAAACATGACCTCGATGAGGGCATCATGGATATTGCTCAGGGTTCATTTCTTACTATTTTCTTTCATTTCATTTCATTTCCTTTCCTTTATCAATCACAAACTCACTCTACTGCAAACAACACTTGACAGCAATTGCTACCAAGTCTCCCCTTGCATTAGTTGGGACAAAGACTATGTTGCTTAGAAGTAGGGACTTCACGGTTGATCAGGGTTTGGATTTTGTTGCAACCTTGAATTCTGCTAGGTTGTTATCTACTGACCTAACTGAAGTAGTTATGGCACAGATGCAAAAACAAAAGTCTGTTTTTCCAAGCTCTAATTGGAATGGAATGTGATGTATTTGATAGTTGCAATATATTTTAATACAACAATTTTTAATGTTTATATACTATCATTGGACAAAGACATATATACGAATAAAAGGCATGCCAAGAAATAAAAGGCATGTGAAGTCCTTCTCATTGCCTTATTGAAGCTATATTGAAAAAGGTAAAGTTTGCAAATTTTAGAATGCTTATATATGCTATAAAACAAGCCCCTCCAACTTGGTATGACAAATTACTAAAACACTTATCATATTTAGGTTTGTGCAGAGTAAATGTGACCCTTATCTGCTAGTAAATGTGACATACATAATAATCATCAGTTAGACCCCTATTACTTGGCTAAAAAAAACATGGTGTTTGCTCTTTAAGCAGTTGGGGGATGTGGATTGGTTTTTGGGCATTGAGGTCAAGTACACTTCTACTGGTTTTCAATTTTTCTCAAAGGCTAAGTATGTCTGGGAAATTCCGCAGAAAGTTGATATGGCTACTGCCAAAGGCATTTCCACACCATTTCCAGGGGTCTGAAATTGCCCACATGTTTCTTGAGCCAATTCAATGAAGAAACAATGGTGTGAGATTGAGGCAATAGGCATTAACTACAAGATCCAAATACATCCAAAAAATCAACCTTTTAAAATCTTCACCAAACCTTCAAAACCAGAAGATGAAGCAGAAGCTGAACAAAGCAATGTCTTCGTAGATCAGAATAATCACAACACAAAAACCCTAAATCAGAACAAAGCTTACAAAGCTCACAACACAAAGCTCACAGTAGATCACATTCAAATTTCTTGAGATTCTAACAAATATAAAATCAAAGCAATGGAAACTAATCTAATCAAACGACACTGAAGATAAGGTTGAAAACGGCGCTGAAGACGTTGCGAGAACAGCGTTGAAGCTCATACGCGAGAGTTACGAACACGGCAAAGTTGTGTCGATATCGGCGACGTGTAACGGTAGGTAAGGTTGAGGTTTGGTGGCGGCGAAGGTAAGCTTGAGGTTCAGGTTAGGTAGGTAAGGTTGAGGTACGTAAGGTTGAGGTCGAATTGTTCTGATTGTGTTTTTTTTTTACATTTTATCAGTTTTAAAAAATTAAACAATTTTAAAAAAAATTACATATTAAATTTACCCACGGACAATCCGTGGAAACATAAAATACAAAAATATTTTGAAAAATTAAGTTCAGTTGCCTTTTTTTTAACATTACCCATGGACTAACCGTGGTTTAGTGTTAAAAAAATTTTCAAAATAATGAATTTACTTAAGGTTTTTCCGGGGGTAATTAATAATTTACCCACGGACTAAGGTCTGTAGGTAATTTTCCGTAGGTATAAAAGTTTTTTCTTGTAGTGTATTGATTAGATAATTGGGGCACTATTTTCTCATTTTAAATTTTCTTTATAATAAAAAATTATTGATTAGATAAATATACATTGGGTAGATGTTTATGAAGTGACAATGTTGATTACAAGAAAGGGGGTTTGAATTGTGATTACTTTTAAAAATTTATGCAATAAACTTACAACTCAAGATTGATCTTGGTTTGATAAATGATGAACGCATAACGTTCTTCGTTAGAGTATAAAGAGAAAAACTTTAATAAGTGATTAGTGATGTGCAGGTAAAAAATAAAATGGAGATAAGGAAAAAGAATTAATACGGCAATATATATTGGTTCACTCCATGTGGGCTACGTCCAGTCCTCACAACTTGTGAACTTTTTCACTAATGTGTTCAAACAATATTGTTATTGCTTTTCCCACAAATGTTTAAGATCAGTCTTGACCCATTACAATAGTTTCCCTTTAACCTTGAAAAATGTATCACATGTTACCTTCAGTTCTTAGAAGAGTATTTACACTTCACCTTTTTAAACACAAAAGAATTTCACAGCTATCCTCACACTATCTCTAACTCTATAGTGTTTTAGTTCCAAAATTGATTTGAGAGAAGTTTGAATGACCACCCTTTACTTAACACTTGTTTGAGTTTTCTATTTTAAGAAATCAGACTCGAAGAATGGATCTTTGAATCTAATAGAGGAAAACTGAAGTCTAGCTTGATGTTTAGAGCTTATGATTCTCAAGAATGATGCTTTTAATAAATGATTGATTGCACTTTGAGTTGATGATCTTTCCCTCGCCTTGGAGTTCCTTTTATAGGCATTTTGAAGGGTTGTGCCAGCTCATATAGCCGTTTGGGAACAGGCTATAAAATCTATGAGTTAATAGGCATGTGACATAAATAAACAAAGATGGTTCCTACTGATCTTCAGAACATTCTTCATTTTCTATTTTGGCAGGTTTCTGGTTTCTATCAGTTTTTCAACTCTATTTTGTGATCCAGTCATTCTTGCATATTTGTTAGTGATATAGTGCCTCCTTTGTTCTGGCATGTGCTTTCTTAAAATAAGTCATCACTCTTGAAGATTAATCTTGTAATCTTATGTGTTGCTTTGAAGTTGAGATCGTGTTTGATGAATCTGACCATAGCTTTCTTGCACGTTCAGTTTCTGTTTGTTGCTCATGATCTGTCATGCGTCTCTTGAATTATAGTAGTTTGAAAACATCTTGTTTTCCAGAAGAATTTGTTTTTTGAAAGATCAAGAACGTTCTTGGTTTAAGATTGTAAAAAATAAATCATTCTTGGTTCTTGCTGTTTGTTACCATCAAGGCAGATTTGATTCTGTTTTTCTTCTTCTTTGATCTCGTTGTGTTTGAAACCTATCTTTGATTTAAAACACTCAAGAGCACATGTTAAATACTAATGATTTTTAGAATCATAATTTACAGATTAATTAACTTTATTTGTTTATCATCAAAACATTTAATTTGGGATTTTGTCTCATCAGTTTACCCCAGCCGCTCTTAGATTATTTTTTTAGTATGTTCAATATTGTACCCTCTTATTAATGAAATATAAATAAAATTAATAAAGGTTAGGTCTAGCATAAGGAGTTATACGCACACAATATGATAAACCTGAGTTCGAATCTCCTTCGAAAGTGGTAACTATATTTAGTGTCTGACGCACTTCACAAATGAAATTATCTCCAGTGGAATAAATTTATAGCAAAATATTGATCTAAAAAATATGTAGTTGAACAAAATTGCAATAAATAGACCATTAAAATGAAAAAGAAAAAGCACATAAAAAAAGTGACATAAAAAGGTGACAGAGATTTCGTATGCAAATCCTTACCCGTTGGCTGATGTGATGTGAAATCGGGCAGTGCCTTTTAACATGTCACTCTTTGTGTGGTTCCTTTTTCTCAATAGACTTTTGACGCTAGATAATTTGTCTCGGCGTGGAGTAGTCGCAACAAACTCAACTCTATGTGTAGGCCGAGGTGGGAATGTGGAATCATGGTTACACTTGTTTCTTGATTGTCCGCTTTTTGGGCATGTGAAGGTTGATCTATGGATGGTTTAGTATTCAATCTGTTTTCCCAAATCAGGTGGCATATGATGTGTTGTTTTTTCCAAGTTAAATCCCTTGTTGGAAGGATGTTTGAAATAAACTTGTTGCGGTATGGTTAACTTGTGTTTAATCCATATGGCGTGTGAGAAACCAATTGATCTTCCAACAACGTGAATGTGACACGATAATCTTGATGGACGGTATCAAAATAGTTTCTTGATGATGGTTGAAGGTTCATGATAAATCTTTTAGTGTTCGTCTACACCAATAGTGGTCTAATCCGTTCGGTTGTTTGAATTTTATTACTTTAAGTTTTTGTAGTTGTTTTTTGTTATGCTCTATCTTGAAGAGTAAGTGAAGTGCATGGAAACTATTTTGTCCTCTTCTTTAGGACATACTTGTGTGGTGATTAAGGAATGATACTTATATTTTTATATATAATTCTCCGTCTTTAAAAAAAAAAAGCATATACTCTACTGTGGATAAAAACAATTTATTGAATTATCTGCGATCAATACATAAAAATGTGAGCTAACACGTTTATAAGTATTTTTATTATTTTATTTGTTTGTTAGATAAAAGAAGCCGAATGGTTTCACCAAAAAAAGAAAAAGAGCTGAATGGTAGAAATCTTTAAGCAGGATTAGGAACTCTTTAGGTGCTAAATAGATTAACTCATTATTTTTGTTTTAATATATTAAAGATGTGTTTTTAAAAACATTTTCTTTGAAAACTTATCATAAAAATGAAGAAATTAAAGAAAAAAAAAAGTTGTTTTCAATTAAAATGTTGTGGCATTATTGAAAATTTTAATATCATTGCTTATGAAATCTAAATTCCTACAACACATTCTCTTTCTTTTAACATCCCTTAAGTTGGTTTCTGTCACTGATTTTGCAGCTACTAATCGTGGAATGTTTGTCAAATGTGAATATCAATCTATTAAGCTATTTGTTTCTTTTGTCAATTCAATATCTTTATAAAATTTATGATATGTAATATTTACATCGTAAATATTCTATATCATTAAATGGTTCAATGCTTCTTGAGACTATGTTGCCATATTAATTGCTACCGCACAAAATTAATCTTCTTTAAAATTACTCTTCTTTGGGTCTCGAAAAATACATCTAAAATGTCATTAAACTTCTAAATGATATTTTGGGAGTTAAAAAGCCCCGACTATTTTGCGAGGATTAAAAAACCTCCGAGAAAACATTCATTATCAATTGATTTTCTTTTAGTGTATCCTGAATCACAACTGCAGATTCATAAAAAGTGCATGTCGTGACTTAGATTGCAATTGCATATTTTTAGATTACTGCTCAATGGCGGATCTAGTACGTAGCTAACAGGGTGTTGTAAGAAAACAAAAAATTATTTTAATAATACTTATTTTTATTTTAAACTCTCATAAAACCTTATGGTTGTAGTCTTCTAGAAAATATATTGTGTATCTAGTAATATATTTACTTCTAAAGTTAGTTTTGTTTTTGCATGTGAAACTATTGAAAGATGTTTCTTTTCCATGATCTTTGTGAAGAATGAAATGCGCAATTGTATAGAAAATGAATGGTTGGATAATTTGTTTGTAAGATATACTAGAGGGTGACATAGTTGACAGTGTCGACGTTGAAAAAACTATTGACCAATTTTAAAATAGAAAATTTCATAAAAAAACAATTGAAATTTGTAGAAGATCTTAAATATTTAGAGTTAATTTATTCATTTTAATTATATATTTTGTAAGAATTAATAATAATTTTGTTTAATTTAAATATATATACTATTTTATTGTTTTCATCAAACGAAATTTCTACTTCTAATATGAAATAAATATTGATTTGAAAGATACTTTATCAATTCATTGAAAGAACATATAAAATTGCGGTGTTACACAAAAAGAATCAAGAAAATAGAACCAACATAATTGAAACTACATATAAGTTGAGTAACTGAAAAGTAAATAGAAACTAATTAAGCATATATATAGCTTTAAGGTTTTAGGATAAGTTAAACCAGATCAAGATCAGTACAATTACTAGCAGCAAAAGACAATATTTTCCCTTCAAGATCATATTCCACTTGAAAATTCATTTGCGCCAAATTTCCAAGGATGGAAATACCTTGGAAAATGGATGGTATTACTGCCAAGCATACCAAATTGTTTTCGATCAATATAAACATGTTAGAAGGACTCAAGGTAATGTTAGCTCCTTTCAAATGCAAGATAGTATAAGGAAAATTGATATCAGGGTGAAAAGGAAAACAATAGTGTAAAGGATTTGGAACATCTTGAATAGACTCAATACCAATTGTTTGTTTCATGGAAGTTAGAAAATAATCAAAAAATGGTTGTTCAAGATATGTGAATGTTGTCCCTGTATCAATGATAATGTTACCATCGGTTCGACCGGTTTGAAGCGTGTTTTGTCCGATAGTTATGGCCTGAAGATTGAATTGGTAAAGAAAATGTTGAGAAGAGTTGATTATGAGGGGAGTAGGGGCAACACTATCACCTTTCATAATAGCTTGATTCCCAAATTTCAATTTACTAGTTGAATTTGAATTTGCAGGAAGTAAACAATAGGAGAATTTTCTACCAATAGAATCACCTAGTTGTGAAATTAGTGACAATGGTCCTCCACCTAGACCAACAAGTCCTACTGGTTTACCACTAGTATCAGCTGTGAAACTATTGTTATATCCACATCCAAACATAGACTTAGGAATTGTAACATTAGAACCAAAACTAATGGAATCAACAACCAATTCACCAAGAGTGAATGATTTGTCACCATAATAGTATGAATATAAACATTGTTGTGATTTTCCACAATAGTGTTGATGTGTAGGAAGTAGTGTGCAAGATTGTGAATCACATGGCACATTTGTGAAAGTTGAAGACTTGTTGCTATCATATAATGGAGTGTCTTGAGGGAAACAACTCTCACATGGAGAACATTGTATCCATGTAAGATCACTCCCTGTGTCAGCAATAACAAATCTTTCAACCGGGGGGGTGCCAATATAAATTCTCATCAGATAATCACCATGATTTGGAATTATAACTGATTCTTGTGATTCATTTTCATTTGACGACAGAGAAAATGAAACTCTCTTAAGTCTACTACTTGAACGTAAATCTGCATTTCTTAACAATTCTAATTTGGACATTGAGGGGTTGTAATAGGGTGACATAGCTGAATCACGGTGAATAAGATCAATGCTAAAACCACTTTCACTTTTACTTGCTTCAATAATTAATATTGAAAAAGCTGAACATAGTGCTAAAATCAACAATACTAAAGCATTCATTTTTTTCTAGGAAATACTACGCACTTAAAAAGCATCCAAGGAAGAAACTTAAAGTATTTCTATTTATGCATTTTTTTCAGTTAGTACTAAAGATTTTTCTTCTTAATTAATAAATATTTAATTAATATAAGAGAAGTGTTACAAACACATTTTCTAACACGCTCTATTTAATTAGTTAAAATTGACATAAGTCTCATTAAATTATGTAGATCCTATATGAAAGAGGCTTATAAATTTTAACCAATTAAATAAAATGTGTTCAAAATAATATGTTAAAGAGTGTGTTGTTAACATTATTCTTCATATGATATTAATAATATTATAAATTAATTAACAACTAATATTTTAGTTTGACTTTTATTCTGTTGACTAGTAGGTAACATCCCTTCACTTGCCTCATTACGATGTTTACTTCAAATATTTATAAAGCAAAGCGGCCAAATAAAACTTATGCACCAAAAAAATATCAAAGGTTAAACTATATACATAATGTTATTTTGAATATCAAAAGCCACTTGAGATAGTGAACATAAAAGGCATGTCTTTAAGCATAACTCAAAAGTCAGAAAATAAAGAATACTCTTTTTTATTTTATTTTATAAAATAACAAAATAGTATAATACAAAGAAATATGGCTTTGTAACACATTGAAAAGCCATTAAGTGAAGTCTACTAATTATTAGTAAATGTAAGTTATTGTAAAAAAAAGTAAATGTAAGATATTGGAAGATAAAATAAAAAATTGCACCTATTTTATTTGAAAATTCACAATTTGTTATATAATTAACCAAAACTAAAGCTAAATAAAATATGAATAGTCTTACACAATGTGCAATTAACATTCCACTAATATCAATGAATAAGACTTTTTACTTGTGGGAGTTATAGAACTCATGTGAAGGTGGAAAACTTAAAAATATGGACTTCTATAAAATATTTATAGCACTTCCCCTTGGATGTCTAATTAAGAATGTGTCTCATTAAAACTATACTAGAAAAACCTAGTGGGAAAAAAATCTAGTGAATGAAAAAAGAGTACAACATCCTTTGGGAGGAAATTGCCTCTTACCAAGTAAACCCAATGTGACAAAACCTTGGTAAAGGAAAAAAGAGTGCATCTTATATTTATTCTTCCCCTCATGTAGATAATAATCTCTGAGACAACAAAGACCAATCTCTTGCCAAAAGCGTTCATTGACGGTTACTTCGTAATAAGATTTATTTTGCCGTCTTTATTATAATCTTCTTCAAACTATAAGTTGATGAGGACATAAAAAGCATAACCAAGGAAGGAAGCATAGAGGATATTCAATGTCTTGGAACTCCAATGACAAGAGCAAGGTCAAAGAAGACAAAGGATGCTCTAAATAACTTGATAGTCACTTTATTTGAAACATGTCCAATTCATGAAGAATTGAAGCCCAATATAGTAAGTTACTTAATCCAAATTGAAGAAGTTAAGGAATGAAGGTTGCATCTATGTGTTATCAAGTTTTAATATTAGTTTTAATAAAAGTAGTAGACTGAATTAGTAAGAACATTTGGGTCTAATTGTAAAAACTTGAGTTGAACCAAATTTAGAGAACTTGTAATATGCTGCCACTATAAAATGCAAACCCCTAGCTTATGCCAAACAGATTTTGAACATATTGTTATTTTGTGAGACTTTTCTTTCTAGAGTTCTTGAAAGAATTCGCTTTGAACTTATCAAAGCTGTTAATTCTTGTGGCATTCTTTTTGGCTAATCAATTCCTAGATTGTGGCACCATTATGTTCTTGGTTTGTTTGCTGAATTATAATCCCCAACTTCCTTTACATCAAATCCTAATACACAAATTTTACCAATTTATGTGTTCAGTAACTTGAGCTCATATCTTGTATTTTACATTGTCTTTTTCGGTGATTCAATAGCCTAACTTGCGTTTCAAAACATTTTCTTTCACCTCGTTTTGGAATCGCCTGATACTGAGTTTCCTACCTTCGATTATCGCATTATCCAGCAAAACGTGATTGTGGCTCCTATCTGTAAGTTTCCAACCTAGAACGATCCTTAATATGATTCATGACAAAGATAATCATATCATTTGGTATTATAGCTTGTCTCAAGATTTGGAATTGAGTAAAATTCTGTTTATGCAATTTTTGGTGAAACACAAATTACTAGTTGTGTTGCTCTTGTTTGAATTAATGTCGTTACTTACTCAATTTGTGTGTTGCTGCTACTTAAGAAAAACATTGTTGTGTTGTTAAAAGTATTACCCCTAACTGTTTGACAAAATTTCTAAGAGTATTTTTCAATCACATTACTACTATTTTGTGTTACTTTAATTTCTTCTAACCAATTTTGGTTCAACAATCTTAAGGTTCTTGTTGATTCAATTAAGAACTTGAAGAGAGAAATTGAGTGGAAAAAGGAAAGAAAGATACATTATAGAAAAAGACTAAATTGAGTGAAACACGAGTGATAAATTCAAGAGTGTAAACACGTGAGCTGTGTGGTGAGATCATTTTCTTTCACTTTTGTTTTGTTGTTGTTTAAAATATGGCAGTAATAGGTAGTGGTGATAGCCCTCCTCAAAGGGGAAACAAAAAATTGTTAGTGGATGATATAACTGCTCAAATGCAAAAGGATGTTGAGGGAGCATATTGAAGATTTACATGTCAGAATTGAGCAGTTTGAAAGTCAAGAAAATCATGGTGATGCTATAAGGTATGCAAAAGATAAAAGACATGTAGAATATAAAAATGAGGATCATGAAAAAGAAGTGTATCATATCATGAATATATTTGAGATTTTGTATTGGATCTAGAGTATGTGAAATATCTTTAGAAAATGGATATGCAAAAGAGGCAAGAAAAGGAGAGAAGCTAGCCTTGAGAGAGAGAGAGAAAATCAAAGAAAAGAAAGAAGAAGAGGCGAAACACTTGATAGACAAAGGGCAAGGAATTGACTCCAACTATTTGTCTTACTTTGATAATATTGTTGGGCAAGTGCTTGGAGAAGTCTCTATAAATGAAGAATGTCATTAGCACATTGACTTTGAAAGCAAATAGAAAAATGATGGTAAAATTGAACGTCTCTTTAAACAAGAGAGTGAGGTGAATGAAGCAATGTTAGTGCTCGAAGGTGATTCGTCAAAGGTTCCTCAAAAGGATGCTTGCAAGGAATTTATTGAGTTACCATTTTTTTGTGATGTAGAGAATGTCCATGAGACTCAACTTGCTTTGAAGCCTTTTGTAAATACAAAGTAACATATTATTTTCCATAAATTTCAATCAAAATAAGGTAAATTTGGTCATGAATATAAACTTTAAAAGGTATAACTTTATCCCTATCTTTAGAATTTCTTACTTTTACCATAAATGTGATAAAATGTTAATTGTTCAAGATAGAAATGTGTTTCACCGACTTATTACATTTGGTTACTTTTCCAAATTTCCATTTGACCCCAGTGAATATGATGAGCTTGTGCTTTATTTGGATTCTTTCTTTATGTATAATATAATGGAGCTTATATTCGTGGTCGAATTTCTTCAAGAAGAATAGAGTGATGAGGACATATAAAGCATAACCAAGGAAGGAAATATAGAGGATATTCAAGGTCTTGGAACTCCAATGACAAGAGTAAGGTCAAAGAAGGCAAATGATGCTCTAAATAACTTGATAGCCACTTTATTTGAAGCAAGTCCAACTTATGAAGAATGGAAGTCCAAGATAGTAAATTGCTTAATCCAAATTGAAGAAGTTAAGGAATAAAGGCTGCATCTATGTGTTATCAAATTTTAATATTAGTTTTAATTAAAGTAGTAGAGTGAATTAATAAGAACATTTGGGTCTAATTGTAAAAACTTGAGTTGGGCCAAATTTAGAGAACTTGTAAGGTGCTGCCACTATAAAAGGTAAACCCCTAGCTTATGCAAAACAAATTTTGAACATATTGTTATTTTGTGAGCCTTTTCTTTTTAGAGTTCTTGAAAGAATTCACTTTGAACTTATTAAGGCTGTAAATTCTTGTGGCGTTCTTTTCGGCTTATCAATTCCTATATTGTGGCACCATTATGTTCTTGATTCATTTGCTGAATTATAATCCCCAATTTCCTTTACATCAAATCCTAATACACAAATTTTACCAATTTCTATGTTCAGTAACTTGCACTCATATCTCGCATTTTACATTGTCTTGTTCAGTGATTCAACAACCTAACTTGCATTTTACGTTTTCTTTCATGTTGTTTTGGAACCGCCCGATTCTGACTTTCATAGCTTCAGTTGTTGCATTGTCCAGCAAAATGTGATTTTGGCTCCTATCTATAAATGTCCAACCTATAACGATCCTTAAAGTGATTCATGACAAAGATAATCATATCATAAGTGCATGCAATATTATTTCCATAGATTTGTTGTAATAACCTTTTCAAGAAGAAAAGCCACAAATCTTTGATATTTGATGAATCACAAACTTCAACCAAAACACATTATTGACTTTCCTCATCTAGTGTTGAAATTTCTTCATCATTTGATGATGTTGTTTTCATTTGTTTCACATATCTCCATGAAATAGTTGTAATTTCATAGATATATAGCTTGTTTGTGATCTATATCATTGTGAGGATTGAACAAATAATTTGCATCTCTAAGATAGCATATATAAACTTGACTATATTCTAAAGAAGTACACATGTCTAATAAATTAACAACAAATGGTAGTTTACAATAAATTAATAACTAATAAGATACATTAGCATTATATTACACTAATGTATGGTACTTCAAGACCATCTAGCAATCACTGTTTTCTCAAGATCCAAAAAGACTTTTGTTCACAATTGGTGACCTTACAACAATTAGAGTGTACATCTTATTTATTTGTCAACATAGGACCATTTTAGAACTCTTTCTATATTAGCTTCATAATTCACAAAAATATTCTTCAAATACTTATTTTGTAATGTCAAAAAAATATTTTCTTAAAAGTACTTAGACAAATTATGTCATTTCTATATCTCTCAGATAGAAAAAATTCCCTAAGAATATTGCACAACATGCATCTAGATTTTTTTTAACACATAAAAAGACTTGTACATTTTCATTAAGTCATCTCTTCGATAGTTTGAATTGTATGTCCCACATAAATTAAATTATTTTGTGAGTTTCATATAATCATCACTATCAAGTGAGCCAGACAAATTCATTGTAACACATATTTCATATAAATTGAGCTTTTCATGGCTACTAAACTTAATCAAGTTTGAAAAAGTTATTGAATTTGCTTCAGATGAATATGTCTCTTCAAAATCAATGCTCGAATTTTAGCAATACTCTTGAATATATGTACTTCATCATTCTCATTTTGTTTTCACGCGAAAGATCAACTATATCTAATTAGTTTCACATCTTCAAATGTGCGGATTACAAGTCCAAAAACATTTCACTTTGCAAAGCGAATTTAATTTTACTTCAACAAATTCTTTATATTTTTAAAGCATTTCTTTGTCTATAATCTGTAATAGACATTGGTTCATGATTCTCTATATTATTTATCACATATATTGCTACATTATATGTAAAATATTATCAACATTGACTTCTTTTCGGTTCTATTATGTTTGACTCATCACGTAACTTATCAAGATCTCTTTATTTTCATAAGTTTAGGATACCTGATCATTTCTTCTGGAACTGAAAACCAATTATGCCAAATTATTCTTTTTTTTATTTTCATATCCTCACTTGTGTCATCTTTCTTTTTAGCTCCTATTCTTGTTTGAAGATTTCATCCTTGAAACCGACTTGCCTACCACGCTTCAAGCGCAGTTAAGATTCATTTACAATATTAGATTTCCAATAGATGAATCAATTTTGATTGGAGCATTAACAACTAATAATTGGTTTCATAAACTTTGCAAATGAGTAATCTTTTGAACTTCTAGTTCGAACAAGTTTGTGTGAGGATGAAGATGAGATAATAATATATTTCAATAATCATTTTCCACTCCTTATTCTCCCATAATATTGGGAATACTAATTTATCAAATGATAATAAAAAACACATTTGAAAATAAGTCTCCAATTTGTTGGCTCAATATACTATATTACAAATAAGGATTTCATGTCCAAAATGGATTATAAATTAAGGGGAAGACTTACATGTAGTAACTTATTGGTTTGATGCAAATCAATATCTCCACGTACATTGCATGTTTCCAATTAAAAATTGTAAGGTACAATCTCAAAAGTATTGATCTAAGAATCAACATTAGAAGTGATTCTTCAATTCCATTTTTGTGTATGAACATATGCTATATGATGTTCATTATTATTTTCATTACAATACTTATGAGAAAAATGACCTCTTAGTCAAATTAGTTAACACAACTATCTCACAAACTTCTAGTTGTAATTTGACAACAAACATAATTCGGTGTATTGATTCACAAATTCTCTGAAATGTAGGAGACTCATTTCCTCAAATTATCACTTCCTCTGGGAACTTATAAGACATAAAATATTTGATTGAAGAATCTTTTGACTCTTCAATACATGTCAACATAAAAATTTAATTATTATTCGTATCGAGATAGATCTGGAATGATCCAACCAGTCTTGCCAACAACAAACTTTAATATGATTTATAAACTTAAGGTTTACAATGATATGCGTTTCAATTTTTCTAATCCTTTTGATTCAATAATAAACTATCATATAATTTTTTTGTATTCCAAATAAAAATTTACCTTTTGATTACCATATGCATATATCAAAGACAATATTTTGTATATAATAAATAAGAGCACAAAACTTCCTTCAACAAATAAAACTAAATAAATCATAGCTACATATTTTGTTTAAATAACTATAAATTATAAAATAAATCAAAATAAAATAAAATGTTTATTTGCTCATTAGAAATTGCTCAAAATATATGCATGAAATGTGAGAATTTAAAGAAAATAATTTAACAACTCCTATTATCAATAAAGTTTATCTCCAAATATATAGATGTCAACAATGCATATGTAAAATCAAAATTACTTAAATAACTTCCATAATATAATTTTGAAATTAACACATATCCAACTAAAATAAAATGATGGTTTAAAATGATAAAATTAAGGAAACTAATTCACATATTAATACTTGTAGTTCACATGAATGATTTATGAGGCAAATATTTATATTTACACTTGTTCTAACCCGTCTGTAATTCTTCAAAAATATTGATATGAAACTAAGTACTACAAATATCATTATGTACTTTCTACAAGACAGTCAAAATAAAAATAGTATGATTATTCTCGTTATTTTTCTCTATCAAATATTATCTTAGAATTCGAAACATGTATGAAGAGAAATTATACTTAGAGAAGTTAAATTTCTCCATCATTCATATAAGTTACTAGCTAACTACATTGATAAATAACTAATTCAACAAAATAAGAACATAAAATGATTTACTTCTTTAGGAATTAGTCAACCATACCATTTTTTTCCTTCTTTATCATTTCTTTCCGTGAAATGATGTTTTTATACAAAATAAAATTATATAACAATTAAGAATATAAATTATACTTAGTGAAATTAAAAGTCACCATAATATAAATGAAACTAAAAACACTACAATTAAGTAAATATCATAATCATTTCATTAACAAAAAAATATCATTTGTCATAATGGAATTTGATCACCTTCACGTGTATCATATCAAAAGTAACCACTTCTATATTAATTATTATAACCACAACATTGGTTACATAAAACAAGTAGTGAGAACCATTAACTTCTAGGAATAAAGTTCAATTGATCATGTGACATTTCATTCTTTTAATCAACAATAACTCTTTTATTAATCACAAATGTAACTAATCATTTCAAATATTTTTGAATTTTTTTCTCAAATTTGCTTCTTTAGGAGCATATTTGAGTATCATAAAATAGATTATATAGATATTAATTATGGTCTAAATGTGTATTTCTTCATGAACTTAGCCACAAATATTTCTTACATAATGACCATGGAAAATCAAACTTTTGCAATTTTATAAGGATGTTTGATATTAAAATATTTTATCTTCAAGAACTATACCACAAGTGATACTTGAAAATATTACTTTGAGCAATTCTTCAGGGATGCTTGAATATTATTTTTTTTTCAAGAACTATATCACAAATGATCTTCATAAACAATGATTCATTCTTTGAGAAATTCTTCATGGATGGTTTAATTTTAAATTTTTAGTTATTCAGAAACTGTATCTCAAATTATCTTCATAAACAATGATCAAGAAAATTATTCTTTGAGCAATCCTTCAGAGATGCTTTTAATCTTAAATTCTTCGGGAATTTAACAAGAATAAACAAAGAAATACATGATGATTATAGAGAGCCAAAGAAATTTCTCAACAAAACATGTAAAAATAAAAATCATTGACATTTAAAAGAATTGGGAACAAATATAGTAATAAGATTGTAGTTAGATTAGTACAAAGATATTGAGAAGAAGTATTTTTGTAATATAACCTTCAAGAAAATGTGTTATAAAATTAACCAAAATTAAAGCTAAATAAAGTATAGAAGAATGAACATAAGGGTGAAGAAAAGAATAGGAAAGAGAGAATATGAAAGTATTACGAGAGCCTAATATTGTAGTCATCCAAGTGCACTACACAATGTTACGAGAGCCTATTTATAAGATACAAATCTAATAACCTACTAATATATGAATACTCTTACATAATGTGAAATTAAAATTCCACTAATATCAATGAATAAGAAATTTTTATTTATGGGAGTTATAGAACTCATGTGAAGGTGGAAAACTTAAGAATATGGACATCCTTAAAATAATTATAGAACTCCCCCTTGGATGTCCCATTAAATATGTGCCTCATTAAAACCTTATTAAGAAAAAACCAGTGAAAAAAAACTTTAGCGAAGGAAAAAGAGTACAACATCCTTTAAGAGGAAACTGCCTCGCTAAAAACCTTACCAAAAAATACCAATGCGACAAAACCAGTAAAAGTAGAAAGAGTGCAACATATATTTATTCTTCCCCTCATGTAGATAATAATCTCTGAGATGACAAAGATCAATCTTTTGCAAAAAAACTTCATTAACCGATGACTTTGTAATAAGATTTGTTTTATTTTATTTATTATAATTTTTTCAAAATATAAGTGCATGAGATATTATTTATGTAGAATCGTTGTAGTAACCTTTTCAAGAAGAAAAGTCACAACTCTCAAATATTTGATGAATCACAAACTTCAACCAAAACACATTATTGACTTGTCTCATTTAGTGTTGAAATTTTTCATCATTTGATGATGTTATTGTCGTTTGTTTCACATATCTCTATGAAATGGTGGTACTTTCGTAAACAAATAGGTTGTTTGTAATATATATTATTGTGAGGATTAAACGAATAATTTTGATATCTAAGATATCAAATTATATACTTGACCACGTTTTAAAGAAATACACATGTCTATTAAATTAACAAAAGATATTTTATATTAAATTAATAGTTTGCGGAACATTTTTTAATTTTTGATGAGAAAAATTAAACCAAAACATATAGAATTCAGAATAAGATAATATGCCATGGTTCAAAATACAATTAAGATGTTAAAGTTTGAGACCAATTCCAAGCACAAGAATACAACAACACATAAATGCATGAAAAGATATTAGGATTAAATATATTTTTAATTTCTATAAAATTTCTACTTTTCAATTTTAGTACATATAAAATAAAAATATAATTT
Organism: Cicer cuneatum; assembly: GCA_037974295.1. Taxonomy (NCBI): domain Eukaryota; kingdom Viridiplantae; phylum Streptophyta; class Magnoliopsida; order Fabales; family Fabaceae; genus Cicer; species Cicer cuneatum. The sequence continues at coordinate 52,099,040 of JBBPBO010001984.1, forward strand.
TTAGTCTTATAAAATTATCTGATAAACAGTTTAAAGGTCTACTTGTTAGCTTAGATGTTGTACTTGTTAGTCTAAATGCACTGTTATTGTTTTTTAAGTAGAGCTTATTGTAGTACTACATGCTTTGAATGTCAATTTCAATTTGGTATTTTCAATCATATTCTTTGGGACCTTGTTTTTTCATTATCTAGTGTGTTGTTTTATAGTGTGCTATTCTTTGAGACATTGAGAGATGTAATAAAAATATAGTGAACTATCTAATTATTTTGTGTACTATGTGTTATTTAGTGAGCTGTTCTTTGGGACCTTGTTATGTTATTTCGTGTGATGTTCTTTAGGACCTTGAGAGATATAATAAAAATATAGTGTACTATCTAATTATTTAGTCTACTTTTTTTTTAGTGTGTTGTTCTTTGGGACCTTGTTCTATTGTTTAATGTGTTGTTCTTTGGGACCTCGAGAGATGTAATAAAAACATAGTAAAAAGGTTGTATTACACATTAGTTGTTTCATTAATAATTTTTATTTTATTTTTTAGGAAGAACTAAACAAACATAGTAATGAGGCTGAAACATCTCAATCAACCCAAAACACACAAGGTTCTATGTCTTGGAAGGATGACATATTTTATCAAGTACAAGGACTTGATAAAAACGGACGTGTGCGATGTATGGGCAAGATTCTTCATTCCAAAAAATCGAAGGTTTGTGTATCTGAAAATAAAGAGTTGAGTGAAAGAGTTAAGAATATGGAAAACTTGTTAGCAAATGCGATGACTTTAATTCAAAATCGATTTTCTAGAGAAGATGTGAATGATAATACAACCTACAAGACATGTATATCATAAGTTACTAATCTTATCCAAGTTGCTTCATAAGTTCCATACTCGTATTTTTCATAAGTAATATTTTCTATTTTTTGTGATAGGTTCCTGATGCTACTAGTGCTCAAAACCATTTGAATTCTCTTAGTCCAAACAACAATGAAGATAATGAAAATGGTATTTATGCATTTGTTATTTTATTGAAATTATTAATATTTTCTCTATTTTAGTAATAATATTTTTACGTTGAGTTGTGTATTTATTCATATGTTATTTTATTGATTGTAGGTGAAAATTAAAAGCTAATTTGTTGTTGAAGATGAAATCTTGGCAATTTAGTGGACTCAATTTCTTAATGTTTTTTGATATTGTTATGTATGACATTATATGTCTATTTTAAATGTTAGTAAGACAATATTTTCCTACTAAGCAAAAATACTCTATAGTGCACTATGATGAACATGGTTTAACTATTGTTTTATATAATTTACTTTGTAAGACTTTTATGTTAATTTTCAATATATACAATAAACACCTTTTATTTTATTTTGACTCTTAAATATATATATATATTTATATATATATATATTATTGTGTATTTACATTTGGGTAATTTTATAAAATAAAATACTAAATTATTATACAATTTTTATTGATAAATTATTATAATAAAATACTAAATTATTATACAATTATTATATAAATTATAAAATACTAAATTATTATACAAGTCGTGTGGTATTTTCTTATAATACCAAGATTTAGGCGCATCTATCGCAGTGAAGAAGATTCAAAACACTTGACATGACATGCAAATGAAAGAATTAGAGATAGAAAGTTACGACACCCTGCAGATTCTTCACAATGGGAAAAAATTGATCACGAGTATCCTGATTTTGGTAGAGAGTCAAGAAATCTACGACTTGCACTTTTTACTGATGGAACGAATCCACATGGTCTCCAAAGCATATCACACAACACATGGCCTGTGATTTTCTTGATTTATAACCTACCTCCCATGGTTATGTATGAAGTGTAAGTTTATGATGTTGTCTCTGTTAATTTCTAGACCCAAACTGTAACATCCCGAGTTTAAAACACAGCGCGAGTGTATTTTTTTTTAAATAAATAATTAAAATAATTTTCCAATTCATTACTTCAAAAGAATTGAAATAAAATTTCCTTTAATTCATTTCATAAAAAGGTACGTCGTAATTTAATCGATGAACGTAATTAATTAGTTTCATCATAAATATCACTAAGTACTTATCTTTGGAAATTAATAATAAACATTAATACATTTCAAAAGATCAGTGTCATAATCCCAAAAGAAAATATCAGAGTGCGGAATATGTTAGCAGAAAAGTGGTACAATAATTTCCAAATTAAAACAAGATACATTTTCCAGCTCAAAATCCTATACATCAACTCTAACTGATCATGCACTAAGCTACAGTAGCACGGTCTCCGCCACATCCTCTACAAGTCTCGTCTTCAGCCAGCTGTCCGTCCCTCTGCGATGTCCACAAAGACTCCGTATACGAATATCAAGGAAAACTAACGACGTCTCCGTCGTTAGTGTAACCGTCGGTGGGACGGGTTTAGGGTTCATCTGAGGGCAAAGCCCACATTCCACACTAATAGTAAAGGGTCACCGACCGAAATTAACACATAACACATAACATATATCTCAAAACAATACATCCATGGCATAACATATAATCAATGATGATAAATAAAGATGCTCATTTTGAAATTCCATGACATGTATGCCTTTTCAAAACAACAACTAATTAATATGGAAAACATGTTGTAAGTACATCCAACACTTCAGCAATCACAATCAATTATCAGAAATTCAGATTTAATAAAGTACTTACTCACAACAATTTCCAATCATCAACATATACCCAAAATCGTGACCCGCCGGTCAATCACCCCGATGCAATATGTAAATGCTCATGTATTCAATTTCTCTAGAATTACCAAGGTGCAGTCGCTCAACAGACCAGCACAATTCAAATATGTTTGACTTTAACGGCCCTCAAGACCCGGGTGCAATCGCTCAACAGATCAGCACCAATGCAGTCGCTCAACAGACCAGCACGTTTTACGTATTTGAATGGACCACCACGAACACGCGGCTATTCCGTAGCCCGGATAGAATGGACCACCACGAACACGCGGCCACTCTGAACTCAGATAGAATGGACCATCACGAACACGCGACCACTCTACAACCCATCACGGTTACTACTCTCACGTGTATTAGCCTCTCACAGGCCAAATACACAGAAGTTAAATCCTCGCACAGATAGAATGGACCACCACGAACACGCGGCCATTCCGTAGCCCACTACTGTGGTTACTACTTAACTTCGCGGACCATCACGGTTGCCGCATTACTCTGTGGCCCATCGCGGTCACCACATGACTATGAAATGCATGGGCATGCAATGTTTTCTCTTCACTGAAAATAGTATGCAATATCAGAAAAACTCAGCCTTTCCAGCATTCCCCCAAAACATCTCAACACAATTAATTTCATCATCAACACATCAATGATTAAACATTCCAGCAAACATCATCACTTTACATTATCTCAAAATTCCATTCTTAATTATCATAAGTCTTTTCCCCAACTCTTAAAATTCATAAAACAATGTTTAAAACTGAGATTTCTGGAAAACACGAATCTGTATTCGAATACAGCTTCCTTGTATTCGAATACAGAGGCTGTCACAGTGTAAAAATCAGTATTTTCACAACTTCAATAGAAGTCTCAAAAGCTTCATCATTACCACTTCAAACTATCACAAAAATTCCAATTAATTCAACACAAACCATCCCAATATTCCCCAACACTTAGGGTTTATAAAACAATGTTTAAAACATTTGATTTTCTGAAAAACACGAATCTGTATTCGAATACAGCTCTCTTGTATTCGAATACAGAAGCCGAAAACTGCAAATTTAACACTCTGTATTCGAATACAGCATACTTGTATTCGAATACAGAAGACAAAAACAGTGTAACTCAGTATTTTCTCCAAAATCATTAAAGGTTTCCAGAATCTCATCATCTCCTCTTTAAAACTATTTCAAAACTCCATTTTAAATCATTTTAACCCTTCTCAATGTTCCCCAACACTTTAAGATTCACATGACAGTGTTTAAAACTTGATTTTCTGGAAAACACGAATCTGTATTCAAATACAGCTTCCTTGTATTCGAATACAGAAGCTAAAACTTGAATTTCTGGAAAACCCGAATCTGTATTCGAATACAGAAGCAAAAATTGTGAAAGTCAGCATCCTGTATTCGAATACGAGACTGTCGTAGTCGAATACAGATGCGAATACAGTGTTAAAATTTCACTTATGTATTCGAATACGACAGAGTCGTAGTCGAATACATATGCTAAGTTAGAAGAAAAAATCCTTCCTCTGTATTCGAATACAGGGGCCCGTATTCGAATACAAGTTTGAAAACTTGAGTAAAACAGAAGCTTGGCAGGTTGTGTTCGAATACACTCATGTTGTATTCGAATACTCCTTCGAAATCAGTGAAATTTTTTTGAGATTTCAACACATTTTCAAACTGTTTCCTTTGATAAATCAGCAAAACACCAAAACAGATTCAGTACTCTTTTGAACCACAAAACTCAGGCATTTTTCATCAATAACAATTTTTCCAGAAAAACACTTTCATCATTTAAAATCCCTTTTCTTTTGAAAACATCAGCAACACCAGAACTATCATCAACATGACAGAATACAGAATCACCATTAACACATTCAGCCAAACAACAAGCATCACATAGCAGCAAAATACCAACAGAATGCATTTTCGCATTTTATAACAACCAGCACAACAGTTTTAAAAATATGCATTTTGAACATCTTCAAAATAACATGCAAGAAATTTTTTCAGCTTTCCCACACACAAAACAAAACAACATTACTGCATTCAACCAAACTGCAACCATCACAGAGTCATTACACATCAACATAATGCATTATCTTCATTTTTTTCAAAATGTCAGTGCAAAATAAAATATTACATTCCTAGAGTTCAAGACCCTATACAACAAGTCTAACTGATCATGCACTAGGCTACAGTAGCACGGTTTCCACCGTATCCTCTACAAGTCTCGTCTTCAGCCAGCCGTCCGTCCTTCTGCATTGTCCACAATACGCTGTGCGTAAAGATCAAGGAAAACTAACGACGTCTCCGTCGTTAGTGTACCCGTCGGTAGGAAGGGTTCGGGTATCATCTGAGGGCAAAGCCCAATTTCCACAATATAATAGCAAGGGTCACCGACCGAAATTAACAAATAATCACATAGCATATATCTCACAGCAACAAATATATTCATGGCATAATATATGACAATGATGAAAATTAAGGATGATCATTTGAATTTTTCATGACATATAAGCTTTTTCAAATAGCAACCGTTTCATAAGGAAAATATGTAGTAAGTACAGCCAACACTTCAGTAAACACAATAATTAATCAGAAATACAGATTCCGTAAAGTACTCACACATATCAATTTCCAAACATCATCATATAACCAAATCGTGACCCACCGGTCAGTCCTCCAATGCAATATGTATATGCTCATGTATACAATTTCTTGGAATTACCAAGGTGCAGTCGCTCAACAGACCCGCACAATATGTTTGACATTTAACAACCCTCAAGACCAGGGTGCAATCGCTCAACAGATCAGCACCAGCGCAGTCGCTCAACAGACCAGCACTCGTGCAGTCGCTCAACAGACCAGCACTCGTGCAGTCGCTCAACAGACCAGCACGTTTGACATATACCAAGGTACAATCGCTCAACAAATCAGTACCTAGTGCAGTCGCTAACCAGACCAGTACTCATGCAATCGCTCAACAGATCAACACGTGGCTATGCATTTCAGGGTACAGACGCTCAACAGTCCAGTACCAGTGCAGTTGCTCAACAGACCAGCACCTATATACCAAGGTACAATCGCTCAATAGATCAGTACCTGGTGCAGTCGCTCAACAGACCAGCACTCGTGCAATCGCTCAACACATCAGCATGTGGTTGCGTATTACTCTGTGGCCCATCGCGGGTACCACTTGACTATGCAATGTATGAATATGCAGTGTTTTTCTCTTCACTGACACAATATGCATTATCAGGAAAATTCAACCTTTCCATCATCTTTCAAAACATCTCAGCACAATCAAGATTATCATAATCACAATCATGATTAAACAGTCAAGTAATCATTAACACTTTGCAATGTTTTCCCAAATTCTTAAAATTCATAATACAATGTGTATTCGAATACAAATGCTAAGTCAGAAGCAAAAATCCTTCCTCTGTATTCGAATACAGGGGCTCGTATTTGAATACAAGTTTGAAAACTTAAGTAAAACAGAAGCTTGACAGGTTGTATTTGAATACACTCATGTTGTATTCGAATACACCTTCCAAAATCAGTGAAATTTTCCTGAGACTTCAACACATTTCAAACTGTTTCTTTTGAAAAATCAGCCCAACCCCAAAACAGTTTTATCACTCTTTTAGACAACAAAACTCAGACTTTTACATCAATACAGATTTTCCAGAAGGAAACACTTTCATCATTTTAAAATCCCATTTCTTTTGAAAACCTCGACATCACCAGAATCACTCAAAACAGAAACAGAAGCAGAATCATCAACACCAGAACATCCAAAAACAAAAACAGAATAGTCACCACCAGAATCATCAGAAGCAGAAATAGAATGATCAACATCAGAATCATTCAGAACCAGAACATGCATTTTCAAAACAACATGCATGGTATTCTCCATTTTGCTTACACAACCACACAACATGCAAAGCATATTCCAGCTTTCTCACACAAACAGAATCAACATGCAAAGCATTTCAGCTTTCTCACACCATCCGAACATCATGCAAGCATTTCAGTTTTTTTCAAACATCAGAACAACATGCAAAGCATTTCAGTTTTCTCACACAACAGAATGACATTAATACATTCAGGCAAACAGAAATCATCACATAGCAGCAAACACCAACAAAATGTGTTTTTGCATTTTGTAACAACTTTCAAAACAATTTATGAACATGTATTTTAATCATCTTTAAAATAACATGCAAAACATTTTTCAGTTATCCCACACAAACCAAACAGCATTGGAGTTACAACCAGAACAGCAACATCACAGATTCATTACACATCACATAATGCATTTTCTTCATTTTTTTTCAAAATGTCATTGCAAAATAGTTTTTCTTTAAAACAATGATGAAAACATTAGTAATGCTATGCCAGTTATGCATTTACAGCCCTAATGCAACTAGAAAATGGAAGGTGCCCTTACCCTTGTTGCGTTTCTGCTACTGCTCTCGTGTATGCATCAAAAACGGAGAAACTCCCGTCTTGCGTTCGCTGCTACGAAAGTGGGTTCTCTAGCTCTGTAAGGGTGTGGGGAACAACTTTTGTACTGAGGGTTTGGTGTTTCGGTGCTTGGATTTCCATGTAATGGCACTTTTGAGGAACTCTCTTTTTCCTCTTTGAAATCGTGGACTGGAACCAGAAAACAGGAAACAGAATGGGAGGGAAGGGTACTGTTTCATGCAGTATGGGCAGTGAGGGAGGAGGAATCGTGTTTTGATTTCACCATCCTTCTCACTCCTATTTATAGGCTTGTGTGGTGCCACCTCACCCGACACTTGTCTGATTTTCAACACTTTACCCGTCTCGTCGCAATTAGCCGCTAATCCCTTAATTAACTGTCCGTTAATTTAATTACTCGTAATTAAATTAATTTATTCTTAATCCAATAATTTTAATTCATCTTCCAAAATAAATATTTATATATATATATATATATATATATTCACTCCAAACATACATATATTAAATATTTTACAAATATCCCCAAAATACACTTAAAATTAATTCCATAATTTTAATTAAAAATTAAGGGTCTTACATTACTCCCCCCTTAAATTAGTTTCATCCTCGAAACTACATGTCCCTAAACAACTGAGGATATTGCTCCTTCATCTTACTCTCCAGTTCCCAAGTCGCGTCTCCCGTAGTCGGATTCCAAATCACTTTGACTAGTGGGAATGCCTTGTTCCTCAACTGTTTAACCTTCCTTTCTTCAATCCTTACAGGGAATACTTCAAATGACAGGTTATCCTTCAGCTGAATTGTATCTGGTGCGATCACAATAGACGGGTCTGCAATGTATTTCCTTAACTGCGACACATGAAATACGTCACGAATATTGGACAGTTTGGAGGTAAAGCAATCCGATAGGCCAATGGTCCAATACGTGCAGTAATTTGGTATGGTCCAATAAATTTTGGAGTCAACTTTCTTGACTTAATAGCTCTGCCAACACCCGTTGTAGGCGTGACCCTTAGAAATACATGATCACCCTGCTCAAATTCCAAAGGTCTGCGACGCTTGTCCGCATAACTCTTCTCACGATCCTGTGAAATCTTCATTTTCTCTTGTATCCTCTTAATTTTCTCTGTGGTCTGTTCCACCATCTCAGGTCCAACAATCATACTCTCTCCGTCCTTATACCAGCATAAAGGCGTCTGACACTTGCGTCCATATAAAGCCTCATAGGATGCCATTCCAATACTTGCGTGAAAACTGTTGTTGTAAGTGAACTCAATCAATGGCAACACCTCGTCCCAGTTTCCTCTGTCATCCAACACACATGCTCTCAATAGATCTTCCAAGGACTGATTTGTCCTCTCAGTCTGTTCGTTTGTTTGTGGATGGTAAGCGGAACTCAATTTCAGTTTCGTTCCTAAAGCTTCCTGCATCGCTCCCTAAAAATGAGATGTGAACTTTGGGTCACGGTCCGATACTATACTCGATGGAACGCCGTGTAACCTCACAATCTCAGCGATGTAGATTTCCGTCAACTTATCTACTTTGTAAGTGGTTCTTACTGGTAAGAAATGCGCGAACTTTGTCAATCGATCCACTATTACCCAAATCGAATCATTCTTTTTCCTTGTCTTGGGCAGTCCTGTTATAAAATCCATGGAAATATTGTCCCACTTCCACTCTGGTATATCCAGGGGCTGCAACATTCCAATAGGTCGTTGATGTTCTACTTTCGCTTTCTAACAAGTCAAACAAGCCGATACGTATTCCGTTACATCCCTATTCATTCCTGGCCACCAGAAGTTCTGCCTTAAGTCCTGGTACATCTCGGTCGCTCCAGGATGAATACTCAACTTGCTCTTATGAGCCTCTTCCAAAATCGCTCTTCTTATCTCTGCAACTTCCGGTACACAAAATCTTCCACTACATCTCAGAATATTATCTGTTCCGACACTGAACTCAGTTGTCTGTCCTTGCGCTATCAGATTCCTTTTTTGTTGGATCATTGCGTCATCTTGCAAGTTTGCAATCTCCTCAAGTAAACCACTCAAAATTGTTATCATTCCACACTTTAACATTCCTGGTGCAAACTTTACGTCCAAGTGTAGATCTCTAAATGCTTCCCACAACGCCTGTTGTCTGGCCATTATCATTGAAGATACTGACACACTCTTCCGACTCAATGCATCAGCCACCACATTGGCCTTTCCAAGGTGGTATTGCAGTGAAAAGTCAAAATCCTTGAGGGTCTCCATCCATCTCTTCTGACGCATGTTCAATTCCTTCTGATCGAATAGATACTTCAAGCTTTTATGGTCGCTGAATACTGTGAATGTGCATCCATATAAGTAGTGCCTCCAGACCTTTAACGCAAACACTACTGCAGCAAGCTCTAAATCATGAGTAGGGTAGTTTCATTCGTGAGTTTTCAACTGCCTTGAGGCGTAAGCTACAGCTTTCTTGTGTTGCATCAAAACACATCCTAGACCTTGGTGAGATGCATCACAGTAGACTTAGTATGGTTCCTCTGGCTGTGGCAAGACCAACACCGGTGAGGTTGTCAACTTTTCCTTTAGCAACTGAAAACTTTCCTCACACTTCTCCGTCCATGCAAATGGCTGATTCTTTCTGGTGAGTTGTGTCAAAGGAGCTACAATCTTAGCAAATCCTTCAATAAATCTCCTGTAGTATCCTGCTAGTCCGACAAAACTTCGTATGTCTGTGATAGTCTGGGGCTATTTCTAGGCAAGAATTGTCTCAATTTTTGCTGGATCGACAGCGATTCCTTCTTTTGTTATCACATGTCCCAAGAAGTTCACTTTCTCTAGCCAAAATTCGCACTTCGACAAATTGGCCTACAGTTGCTTCTCGCGTAAGACTTCAAGAACTTGGCGTAGGTGCTCTTCATGTTCTTCTTCATCCTTTGAATAAATCAAAATATCATCGATGAACACCACCACGAATTTATCCAAAAATGAGCTAAAGATCCTGTTCATATAGTCCATGAAAGTTGCTGGTGCATTCGTAACTCCAAATGGCATAACGAGATATTCATAATGTCCATATCAGTTTCTGAAAGCAGTCTTTTGAATATCTCCTTCTCTTACTCGAATCTGATAGTATCCCGATTTCAAATCAATATTTGAAAACACCGCTGCTCCCCTCAATTGGTCCATCAAATCATCGATGTGTGGTAAAGGATAACGATTCTTGATAGTCACCTTGTTAAGTTGTCGATAATCCACACATAAGCGTGAACTTCCATCTTTCTTCTTAACCAACAACACTGGAGCTCCCCAAGGCGACACACTTGGTCTGATAAATCCTTTCTCCAACAAACCTTCAATTTGACCCTTAAGCTCGCTTAATTCCAATGGCGACATCCGGTACGACGCAATTGAAATAGGTCCAGTTCCTGGGTGCAAATCAATGAAGAACTCCACCTCTCTTACTGAGGGTAATCCTGGAATTTCTGATGGAAATACATCCGGATACTCTTTGACTAACATCACATCTTCTATGTTCACATCCATCTTGGTCTCCACGTTAGCCAATGATAAAAATTCCTGAGTTCCCTCTCTCAAAGATACTTCGAGTTTGTTAGCAACCAAATACCGAATGAGTCCAGGTTCGGGGAAAAGAACTAGTTTTCGAGCGCAATCCAAGACTACGTAATTATACGTTATCCAATCCATGCCGAGAATGATCTCGAGTGATTGTAGGGGTAGACAGATTAAATTAACCAAGAAATCTCTATTCTGAATCGTTACAGTACGGTGTAAACATACAGAGTTTACAGTCAAGGTCTTAGCAGGTGTAGAAACAACCAAATCAAAAGGCAAAGCAGACACGTACAACTTCAAACGATTCACACAGTCCATAGCAATGAAAGAATGGGTTGCCCCCGAATCAAAAAGTGCAGTTAGTGTGTTACTTGCAATCTCACAATCTTGCTGGATTAAATTTTGGGCTTGACTTCCAGCTTCAGCACCCATGTGATAGATGCGGCCTCTAGCAGTAAGACGAGTAGCCCTAGTCGCGTTCATAGTTGGCTCCACCTTCGGAACCCGGCAATCCCTCGCCACGTGTCTTGGCTTCTGGCAGTTGAAGCACATCAGATCCCTCGCGGTACAATCCGTAGCAATATGTCCTTCTTTACCGCATCGATAACACCGGATTCCTTGTCCCAATTGCCGTCCAAAGTTCTGATTTCCCAGCCGTTTCTGGCCTCTCTTGTTGTTTTGTGGCCGGTTATACGGCTTAGCCACTTGTGACAATTAATCAGCAGATACGTGACATAGTTGACTTTCACCGCTGCCCGACAATTAATCATCTCAAAAATTTTCTCTATCTCTTGAATCCACTGGTCCGCTCTTTCCGGACCCTCATCACCTTTGAACATGGGAGCATTATGGCGACGAAAATCCTCTAGTCCTCTAGATTCAGCAGCGCGAATCTCTCTTTCCCTCTTCTCCAGATCTCGTTGAGTCTTTGCAGCCGTCTGTGCAGCAACAGACGCAGCCATGTTGTTCATTGCTTCAACCATCCTATCTTCCCGGCTGACATTGGTTCTTGCAGTGTCGTCTCTTCGTGGAGGCATTGTTTCCTACAAAACCATCCTCACTTCAGTCACACAAGACCAGGGTGCAGTCGCTCAACAGACCCGCACAATATGTTTGACATTTAATGGCCCTCAAGACCAGGGTGCAATTGCTCAACAGATCAGCACCAGTGCAGTCGCTCAACAGACCAGCACGTTTGACATATACCAAGGTACAATCGCTCAACAGATCAGTACCTAGTGCAGTCGCGCAACAGACCAGTCCTTGTGCAATCGCTCAACAGATCAGCACGTGGCTGCACATTTCAGGGTACAGACGCTCAACAGTCCAGTACCAGTGCAGTCGCTCAACAGACCAACACCTATATACCAAGGTACAATTGCTCAACAGATCAGTAACTAGTGCAGTCGCTCAACAGACCAGCACTCGTGCGATCGCTCAACAGATCAGCACGTGGTTGCGCATTACTCTTTGGCCCATCGCGGGTACCACTTGACTATGCAATGTATGAATATGCAGTGTTTTTCTCTTCACTGACACAGTATGCATTATCAGGAAAATTCAACCTTTCCATCATCTTTCAAAACATCTCAGCACAATCAAGATTATCATCATCACAATCATGATTAAACAGTCAAGTAATCATTAACACTTTGCAATGTTTTCCCAAATTCTTAAAATTCATAATACAATGTTTAAAACTGAGATTTCTGGAAAATACGAATCTGTATTCGAATACAGCTTCTCTGTATTCGAATACAGAAGCCAAAAACAGTGCAGAATTACACTATGTATTCGAATACAACCCTCTGGTATTCGAATACAAAGGCAGTCTCAGTGCACAAATCAACATTTTTCACTACATCAGTAAAGTCTCAAAAACTTCATCACCACCTCTTCAAAATATCACCAAAAGTTCAATTTTAATTCACTTTAACCCTTCTCAAAGTTTCCCAACACTTTAAAATTCACATGATAGAGTTTAAAACTTAATTTTCTAGAAAACACGAATCTGTATTTGAATACAGCTTCCTTGTATTCGAATACAAAAGCTAAAAACTGAGTTTCTGGAAAAATGCGAATCAGTATTCGAATACAGATCCCTTGTATTCGAATACATAAGCAAAAACTGGTGAAAATCAGCATCCTATATTCGAATACAACATGCCTATAGTCGAATACAGATGCGAATACAATGTTAAAATTTCACTTCTGTATTCGAATACAACAGAGTCGTAGTCGAATACAGATGCTAAGTCAGAAGCAAAAATCCTTCCTCTGTATTCAAATACAGGGGCTCGTATTTGAATACAAGTTTGAAAACTTAAGTAAAACAGAAGATTGACAGATTGTATTTGAATACACTCATGTTGTATTCGAATACATCTTCCAAAATCAGTGAAATTTTCCTGAGACTTCAACACATTTCAAACTGTTTCTTTTGAAAAATCAGCCCAACCCCAAAACAGTTTTATCACTCTTTTAGACAACAAAACTCAGACTTTTACATCAATACAGATTTTCCAGAAGGAAACACTTTCATCATTTTAAAATCCCTTTTCTTTTGAAAACCTCAACATCACCAGAATCACTCAAAACAGAAACAGAAGCAGAATCATCAACACCAGAACATCCAGAAACAAAAACAGAATAGTCACCACCAGAATCATCAGAAGCAGAAATAGAATGATCAACATCAGAATCATTCAGAACCAGAACATGCATTTTCAAAACAACATGCATGGTATTCTCCATTTTGCTTACACAACCACACAACATGCAAAGCATATTCCAGCTTTCTCACACAAACAGAATCAACATGCAAAGCATTTCAGCTTTCTCACACCATCCGAACATCATGCAAGCATTTCAGTTTTTTTCAAACATCAGAACAACATGCAAAGCATTTCAGTTTTCTCACACAACAGAATGACATTAATACATTCAGGCAAACAAAAATCATCACATAGCAGCAAACAGCAACAAAATATGTTTTCGCATTTTATAACAACTTTCAAAATAGTTTATGAACATGTATGTTAATCATCTTTAAAATAACATGCAAAACATTTTTCAGTTTTCCCACACAAACCAAACAGCATTGCAGTAACAACTAGAACAGCAACATCACAGATTCATTACACATCACAGAATGCATTTTCTTCATTTTTTTTTCAAAATGTCATTACAAAATAGTTTTTATTCAAAACAGTGATGAAAACATCAATAATGCTATTCCAGTTATGCATTTACAGCCTTAATGTAACTAGAAAATGGAAGGTGCCCTTACCCTTGTTGCGTTTCTGTTACTGCTCTCGTGTATGCGTCAAAAACGGTGAAACTCCCGTCTTGCGTTCGCTGCTACGAAAGTGGGTTCTCTAGCTCCGTAATGGTGTGGGGAACAACTTTTGTACTGAGGGTTTGGTGTTTCGGTGCTTGGATTTCCATGTAATGGCACTTTTGAGGAACTCTCTTTTTCCTCTTTGAAATCGTGGACTGGAACCAGAAAACAGGAAACAAAATGGGAGGGAAGGGTACTATTACATGCAGTATGGGCAGTGAGGGAGGAGGAATGGTGTTCTGATTTCACCATCCTTCTCATTCTTATTTATCGGCTTGTGTGGTGTTACCTCACCCGACACTTGTCTGATTTTCTGCACTTTACCCGTCTCGTCGCAATTAGCCGCTAATCCCTTAATTAACTGTCTGTTAATTTAATTACTCGTAATTAAATTAATTTATTCTTAATCCAATAATTTTAATTCATCTTCCAAAATAAATATTTATATATATATATATATATTCACTCCAATCATACATATATTAAATATTTTACAAATATCCCCAAAATACACTTAAAATTAATTCCATAATTTTAATTAAAAATTAAGGGTCTTACACAAAACATTTCTACTTGTATTTCTGCGACGTCGTATCCCTAAACTACAGGTATTGTTATTTATTATCTTGTTGTCACTAAACTTATAGTGCATGTTGTATTTATTCAACCTGTTGTTGTCACTAAACTGCATGTTGAACTTATACTGTGTGAAATGTGTAGATAAATGGATTCCAACAATGATTTAGGTCGTTAAAATGAGAAGTTGTAAACACTGAAGCTGTCAACGCTAAAGGCTATGAAAACGAAGTGAAGTGTGAGACAACTATAATGCAAAAAGTCATCAAAGCAAGAAGTACTCGAATAAAATTTGAGGTATATATACTATACTTTTGTTTAGATTTATGTTTTTTTTCTTTTTTTGAAAGCAAGCACTTACACTCTATGAGTTTGTTAGGTGAGATGGAATGAAAGTGGCCAGCCGATTGAGCCCAACAGTTCAATGATGGTAAGCTACATCGGTTCTGTTGTCCGTCAAAATATCCCAATAACAATCGATGACTGGAAAGACAGAGCTTTGAAGGATGATAAATACATATTGTGGAGTGATGTACAAGTAACGTTTTTACTCCACTTTTTTGTTAATTATAATTTTTTCCACTGAAATAGTTTTATTCAAACTCTTTATTTTTGGTTTGCAGAGTGCTTTTTACATTGAAGATATGCGGAAAAATTATGTGCTTAGAGTTGCTGGTATAATTCATAGAAGATTTAGATCTCATCTGTCGAATTTTTACGTAAGAGACAAGTGTAGAAATTTGAAGGTTGAAGCTCCAAACATTTACAAACACTACATATCAACTGAAGAGTGGACCTCTTTTGTAGCTAAACGTTTAGACCCCACATTTGTGGTAATATTTATTTTATTAGCATGTGTGTTTTATTCATATTCATATCTTATTTTTTTACACGATCGTTATTTTTTTAAATTTATATATAGAATATAAGTACATCAAATCGGGAGCGAGCAAAGAACCCAATGCATTATACAAAAGATCTTGTATGGGGTATGCACGTTTAGAACAAAAATTTGTAAGTAAACATCACTTTTATACATTGTGGTAGATTATAAACTATAGTTTCTAACTAATATTTTGTTTATGTCTTAACAAACAGCTGCAATAGATGAAATCCGATCAACCATTGGGTCGTCATATCTTGTGGAAGGAGGCTCTCGTTAATAAAGATGGAATAGTGGATAACGAAAATGTTCAACAAGTTGTTCAACAATGTGTAAGTATACTATGACTTTAATATTTTTTAATATTGTCTTTTAAAAATGATATTGAACTTATCTTTTTAATACTACATGTATTTTAGGAAAATTTGGAACAATGTCTTGAAAATCAAGATGAGAATAAAGAAGTTAGCTTCAGGGACATTCTCGGCAAGGTATTCAATGTTCCTAAATATTCTGGCCGTGTGAGGGGTAAGGGATTTGGCGTGACTCTCAAAAGTTATTTTTCACATGAGAAGCACACAAATCCTTCGAACGATCAAAGTATTAGAAGCGCTGAAAACCCTATAGTAGCAAGTTGCATACTTGGTTAAAACGGATAAGGAAAAGCAACTTCAACGTGAAATGCAAATAAACAGTGAAGATGGAAGTTGCGACATTGGTCATAAAAGTCTCCCGAAGGTAATTAATTACTTAACGAAATAAGAAATTCATTCAACCTAATTGTTTCACATACTTATGTATTAACCATTGATTTAATTTAGGGTGTTTCACGTTGTTGCCTATACTTGTCTTCCCCTACCCGTCGCATGGTTGGGAAAGGAACATTGTAGCTTTAGAACCACTCGCACTGTTGCCTATTCCCAACAATGACGAAGATATAAAACTTTTGGGAGAAGCAATAGGTAGCTATGTGTCATGGCCGAAACATCTTGTTGGCACTGAGGAGGTATGTTTTAATTGCTATGTATGTTTAGTTGTATGATTACGATTGATTATGTTTAATTGCTGATTTTTCCGCTTTTAATTTCACATTTATTTAGATTATTGCTAAAGGGAATGATAAGATTCCTCGTAACGAGTCTGTCACTTAACCAGAAAAGGCAGAAAAGGTTTGACATATACATCAATTCATGTATACGAAATGATTAGCTTACTATAATAACTAACAAACTAACAACCAAAAAATAAACCCATTGCACCGTAGGTCCAGGTCGAAGGTAAAAATAAATCTTCCAAAATGCCAATACTGGATCGAGGAAAATCAGTTGCTGCTTCTAAAATAAGTCAACCACACCTTTCTCAATTTGGGTCGTGTCTTGACATAACAACCAAGATGAATATGGAGAGCAACAATGATACACCTATGATAAACATGGAAAAAGGTATATTCGGAGATGAGTATTTAGAAATACTTGGCAAAGAGCAAATATATGAACTTCTCGATCATAAAGAGCTAAGTGCTACTGCCATAAGCATATACATCAGGTAATATAAATACTTTATTTAAGATAAAAATTACTTTTTAATTGCATCACTGCCACATTAATTTATTGGTAATTAATCGAATTTTATATTTTCATTGAAGGTTTTTGTATGAGAAGTTGGTGTGCACGCGGAAATTGACAAGTAGATTTTCATTCTTATCTCTGCATAAACTATCCATGTTTAAACTCGATCCAGTTAATGTAAAAAAATATGTAGTTGATATACTTATTGAAAATAAAGAGAAGGACAAGCTGCTTCTGGCACCATACAATTCAGGGTACGTAATTAGATACTTTATCTATATCTTTTTTAATTTATGATATTATGAGTTGTGTAAACAAATTTACCAACCAAATTTTTGTTGTTGTAGGCAACATTGGGTGTTGTTTGCCATAAATGTGACTTCTGAAATTATATATTGTTTAGACCCATTGCATGGTCATTTCAATAATCACCCTTATATAAAGAACATCTTCGACACGTAAGTAAT
Organism: Cicer cuneatum; assembly: GCA_037974295.1. NCBI lineage: Eukaryota > Viridiplantae > Streptophyta > Magnoliopsida > Fabales > Fabaceae > Cicer > Cicer cuneatum. Next base: position 52,116,671 of record JBBPBO010001984.1, read on the forward strand.
ATTCATTTATTTCTTATATATATAAATAATGTGTTTGGTCATTGAATAATAATCACATTTATTTGATAGTGCTCTGCAAGTTTTCCGCGTTAAAAGGGGTACATCACATGACTTCCAATAAAGGTTTGAAATTTTTGTTATAGAACTTAATTATATACCTTTAAATTTTCATTTATAATCAATGCATAAATATTTATTGGCGTAGATGTTTTATTTTATAGTGTCTGCGTCAAACTAACAATATAGACTATAGATACTATATAATGAGGTTCATAAAGGAGATTGTTGATTTGAATCAACATATAATTCCAGAACTGGTACGTTATTTTTATTATACTTTGATTTTCATATATAAACTATATATATATATATTTGATTCTAACTTATTTTGCTTCAATATTTTGACAACTTCAACCCAACATACTCTGAAAGTGATCTCAAAGAAATAAAAGAAGAATGGTATCAGTTTGTCCTCAAACTAAAAGTTATATAATTTGTAATTAATTTGTTGCTACTGTCATGATATAATTTCTTCTGTGAATATGTAATTCATACTATGAATATGTTACTACTGTCAATATGTAATTTGTAATTTGTTGCTACTGTCATGATGTAATTTGTTGCTGTGAATATGTGTTGGAACCAAGTTGGTTCTAAGTACTTAGGATTTTGATGTTTACAAAAGCACTCCATGTAATCTTATTTTGTACTTAGAACTATTATATAAAATGTCATCAGAAGATGACGTCACCTAAGGCAGAAGATGACACCACCAGAAGGTACCAGAGGATGCATCCTGAAGGCACCAGAGGATACACCTTCAGAGGATATCAGATGATATCATCAAAGAAGAATAGATCAGAGGATGACGATACCAGAAGCATAAATCAGAGGATGACGTCACCAGAGGATGTCACCAGAAGCATAAATCAGAGGATGACGTCACCAGAGGATGTCACCAGAAGCATAAATCAGAGGAAGATGACACCAGAAGATGACGTCACCAGAAGCAGAAATCAGAGGATGACGTCACCAGAGGATGATCATCAGAGGAATCTGTCAGAGGAATATGTTAGAGAAAAATACTTAAAACAGAATTGGAGCAAAAGATTCGAGAAACAGAATCTAGCTAAAAATATGCTTAAAACAGAATTTGAGAAAAATGCTCAAAACAGAATTGGAGCAAAAGACTCGAGAAACAGAATCTAGCTAAAAGCATGCTCAAAATAGAAGCGGAGCAAAATGCTTAAAACAGATTAATCTAAATACACTCCAGAAGTAAAGCATCAGTGAGCAAAAGACTCAAAATAGAATCTGAGCAAACTACTCTAGAATATTCTCAAAACAGATTAATTGAAATACACTTCAGAAGTAAAGCATCAGTGAAGTCCTAAAGTTCAACTATAAATAGAGACTTAATGCTGAAGATTAGAGTATCGAAAATACTTGAGAGTTATACACTTCCAAAAGCAAAATACTTGAGTTTTCAGTGAGGTCAATTGTGAGTATCCGCTTTTGAGAAGCAAGTACTCTAAGTTTTTCTTTCCCTTGTGTTAGGTCTAAGTTGTTGAAGTAGAGTCTACAATCTGAGGGAGTGAGAAGGAGTAGCAAATTACTTAGCAATTAGGTTCAAGGTTCTTTTCCTCAAAAAGTCTAGGGTTGTTAGACTTTTTGAGAAGACTGACTTGGAGGGTCAGTGGTACTTTGTAATTCAAGGTTTTTGAATTAGTGAAATCCTTCAAAGTGAAGGGACTGGACGTAGCCTAGTTAACAGTGAACCAGTATAAAAGTCTGATTTTTATTTACTTTATATCCACTGCTAACTCTGTTTTAATTAATACATAACAGTTTTGTTTTAAAACTAAAAAGTATTCAAGTTAGTCAAACACAATTCAACCCCCTTCTCGTGTTTGCACTTTCAATATGTTGCTGCGAAACACTTGTAATTGATATTATTGAATGTGAATATGAAATTGTAATTTATTATCATTTGTTGCTGTGAAACACTTGTAATTGATATTGTTGATTGTGAATATGAAATTGATATTGTGAAGAATATGAATTTTGATGTTTGTGAATATGAATTTTGATATTGTGTATGTAAATTTTAATGTTGAAAAGAAGAATCTGAATGTGATATTTGATGTTGATAATAATGCCATAAAAAAGGCCGTGCTTTTTTAAAAAATGCCATGAAAAATTCTTTTACAGAGCTTTTTTAAACGTTTTACAACGCTTGTTCAAAAAACTAGTATGTTTCTAAGCCTTGAACAAGCGCTGTAAAACTAGTATAAGAAGCGCTTTATATATGGACCTATTACAGTGTTTTTTTGAAAAAGCGCTGTAAACATAGTATAAGAAGTGCTTTATATATGGACATATTATAGCGCTTTTTTGAAAAAACACTGTAAACATAGTATAAGAAGCGCGTTTTATGTGACTCTTCGTTGTTTTTTAATGTGTTACCAAATTATATCTCATTGTATTATATTATTTTCTATTTTAGCAAAAAATAAAATACTATTTACTTTCTTTTTTTTAAGGAGAAAAGTACTATTCTTATTTTTTTATGACTTTTGATTTATGATTAAAGACATTACCTTTTAGAAAATGGCTTTTATGTTTTATATTTGAAGTTGCTTTTGATATTCCTAATAACATTATATAGTTTAACATTTTATATTTTTTGGTGCAAAAATTTTATTTGGCCATTTTTCTTTATAAATATTTGAAGTAAACATCATAAGGCAAGTGAAGGGATGTTACCTACTAGTCAATAGAATAAAAATAAAACTAAAATATTAGTTGTTAGTTAATTTATAATATTAGTTGTTACACTCTTTAACACATTATTTTGAACACATTTTCTTTAATTGGTTAAAACTTATAGAAGTCTCACAAAATTCATATAGGATTTACACAATTAAGTGAGACTTATGTGAATTTTAACTAATTAAATTGAACATGTTAGAAAGTGTGTTAAAGAATGTGTTTGTAACACATCTCTTATATTAATTAAATTATATTAATTAAATATTTATTAATTAAGAAGAAAAATCTTTAGTACTAACTGAAAAAAAATGCATAAATAGAAATACTTTAAGTTTCTTCCTTGGATGCTTTTTAAGTGCGTAGTATTTCCTAGAAAAAAATGAATGCTTTAGTATTGTTGATTTTAGCACTATGTTCAGCTTTTTCAATATTAATTATTGAAGCAAGTAAAAGTGAAAGTGGTTTTAGCATTGATCTTATTCACCGTGATTCAGCTATGTCACCCTATTACAACCCCTCAATGTCCAAATTAGAATTGTTAAGAAATGCAGATTTACGTTCAAGTAGTAGACTTAAGAGAGTTTCATTTTCTCTGTCGTCAAATGAAAATGAATCACAAGAATCAGTTATAATTCCAAATCATGGTGATTATCTGATGAGAATTTATATTGGCACCCCCCCGGTTGAAAGATTTGTTATTGCTGACACAGGGAGTGATCTTACATGGATACAATGTTCTCCATGTGAGAGTTGTTTCCCTCAAGACACTCCATTATATGATAGCAACAAGTCTTCAACTTTCACAAATGTGCCATGTGATTCACAATCTTGCACACTACTTCCTACACATCAACACTATTGTGGAAAATCACAACAATGTTTATATTCATACTATTATGGTGACAAATCATTCACTCTTGGTGAATTGGTTGTTGATTCCATTAGTTTTGGTTCTAATGTTACAATTCCTAAGTCTATGTTTGGATGTGGATATAACAATAGTTTCACAGCTGATACTAGTGGTAAACCAGTAGGACTTGTTGGTCTAGGTGGAGGACCATTGTCACTAATTTCACAACTAGGTGATTCTATTGGTAGAAAATTCTCCTATTGTTTACTTCCTGCAAATTCAAATTCAACTAGTAAATTGAAATTTGGGAATCAAGCTATTATGAAAGGTGATAGTGTTGCCCCTACTCCCCTCATAATCAACTCTTCTCAACATTTTCTTTACCAATTCAATCTTCAGGCCATAACTATCGGACAAAACACGCTTCAAACCGGTCGAACCGATGGTAACATTATCATTGATACAGGGACAACATTCACATATCTTGAACAACCATTTTTTGATTATTTTCTAACTTCCATGAAACAAACAATTGGTATTGAGTCTATTCAAGATGTTCCAAATCCTTTACACTATTGTTTTCCTTTTCACCCTGATATCAATTTTCCTTATACTATCTTGCATTTGAAAGGAGCTAACATTACCTTGAGTCCTTCTAACATGTTTATATTGATCGAAAACAATTTGGTATGCTTGGCAGTAATACCATCCATTTTCCAAGGTATTTCCATCCTTGGAAATTTGGCGCAAATGAATTTTCAAGTGGAATATGATCTTGAAGGGAAAATATTGTCTTTTGCTGCTAGTAATTGTACTGATCTTGATCTGGTTTAACTTATCCTAAAACCTTAAAGCTATATATATGCTTAATTAGTTTCTATTTACTTTTCAGTTACTCAACTTATATGTAGTTTCAATTATGTTGGTTCTATTTTCTTGATTCTTTTTGTGTAACACCGCAATTTTATATGTTCTTTCAATGAATTGATAAAGTATCTTTCAAATCAATATTTATTTCATATTAGAAGTAGAAATTTCGTTTGATGAAAACAATAAAATAGTATATATATTTAAATTAAACAAAATTATTATTAATTCTTACAAAATATATAATTAAAATGAATAAATTAACTCTAAATATTTAAGATCTTCTACAAATTTCAATTGTTTTTTTATGAAATTTTCTATTTTAAAATTGGTCAATAGTTTTTTCAACGTCGACACTGTCAACTATGTCACCCTCTAGTATATCTTACAAACAAATTATCCAACCATTCATTTTCTATACAATTGCGCATTTCATTCTTCACAAAGATCATGGAAAAGAAACATCTTTCAATAGTTTCACATGCAAAAACAAAACTAACTTTAGAAGTAAATATATTACTAGATACACAATATATTTTCTAGAAGACTACAACCATAAGGTTTTATGAGAGTTTAAAATAAAAATAAGTATTATTAAAATAATTTTTTGTTTTCTTACAACACCCTGTTAGCTACGTACTAGATCCGCCATTGAGCAGTAATCTAAAAATATGCAATTGCAATCTAAGTCACGACATGCACTTTTTATGAATCTGCAGTTGTGATTCAGGATACACTAAAAGAAAATCAATTGATAATGAATGTTTTCTCGGAGGTTTTTTAATCCTCGCAAAATAGTCGGGGCTTTTTAACTCCCAAAATATCATTTAGAAGTTTAATGACATTTTAGATGTATTTTTCGAGACCCAAAGAAGAGTAATTTTAAAGAAGATTAATTTTGTGCGGTAGCAATTAATATGGCAACATAGTCTCAAGAAGCATTGAACCATTTAATGATATAGAATATTTACGATGTAAATATTACATATCATAAATTTTATAAAGATATTGAATTGACAAAAGAAACAAATAGCTTAATAGATTGATATTCACATTTGACAAACATTCCACGATTAGTAACTGCAAAATCAGTGACAGAAACCAACTTAAGGGATGTTAAAAGAAAGAGAATGTGTTGTAGGAATTTAGATTTCATAAGCAATGATATTAAAATTTTCAATAATGCCACAACATTTTAATTGAAAACAACTTTTTTTTTTCTTTAATTTCTTCATTTTTATGATAAGTTTTCAAAGAAAATGTTTTTAAAAACACATCTTTAATATATTAAAACAAAAATAATGAGTTAATCTATTTAGCACCTAAAGAGTTCCTAATCCTGCTTAAAGATTTCTACCATTCAGCTCTTTTTCTTTTTTTGGTGAAACCATTCGGCTTCTTTTATCTAACAAACAAATAAAATAATAAAAATACTTATAAACGTGTTAGCTCACATTTTTATGTATTGATCGCAGATAATTCAATAAATTGTTTTTATCCACAGTAGAGTATATGCTTTTTTTTTTTAAAGACGGAGAATTATATATAAAAATATAAGTATCATTCCTTAATCACCACACAAGTATGTCCTAAAGAAGAGGACAAAATAGTTTCCATGCACTTCACTTACTCTTCAAGATAGAGCATAACAAAAAACAACTACAAAAACTTAAAGTAATAAAATTCAAACAACCGAACGGATTAGACCACTATTGGTGTAGACGAACACTAAAAGATTTATCATGAACCTTCAACCATCATCAAGAAACTATTTTGATACCGTCCATCAAGATTATCGTGTCACATTCACGTTGTTGGAAGATCAATTGGTTTCTCACACGCCATATGGATTAAACACAAGTTAACCATACCGCAACAAGTTTATTTCAAACATCCTTCCAACAAGGGATTTAACTTGGAAAAAACAACACATCATATGCCACCTGATTTGGGAAAACAGATTGAATACTAAACCATCCATAGATCAACCTTCACATGCCCAAAAAGCGGACAATCAAGAAACAACACCACAAGAAAACTAACTTCTAGTGACAGACAAAGTTTGTCACTAAAAGTCAAAAACTGTAGGTAGAGGTCGATAATACTTTGAGGACTGTCACTACATGTTTTGAGGACTATCACTACAGGATTTTGATTTCTACCTACAACAATGATTGTCACTAAAACCTAGATAAATATAAATACATAATCGATCTATTTCTACGGTTTTTCTGTCACTAAAAAGTACATAAATATAAATAAAAAATTGATCTATTCCTACGGTATTGTCTGTCACCAAAAACTAGATATATATAAATAAATAATTGATCTATTCCTACGGTATTGTCTGTCACTAAAACTTATTTATTATTATTTATTAAATTAAATTTATTTTATCTCCCTTCTAATTGTAATTCTAAATTATTAATACCAATAAGTTAAATTTAAATTTCTAATTTATTTTTATTAATTAATGTCATTGAAACATACAATAAAATATAATTCAATTTTAGTAATTCTATTAAACGCATGTTACTTGCATTCCTTTCATTTTAATTGTAGCACTAACACGACACGAGTATCATATCCTTGTGGCAATATTGAAATGAAATTATGAGCATTAGAAGCTTATGAATAGAAATCTCATAGACAAATATTTCTCCACTAATTAGATCATAAAATCTTTGCTCACACTTTCTAGTCTTGATGGATACATAAAGTCAACATTCTTAAATTCAACTTATCATAACACTTTTTCTAAAATCTCTTCTTCCATGTTTTCAGAATCTATCTTTGAAACTCTATCATTTTCATTATTCTTTGTCCTGCAACACTTGCTTCTGATAAATATTTCAGATTTGATAAACCAACTCCTAAAACTCTGTCACACAATAAAAAATATATATAATTAACAAAAATCATAAAAGAAAGATTATGATTTAAATCATAATTTAACAACAGCTGGTAGTGTGTTATTACACTATGAAGATTGAAGGCTATCACAAACCTATTACCTCCTACCTCAAAATCTAAAAGAACCGTAAAAAAAATAAAAAAACTAACCAATTGCATGCATCTTAAGCTCACTGACATCACTCAAGGTTTTCAAATATATTAGCACAAATTTCCCTTACTAATTGAAAATACCAAGTACTAACCACATTTTAACTCGCTAAAACTGGACTCACCATGACGAATCAATATCAAAGTACTCTCAGCTACAAAACAAGTTCACAATACCCACCAATAAGAATACATAACAGATCACAAAAGAAAAAATAATTCCTTACTTGATGAGCTATGAGAAATGGAGTGTGATGGTAAAGTATCGCTAATGCTTTATACAGAATTACACCTATTCAGGCCTCCAGCATTCAAGTAAAAATATAAGTTTGATTTTGTAGCTACAGGAGTAAATCCAAAATAATGTCCATCAATCTTTGCCAAGTATATCTCGTTAATGTACCTCAAAATCTCATACTTTTCCATAAATGGTTGAGCTGCATATTCATCAAATGACTTCCACTGCAGCACAAAATAATATCAAGCCTTTAGCCATAAACTCTCTTCGAAATGAAATATAAATAAAGTATTTAAAAAGTTGATATATCTTATCTAAATTTTAAATTAGATCATCAATTTTTCAAAAACTATTTTTGTTTATATTTCATTTTGGATGAAATATAATATAATGAATTTCTATTTCCTCATGATACAATTTAGAATTTACTGTCAGACAGTATGCATTAAAGTAAAACAATTGAATTCCGGAAAGAAAAAAAAACATTAAATGAAAAGAATATGAGAAATTATGGTATTTTAGTGATCCATAAGGTTGAACATTTTAAAATTAAAACAGATAACAGACATCAATTAATGCATAGCTTCAATTAAACTATATGTACCTTTGCAGCCTCTATCTCTATTTCCTGGATTTGAATGTCAAAAGAAACAGGGTGCAACAAGCACACAAAGAACATATCTAACTTATCAAAGAATGACATGTGACTTTGCTTGTTATTCATATGAAAGAAGAAAGCAATGCCTCGTTATCAAAATTATAAACTCACGAAAACAAATAAATAAAAAGAAGTTCCTAAATTTTTCCACCAACTAGCAATAAAATCAACAATAGGAACACTTTCCAGCACTTATTATCTCCCACTAAAGATTCCTTCTCCTCTTTATCATGTTCAACAACATCTAGAGTTTCCTTTCCCTCTTCTTCCTCAAACACAATCCTCCGTTGACTAGAACCACTCTCAAGAACCAGATTCTTATCCTTCAACACCTGCAACAACGACGCAACATTCGCAACCGCATCGGAAACCGAAGACGCGGTAGAAAATGAAGAAACAATTCGCCTTCAAGATAGGATAACATCACCAACGATAAATAACTGTTTGCTCCACATCCAAAATCTCTTCCACTATCTTTTTCAAGATCTACATATGAAAATAGATGAAAGAAACACATGAGCTCCAATCTTTGAAACTTCAAATCGGTTTTAAAATAGGGCTTCAATCTATGATCTACTAATACACGATTGCCATGTTCAATAACTTCAAATCACTTAGAAGATACTCAATTGATAATTGCAATTGAGAATTGAAAAAGCATAACCTAAAAATGAAGATGCGTATTAACTACTAACGTAAGGATGAAACGAGATTACAGTTGAAGAAAATGTGTAATATCATACTACAATTCTATGTTCAGATGAGTGTTCACGCGATAGAGTATCTCCTAACTGTAGATTCAACAATTTAGGGTTCCGACCTTCTACAGTTAAGAGGAAATACTATTAATGATAGAAGAAGAAAATCAAATTTGCAGTTAAGAAGAGGAAAATCAAATTTGCAGTTAGGAAGAGGAAAATCAAATTTGTAGTGAAGAAGAGGAAGTCGAATTTTTTAGAGAAGATGAAAATGATTTTATCTTTATTTATTATGAGAGAAAGAAATGTTTGTTGCCAAGAGAAAGAAATGTTCTCATAAGAAAGAATATATTATTTGTGTTATATTTGAATAAAGAGAAAAGGTGACGTGTCTATTGTAGCTAAAACTAATATTTAGTGACAAATAAGAAGGACATCAGAAATTTAGAGTGTCACAATAGGTCATATAATGCGTATTTAACTTTGAATTTTTTTTAAGTTAAATTCATATATTAATATTAAATGAAAATAAGTGACATTCTCTATTCTCTGTAGCTAAAAGTAACTATAGTGACAAATAAGGAGATGTTACTAAAAATTAAGTGTCACAATAGATCTCTTTTTTTGTAGTGCAAGTGTAACGATGATTCCACATTCCCACATCGGCCTACACATAGAGTTGAGTTTGTTGCGACTACTCCAAGCCGAGACAAATTATCTAGCGTCAGAAGTCTATTGAGCAAAAGGCACCACACAAAGAGTGACATCTTAAAAGGCACCGACCGATTTCACATCGCATCAGCCAACGGGTAAAGATTTGCATATGAAATCTCTATCACTTTTTTATGTCACTTTTTTTATGTATTTTTTCTTTTTCATTTTAATGGTCTATTAATTGCAATTTTGTTCAACTACTTATTTTTTAGATCAATATTTTGCTATAAATTTATTCCATTGGAGATAATTCCATTTGTGAAGTGGGTCAGACACTAAATATAACTCCTTATGCTAGACCTAATCTTTATTAATTTTATTTATATTTCATTAATAAGAGAGTACAATATTGAACATACTAAAAAAAAATAATCTAAGAGCGGCTGGGGTAAACATCTATCCAATGTATATTTATCTAATCAATAATTTTTTTTATAAAGAAAATTTAAAATGAGAAAATAGTACCCAATTATCAAATCGATAATCCACGTAACTAATTTGTTCGAACAAAATACTAAATTTAAATATCTAATACTTTTTCATGAGACATGTTCAAGAAAATAGTACTCAATTGTTTAAAAAGAGACCTTGCAAAAATAAATTTTATCTAACATATTATTTCTCATAATTTTTTACCATTTAAAAGTTTTTAAAGAAGTTTATTTTATATAAAATTTCATTAAAATTAAAATAACAAAAAATATTATCCCTTAAGTGTAATTTATCTCGTGCAATGCACAAAAAAAAAGTACTAATTTTTTATTTTAAATAAAAATAAAAAATATTGAGAAAAAATAAAACTCTAAATATATTTTATTTCTCACATTATTTTTTTCTTCTAATTTTGTTCTTTAAATCAAACATAACTTTAATAAGAAAATTGGGTAATCAAAAGGTCAAAAAGTTTGATGGGGTGTTAACACACCCTCAAACACTTCAAACAAGTGGTCTGAATTTTAATCACTAACTTTTGTGTATGAAGAGATAACGTATAACACATAAATAAAAGTATTATATTACTATTGATATAGATATTCGCAGAGACAAATATCATTACATCTGAATCTGTATATATTAATTAACGGATAACTAAAATATTCGTTTATTTTATCTATTTTTTTGTCAGTAAGGACTACTTGTTTAAGGTAGAAGAAGGAAGTTCCTCACTTAATTTAGTGTACGACTGTTAGGAGTATTTGGTTGTTATGTAACAAAATCCTTTTGGATGGTGGGATTGCCGATTTGGTGTGCCGATTTAGCTTGAAGGAAGGAAATATTTCATTTTAATTGTTTGAATTGGTGTATCAATCCTTTAGCATACTCTTCCTTCAACTCTCCATTTTATATCTTATTTAAAAAATTCAAACAATAATGAATTCTATTTGTTCGAGTAATACACCAAGTTAGTCTTTAACCTTATAAATTGCTTTCAAATAGGCCATGATATCATGAGTATTTTAAAAAGGTATATAATTATATTGATCTTTATATTTCATTATTTACTACCAATTTAGTCTCAATATTTTTACTATTATTATCATTTTAGTCGCTAAGATACTCTTACGATTTTACGAGTACACTTTACTGAATTTTGTTTATTCTATTAATTAATGCTTTTAATCAATTTTTGGTTCATTTCATTTGAAAAAGTGATGTTATCTTTGAGGTTTCGTTTCTCTTCTCTTGCATTTGCAACTCACAAACCCTTTATTACACATTCTTCTTCTCCTCGGAGACTCTTTTTCCTTCTTCCGTCTCAAACAAAAACTCTAACCAACATCTCCAGAAATTACTGTTGCTTCTGTGTGAAACCTATTAAACAAAACAATGGTGTTTTTCCTGTGGCCAATAACATTCAATCTTCTTCTTCTGCTTCCTTCTCCAACGATTCTCCCTTTTCAGGTACCCTTTTATTTCCCTAAAAAATGTAGTTTTTGTAACATTGAGATATACCCTTTTGCATAATAATCTTCTACAACTTCTCTTTTCACGTATTTTCATTTCAGGATTAGAGGATGTTTTTGTGAGCTTCCTCTTTGGAAAGAAGAGGGCTACGGATGTTGCTCATATGTATGTGTAATTATATATCTTTTAATTAAATTCTTCTGGTTTTTCATTGTTTCTGCTTGCTTTTCTATTTTTCAGATTAGTTATTAGGGGATTAATAATAGTCCTAATAGTTTGTGGCAATTTCTCTTTGCTATATCTTTAGAGGCTTTCTTTTATGTACACATTTTCAGCTTCATTGATTCTAAAGTAGCTTGGCTTGAATTAAAAGTGAGCATATTCTAGGTTTGTTACAGAACTCTATTTGGCATGCTTGCTTGTTATTATTATTCTCATACTTATCTATATACTTTGTGATGACAATGCCATAACCTTGATATGAGCTATTTCTTTTGTTCCTACTAGGGTATGGAAACATGTTATCCAGAAAGGAGACACAGTTATCGATGCCACGTGTGGCAACGGTTTTGACACCTTAGCATTGCTCAATTTGGTTGCTGATGATTCACATAATGGTTATGTGTATGCATTGGACATTCAGAAAGATGCTTTAGATAAGACTTCTTTGTTGCTAGAAGAATCACTTAATTCCAATCAGGTGAGGACTATAAAGGAGTGAAGGTTTCATCTCTTATAATATTAGGGTCTTTTTCTTTCAAAATATCGGTTTTCTTAAAAATTAAAAACTTTGTTTTTACTTTATTTTTGGTCCTCAAATATAAATATGTCTATGCCAAAACAAACAAGCCATTATTTATTGATATTTTTCGAATAATATTGTATCCATATTCTTACCAGTATACAAATATAATCAGATAACATTCAATCCTGCTGTAATTATGATCAAACTTTTTCTTTGTTTTCAAATTTATGCAGAAACAACTTGTCAAGCTATTCAATATTTGCCATAGTAAAATGGAAGAAGTTTTTCAAAGGAATGCCTCTGTTAGGTGCTCACTTTTCCTTAACTTTGATCATCTCTCTGTTCTTAATCTTATTTTGTGTTTAGAAGCTAATGGTTGAAAATAACTGTCGAACTTAATCTGATATCTTTTACATTCTTCATTGAATAGATTTCTTGAACAAAAAAGCTATAAATTCAGCCTTAATTCCAACTCAGTTTCATTTGCATGAATCACATCAAGAGTAAATGGATATGCCTCTAGATCTGCAAAAAACTGAATTATATGTAAACTGTCATAACTTCTGCTATCATATAATTAAATGATGTTATGTTGCTCCTAAAGATTGTTAACTGTAATCTTGGTATTGATTCCATTTATATATTATTGGTACAAAAACACATATCATAGTTACTATTGATGCAATTTTCTTGAAAATTTAAGGTTGAACTCTATCTATTATTAATGTGCTGCATAATTTTTAGGCTTGTTGCCTTCAACTTAGGTTATCTTCCGGGCGGTGACAAAGAAATAAAAACCAGATCAGAAACAACGTTAATGGCATTAGAAGCTGCAAAGAAAATTCTAATACCAGGAGGGCTTATTAGCATAGTGGTATACGTAGGGCACCCCGGTGGACGGTGATATTTCTCATTCTCTATATTAATCCATCTTTGTGCTACCAAATATCCTGATTTGCCATCAATCTTTTAAATTACGTATGAATATTTGAAGTGTCACTGAGCATGCCATCTGGTTGATTAAGATATATTGAAGTAATTTAAACTGTTCCCTGTACAAGTCATATGAATTAATTTGTGCATGATTATTATATGGTTGTTACCTATGTAATCAATGTGTCGGTGTCAGTATCGGACACCGACACGTGTTGGACACCGGAACACGCCTTTGATCAGTTGTGTCGGTGCTACGATGGTTGTTAACATTTTGTTGAAAATTTTATAGTTTTCGCTAACATTTTGAATAACACACCACTCACTTCTGAGAAGTAAAATCTATTTTGGTTAATGTCAATGCAATGATACTTGTAATTTTAAAATGGAGGAATTTCCTATGGTTATATTTATTTTAAGTAACACATTTTTTATGTTTATTTATATGGTTGGTTAAGTTGTTAATTTGCTTTACATATCCAATAATAATGTTATGAAATCCGTCCAGGGAAGAATTGGAGGCTGTTGAAACTTTTGCTGCTACATTGTCTGTTGAGAATTGGATCTGTTGCAAGCTCCAAATGTTAAACCGTCCATGTGCTCCAATACCAATTTTCTTATTCCGAAGATAATGTAAATGTCTGCTATATGATTTATTGATTGTAAGAATATTACAAATCCTTGTCCTTAATCTTATAAAATAATTAGTTATCTTTGATTTGTTGGATAGAAAATAATATAGGAGAATGAGTGCAAATTTTTGAATTGGTTGAATCTTTAATTGTCCCTGATTTCGTCAGCTGCATGATTGGGTCATGAAACATTCACATTAGTCAAATAATAGGCTTAAAGCCCATTTAAACTTAGCAGCTATGTTCACTACTGACTCAACTGCCTATCTCATTTGAGTAATTGAGTTTGATTCAACTTATCTTAGTTCAGCCGATCTTTGGTTTAATTGATCATGAGTTATATGATCTTGGTTGGATTCAACTGATTTCATTTCAATTGATCCACACACACACACACACACACACACACACACACACACATATATATATATATATAGCCGAATTTGATTTAGCTAATCTTACCTTTAGTTGAGTTGCCAAATAATCTTTTAATTAATCCATATTTGGCTCCTTAATTGTTGTCATTTAATCTTCTATCAGCTAAATCTCTCATTAAGTGATAAGTCGTCTAAGTGCTAAGTAGTTTGACCATAACTATATTTCATAATCAGCTATCAACTAATTATTTTTGTGATCTAAATATTTCTTTATTTATATATTCTTAACTAAAAACATATTAATTATTTACAAAATTATTTAAACTGCTTACGAAAAACAATGGAAGTATATAATAAATGTTACTGGTTTTCTGTTGATGCTTTCTCGTGTTGAAATAGTATTAATGCTGCTGTTTTAATCCCTTTGTTACTGCTGTTGAATTGCTGCATGTTTTCTCTGATGCTACTGTTGTACGATTGAGTGTCCTCTTCAATTCTTCCTTAAAAATGGAAAGACTATATAACTTGTGATACTAGACTAAATGTCTTTAATAAAATGGATTAATTATCAAAAAAAAGTTAAGAACATTCAAAATCGCCTTTACGAAACACTGATGTACTTGTTGCATAACAAAAGATGCACTAGTACTGGTAGTATACTTTTTTTACTGCAAGAACCAAGGGAAACAAACTCCCCTTTTAGCATTATCAACTAGGATAAATAAGCTAGGTTTCATATATAATTTGTTATTATCAAAATTGATGTAATTAAGATCATAAAATTAGTTCCTTCAAAACAAATAAAAAAAATATCAAAAAATTAATTGGGCTAGTATGAATTAACCAATACAATGATAATAAATCAAAATAAATAAATAAATAAAGAGGATTCTTCTTTCAAGCAAAATGAACTTTAAAAATATTGGAATTAAGGCTCGCGAGATGAGAGCCATATTTTGGAAACAACAAAAATGAAAAATGAACTAAAGCATGACTAAAAATGGAGAAATAAAGCAATAGAGTAACACTACTCTTGCTTTGGTTTCTTCTCAATTTGTGATCCAATAAGCTGTTTAAGACCCTTAAGGATGGTAGGTTGTGATCGAACATCATCATGATTGGTCAATGTGGTGGTGACAAACTCTTTTGGAACAAAACACATTTCTTCTGAATACAATCTCTCTTGAACTAAAGGAGAAACAACAAGTTTCTGTAGATCGTCGCTTGAAGGATCTTCCTTATCTTCCTGCAATAATCAATTATATTTGTGGATTTATTTAGTCACATCACATATATATAAAACAAAAAGAATAATTAAGAGTTAATTAAAGAAAGAATGTTCATTCTATTGGCATTTTCGTTAATATCTATGTTTTGTGTCCGCAAATAATATTATCTCCAATAAAAAAAATGTTCAAAAAATTTATCAATTTTATTTATTTAATGTTAGTAAAAATAGTCACAAGTCATGGGATGATGAACTTTTTAATATTCTTCCAAGTGTTATCAAAACAATTTTTTATTTATTTTGGAAAACAAAAAGTTAAAAAAAGTGAATATATAAATAGATTAAAAAAATTAGAAAATTGCTTTGTAAAACAGTTACATAATATACAATGCTTCCCTAAATTCTCTCTTTATTATTGACCATTTCTTCTTCTTATTAATCGTTTCCTTAACCCTCTCTCATCCATCGTATCCAACATTTTGGTTAGAACAAAAATAAGAAAGAAAAAAAAAACACAACCGATTTTTTACTTGAGACAGCACTTAGTCATACATAGTTTATAGATCACACACTTATAACATAATAACATAAGACTAAGCAAATCTACAATAGCGAAAATACACTGATACAAAATGAATACGTAATAACCAAACTAAATTGAAGTAGTATAATATAAAAAGCAAAAACATGAATTGATATTTAAAATTGGAAGATATGAGCTGTAATTAATAATGAAGAAAATATGAATATATATATATATACCTTAGTTAATGTTTGCATAAGTTGAAGCATTCGAAGTTGAGCTTGAAGAAACTGAACATAACTAGAAGCAGCATTTAGCATCTCTGCTGTGTTCATTTTAATTCCACCAGGAACCAATTTACCAAGCTCTTGTGTTTTCTCACTTATCTTTCTTCTCCTTTCTCTCGCAGCTACACTCTGCGTCGAAGCACTTCTTTCTTTCACTAATTTCTTCTCATCGCTCCGAACGTTAACAATGTTATTTCTTCCTTCATTATTAAACTCTTGCACAGCATAGAAGGAGGGAGGAGGTTCTCCTTCAAATGATGAAGTAACAAATTCGTTCAAGAAACAATTGTTTGAATTCAAAACTTCTTGTTCTTCTTCGTTTTCTTCGTGACATAGCTTTTGACGTTTTGCACAAGGAAGTGAGCAATAATCTTGTTCATTTTGGAAAATTTCATTAATAGAAATGAAGTTTTCATTCAATATGGTATCATCAAGTAGTTGAGAAGAAGGGTAATTAGTCTCATTTGAGTAAAAATAAGGAGTTTGAAAAAGGAAACTTTCATCATCAAAATGGTGGTTTTGTTGTGACAATTGTTCTTGAGGTTCATAAGTGATAATTTCTGAATTGGTAGTTTGAACAAGAGGATAAGGAAGGTAAAAATTATTATTGTAATTATAGGAGTGATATGTGCTAAGTGTCATGATAACAAACAAAATAAAAAGCACAAAAATGTATCTAGATTGAAGGAAGAAAAAGACTGCGTAGGACCTTTATGTTGAGAGAGAAATGAGAAAAAGAAGTATCTGAAAGTACAGAGTAGAGAGTACATACATTATACATAAACTGATTTGAACCTCACTGCTTCATGCTAGTTTGTGGGTTCAGATAATTCAGGGGAAGTTGCATGCAGTTACTCATAATTATGCATTTCTCTTTCTTATTTTTGTAATATTAATTAATTAATAATGGTAAATTTTATTTTATTTAAATTAAAATAAAACTCTCTCTATAACTGCGTTAAATTTCCCTATTTTCTTGTAACCGCTCAATTCTATCTCCCACTACGTTAGTTGCTTTGTTCTTATATCGGTAATGGTAAAATCTAGGGCCGAACTTAAACTTTTTGTAACCTGACCATTAACTGAGGCCCCAACTAATTTTTTTTTATAATATATATGCAATTTTAAAAAAATGTATTGATATATTTAATTTTTTACTTGCTACCTATTTTACAATTTTATATTTTGTATTAAAATGGTTAAATTTAATAATTTTACATTCAAAAAAATTGAAAAAAAATAATTATTAAATGTGATAAGTTTGTGAAAATCAAATTATATAGAATAATTGTAGTTTGATATATGTTAATCCATTCATATGATTGAAATAATTATTCTCATATTTCATATGTAAAATTACTTTTACATATGAATATTATTGAATGTATAAAAATAATATTAAATTTTATAAACAAAAATATTTATATTAAAAAGAAATTAAAAAATTAATAATTATTAATTGTGATAAGTTTAGAAAAACTAAATTATATACATATTTTTTTTTGTTACATGAATTAACCTAATCAATAGTATAGGACTAAATTTTTTTTGTTATATTCTTTTTAAGACTTTAAAATACACTCATACCCTCTCTTGTTTTTAAACACATACTTACCTTACCTATATATGTTTGCAAAAGACAGAAACCTCCTCCTACTTTAACATTGTATTCCGTCCGTCAAAACCTAAACATGTCTGTTCTCTCCTTGTTTCCTCCATCTTCTACCACCATTGTTAAACTTTTCATTTCCCAGTTATATTTTTAATTTTTTTATGTAATTCAAATTAATCCCTAACCATTTGCAATCTTAAATTTGACGAAATTTGGTAAGGATGCGATTGTAATATGAAACTAAAGTCTCTTGGTAAAGTCTCAGTTTAAAGAAATTTAAATCTGCCAATTCCAAAAGTTAGAGCTGATGTAGTGATATGGTCTAATGGCACAAAAGCAACCTAGTCTGGGTCTTTTTTTTTTGGATTGACTAGGGGTCATATTGTCATCAGGAAGGAGTTGATTATCCTGTTTTTGTTTAATTAGAATGTTGAATTTTTTCTTTATTGAGATATATATTGTTTTGACTAACTGATTTATGAATCTACCGGTTTACAAATTCATCAATCCATATCGGGCACACAAGCGCGCGTTGGAAAGCTAACTGCAAACCGAGCATTTTGTAATAATTTTAAGTAGCAGGTCACTTGTTTTAAAGACCAAAACGAATACCATATATTTTTAATTTTTTTTCTTCAGAGAACATGTGCTTTTAGGACTAAGAAAGATATAGAGAGTTTTTTTTTTCTTCTTATATTCATAGATGTTAAACTTTTCAGACTAATCCATTGTTTCAGAATTTCATCAAGACTTTGAGGTTTACTTTATAATGTTAATTTCACGTTATGATTCTATTTCTTTTTATTCGATTTTATTGTTATTCTGATTGCTTAATTTGAATTTCAATAGGATCGATAAAATTAGTTTGACATAATTCGGTTTCTACATTAAATAAATTATAGTTTTTCGATGCTTGATCGTTAAGTATAATACACATGATGCTTAATCCAGTCAAAGAAACAGAATTCACATAGGGTTGATTACACTTGTTTGATCAATTCAATAGTCAAATAGCAATAGAGTCACAAATTGAAAATTAAATCCGTTGATAGAATGTGTGATAGGTCTGAAACTCTCGAATAAATGAATTAATCGTTTTCTTAGTCTGTCTGAACCTAAATTTGAAAACCCCTATTTGATTTCATTGATTCTCAATTCGGTTGATATAATCAGAATTCCTTGCAAAACGACTCGAGTTATTACTCCTACGCTCCGTTTTATTTATTGTATTTGACCTATGTGCAACAGCGAATCACAAATATGTTTTAATGCTCGGTTGTGGAAAAATATGATGGTCTTCGTTGTGTTGTAAAGAAAGATGAAGGTGCAAATTAAAATTTAAAGATGAGGCACGAAAGGAAGCTGAAAAATTTGTTAACGGTTATTAAGTAGGATATACAAATATATAGTTAATCGGACCATATTGATAAATTGGATTGTTGCATAAAAAACAAAAATCAAATTATTTAAATAGTTCATGAATTTGAACCACATATTTAAAACAAATCAGTTAACCAAACTTAATTTAAAAATCAGTTTAACCTCAATTAAGATTTTTTTTTTAGAAAATTTTTGAAATTTGTTTTTTTGAAAAAAAAAAAAATTAAATCATTTTCTTTGAAAGTTTTTGAGAAAATAATCGAAAACATTTTTTTCTTGAAAAATTTTTGTTTTTTTTTTGTAAAGTAATCGAAACTTTTTTTGTAAATTTGAAAATCGAAAAAATTTTGCCAAAAAAATTTTATCGGGAAATTTTATACATTTATTTTTTCGGAAAAAAATCGATAATTTTTTGTCAAAAGAATTTCAAAATTTTTTTTCGAAACTAATTTTAACTAAAAACTTTTTCAAAATATTAAACTGGTTTATATTTATAAACCAGTTTGAAGTCGGTTCAAAATTGCACTGAACTTAATTCGAAAATAGTTTTCAAAAAATGAACTAAATCATTAATATAATATAATGCAGTTTAATTTTTGCACTTTGGATACCCCTACGACTAACAGGGTAAACATGAGGCCATGAAGGGAGCTGAGTGGTTTTTTCAAAGTAGAGCAAATATTAGTGTCTTTTCGTAAAACTTGAGAGGAAAATGTTTTAAAGAACTATTATACACTTTACCTATTCTATTATTTTTCACTAGCTCGTTCGCTCATTTACAATTTAAAGCCGACATTACATTTTGTTCAAGCTACACATATAGCTTAAGTTTGCAGGCAACAATATAAAATGTAAAAGAATGAAAAATTAATGTGGCTGCAGTTAAATCAGGAGATGGAACACGGATGCACTATCCTAGTACTTCAAACTTATATATGATTCCAACAGCAAATTTGTGTTGTTTTATGTTAAATATACTTCTGTTGTATGTTATACCCATTGAAAACTTTCATCTTTTCCTTATACCAGATTGTTGAGAATTTAGAAAAGAGATAATGGAAACTATATGGTTACTGAATAATTTTGTATTTCATTATTGGATAATTGATTATTACAATTGAGAGAATGTATTTATACATTAGAATTGAGGAAGGTAAGTTAGTTAGCACTTCTAACTAACTTTCTAGTTACAAGCTTAGATTAATTAACTAGATGAGGCAGTTATGACTAATTCAATACAATCACTTTTGACTGATTTACTAACTTGATCATTTTTCCCTTTTACACCCATGGCAAACTCAAGAGTGAGTTAGGATGAACTCTGAGTTGGCTATATATGTTGATGATGTAATCTTAGTTGATGATCTTACATAATGCAAAGTTGTTAAGGATGTTAATGTAATTGTAATTCACAAATGATATTAGAGGAAGTTACAAGTTAGTTAGAAGTAGTTAAGAAGGTTAGAATTCTGTTTTAACAGTTAGTTTGCAAACTGTTTGATATAAATTTCTTATACCAAGAACATTCTTGGTAGAGTGATTGATCAATCTTTGTTTACCAGAATATTCTATTTTACTCTCTTCTTCTCAATTTCAATTCCTCTTAGTTATACAATATGTTCTAACAATTGGCATCAAGAGCTTGGGTTCTAATCTAAGGGAAACACGATTGACAAGTGAGGGGTTCAAAATTGGGAAACACAAGTGTAAGTGAAAGAGAGAAAGAAACCATGAATGAAGGCTATGAGCAGCTATGTGCGAATCCAACTGAAAGATAACATACATCATTTAAAGATTGCAAGAAAAAGAATTGCAAGGCATTGTTCTACATCCAGCAGAGTGTGGATTCAAAAAACTTTGAGAGGATTTCAAAAGCATCTACATCAAATGAGGCATAGGACATCTTGGTCAAGTACTATATAGGTGGGGAAATGCCAAGAAAGTGAAGCTCCAAATGCTTAGAAGGAAATATGAACTGCTGCAGATGGAAGAAGATGAAGTTATTTCTGATTACTTTAATCGTGTGCAGACTATTGTTAATTAGATAAGATCTAATGGTGAATCAATAACTGAAGTGGTGATTATTGAAAAGATTCTTAGAACATTATCATAGAGGTATGATCATATTGTAGTAGCTATTGAAGAGTCAAAAGATCTTGATAATATGAAGATAGAGGATTTGCAAGGATCCCTTGAAGCTCATGAGTTGAGAGTAAGAGAAAGGTGTGAAGCAACATCAGCAGCTCAAGTGCAGGCACTGCAAGCTCAGGTTAACAAGAAGACCAGTCAAGATAATGGGAAGCACAAGAAAGGAAAGGGAAAATTCAAGTTGTACAAGAAGAATGAGTCTGATGAAAGGGCTGGAAGTTCAAGAAACCAACAAAACAGTGACAACGACAACAAGAAACAGACTGGCAAAAAGAAGTTCAACAAGAAGGGAATTCAATGTTACAATTGTTAAAAATGGAGACATTTTGCAGATGAATGCAGGTCTAAGAAAGTACAAAGAGATGAAGATGAGGCTCAGCTGGCCCAGACAAATGATTCTGACTTAGATGAAATATTGTTGATGGTTGCTACAAGCACATAAGATGACTGCCCAGGACTGTGGTATCTTGACACATTTTGCTTAAGTCATATGACTGGCCATAAAGATTGGTTTGTAAGCATTGATGAGAAGGTGAAAAGGGAGATCAGATTTGCAGACAATAACATAATGACAACTGAAGGAGTTGGCAAGATCTTGATTCAAAGAAGAGATGACAAGCAATCTTTCATATGTGATGTTTTGTATGTACCAAATATGAAGAACAATTTGCTAAGCCTTTGACAATTGCTAGAGAAAGGATATTCTATTAATATGGACAATGGACAAATGAAGATGTTTGATAGTGCAAAGAGGCTTGTCTTGAAGACACCACTGTCCAAAAATAGAACCTTCAAGATTGAGATCTAGATCAATGAGAATCAATATCTAACTGTTGACATCAAGAATGAGGACTGGTTGTGACACCAGAGGTTTGGACACTTGAACTTTAGAAGTCTTCAAATATTGTAGGGTAGGAGCATGGTGCTGGGGATACCTAAAATTCAGATACCACAGGGAATATGTACAGAATGCTGCCAGGCCAAATAGCACATGAACAAATTCAAATCAGAATTGCCTACTAGATCTTCAAGAATGATGGAGGTAATCTTTTATGATGTTTGTGGTCCATTTGAAGAAATGTCAATAGGTGCGAATAACTACTTTGTATCATTCATTGATGATTTTACAAGAAAAATCTGGATATATCTAATCAAAAGAAAAAATGAAGTGCTTGAGGTTCTTAAAAGATTCAAAGTGATGGCAGAAAATCAAAGTGAATATAAACTTAAAATAATCAGAACAGAGGGAAGAGGAAAATACAATTCTCTTGAATTTCATGAGTTTTGTGGAAAAGAAGGAGTGCTACATGAAGTGACTGCACCATACATACCACAACACAATGGGGCTGCTGAAAGAAGAAATAGAACCATATTAACCATGGGTAGAAGCATGTTGATGGGAAAACAAATGCCACATAAGTTTTGGGGAGAAGCAGTGTCTACTGCTGTTTACATTCTGAATAGATGTCCAACTAAAAGGCTTGGCACTAAGACACCTGAAGAGGCCTAGACTGGCAGGAGACCAAGTGTGAGTCATCTAAGAGTGTTTGGCTCACTATGTTTTAGACATGTGCCTGTCCAAAACAGAAGAAAACTGGATGATAAAGATGAACAAATGGTGCTGCTAGGGTATGATTCAACTGGAGCTTATAAGCTTTATGATCCAAACAAAGAGAAGATAGTAATCAATAGGGACATATTGGTTGATGAATCAAGAGAATGGGACTGGAAGGAGAGCGAAGCTAGCTTGAGCAGTGCAGCCAGCCTAGACAGACCAACAAGCTCAATCAGTCCATCCAACATAGCAGTAGTAGTGGACCTGGATGAGAGCCAGTCAGCAAGTCATCCAGCTTCTGAACCTGTAAAAAGATCAGAAAGAGCAAGGCAGCCTTCTGTCAGTTTGCAGCCATATGAAATAACATCTAACTCAGCCGTCAATGCAAATGGAGAATTAATACATTTTGCTTTGATAGCTGAATCAGAACTAGTAAGTAAAGATGAGGCCTTGAGTGATCCTAGATGGAGATTGGCAATTGAGGAAGAGCTTAAAGCTATAGAAAAGAACATAACATGGGAGCTGATGGCCCTGCCAGTGCACAAGAGACCAATTGATGTGAAATGGGTCTATAAAGTCAAATTAAAGCCTGATGGACAAATTGTCAAGTAAAAGGCCAGACTTGTAGCAAAGGGATTCTTGCAGAGACATGGACTGGACTATGATGAAGTGTTTGCCCCAGTAGCTAGAATTGAAACAGTAAGGTTGGTAGTATCAATGACTAGTTACAAAGGTTGGTTCATGCATCAGCTAGATGTGAAATCAGCATTCCTCAATGGACCACTAGAAGAAGAAGTGGATGTGAAACAGACATCAGGATATGTGAAAATAGGAAAAGAAGATCATGTATACAAACTGAAAAAAGATTTATATGGCCTGAAGCAAGCTCGTAGGGTCTGGAACAAGAG
Source organism: Cicer cuneatum (assembly GCA_037974295.1). Taxonomy (NCBI): domain Eukaryota; kingdom Viridiplantae; phylum Streptophyta; class Magnoliopsida; order Fabales; family Fabaceae; genus Cicer; species Cicer cuneatum. The sequence goes on from JBBPBO010001984.1 coordinate 52,140,764, forward strand.
AATTGACAGATTCTTCATAAAGCAGCAGTTTGAAAAATGTGTCAATCAACATGGAGTTTATGTAAAAAAGGCAACAACATCAGCACCTGCAATTTTAATATGTCTTTATGTTGATGATCTACTATTGACTGACAGTGATGAAGCACAAATTCGGAAGTTCAAAATCAGTATGGAAAAAGAGTTTAGGATGATTGGTCTGGGCATGCTGTCATATTTCTTGGGTATTGAGTTTATAACCAGTGAAAATGGAATTTTTATGCACCAAAAGAAGTATGCTAATGATGTATTAAAGAGATTTAATATGCAAGATTGCAATGGAACTAGTACTCCATCAGAAACAGGACTGGTCCTTTCAAAGGAAGGCAATAAGGAGCTGGTTGATCCTACAACATTCAAGAGATGGTAGGATCCTTGAGGTATTTGTGCAACACAAGGACATACATTGCATATAGTGTTGGGCTGGTCAGTAGGTATATGGAGAAGCCTAGAACACCTCACTACATGGCAGAAAAAAGGATTTTGAGATACATTAAAGAAACCAGTGAATTTCGATTGCTATATCCCAGAAATTCACATGAAGATGGAGTTGGCTTGAATGGATTCACTGATGCTGACTGATGTGGGGATAAAGATGACAGGAAGAGAACCATTGGCTATGTGTTTATGATGAATGATTCACCAATGTCATGGTGTTCAAGGAAGAAAAGCATAATAGCATTGTTCACTTGTGAAGCTGAATATGTGGCTGCATCAATGGGAGCTTGCCAAGCTCTATGGCTGGCAGAATTGATGGTGGAACTGGGATGAGAAGTGAAGAACCAGTAAGGATAAAGATAGACAACAAATCTGCAATAGATCTAACCAAACATCGAAGTGTTCATGGAAGAAGCAAGCACATAGAGATAAGATTTCATTTTTTAAGAGATCAAGTGATTAAAGGCAAGATAAAGCTAGAGCATTACAACACTAATGACCAGAAAGCTGACATTCTAACCAAAGGACTGAAGAGGGTGAAGTTCCAAGAGATGAGGAACAATCTTTGATTAACATCACTTTAATCATTTTGAATTAGGAAGAGTGTTAATGTAATTGTAATTCACAAATGATATTAGAGGAAGTTACAAGTTAGTTAGAAGTAGTTAAGAAGGTTAGAATTCTGTTTAAACAGTTAGTGTGCAAATTGTTTGATATAAATTTCTTATACCAAGAACATTCTTGGTAGAGTCACTGATCAATATTCATTTATCAGAACATTATGTTTTACTCTCTTCTTCTCAATTTCAATTGCTCTTAGTTATACAATATGTTCTAACAAAGGAGATATTGCATAAGTCCTTTGGTATATCAGACAAAGGGCCACTCAAATTATCCTTGGGGCTTGAAGTTGCACAAACAAAGAAAGGAATTTATCTCAATTAAAGAAAATATTGTCTTTGACTTATTAAATGATGCAGGCTTGCTTGGCAGCAAGCCAACAAATACTCCAATGGAATCGAATCTAAGACTACAGTAAGATTATGGCACACCTCTAACATATGTGACAAGCTACAGGAAATTAACTAGAAAACTCCTTTATCTTACAAACAACAAAGCCTGATGTTACTTTTGTAATACAATAGTTGAGCTAGTTCATGATCAGCCCTAGTGAAACACATCAAAAGGAAGTAACTAGAATCTTGAGATATCTAAAGAAAAGTTTTGGTCAATTGATATTGTTGCCAAGAACTTCTACTTTACAATTGATTGGTTTCTAGTGATGCAGATTGGGGAACTTGCAAAGATACAAGAAGATCAATATCATGTTACTATTTGTTAATTGAGAATTTACTTATTAGTTGGAAGACAAAGAAACATGTAACAATGGTCAGGTCATCATCAAAAGAATAATATATGACTTGGGTTCAACTACATGTGAATTGCAATTGATTGTTTATTTATCGGAAGATTTGAGGATTTCAACCATGAAGACTCCTATGTTATATTATGATAGCCAAATTGCATTACATATTGTAACTAATCTAGTCTTTCCATGAAAGAACAAAACATATCTTTCTTGATATACATCCTTCCTCTAAAATATCACTATCGAGAAAATTATTATTTTTTTATGAAAAATTACTTCTTTATTAAAATAAATATTTCGGTTTGTATGTATTATATGATTCTCATCAAATTACAATATAGATGATCTGTTCACAAAAATAAAAAGATTAATTAATTCTCTCTTGACAACTGACTAAACGACGTTTAAATTTGTCCAAATTTCTTTACTTTTTTATCTTGATAAAAAATAATAATAAAATATAATTTTAATTAGAGAATATATATTATTGGTATAAAAAATTCCCATATATATATATATGGTCAAAACTAATCCAATTCACATGTAACTAATTAAAAAAATCAACTTGGACCGAAAAGATATATCAAACCTTAATTTTTGAAAAGATATTGATATATATGTATACACTCAATTGAAGAATCCAATAATTTCACTATATTGTCCAATTTCAAATAGTATAATTTCAATATATTGTCCCATTCCAAATAGCTGGAAAGAAAAAACAAAGAGAGTTTTTGAAGGGTAGGACGAGGAAAATAATTAGTCAAAGAAATTAAGGTTTCCGCGAAAAAGTAGTAAGATAGATTAAAAAACAAATAGAAAAAGTAGTAAGATAAATTAAAAACAGAATAATTGTAAATTGGTAAGTAAAATAACTTATAAAACAGCAGAGATTGTAAATTGGTTTCTTTGACTAAATGTTTAATGATACTGTTAATTTTTTAAAACTCAATTAAAGGTGTTTCAATGCAAACACTAAGCTATTAACACTGTTTTTTACTATGATCTTTATTATTAATAACTTTTTTGTTTAGTATTAAATATAAATGTATTTTTTTTTTGTTTTTGTGAATGATGTTTTAATTTAAATTTAGTTTAGTATTTGAGTATAATATTTGTCATTTATATATTTATATATTGTCATGTGTTCTTAAATATCTAACAATTTAGGGGTGCACAAAACTCTACGCAGTAAATTAACCTGTCCCAATTTATTATTATTATTATTATTATTATTATTATTTTATGGACAATGAGTTATTATTACTATTATTATTATTATTATTATTATTATTATTATAATATATGACAAAATTAATATTAAATAAATTGATTTTATTTAAAAGTGTGTCGAATGTAACTTAGTTTGTTTAAGATGAATTTTATGATACCGTAGACTTGATTAACTTGCCTACTTTTATTCTAAGAAAAAAATAAATATTGGAGAGAAGGGTTAAGGAAACCGTTAATAAGAAGAAATGGTCAATACGAGAGAGAGTTTAGGAACAAGTTTTGTATATGAAAATGAGCTAGTTATGTAACTGCTTTACAATGAATTTTCCATTTATTTTTCATTTAAATATCACTTTTTATTTATTTATTTATATTTTGAAAAATTGAGTTATGTATATTTTTAGGAGAAAAAATTTAAATAAATTGGATTTCAATAATTCATCAGAAACATTATATACTTCAAAGTTTAACGAACATTGATATATTATTATTTTTTGTTTGTTTTGAAGGAATTTATTTTATGATATTGATTACATTCATTTTGTTAATAATAAATTATATACCAGACTTTCTCATGATTTGTTCACCCTCACGCATCCATCAATTAAAGAGTTTAAATTTCTCGTCATGAAAACTTGTTATACGAAAATAGAATATAAATTAATTAAATGGTATTTTAGGTACAATAGAATTAACTTATGGTATAATTAATTGTGTCTATTTAGTTTGGTATTAAATAGATGAAACACTTGTACATATTAAATGTAAAAAAGAGGGGTATTGCGGGTTTGAATTTGCGTATGTACTCAGTTTTTTTTTTAATCAATGTATGTACTCACATGATCTTGCCTTCTTTTATTAACATGTTTAAATTAAAAATAAAGAGGTTAACAAATATAAAGGAAATTAGAGATGGGTTATTATTAAAACAGTTGTTTTATTTTTTTCAGCTAATAAATCGTGTTAATAATTAGTGGATATTTATTGAAGTGACTAAAATGTCACTAGAATAGAGGTTGAATAGGGATATTAGTGTTTTAAAAATTTTCTATTAAATCTGTTTCAAAAATGTATCCTCTATGAGAGGATGATTAGCAAAAGAGGATAAGCAATAAGTCTTAAGGTAGAATGAGTAAAATAAAAACAAGACACACAGATTTATACTGGTTCACTTAAAATAGGTTACGTCTAATTCTTCACAAACTTGTGAGTTTCACTAATGTTCAAAAATCTTTTGTCCTCATCTAGGACTCTTTTCTTTGTGTATATTCTTTAGCCTCACCAGACTTACACAATATTATCCTCTTGGATTATAATTATTACAAGTTGACACTAACTTGAAATACACAATGTGAGTGATTATAAGTTTCTCTATTGATGAACTTTCTAGGAGGATGGACTCAAAGATATAGTTTAAAACCAGTAGAAAGTTCTCGAGAGAGGATGAGATTAACTCTTCTTAGCTTTGTGATATTTGCTCTTGTATGAGTGAGTGTGTGTAGAATGAAGAAGAGGTCATTTCCTTTTATAGAGGTGAAGAGACTTTTTCTTCAAGAAAATGTGTCTTATGACCGTTGGATAAAGCTTTAATACTCCATGATATTTGACTCGAATTACTGAAATGCCATTAAGCATGTCCTTATATTGCCTTGCACGTAGGAGGATGAGTTTCACAGATTGGTCCTTGGAGGTTGAAATTTCTTTGTTGAGATAAGACTTGTACTTTTGATGTTTTATTTTCTATGGACAATACAACCTTGTTTTTTGTGTAAAGGACAATACTTTTACTTGAAAGGTATTATTTATATCTTTCATACGAGGATGCATGGATTGAGAGTGTCCTTTTTCGTTGAACCTCTGATGATTTCCTTTTGATTCTTTATTTTTGTTGTTTATTTGTCTTTGGGTACATAATCATCTTTCTTGAGCTGGTCATAGAGTCAATTTTTGCTATAGTATATGTTCATCCTCTTGATTGGAGGTTTAAGGTTTTGACCTCTATTGGCTTATCCTCTTGTTTGGAGGTTGTGTTTTCTTTGACTCAGCTTTTTTCCTTTTTGGATCATTGTGAGAGTGGACATATTCCTTTCTTATAAAAATCACTCAAAAGCACATATTAGATTATTTACATAATCATAATCTTTGAGATAATTTTGTTATCATTAAAATATTTAAAAAAATATTTTTTCTCAACAACAATCTTATATAAAGTTAACATTATCTCAATAAATATTAAATCAATGCCTTGGGGATTTTAACTATATTCAATTTGTTGAGACAAAAATCCCCTTTTAAGTGTTTTAATGATGAACAAAATCAAGCTAATTAATTTGTTAATTATGATTCTAATCATAAAGAATTTAACATATCATCTTGAGTGTTTCATCAAATTAAGATAGGTCTCAAGTACTTCATTTAAAGAGAAGGATCAAAAGCAAATGAAGAAACTTCAAGAATGTTTAGATATATGTCAAGATCAATCTTGAACCCTTCAAAGAGCAACGCCCTTCAATTTCAGTTTAATTGATCATACTTAAATAAGAAGGATATTGATATACAAAACTCGTTCGAATAAAAGGAATCTGGACAAACACTGTTAACAAAAAGAAGCCATCAAAGGCAAAACCGAATGTGCAACTACGCTCCAGCCATCAAAAAGCATTCATGATAAAAGATTACTTTTCAAACAAATCAAGAGTCACTAAGATGATCAAAATCAAGATTGAACTAGAGGGTAGTTTGCATCACTAAAAGATGTGATGAAATTCTGCAGTAGAATCTGAAAACAGAAGGACAAACAGGAAACAGAAAAATTCCAAAACTGGAAACGAAGAACGATTTGGAGATCAGCAGGAACAGTCTTCGTTCAAATATGACACATGCCTAAAAACTCATAGCCTTTACAATCTGTCTTTCAAACGGCTACATGAGCTGGTAATGACCCTAAAAAGCCTATAAAAGGAACTCCAAGGCAAGGGAAACATCATCAAATCCTAGAGCAATCAATCTCCATAAAAGATCATCATTCTTAAGTATCAACAAGCTCGAAAAAACATCAAAGCTTTTGTTTTCTGTTATCAACATCATAGATCAAGCTTAGAAACTTGTTTGCTCAAAACAGAAACTTAAACAAGTGTTGAGAAACTGTTGATCAAATCAAATCTCCTTCAAAACAATCATTTACGAAATCTAAACACTATAGAGGTAGAGATAGTGTGAGAAGCCTTGTGAGTAAAAAGGATAAGTGTAAAGATACTTCCAAGTGTAGGGGAGTATTCTGTGATATTTCTTTCAAGGTGAAAGATAAACTATTGTAATAGATCAAAGCTGATCAATTGAGGGAAAAACAAGATCAATCTTGTTTTGATCAAGTTAGTGAAAAAGCTCATAAGATTGTGAAGGCTGGACGTAGCTCACGTTGGGTGAAGCAGGATACATTGCTGGTGATTTTCTTTTCTCTTATCTTCAATTTAATTATCACGTGCACATCACTTATCACATATCAATGTTTTCCTTATTTCTAACCAAGATCAATCTGTTTTCTTACTTATCAAATCAAAATCAATCTTGAGTTTTAAAATACATTGTAGAAATTTTTAAAAGGTATCATAATTCAAACCCCCTTTCTTGTGATCAACATTGTCATTTCAATTGGCATCAGAGCCCCGTCTCTAAGAATTAACACCTAAAAATTGCTAGAGAAAAGATGTAGAAGACAATGTCAAAAGCTAAGTACATCGTTGAAGGAGGATCTTCAAATAGACCACCGTACTTCGATGGAACAAATTATTACTTATGGAAAAGCAAGATGCAACTATTCCTAAAATCTCAAGACACAGGAATGTGGCGTATAATAACAGATGGAAACTATGTTCCAAGAGTCAACCAAGAAGATCCAACATCTGCTGAAAAAAGGAGGTAGATTGGACAGTTGGGGACAAAGCCAAGGTACTTTTTAATTCTAAAGCTCAACTATTTATATCTTGTGCATTAAGCAGCGAAGAAAGCGAAAGAGTAGATGAGTGCGATACTGCGATGAAAGTATGGGACACACAACAGACTCATCATGAAGGAACAAGTCATGTCAAAGTAACAAGAATAGACATTGGCATACTAAAGTTCGAGCTGTTCGAAATGGGTGAGGGAGAGACAATCGATGAAATGTACTTAAGATTCACAACCATTGTAAATGAGTTGCGATCTCTTAGGAAAGCATACTCAATACAAGGCAGAGTAAGGAACATTATGAGGTGTCCTCCAATAATGTGGAGACCAATGGTGACAGCTATAAGCCAAGCCAAAAATCTCGAAACACTAGGATTGGAATAACTCATTGCAACTTTATGAGCTCATGAGGATCTGCTATAGGAAGATAAACCAGCCAAAAAGAACAAAATAATAGCCTTAAAAGCATTACAAAGCGTATCACTCCAGACTAATGAGAAGAGTGAATATGAAGATAGCTAATAAGAAGCCGATGAGGAGATCGTTCTTCTCACCAGAAAATTCAGAGAATGATGAAAAGAAGGGATCAAATAAAAAGGAACCTTCCAAATAAAAGGGAAGGTGCTAATAATGAAATAGGAAAAAGCCAGATCACTTGCTTTGGATGCAACAAGTTGGGACATTACAAGGCAGAATGTCCTTTGAACAAAAAGGCTCTAAAGAAATTTCCCTTCAAGAAAAAATCTATGATGGTTAACCTGAGACGATTCTGATGATTCAGAAGCAAAAGAAAACGAGGAAGCTAACATTTGCTTAATGGCCAATTCAGAAGAAGATGAGGTAACAAATTCTGAACCTTGTCTACTTTGTGAACAAATGGAAAAAGAATTTGATAATTTTTTAAATGATTCAAATATTCTTATACAAAAATGCAGCTCTTTTAAAGAACAATTTTTTAAAGAAAATGAAGATAAAGAAAAAATTCAGGCATTAAATATTGAATTAAAAAAGGTTATTCAAAACTCATAATGTTCTGCAACTCAAAAAGAGAACATTCTCCTTAAAACTGAAGTTGAATATCTCAAAAATGACTTATTGAACTTTATCAAAGCCACTAAAATGTTTCAAAAAATTATGGGATCCCAAGTGGGAATTTTTGACAAAGTTGGCCTTGGATTTGATAAAACTCAAAAACATAAGCTCTTTGAAAAAAAATTGGTACCTGAACAAATGGAGAATACATGTAAGATCAAGTGTTCATATTGTAAAACAATCGAGCACTTAGAATATGCATGTTACTTCAAGAAAATGGATGAAGAAATCATCAAGAGAGCATCTAAAAATAATGAACATTTTGAAACAAAAATAGAACCTTCTCGAGGAAAGGAAGAACGTTCTGGAGGCTTATCATAACAGTCTTCGAATGTGTTGAAAAATCAAAATTTTAAAAGTATCTTCAAAATCCATGAAATGCTCATACTGTTTCAAATATGGTCACAATGAATCAGTTTGTTACTTCAAACAGGAATCGAAATTGAAAAAGAAAACTAACTCTCAAGGACCCAAGATCAAATGGGTACCTAAAAACAATGTAACATCTGAAGGTGCAAACACGAGAAGGGGGGTTGAATTGTGTTTGACTAACTTGAATACTTTTCTTGTTTTTACACTTTTAAAACAAAACTTGATGTATGAATAAAAACAGAGTTAGCAGCAGATATAAAGTAAAAATAAAACACAGAATTTTTATACTGGTTCACCGTTAACGAGGCTACGTCCAGTCCCTTCACCTTGAAGGATTTCACTATTTCAAACCTTGAATTACAACAGTTCCACTGACCCTCTATGTCAGTCTTCTCAAACAGTCTAACAATCCTAGACTTTTGAGGAATACAACACCTTGACTTCCTAAGTTAAGTCTTCTCCTGCCAATCTGACAACCCCAGATTGTAGAAGGAATTACAACGCCTTGAATCTAATTGCCAAGTAATCGGCTACCCTTTCTGACTCCCTTAGATTGTAGACTCTACTTCAACAACTTAGATCTAACACAAAGGAAAGAAAATAACACGAGCGCTTGCTTCTTGAAAGCTGGAACTCACAATTAACCTCACTGAATACTTGAGTGTTTGCTTTGGAAGTGTATGACTCTTTTGTAATTTTCGATGCTAAGTATTCTGCCTTGAGCCTCCTTTTATAGATGCAGATTAGGGCCTCTTCCAAGCTTAACTTCGAGCTGAATCTTGCTGGATTCTCTTGCAAAAATATCTTGACCAATTGGGCTTCATTTAAATAAAAAACATATCTTTTTAAGCTTAAGATTTGCTTTCAAAAATAACTGGCCAATCATGTCTTTAGTTTCTTCCCGCCAACAGCTCCTGAATTCCACAATACTTCACTTTATTTTTGTAACAAATCTTTTTAATACTTTGATCAAAATAAATTAAAATCTCCACCATTAATCCTCATGATTAAATCTGGACCATTTGATCTTCTTCGCTAGTCCACATCTGGACCATACTAAGTGATCTGCTGTGATCCTCTGATTTCGGCCAACCCTAGACCACACTTTCTAACCTTCTGATCTTTTGATCTCGGCCATCCTGGTCTAGCAAATTGATTTGCTGTGATCCTCTAATCTCGGCCATTGCTGGACCACACATTCTGACCTTCTGATTTCGGCCAACACTGGGCCATGGTCTGATCTTCTGATCTCGGCCAACACTGGGCCAAATACTTTAATCTGAACTATTGATCTAAATATCTTCCCTCTGATCTGGACAAATTCTGGACTTGGTCTGGATTAAACTGAAATTTAATCTAGACAAATAATATTTCAGTATGGTAATTTTACCTTCTGTTTTGGATCAGTTCTGGATCAAATCTGGAGATCATTTCTTCTGGTCTGGACTTAGTTTCATACCCTGAACCATGATATCTTCTGGTCTGGGTCAAATCTGGATTAATTCTTTGTTCTAGACCCATTAACTTATCCTCTGATTAAGTCTGGAACAAGTCTGGACTGTTTATTATTTCACCGCCAGGCCATCTTCTGGTCAGAATAACTTCTGGAATAAATCTGACATTTGATTCCTTCAGGTCTGGATCAAGTCTCCCTCTGGCAGGCTTCCTTCTGGTCTGGACTAGGACTCCTTCTGACTTTGCTTCCTTCTGATCTGGGCCAGCAAAGATATCTTCTGGTGATGTTTTGACATCCTGGAGTATCTTCTGGTACCTTCAGGATTCAATCTCTGGAACCCTTTGATTTTCTGCTTCTGATTACTTCAGCTTCTGGTGGCATTTGATTTAATAATTCAAGGTTCAAAATAAGATTACATGGAGTGCTTTTGTAAACATCAAAATCCTAAGTACTTAGAACCAACTTGGTTCCAACAATCTCCCCCTTTTTGATGATGACAAAACCTTAACTTATTTTGCTAGTTTATAACTCGGAGACTTGAATTACTCCCCCTCAGACCAATCTCTCCCCCTAAGTCTGATACTGACTTTTTCTTCTCCTTTTCAACTCCTTCTCTTTTCACTCTTTCTTTTCTTCTCTTCTCCTCTCCTTTTGAACTCCTTCTTTATTCTCTCTTTCTTTTCTCCCTTCACATAGCCTCTCCTTTTCAACTCCTTCTTTTTTCACTCTTTCTTTTTCTCTCTTTATTTTTATCTCTCCCTATTTCCTCTCCTTTTCAACTTCTTCTCTTTTTCACTCTTTCTTTTTCTCTCTCCCTGATTCTTCTCCTTTTCAACTCCTTCTCTTTTCATCTCTTTCTTTTTCGCTCCTCCTTTCTTTTTATCTCTCCTTTTCTACTTATTTCTCCTTTTTCTCTCTCTCTCTCTCTCTCTCCCCCCCTTTTTGTAATCAGCCAAAAAGAGGTCCTACTATTTTTGTATTTTTTGTTTTTCTCTTTACAAATTATAGAAAGTAAAACAAAAAATAAAAGACAGAAAATAAAATTACAAAAATTTTAAAAACTCCTAAGATGACTACTTGAGCTTGTCAGATATGGAGGTAATGCTGAGATGCTTCTTGATGAACTCGAACCTATCTTCAGGTAGTGCTTTGGTGAAGATGTCAGACCATTGATGATCAGTGTCCACAAACTAGATGCTTAAAGTCCCTTTTTGAACATGGTCCCTAATGAAATGGTGTTTTATTTCAATGTGTTTGGCTCTAGAGTGTAAGATAGGGTTCTTGGTTAGGTTTATGGCTGAAGTGTTATCACAGAACAAAGGGATATTGGTTTCAAAGAAGTTGTAATCTTCAAGGTTGTGTTTCATCTAGAGTAACTGTGAACTGCATCCTGCTGCTGATATATACTCAGCTTCAGCTGTTGACATGGCGATGGTGCTTTGTCTTTTGCTTGACCAAGAGATCAAATTATCACCTAAGAAAATGCAGATGCCACTTGTACTTTTCCTTTCCAGCTTGTCTCCAGCATAGTTGGAATCACAAAAACCTCTGAGTTTGTAGGTCGGGGTTTTCTTGTATAACAAAGTAAGGTTGGTGGTTCCTTTAAGGTATCTCAAAATTCGTTTGACAGCAGTTAAATGGGATTCCCTAGGGTCAGCTTGAAAATGGGCACATACACAAACACTAAACAAAATGTCAGGTCTAGAAGCAGTTAAATAAAGAAGGGATCCAATCATACCTCTGTATGTTTTCTGGTCTACCTTTTGGCTGGTTTCATGTTTCTCAAGTAAGTAGGTTGGGTGCATGGGGGTGGCCATAGGCTTACATTCACTCATTTTGAAATTTTTAAGAAGTTCTTTAGTGTATTTAGATTGGTGAATGAATATACCTGATTTACCTTGATGAATCAGAATTCCCAAGAAGAACTTAAGTTCTCCCATCATGCTCATTTGGAACTCTTTCTGCATTAGGTCAGAAAACTCTTTGCACAAAGTGCCATTAGTTGATCCAAATATGATATCATCAACATAAACTTGAATGATTAAAATATCATTTTTAATGGATTTCTTAAATAGAGTATTATCAATCTGGCCTCTATTAAATTCATTCTTAAGCAGAAAGTTACTAAGTCTGTCATACCATGCCCTTGGTGCTTGTTTTAAACCATATAAAGATTTTTGAAGTTTAAAAACATGGTCTGGAAAATTAGAATTTTCAAATCCAGGGGGCTGTTTGACATAGACTTCCTCACTTATGTAGCCATTTAAGAATGCACTTTTAACATCCATTTGATACAACATTATATCATGATTAGCAGCAAATGATAAGAGAATTCTAATTGCTTCTAACTTGGCCACTCGAGCAAAAGTCTTAGTGTAATCTATACCTTTCTGTTGACTGTATCCTTGAGCTACTAATCTGGCTTTGTTCCTTACCACTTCACCTTTTACATTGAGTTTATTCCTGAAAACCCACTTGGTTCCAATAATGTTTTTGTTTGGTCTGGGTACCAGATCTCAAACATCATTCCTTTGGAATTATTTCAGCTCTTCTTGCATTGCAAGTATCCGTCCTTCCTCTGCCAAAGCCTCATCAACATTGGTTGGTTCAATTGTTGAGAGTAAAACAAACAGACTGGTTTCTCTACTTCATGATCTGGTCTTTAAAGGTTCTGTTGCACTGCCAATAATGAGAGATTCTGGATGTGAAGACTTGTACTTCTATCCATTCTTTCTCTCTGACTTGTTTTCAGAGTCAGCATGTTCTTCTTCATCTTGATCTTTCTCAGATTCTGCTGCTGGTTCAGCTTCTGGTTCCTGTGCCTCTGGTTCACCTGCAATTTCTTCATCTTGCTTTGACTTTTCATAGTCAAGTTGTTTATCATCAAACTTAATGTGGATTGATTCTTCCACAGTGTTAGTTTCGTTGTTAAACACTCTATAAGCTTTTGATCTCTCAGAGTAGCCAATAAAGATACACTTTTGAGATCTAGAATCAAACTTAGCTAGGTTATCTTTAGTGTTTAACATAAAACAGATGCAGCCAAATTGCTTAAAGTAGGAAATATTGGGTTTCTTACCTTTCCACAGTTCATAGGGAGTTTTATTTAAGATGGACCTGATGTAGACTCTATTCTGAATGTAGCAGGCTGTGTTGATAGCTTCTGCCCAAAGGTAGGTGGCAACCTTCATATCATTCAGCATGGTTCTGGCCATCTCCTGCAGTGATATGTTCTTCCTTTCTACCACTCCATTCTGTTAGGGTGTTCTGGGGGATGAGATGTTGTGAGAGATGCCATTCTCATCACATAATTCTTCAAAATACTTGTCCTCGAATTCACCTCCATGATCACTTCTGATGGTTATGATCTTAATACCCTGTTCATTTATAAGTTGCTTACAAAAAGAAATAAATACTCTGTGAGATTCATCTTTGTTCTTTAAAATTTTTACCCAAGTCTACCTTGAGTAATCATCAACAATTACAAAACCATATTTCTTACTACCTAGAGAAGCTGTTTGAACAGGACCAAACAGATCTAAGTGAAGCAGTTCAAGTGGTTGAGAGGTAGAAACACATTTTTTTGTTTTAAAAAAGCTTTTAGTTTGTTTACCTCTTTGACATGCTTCACACAGAATCTCAGTTTTGGAACTTACCTTGGGAAGCCCTCTTACCAACTGGATTTTGCTCAACCCAGATATAAGTCTAGGGTTTGCATGCCCTAGCCTCTTGTGCCAAATCAGATTCTACTCACTTACAGATAATAGACATTTAACCTGTTGCTTAGCAAGACTGAACAGATCAATTTTATAAACATTATCCTTCCTAGTGCCAGTAAATAAAACCGACCCATCAAGTTGACTAACAGCTTTGCAAGTTTTTTGATTAAAAATAACATCATAGTTGCAATCACTTAATTGACTTATGCTTAGAAGATTATGTTTTAGCCCTTTAACTAATATAACATTTTTAATAGAAATGGAAGAAGATGTGTTACCAACAGTTCCTGTACCAATAATCTGACCTTTCTTGTTTCCTCTAAAGGAAACTTTGCCTCCATTCTTCATAGTCAGATCTAAAAACATAGATTTATCTCCTGTCATGTGCTTGGAGCTGCCACTGTCAAGATACCAAGTTTTGTGTTGCTGATCAGACCTTGCCTTTTCTCTGTCAGAATTAGAGTCAGACTCAGATTCAGACTTAGCTTCTGTTCGAGCCATTAGAGCCAGTTCTACTTCTGGCCTGTTTGAGAAGTTTCCTTGATTCTTTTTTGGTTGATAAACCATGCTCCTCTGATGATTCTGGAACATGTTTTGATTCTGGTAATTTTGGTGAATCCAGTGATTCTGATAAATTTGGTAATTCTTGTGATTTTGATAATTCCTGATCTGATTCTGGTTCCAGTGTTGATTCTGATTCTAGTTCTAGTACTGATTCTGATTCTGGTTCCAGAGTTGATTCTGGTTCCAATTCTTGTGCTTCTGATACTGATTCCAGTTTTGGATCTGGTTCCAGTTTCTGTGCTTCTGATACTGGTTCCAGTTTTTATTCTGGTTCTAGTTTTGGTTCTGATTCCGATTCTGGTTCTGGTTGAGTTGACTAGACCTTCTTCCATCAGACTCAGATTGCCTTTGTCTTGTTGTAGCAGGAACATAAACCTTCTTCTGCTTGTGCATTGCCAACATCCATTGTCCAGACACCATTGTTGGTGTCTCCTTCTAGTTGCTCAGAACATCTGCAACATAAACAATTTGATCTTTTGGTACCCAAAACTGATTGGGTCCAGGTTTGTTAGTCTTAACAGCTCTCTGATCTTGTTCAGATTTTATCATTGGACAAGATAGTTCAGAGTGACCTTTCTTAGCACAAACAATGCATAAAACATCAGAATGAACAGCTTTACTTTCAGTAATCGTTTCTGTAAAACCAAGACCTCTCTTTCAAGTGTTACTGTTTCCATAAATCATAGATGCATATTTACTTCTTTCCATTCCAATAGAAATAAAGTTTTGAAAAAATTGTTCATGCATATCAGCTTCATAAACAGTTTTGGAAGTGGAACAAGCATTGCTTTTGAGAGTTTGGTTTTCAAATTTGAGTCTTCCAACTTCAGTTTTAAAATCCTTGTTTTCAGTTGCATACTCAGAATTTTGATTCTTTAAAACTTGGACTTCTTTGGTCAGATTTTTTTTATCTTCCCTAAGAGTTTTCAGTTTTAAAGCCATCTTATTATTTGCATTTAAAAAATCTTTTAAAGTATCAATTAACTCAGATTTAGAGAGATCAGAAAATACCTTATCGTCTTCATCTTCTGAATTTGTTCCAGAGCCTGAACTGTATCCAGAACTTGAGTTGGTATGAGCCATCAAAGCCAGAATTGCTTCCTCTGATGTGCTTCCAGACATGCCTGAATGACTGCTTCGATCATTCTTCCTTCTGCCTGTTTTCCTTCTTGAATTCGTGCCTTTATGAAGTCCAGAGGCAGACCTGATGTGTGCCATCTTTGCTGTTTCTGCCTATTCTTTATCAGACGATTCTTCCTCTGATTCTGATGCATCCCAGGCTGCCATCAGACCCTTCTTTTTGAATCTGGAACTCTTCTTGTGCTGTTTGCCTTTTTCAGATTTGGACATTCTGACTTGATATGTCCAGGTTTATTGCATCCATAACAAACAATACTCTTCTTGTTAGATTCTTCCTTTCCTTTGTTGTTATGTTTCTTCTTGAAGCTTCTTCTCTTCCTGTTTTCCCAGATCTTAACCATCTTTTTGGTTAAGTAAGCCATATCATCACAATCACTGTCACTATCCTCTGATTCTGATGTTGCCCTTGTAGCTTTCTTCTGTTTCGACTTCAGAGCCAGATTCTTCTTCTTCTTAGGTTCATCTGCATTCAGCTCTATTTCATGAGACCTGAGGGAGCTGATCAGATCTTCAAGCTTCAAGGTATTCAGATCCCTAGCTTCCTGTACTGCAGTAACCTTTAGTCTCCATTTGGCTGGTAAGCTTCTGAGGATCTTCTTTACATGATCTGCAATGGTGTATCTTTTCTTTAATACTTTTAAACCTGATACCAGAATCTGGAATCTGCTGAACATTGCTTCAATGTCTTCATCCTCTTCCATCTTGAACAGCTCATACTGTTTGACTAGTATGTTAGCCCTAGCTTCTTGAACCTGCTGGCTTCCTTCATAGGTCAGAACCAGACTGTCGAATATGCTCTTTGCTGTTTCTTTTTCTGTGCATCTGTCAAATTCCTTGAATGAGATGTCACTGATCATGATGTTTCTAGACTTGTGATGAAGTTTGTATAATCTGCTCTGATCTGGTTTCATATCATCTATGTCTAGTTCTTTAGTTGGATCTTCTGGATCAGTAGTTGCAGTGTATCCTTTGACTACCATCTTCCATAATTCAGAATCTTGAGATATGAAGATACTTCTCATTCTGTCCTTCCAATACTCATACCTTTCTCCATCAAACAGTGGTGGTCTGTTGATGTGCCTCCCACTTTATCTCTGGATTCTGCCATGTTGAACCCCTTAAACCTTTCCTCAAACACTGTTAAGTGCTCAGCCATGAGACCGAGCTCTGATGCCAATCGAAGGTGCAAACACGAGAAGGGGGGGTTGAATTGTGTTTGACTAATTTGAATACTTTTCCTGTTTTTACAGTTTTAAAACAAAACTTGATGTACGATTAAAAACAGAGTTAGCAGCGGATATAAAGTAAAAATAAAACACAGAATTTTTATACTGGTTCACCGTTAACGAGGCTACGTCCAATCCCTTCACCTTGAAGGATTTCACTAATTCAAACCTTGAATTACAAGAGTTCCACTGACCCTCCAAGTCAGTCTTCTCAAACAGTCTAACAATCCTAGACTCTTGAGGAATACAATATCTTGACTTCATAAGTTAAGTCTTCTCCTGCCAATCTGACAACCCTAGATTGTAGAAGGAATTACAACGCCTTGAATCTAATTGCCAAGTAATTTGCTACCCTTTTTGACTCCCTAAGATTGTAGACTCTACTTCAACAACTTAGATCTAACACAAAGGAAAGAAAATAACACGAGTGCTGGCTTCTTGAAAGCTGGAACTCACAATTTACCTCACTGAAAACTTGAGTGTTTGCTTTGGAAGTGTATGACTCTTTTCTGATTTTCGATACTAAGTATTCTGCCTTGAGCCTCCTTTTATAGATGCAGATTAGGGCCTCTTCCAAGCTTAATTTCGAGCTGAATCTTGCTGGATTCTCTTGCAAAAATATCTTGACCAATTGGGCTTCATTTAAATAAAAAACATATCTTTTTTAAGCTTAAGATTTGCTTTCAAAAATAACTGGCCAATCATGTCTTTAGTTTCTTCCCGCCAACAGCTCCTGAATTCCACAATACTTCACTTTATTTTTGTAACAAATCTTTTTAATACTTTGATCAAAATAAATTAAAATCTCCACCATTAATCCTCATGATTAAATCTGGACCATTTGATCTTCTTCGCTAGTCCACATCTGGACCATACTAAGTGATCTGCTGTGATCCTCTGATTTCGGCCAACCCTAGACCACACTTTCTAACCTTCTGATCTCGGCCATCCTTGTCTAGCAAACTGATCTGCTGTGATCCTCTGATCTCGGCCACTGCTGGACCACACATTCTGACCTTCGGATTTCGGCCAACACTGGGCCATGGTCTGATCTTCTGATCTCGGCCAACACTAGGCCAAATACTTGAATCTGAACCATTGATCTGAATATCTTCCCTCTAATCTGGACAAATTCTGGACTTGGTCTGGATTAAACTGAAATTAAATCTGGACAAATAATATTTCAGTTTGGACATTTTACCTTCTGTTTTGGATCAGTTCTGGTTCAAATCTAGAGATCATTTCTTCTTGTCTGGACTTAGTTTCATACCCTGAAACATGATATCTTCTGGTATGGGTCAAATCTGGATTAATTCCTTTGTTCTGGACCCATTAACTTATCCTCTGATTAAGTCTGGAACAAGTCTGAACTGTTTATTATTTCACTGCCAGGTCATCTTCTTTTCAGAATAACTTATGGAATAAATCTGACATTTGATTCCTTCAGGTCTGGATCAAGTCTCCCTCTGGGAGGCTTCCTTCTGGTCTGGACCAGGTCTCTTTCTGTCTTTGCTTCCTTCTGATCTGGGCCAGCAAAGATATCTTTTGGTGATGTTTTGACATCTTGGAGTATCTTCTGGTATCTTCAGGATTCAATCTTTGGAACCCTTTGATTTTCTGCTTCTGATTACTTCAGCTTCTGGTGGCATTTGATTTAATAATTCAAGGTTCAAAATAAGATTACATGGAGTTCTTTTGTAAACATCAAAATCCTAAGTACTTAGAACCAACTTGGTTCCAACAACATCTAATGCAGGATGGTTGTCGAAATATCACGAAAAAGTCATGGTTCTTGGACAGTGGCTGTTCAAGACATATGACAGGAGATAAAAACTGATTCGTGTCATTTATCAAGAAAGATGGAGGCTCGGTTACATTCGGTGATAACAGCCATGCCAAGATTAAAGGTAAAGGAACCATTGGTAAGGAAAATTATGCTAAAATAATAGATGTTCAATATGTTGAAGGATTGAAACATAATCTTTTAAGCATTAGGCAATTATGTGACAATCGCTTCGAAGTTATTTTCAAACCCAACATATGCGAAGTTAAAAAAACTAATTATGGAGAAGTTCTTTTTTCTAGATCAATAAGGAAAAATCTATATGTGCTATACCTTGATGAATTACCAGAAGAATCATGCTTCATGTCCATTAACAAAGACAAATGGATATGGCATAAAAGAACTGGTCACATTAGTATGAAAACAATTTTTAAAATTTCTAAGTTAGATCTTGTTAGATGTCTATCCAAATTAATTTTGATAAAGATAAAATATACGAGGCATGTGCAAAAAGGAAGCAAACTAAAAGCAGCTTTCAGGCCAAGGATTCATCTCTACAAATAGAACACTTGAACTGCTCCATATCGATTTGTTTGGACCTATAAACACAACCAGTTTAGGAGGTATGAAATATGGTTTTGTAATAGTTGATGATTTCTCAAGATATACATGGGTACTTTTCTTAAAACCGAAGGACGATGCCTACGAAGCTTTCAAAATATTTTGCAAAAAAGTTCAAAATGAAAAAGACTATCGCATCATTTTTGTACGAAGTGATCAAGGAGGAGAATTTATAAACGCCTCATTCAAAGCATTTTTTGATGAACTTGGCATTTCCCACAATCTGTCATGTGCAAGAACTCCTCAACAAAATGGGGTTGTTGAGCGCAAAAACAGAACATTGCAGGAAATTAGCATATTTAATTTAAGAACCAAGACTGTTGAAATTAGCTATCATATATTATTTGATGAATTTGACAATCTTGATATAAGTAAAAAAGATTATGAAGAAGAAATACAGACTGTACAGTAATAGCCAGCAACATCTCTGGAAAACGAGATTGATAAACAATCTCCTTTTCAAACTCCTCCTAGAAGATGGAAAAGGATATGAGATCATCCTCAAGACCAAATCATTGGAAATATTTCAAGCGGAATCAGAACAAGAAGATCAGTCAAAGATCATATTGACAACACTATGGCAATGATATCTCAAATTGAACCCAAGTCAATTAAAGAAGCTATAGAAGATCAATCTTGGATAGACGCCATGAAGGAAGAACTACTACAATTCGAAAAGAATGAATTCTGGACCCTAGTACCAGATCATCAAGATCAAACAATCATTGGTACACGATGAATGTTCATAAACAAGCTGAACGAAGATGGAAAAAGTCATTAGAAACAAAGCAAGATTGGTAGCACAAGGTATAATCAACAGGAAGGCATAGACTATGATGAAACTTTTGCTCCTGTTGCAAGGTTAGAGGCTATCAGAATACTACTTGCATATGCATCCCATAAACACATTAAACTTTTACAAATGGACATCAAAATTGCATTTTTAAATGGTTTTTTAAATGAACAAGTGTATGTTCATGAACTCCCTGATTTCGAAGATCAATCTAAACCAAACTATGTCTTTAAACTCACCAAGGCCTTATGCGGATTAAAACAAGCTCCTAGAGCTTGGTATGAATGATTGAGCTCGTTTTTAATCAAAAACAATTTTACCAGAGGGAAGATTGATACAACACTATTCAGAAAGTTAAATGGAGATGATTTACTAATCGTACAAGTATACGTTGATGACTTCATATTTGGATCCACGAATGAAAAAATGTGCGAAGACTTTTCAAATTTAATGAAAAGTGAATTCGAAATGAGTTTGATGGGAGAATTAAGATATTTTCTTTGCTTACAAATTAAACAACATAAAGATGGCATCTTCATATGTCAAGAAAAATACCCAAAAGATCTATTAGTAAATTACAAAATGAATGAAGCCAAGATCATGTCAACTCCCATGCATATCTCTTCCTCATTAGACAAAACGAAGATGGTAAATCAATCTCCGAAAAAGAATACAATGGGATGATTGGTTCTCTACTCTATTTAACTGCAAGTAGACCTGATATCGTCTTTGTAGTAGGCCTATGTGCAAGATTTCAATCTTCACCAAAAGAGTCTCACTTAACTACTGTTAAAAGAATCTTTCGTTATCTTGTCGGTACTACTAATCTTGGACTTTGGTATAGCAAAGGATCTCACTTTAATCTTGTAGCTTATTGTGATGCTGACTATGTTGGAGACAAAATTGAAAGAAAAAGTACTAGTGGAGCATGTCAATTTCTTGGAGAATCACTAATTAGTTGGTCTTGCAGAAAGCATAACACAATTGTATTGTCAACTACAGATATTGAATATGTATCAACTGCAAATTGTTGTTCTCAAGTTCTATGGATTAAAAACCAACTTGAAGACTTCTCAGTAAGTTATTCCAACATTCCAATATATTATGATAACACTAGTGCTATCAATCTTTCTAAATATCCCATTCAACACTCAAGGTCTAAACACATTGAAATAAAACATCATTTTATTAGAGACCATGTGAACAAAAAAGACATTGAATTAATCTTTGTTGATTCTAAAAATCAACTTGGTGACATATTTACCAAGCCTTTAGTTGAAGAAAATTTTAATTCTTTAAAAGAAAAATTGAAAATCGTAAAAAATCCTGTTGAAATTCTTTAAATATAAATTTTTAACATAATCAAGAAAGTTCTTGGTTTGATGCAAACGTTCTGAATTGATAGCAAACATTCTCCGTTTCCTTCTTTCACAAGCATTAAATGCATGCATCCTTCCTTGTCCCAAAAGGCAACACACGTTCCCCGGTGTTGGCTGACTTCCACCCTACTTTCATCCTTTCCAACAAAAACCATAATTTCAATTTCACCACTTTTTCAAATTCCACTCCACTATCCCTTTATTTCCCTCAACTACCTACTCTGAAAAAATCTGTAACTTGCAAAAATCTTTTTCTCAAACACGCTTTCTACTCCTTCCTCCCAACATTTGTAATTCTCACATTTTCTCCTAAAAATTTCAATCTCCTCAGTTCAAAAAATTCTTAAATGGCACGTACAAAACAATCTGCAAAGGAAAACCCTAATCCTCGCACATTGTCTCCCTCACAATCACCTCCGTCTTCTCCATTCAAAGCAAGGTCTCCTTCACCACCGCCTCGACCTACTCCCCCTGACACATCCTCTGATAAAATGTTCTCCGACTATTTATCTTCATCCCCGAATCGCTCTCCAAGTCCCATCGCTCCCTCTCCTTTATCCACCGTTCTTCCTCTGCTCCACCAATGTCATCCCCCAAACGTGAGTGAAATGGCTTCATATCTCAGGAAAACGCCCCTTCAACACTCACAAAAATTACGAAACGAAAGTCCATGTGAATCATGGTTGGGGTCGGTACATCCTCAAAACCTAAAATCATTGATAATATTGTTCATGTTATTTCTGATGATGATGATGATTCTGACTCCGTTCAACCTTCACAAAATTTTAGTCCACAAAATGTCCCCTCCAAAGTGTTGGAACCAAGTTGGTTCTAAGTACTTAGGATTTTGATGTTTACAAAAGCACTCCATGTAATCTTATTTTGTACTTAGAATTAGTATATTAAATGCCACCAGAAGATGACGTCACCAGAGGCAGAAGATGAAGTCACCAGAGGCAGAAGATGAGTTACTAGAGATTAAAATCAAACCAGAGGATACACCTTCAGAAGATACCAGAGGATGCATACAGAAGGCACCAGAGGATACACCTCTAGAGGATGTCAAAACATCATTAGAGGATATCTTTCCTGGCCCAGATCAGAAGGAAGCACAATCTAGAAGGAGACCTGGTCCAAACCATAAGGAAGCCTGCCAGAGGGAGACTTGGTCCAGACTAGAAGGAATGACAAGTCAGACTTGGTCCAGACTTTATTCTGACCAGAAGATAGCGTGGTAGGGATTATAAAATTCAGTCCAGATCAGAAGAAATGATTGTCCAGATTGAATTCAGATTCAATCCAGACCAGAAGATAGCATGTCCAGATCAGAGGATAAGTGTCCAGATCAAAAGGTAAAATTTATGTCTAGATTAAATGATAAATTTCAAAGGATAAATGTAAAATGGTCCATACTTAAGTATCGTGGCCCAGTGTTGGCCGAGATCAGAAGATCATACAATAGTCCAGATTAATTCATATGATCTAGTGTTGGCCGAGATTAGATGACCATAGAAGTGGCGCAGGTAAGATTTCATAAGTCTAGAGTTTGTCAAGATCAGAAGATCATACGGTCCAGATTTATCATGATGATAATCAGTGGAGACTTGATTAAATTCGAATAAGACTTGATTAAATTTTAATAGAAATTTGACCTTAGTCTTATGGGAATTCAGAAGCTATTGGTGGGATGAAAGATTTGGTCCATAATTAATCAAGAACAGGATTGGCCAAAGTTATTTTCGAATGCAAATCTGGAGCTAAAAAAGAATCGGGATTGGCTAAAGAAGAATCGTCTGATGAAGAATAGGCAGAAACAACAATGATGGCACACATCAGGTCTGCCTCTGGACTTCATAAAGGCAGTTTCAGGTAGGAAAGCAGGCAGAAGGAAGAATGATCAAAGCAGTCATTTAGGCAAGTCTGGAAGCACATCAGAGGAAACAATTCTGGCTCTGATAGCTCATACCAACTCAAGTTCTGGATACAGCTCAGGCTCTGGATTAGATTATGAAGATGAAGACAATAAGGTATTTTCTGATCTCACTAAATCTGAATTAATTGATGCTTTAAAAGATTTTTTAAATGCAAACAATAAGATGTCTTTAAAACTGAAAACTCTTAGGGAAGATAAGAAAAATCTGACCAAAGAAGTCCAAGTTTTAAAGAATCAAAATTCTGAGTATGCAACTGAATACAAGGATTTTAAAACTGAAGTTGCAAGATTCAAATCTGAAAACCAAACTCTCAAAAGTGATATTTGTTCCACTTCCAAAATTGTTTGTGAATCTGATATGCATGAGCAATTTTTTCAAAACATTATTTCTAACGGAATGGAAAGAAGTAAATATGCATCTCTGATTTATGGAAACAATAACATTGGAAACTAAAATTGTTCATTCTGATGTTTTATGTATTGTGTGTGCTAAGAAAGGTCACTTTGAATTATCTTGTCCAATGGTAAAATCTGAACAAGATCAGAGAGTTGTTAAAACTAACAAACCTTGACCAAATCAGTTATGGGTACCAAAAGATCAAATTGTCTATGTTGCAGATATTCTGAGCAACCAGAAGGCGACACCCACAATGGTGCTTGTACAATGGATGTTGGCAATGCATAAGCAGAAGAAGGTTTATGTTCCTGCTAAAACCAAACAGAGGCAATAAGAAGTCTGATGGAAGAAGGTCTGGTCAACACAACCAAAACCAGAATTAGAATCAGAACCAAAATCAAAACTGGAACTAGAATCAGAACAGAACTGGAACCAGAACTGGAACTAGTATCAGAAGCACAAAATGCCGTTAATGTTAAATTAATGACACAAACACAATTACTGGACGAACAACATTGGTTAAGAACGAAAATGGATTAGAATAAGTCTTGGGATGAACAAAATGACGTAAATGTTAAATTAATGACACAAACGCACTTATTGGATGAACAACATTGGTTAAGAATGAATAGTGATTAGAATAAGCCTTGGAATGCACAAATGATTGAAATGTTCATCCAATGACACAAACACACTTATCGGATGAACTATATTCCTTAACAACGAAAAGTGATTAGAATAAGCCTTGGGATGCACAAAATGACGTAAATGTTCATCGAATGACACAAACGCACTTATTGGATGAACTACATTCCTTAAGAACGAAAAGTAATTAGAATAAGCCTTTCGATGCACAAAATGACGTAAATGTTCATCCAATGACACAAACGCACTTATTGGATGAACTACATTCCTTATGAACAAAAAGTGATTAGAATAAGCCTTTGGATTCATAAAATGACGTAAATGTTCATCCAATGACACAAACGCACTTATTGGATGAACTAAATTCGTTAAAAATGAAAAGTGATTAGAATAAGCCTTGGGATGTACAAAATGACGTTAATGTTAAATTAATGACACAAACGCAGTTAT
Source organism: Cicer cuneatum (assembly GCA_037974295.1). Classification (NCBI taxonomy): domain Eukaryota; kingdom Viridiplantae; phylum Streptophyta; class Magnoliopsida; order Fabales; family Fabaceae; genus Cicer; species Cicer cuneatum. The sequence continues at coordinate 52,165,355 of JBBPBO010001984.1, forward strand.
TGGATAAACAACATTGGTTAAGAACGAAAATGGATTAGAATAATCCTTGGGATGCACAAAATGACGTAAATGTTAATTAATGACACGAACGCACTTATTGGATCAACAACTTTGGTTAAGAACGAAAAGTGGTTAGAATAATCCTTGGAATGAACAAAATGACATTCATGTTAAATTCATGACACAAACACAATTATTGGATGAACAACATTGGTTAAGAACTAAAAGTGATTAGAATAACCCTTGGAATGCACAAAATGACGTAAATGTTCATCCAATGACACAAACGTACTTATTGGATCAACTACATTGCTTAAGAACGAAAAGTGATTAGAATAAGCCTTGGGATGCACAAAATGACATAGGAGGAACAGGAAATATCAAAGATATCACACAAATCAGAACAGGAACTGGGAGCAGAATCAGAACTGGAACCAGTATTGGAGGCACAGGAACTGGAACCAGAATCAGAATCTGAATTAGTACCAGATCCCAAACCAGAACCAGCATAATTACCAGAATCAGTATAATCACCAGAATCACCATAAGTTCCAGAATCACTAGAGGAACATGGTGTATCAGCCAAAGCAGAAAGAGAGGAATCATGATCAGGAGAGTTCTTCAAACACTCCAGTGAGATTCATCAAGACTACAAACCTGGAAGGGAATTCAAATCCCCTCATCCAAACCATGTAATCACAGAACATACAGATTAGGAATCTGAAAATCAGAAGCAAGAGGATGCGTCTTGCTGTAAATACTATTATTATTTGAAATTTATGTTTACTGTGATAACAAGAAGCTTGATCTTAACAAATCAAAGCTAGATAACTATTCTGCAGGTTTTCAAACTGTCATAGGAATCAGGTGATTCACACGAATTGAACACTTCAGCAGAAACAACATTCTAGTGGTTTCAAAAACAAGCAGAAACCACCAGAAGCAGAATTAATGGTTTGGCTGTATTGAGTTCATTTTTAAATTAATTGATTTATATTATGTTATATGACAAACTACTTGATCTTGACAAATCAAAGCAAAATAAAAATAGTGCAGGTTCACCTGAACCAAAGGGAGCAGAAGCAGAAGCAGAAGAAACAAAAATACCTGGAAAGGTAGAGGATACAAGCAAATCAGCAACACATGACAAATCTTCAAAAGATAAATCTGATCAAGTCAAAAACAGCCAAGATAAGTCAGAAGAGAAATTTGGATATTTACCAGAATCAGAAGCTGTTACAGATTTACCAGATCCAGAAGCTGATTTATCAGAATCAGAAGCTGTTTCAGATTTACCAAAACCAGAAGCTGATTTATCAGAATCAGAAGCTGTTATAGATTTACCAGAATCAGAAGTTGATGCAGACCAACCAATGTTGATGAAGCTTTGGCAGATGAAGGTTAGATTCTTACAATGCAAGAAGAGCTGAATGAATTCCAAAGGAATGATGTTTGGGATCTGATATACAGACCAAACAAAAACATTATTGGAACCAAGTGGGTGTTCAGGAATAAACTCAATGAAAAAGGTGAAGTGGTAAGGAACAAAGCCATATTAGTAGCTCAAGATACAATCAACAAGAAGGTATAGATTACACTGAGACTTTTGCTCCAGTGGCCAGGTTAGAAGCAATTAGAATTCTCTTATCATTTGCTGCTAATCATGATATAATGATGTATCAAATGGATGTTAAAAGTGCATTCTTAAATGGCTACATAAGTGAGGAAGTCTATGTCAAAGAGCCCCCTGGATTTGAAAATTCTGATTTTCCAGACCATGTTTTTAAACTTAAAAAATCTTTATATGGTTTAAAACAAGCACCAAGGGCATGGTATGACAGACTTAGAAACTTTCTGCTTAAGAATGAATTTAATAGAGGCCAGATTGATAATACTCTATTTAGGAAATCCATTAAAAATGATATTTTTATTATTCAAGTCTATGTTGATGATATCACATTTGGATCGACTAATGGCACTTTGTGCAAAGAGTTTTCTAACCTAATGCAGAAAGAGTTCCAAATGAGCATGATGGGAGAACTCAAGTTCATCCTGGGAATTCAGATTCACCAAGGTAAATCAGGTATACTCATTCACCAATCTAAATATTTTAAAGAACTTCTTAAAAATTTCAAAATGAGTGAATGTAAGCCTATGGCCACCCCCATACACCCAAGCTGCTCACTTGAGAAAGATGAAACCAACCAAAAGGTAGACCAGAAAACATACAGAGGTATGATTGGATCCCTTTTTTATTTAACTGCTTCTAGACCTAACATTTTGTTTAGTGTTTGTGTCTGTGCCTGTTTTCAAGCTGACCCTAGGGAATCCCATTTAACTGCTGTCAAACGAATATTGAGATACCTTAAAGGAACCACCAACCTTACCTTGTTATTCCGACTATGCTGGAGACAAGCTAGAAAGGAAAAGTACAAGTGGCAACTGCACTTTCTTAGGTGATAATTTGATCTCTGAGTATATATTAGCAGCAGGATGTAGCTCAGAGTTAATCTGGATGAAACACCAACTTGAAGATTACAACAACTTTGAAACCAATATCCCTTTGTTCTGTGATGACACTTCAGCCATAAACCTAACCAAGAACCATATCTTACACTCTAGAACCAAACACATTGAAATAAAACACCATTTCATTAGGGACCATGTTCAGAAAGGGACTTTAAGCATCCAGTTTGTGGACACTGATCATCAATGGGCTGATATCTTCACCAAAGCATTACCAGAAGATAGGTTCGAGTTCATCAAGAAGCATCTCAACATTGTCTCCATATCTGACTAGCTCAAGTAGTCATCTTAGGAGTTTTTAAATTTCTTGTAATTTTATTTGATATCTTTTATTTTCTATTTTACTTTCTGTAATTTGTAAAGAGAAAAACAAAAAATACAAAAATAGTAGGATCTCTTTTTGGCCGATGACAAAAAGGGGGAGAGAGAGAAAAAGGAGAAATAAGTAGAAAAGGAGAGATAAAAAGAAAGAAGGAGTGAAAAAGAAAGAGATGAAAAGAGAAGGAGTTGAAAAGGAGAGGAAATGTGAAGAGAGAAAAAGAAAGAGTGAAAAGAGAAGGAGTTGAAAAGGAGAAGAAACAGGGAGAGAGAAAATAAAAAAGATGAAAAGAGAAAATAAAAAAGATGAAAAGAGAAGGAGTTGAAAAGTAGAGAAGAAGAGAAGAAAAGAAAGAGTGATCAAGAAGGAGTTGAAAAGGAGAAGAAAAATTCAGCATCAGACTTAGGGGGAGATATTGGTCTGAGGGGGAGTAATTCAAGTCTTCAAGTTATAAGCTGGCAAAATAAGTTAAGGTTTTGTCATCATTAAAAAGGGGGAGATTGTTGGAACCAAGTTGGTTCTAAGTCTTAGGATTTTGATGTGTACAAAAGCACTCAATATAATCTTATTTTGTACCATGAATTATTAAATCAAATGCCACCAGAAGCTGAAGTAATCAGAAGCAGAAAATCAAAGGGATTAAATCCTGAAGGTACTAGAAGATACTCTAGGATGTCAAAACATCACCAGAAGATATCTTTACTGGCCTAGATCAGAAGGAAGCAAAGTCAGAAGGAGACCTGGTCCAGACCAAAAGGAAGCCTGCAAGAGGGAGACTTGATCCAGACTAGTAGGAGTCATAAGTCAGACTTAATCCAGAAGTTATTCTGACCAGAAGATGGCCTGACAGTGAAATAATAAACAGCCCAGACTTGATTCAGACTTAATCAGAGGGTAAATTAATGGGTCCAGAACAAAGGAATTAATCCATATTTGACCCAGACCAGAAGATATCATGGTTCAGGGTATGAAACTAAATCCAGACCAGAAGAAATGATCTCCTGAATTGATCCAGAACTGATCCAAAACAGAAGGTAAAATGTCCATACTGAAATATTATTTGTCCAGATTTAATTTCAGTTTAATCCAGACCATGTCCAGAATTGGTCCAGATCAGAGGGAAGATTTTCAGATCAGTGGTTCAGATTTAAGTATTTGGCCAAGCGTTGGCCAAGATCAGAAGATCAGACCATGGCCTTATGTTGGCCGAAATCAGAAGGTCAGAATGTGTGGTCCAGCAGTGGCCGAGATCAGAGGATCACAGCAGATCAGTTTGCTAGACCAGGATGGCCGAGATCAGAAGATCAAAAGGTTAGAAAGTGTGGTCCAGGGTTGGCCGAAATAAGAGGATCACAGCAGATCACTTAGTATGGTCCAGATGTGGACTAGCGCAGAAGATCAAATGGTCCAGATTTAATCATGAGGATTATCGGTGGAGATTTTAATTTATTTTGATCAAAGTATTAAAAGGATTTGTTACAAAAATAAAGTGAAGTATTGTGGAATTCAGGAGCTATTGGCGGGAAGAAACTAAGGACATGATTGGCCAGTTACTTTTGAAAGAAAATCTGAAGCTGAAAAAAGATATGTTTTTTTATTTAAACGAAGCCCAATTGGTCAAGATATTTTTGCAAGAGAATCCAACAAGATTCAGCTCGAAATTAAGCTTGGAAGAGGCCCTAATCTGCATCTATAAAAGGAGGCTCAAGGCAGAATACTTAGTATCAAAAATCAGAAAAGAGTCATACACTTCCAAAGCAAACACTCAAGTTTTCAGTGAGGTTAATTGTGAGTTCCAGCTTTCAAGAAGCAAGCACTCGTGTTATTTTCTTTCCCTTGTGTTAGATCTAAGTTGTTGAAGTAGAGTCTACAATCTGAGGGAGTCAAAAGGGGAAGATGATTACTTGGCAATTAGATTCAAGGCGTTGTAATTCCTTCTACAATCTGGGGTTGTCAGATTGGCAGGAGAAGACTTGACTTAGGAAGTCAAGGTGCTGTATTACTCAAGAGTCTAGGATTGTTAGACTGTTTGAGAAGACTGACTTGGAGGGTCAGTGGAACTGTTGTAATTCAAGGTTTGAATTAGTGAAATCCTTCAAGGTGAAGGGACTGGAAGTAGCCTCGTTAACGGTGAACCAGTATAAAAATTCTGTGTTTTATTTTTACTTTATATCCGCTGCTAACTCTATTTTTATTCATACATCAAGTTTTCTTTTAAAAGTGTAAAAACAAGAAAAGTATTCAAGTTAGTCAAACACAATTCAACCCCCCTTCTCGTGTTTGCACCTTCAATTGGCATCAGAGCTCGGTCTCAAGGCTGTGCAATTAACAGTGTTTGAGGAAAGGTCCAAGGGGTTCAACATGGCAGAATCCACAGAAGAATTGGGAGGCAACATCAACAGACCACCACTATTTGATGGAGAAAGGTTTGAGTATTGGAAGGACAGAATGAGAAGTTTTGTTATATCTCAAGATCCTGAACTATGGAAGATGATAGTCAAAGGATACACTGCACCTACTGATCCAGAAGATCCAACTAAAGAACTAGACATGGATGATATGAAACCAAACCAGAGCAGATTACACAAGTCTAGAAACATCATGATCAGTGCCATCACATTCAAGGAATTTGACAGATGCACAGATAAAGAAACAGCAAAGAGCATATTTGACAGTCTGGTTCTAACCTGTGAAGGAAGCCAGCATGTTCAAGAAGCAAGGGCTAAAATACTGGTCAAACAGTATGAGATGTTCAAGATGGAAGATGATGAAAACATTGATGGAATGTTCTGCAGATTCCAGACTCTGATATCTAGACTGAAGGTCTTGAAGAAAAGCTACACAACAGCAGATCATGTTAAGAAGATTCTAAGAAGCTTACCAAAAAAGTGGAGATCAATGGTTACTGCAGTTCAACAAGCCAAAGATCTGAACAACTTAAAACTTGAAGATCTGATCAGTGCACTCAGGTATCATGAAATAGAACTAGAAGCAAACGAACCAAAGAAGAAGAAGAATCTGGCTCTAAAGGATACACTAACGACGGAGACGCTATTAGTTTTCCTTGATCTTCACGTACAGAGTATTTGTGGACAGCGCAGAGGGACGGACAACGGGAGTGGAGACGAGACTTGTAGAGGATGCGGTGGAAACCGTGCTACTGTAGTTTTAGTGCATGATCAGTAGTTTTAGTGCATGATCAAATCAGACTAGACTTTTTGTATAGGGCCTAGTGTTAATGGCTGTACTTATTTATTTTGGGATAATTGTACATCTTTTCCGCACTTTGATAATGTTTTGTGGATCCAGGATACAATTTTGTTGTATTTTATTTTGGTATATTTTGAAGATCAATTTCCCAAAATTAAATTATTGGGCTATAATTATGATATAATTATTTAACTACTTTTGTTGTTTTGGATTACGACGCCATATTATTTTGAAATGGTTAAATTTCAATTTATTTAAGTGGTTAAATTTTAATTTCTTTTAATTCCTTTGAATTAATTTTGAAAATTTCTTTTATTTATTTTTAAAAAAAAATCGGGGTGTTACAAATAAACAGCTTGACTCTGAAAATTCAAAGCAAGATGAAGAAATTGCAGGTGAACCAGAGCCATAGGAACCAGAAGCTGAACCAGCAGCAGATCTTGAGAAAGATAAAAGCAAAGAAGAAGAACATGCTGACTCTGAAGACAAGTCAGAGGGAAAGAATGGATTGAAGTACAAGTCTTCACATCCAGAAACTCTCATTATTGGCAGTGCAGCAGAACCTTTAAAGACCAGATCATCAAGTAGAGAAACCATTCTGTTTGGTTTACTCTCAACAATTGAACCAAGCATGTTGATGAGGCGTTGGCAGAGGAAGGTGGATACTTGCAATGCAAGAAGAGCTGAATGAATTCCAAAGGAATGATGTTTGGGATCTGGTATCCAGACCAAACAAAAACATTATTGGAACCAAGTGGGTGTTCAGGAATAAACTCAATGAAAAAGGTGAAGTGGTAAGGAACAAAGCCAGACTAGTAGCTCAAGGATACAGTCAACAGGAAGGTATCGATTACACTAAGACATTTGCTCCAGTGGCCAGGTTAGAAGCAATTAGAATTCTTTTATCATTTGTTGTTAATCATGATATAACACTATATGAAATGGATGTTAAAAGTGCATTCATAAATGGCTATATAAATGAGGAAGTCTATGTCAAATAGCTCCTTGGATTTGAAAATTCTGATTTTCCAAACCATGTTTTTAAACTTAAAAAATCTTTATATGGTTTAAAACAAGCACCAAGGGCATGGTATGACAGACTTAGTAACTTTCTGCTTAAGAATGAATTTGATATAAGCCAGATTGATAATACTCTCTTTAGGAAATCCATTAAAAATGATATTTTCATTATTCAAGTTTATGTTGATGATATCATCTTTGGATTCACTAATGGCACTTTGTGCAAGGAGTTTTCTGACCGAATGCAGAAAGAGTTCCAAATGAGCATGATGGGAGAACTTAAGTGTTGGAACCAAGTTGGTTCTAAATACTTAGGATTTTGATGTTTACAAAAGCACTTTATGTAATCTTATTTTGAACCTTGAACTATTACATTAAATGCCACCAGAAGATGAGCTACCAGAGGATAAAAACAGACCAGAGGATACACCTCCAGAATGCTCCAGAAAATACATCCAGAAGGTCCAGAGGATGTATCATGGAATTACAAGTATATACACCAGGATGTCAAAACACCACCAGAAGATATCTTTGCTGGCCCAGATTAGAAGGAAGCAATGTCAGAAGAAGACCTGGACCATACCAGTGGAAAGCCTGCCAGAGGGAGAGTTGTTCTAGACCAGAAGGAATCAAATGTCAGATTTAATCCAAAAGTTATTCTGACCAGAACATAGCCTGGCAGTGAAAAAATAAACAGCCCAGACTTGATCCAGACTCAACCAGAGGATAAGTTAATGAGTCCAGAACAAGATAATCAATCCAGATTTGACCTAGACCATAAGATAGCATGATTCAGGGTATGAAACTAAGTCCAGACCAGAAGAAATGATTTCCAAAATTGATCTAGACCTGATCCAAAATCAAAGGTAAAATGTCCATACTGAAATATTTTTTTTCAAAGTTAATTTCAGTTCATTCTAGACCAATCTAGAATTTGTCCAAATCAGAGGAAAAATATTCAGTTTAATGGTTCAGAATTAAGTATATGGCCCAGTGATGGCTGAGATCAGAAGATCAGACCATGGCCCAGTGTTGGCCAAAATTAGAGGGTCAGGATGTGTGGTCCAGCAATGGCCGAGATCAGAAGATCACAACATATCAGTTGCAAGTCCAAGATGGCCGAGATCAGAAGATCAGAGGGTTATGAAGTGTGGTCCAGGGATGGCCGAAATCAGAGGATCACAGCATATCAATTAATATGGTCCAAATGTAGACTAGCACAGAAGATCAAATGGTCCAGATTTAATCAGGAGGATTAACGGTGGAGATTGTAATTTATTTTGATCAAAGTATCGAAAAGATTTGTTACAAAAATAAAGTGAGGTATTGTGGAATTCAGGAGCTGTTGGCGGGAAGAATCTAAAGACATGATTGGCCAGTTATTTTTGAAAGAAAATCTGAAGCTTAAAAAAGATATGTTTTTTATTTAAATAAAGCCCAATTGGTCAAGATATTTTTGCAAGAGAATCCAGCAAGATTCAGCTCGAAATTAAAGCTTGTAAGAGGCCCTAATCTGCATCTATAAAAGGAGGCTCAAGGCAGAATACTTAGCATCGAAAATCACAAAAGAGTCATACACTTCCAAAGCAAACAATCAAGTTTTCAGTGAAGTTAATTGTGAGTTACAGCTTTCAAGAAGCAAGCACTCGTGTTATTTTCTTTCCTGTCCATTGTGTTAGATCTAAGTTGTTGAAGTAGAGTCTACAATCTGAGGGAGTCAAAAGGGGTAGCAGATTACTTGGCATTTAGATTCAATGCGTTGTAATTCCTTCTACAATCTGGGGTTGTCAGATTGGCAGGAGAAGACTTGACTTAGGAAGTCAAGGTGCTGTATTACTCAAGAGTCTAGGATAGTTAGACAGTTTGAGAAGACTGACTTGGAGGGTCAGTGGAACTGTTGTAATTCAAGGTTTGAATTAGTGAAATCCTTCAAGGTGAAGGGACTGGAAGTAGCCTCGTTAACGGTGAACCAGTATAAAAATTCTGTGTTTTATTTTTACTTTATATCCGCTGCTAACTCTGTTTTGATTCATACATCAAGTTTTGTTTTAAAAGTGTAAAAACAAGAAAAGTATTCAAGTTAGTCAAACACAATTCAACCCCCCTTCTCGTGTTTGCACCTTCAATTGGCATTCAGAGCTCGGTCTCAAGGCTGAGCAATTAACAGTGTTTGAGGAAAGGTCCAAGGGGTTCAACATGGCAGAATCCACAGAAGAATTGGGAGGCAACATCAACAGACCACCACTGTTTGATGGAGAAAGGTTTGAGTATTGGAAGGATAGAATGAGAAGTTTCGTTATATCTCAAGATCCTGAACTATGGAAGATGATAGTCAAAGGATACACTGCACCTACTGATCCAAAAGAGCCAACTAAAGAACTAGACATGGATGATATGAAACCAGACCAGAGCAGATTACACAAACTTCATCACAAGTCTAGAAACATCATGATCAGTGCCATCACATTCAAGGAATTTGACAGATGCACAGATAAAGAAACAGCAAAGAGCATATTTGACAGTCTGATTCTAACCTATGAAAGAAACCAGCATGTTCAAGAAGCAAGGGCTAACATACTGGTCAAACAGTATGACATGTTCAAGATGGAAGATGATGAAAACATTGATGGAATGTTCTGCAGATTCCAGACTCTAATATCTGGACTGAAGGTCTTGAAGAAAAGCTACACAACAGCAGATCATGTTAAGAAGATTCTAAGAAGCTTACCAAAAAAGTGGAGACCAATGGTTACTGCAGTTCAACAAGCCAAAGATCTAAACAACTTAAAACTTGAAGATCTGATCAGCGCACTCAGATCTCATGAAATAGAACTAGAAGCAGACGAACCAAAGAAGAAGAAGAATCTGGCTCTGAAGTTGAGAAGAAAGCTGCAAGGGCAGCATCAGAGTCAGAGGATAGTGACAGTGACTATGATGATATGGCTTACTTAACCAAAAAGATGGTTAAGATCTGGGAAAATAGGAAGAGAAGAAGCTTCAAAAAGAAACATAACAACAAAGGAAAGGAAGAATATGACAAGAAGAGTATTGTCTGTTATGGATGCAATAAACCTGGACCTATCATGTAAGAATGTCCAAATCTGGAAAAAGGCAAACAGCACAAGAAGAATTCCAGATACAGAAAGAAGGGTCTGATGGCTGTTTGGGATGTATCAGAATCAGAGGAAGAATCGTCTGATGAAAAAGAGGCAGAAACAGCAATGATGGCACACTTCAGGTCTGCTTCTGGACCTCATGAAGGCATGATTTCAAGAAGGAAGAATGAACGAAGTAGTCATTCAAGCAAGTCTGGAAGCACATCAAAGGAAGCAACTCTGTCTCTGATGGCTCATACCAATTCAAGTTCTGGATACAGCTCAGGCTCTGGAACAGAATCAGAAGATGAAGACAGTAAGGTATTTTCTGATCTCTCTAAATCTAAATTAATTGAGACTTTAAAAGACTTGTTAAATGCAAAGAATAAGATGTCTTTAAAACTAAAAACTCTTAGGGAAGATAAGAAAAATCTAACCAAAGAAGTCCAAGTTTTAAAGAATCGAAATTCTGAGTATGCAACTGAAAACAAAGATTTTAAAACTGAAGTTGCAAGACTCAAATCTGAAAACCAAACTCTCAAAAGCAATATTTGTTCCACTTCCAAAGCTGTTTGTGAATCTGATATGCATGAGCAATTTTTTCAAAACCTTATTTCTACTGGAATGGAAAGAAGTAAATATGCATCTATGATTTATGGAAACAGTAACACTGGAAAGAGAGGTCTTGGTTTTACAGAAACGATTGTTGAAAGTAAAGTTGTTCATTCTGATGTTTTATGTATTGTTTGTGCTAAGAAAGGTCACTCTGAACTATCTTGTCCACTGGTAAAATCTGAACAAGATCAGAGAGCTGTTAAGACTAACAAACCTGGACCCAATCAGTTCTGGGTACCAAAAGATCAAATTGTCTATGTTGCAGATATTCTGAGCAACTAGAAGGAGACACCAACAATGGTGCCTGGACAATGGATGTTGGCAATGCACAAGTAGAAGAAGGTTTATGTTCCTGCTACAACAAGACAAAGGCAATTTGAGTCTGATGGAAAAAGGTATGGTCAACTCAACCAGAACCGGAATCAGAATCAGAACTGGAACCATAATCAAAATTGGAACCAGAACAGGAATTGGAACCAGAATCAAAACTGGGACCAGAACAGGAATTGGAACCAGAACCAGAACTGGAACCAGTTTCAGAAGCACATAAATTGGAACCAGAACCAACACTAGAACTAGAACAAATACTGGAATGAGAATCAGAACCAGTGCTGGAACCAGAATCAGAATCAACACTGGAACCAGAATCAGATCAGGAATTACCAAAATCACTAGAATTACCAAATTCATCAGAACCACCAGATTCACCCAAATCACCATAATCATCAAGGTTATCAGAATCACTGGATTCACCAAAATCACCATAATCAAAACATGTTCCAGAATTATCAGAGGAACATGGTTTATAAACCAAAGTAGAATCAAGGAAACTGCTCAAACAGGCCAGAAGAAGAACTGGCCTTAATGGCTCGAAAAGAAGCTAAGTCTGAATCTGAGTCTGACTCTAACTCTGATTCTGACAAAGAAAAGGCAAGGTCTGATCAGCAACCCAAAACTTGGTATCTTGACAGTGGCTGCTCCAAGCACATGACAGGAGATAAATCTATGTTTCTGGATCTGACTATGAATAATGGAGGCAAAGATTCCTTTGGAGGAAACCAGAAAGGTCATATTATTGGTACAGGAACTGTTGGTAACACTTCTTCTCCCTTGTCTATTAATGTTCTTTTAGTTAAAGCGCTAAAACATAATCTTCTGAGCATAAGTCAATTAAGTGATTGCAATTATGATGTTATCTTTAATCAAAAAACTTGCAAAGCTGTTAGTCAACTTGATGGGACTGTGTTATTTACTGGCACTAGGAAGGATAATGTTTATAAAATTGATCTTTTTAGTCTTGCTAAGCAACAGGTTAAATGCCTATTATCTGTAAGTGAGCAGAATCTGATTTGGCACAAGAGGCTAGGGCATGCAAACCCTAGACTTATATCCGAGTTGAGCAAACTCCAGTTGGTAAGAGGGCTTCCCAAGGTAAGTTCCAAAACTGAGATTCTGTGTGAAGCATGTCAAAGAGGTAAACAAACTAAAAGCTCTTTTAAAACAAAAAAAATGTGTTTCTACCTCTCAACCACTTGAACTGCTTCACTTAGATCTGTTTGGTCCTGTTCAAACAACTTCCCTCAGTGGTAAGAAATATGGTTTTGTGATTGTTGATGATTACTCAAGGTGGACTTGGGTAAAAATTTTAAAGAACAAAGATGAATCTCACAAAGTATTTATTTCCTTTTGTAAGCAAGTTATGAATGAACAGGGTATTAAGATCATAACCATCAGAAGTGATCATGGAGGTGAATTCGAGAACAAGTATTTTGAAGAATTCTGTGATGAGAATGGCATCTCTCACAACTTCTCATCCCCCAAAACACCTCAACAGAATGGAGTGGTAGAAAGGAAGAACAGATCACTGCAGGAGATGGCCAGAACCATGCTGAATGATATGAAGGTTGCCACCTACCTTTGGGCAGAAGCTGTCAACACAGCTTGCTACATTCAAAATAGAGTCTACATCAGGTCCATCTTAAATAAAACTCCCTATGAACTGTGGAAAGGTAAGAAACCCAATATTTTCTACTTTAAGCAATTTGGCTGCATCTGTTTTATGTTGAACACTAAAGATAACCTAGCTAAGTTTGATTCTAGATCTGAAAAGTGTATCTTTATTGGTTACTCTGAGAGATCAAAAGCTTACAGGGTGTTTAACAAAGAAACTAACACTGTGGAAGAATCAATCCACATTAAGTTTGATGATAAACAACTTGACTCTGAAAAGTCAAAGCAAGATGAGGAAATTACAAGTGAACCAGAGGCACATGAACCAGAAGCTGAACCAGCAGCAGAATCTGAGAAAGATCAAGATGAAGAAGAACATGCTGACTCTGAAAACAAGTCAGAGGGAAAGAATGGATGGAAGTACAAGTCTTCACATCTAGAATCCTCATTATTGGCAGTGCAGCAGAACCTTTAAAGACCAGATCATCATGTAGAGAAACCAGTCTGTTTGGTTTACTCTCATTAATTGAACCAAGCAATGTTGATGAGGCTTTGACAGAGGAAGGTTGGATACTTGCAATGCAAGAAGAGCTGAATAAATTCCAAAGGAATGATGTTTGGGATCTGGTACCCAGACCAAACAAAAACATTATTGGAACCAATTGGTGTTCAGAAATAAACTAAATGAAAAAGGTGAAGTGGTAAGGAACAAAGCCAGACTTGTAGCTCAAGGATACAGTCAACAGGAAGGTATAGACTACACTAAGACTTTTGCTCCAGTGGCCAGGTTAGAAGCAATTAGAATTCTTTTATCATTTGCTGCTAATCATGATATAATGCTGTATCAAATAGATGTTAAAAGTGTATTCTTAAATGGCTACATAAGTGAGGAAGTCTATGTCAAACAGCCCCCTGGATTTGAAAATTCTGATTTTCCAGACCATGTTTTCAAACTTAAAAAATCTTTACATGGTTTAAAACAAGCACCAAGGGCATGGTATGACAGACTTAGTAACTTTCTGTTTAAGAATGATTTTAATAGAGGCCAAATTGATAATACTTTATTTAGGAAATCCATTAAAAATGATATTTTGATTATTCAAGTTTATGTTGATGATATCATATTTGAATCAACTAATGGCACTTTGTGCAAAGAGTTTTCTGACCTAAAGGAACCACCAACCTTACCCAGTTATACAAGAAAACCCCCACCTACAAACTCAGAGGTTTTTGTCATTCCGACTATACTGGAGACAAGCTGGAAAGGAAAAGTACAAGTGGCAACTGCACTTTCTTAGGTGATAATTTGATCTCTTGGTCAAGCAAAAGACAAAGCACCATTGCCATGTCAACAGCTGAAGCTGAGTATATATCAGAAGCAGGATACAGTTCATAGTTACTCTGGATGAAACATCAACTTGAAGATTACAACATCTTTGAAACCTATATCCCTTTGTTATGTGATAACACTTCAGCCATAAACCTAACCAAGAACCATATCTTACACTCTAGAGCCAAACACATTGAAATAAAACACCATTTCATTAGGGACCATGTTCAAAAAGGGACTTTAAGCATCCAGTTTGTGGACACTGATCATCAATGGGCTGATATCTTCACCAAAGCATTACCAGAAGATAGGTTCGAGTTCATCAACAAGCATCTCAGCATTACCTCGATATCTGACTAGCTCAAGTAGTCATTTTAGGAGTTTTTTTTTAAATTCTTGTAATTTTATTTTCTGTCTTTTATTTTCTGTTTTACTTTCTGTAATTTATAAAGAGAAAAAAAATTACAAAAATAGTAGGAACTCTTTTTGGCTGATGACAAAAAGGGGGAGAGAGAGAGAGAGAAAAAGGAGAAAATGAGAGATAAAAAGAATGAAGGAGTGAAAAAGAAAGAGATGAAAAGAGAAGGAGTTGAAAAGGAGAGGAATCAGGGAGAGAGAAAAAGAGAAGAAGTTGAAAATGAGAGCAAACAGTGAGAGAGAAAAAGAAAGAGATGAAAAGAGAAGGAGTTGAAAAGGAGAGGAAACAGGGAGAGAGAAAAAAAAAGAGTGAAAAGAGAAGGAGTTGAAAAGGAGAGGAAATGTGAAGAGAGAAAAAGAAAGAGAGAATAAAGAAGGAGTTGAAAAGGAGAGGAGAAGAGAAGAAAAGAAAGAGTGAAAAGATAAGGAGTTGAAAAGGAGAAGAAAAAGTCAGTATCAGACTTAGGGGGATAGATTGGTCTGAGGGGGAGTAATTCAAGTCTTCGAGTTATAAACTAGCAAAATAAGTTAAGGTTTTGTCATCATCAAAAAGGGGGAGATTGTTGGAACCAAGTTGGTTCTAAATACTTAGGATTTTGATGTTTACAAAAGCACTTTATGTAATCTTATTTTGAATCTTGAACTATTACATTAAATGCCACCAGAAGATGAGCTACCAGAGGATAAAAACAGACCAGAGGATACACCTCCAGAATGCTCCAGAAAATACATCCAGAAGGTCCATAGGATGTATCATGGAATTACAAGTGGATACACCTGGATGTCAAAACACCACCAGAAGATATCTTTGTTGGCCCAGATCAGAAGGAAGCAATGTCAGAAGAAGACCTGGACCATACCAGAGGAAAGCCTGCCAGAGGGAGAGTTATTCCAGACCAGAAGGAATCAAATGTTAGATTTAATCCAAAAGTTATTCTGACCAGAACATAGCCTGGCAGTGAAAAAATAAACAGCCCAGACTTGATCCAGACTCAACCAGAGGATAAGTTAATGAGTCCAGAACAAGATAATCAATCCAGATTTCACCTAGACTAAGTCCAGGGTATGAAACTAAGTCCAGACCAGAAGAAATGATTTCCAAAATTGATCCAGACCTGATCCAAAATCAAAGGTAAAATGTCCAGACTGAAATATTTTTTTTCAAAGTTAATTTCAGTTCATTCCAGACCAAGTCCAGAATTTGTCCAGATCAGAGGGAAAATATTCAGTTTAATGGTTCAGAATTAAGTATATGGCCCAATGATGGCCGATATCAGAAGATCAGACTATGGCCCAGTGTTGGCCAAAATTAGAGGGTCAGGATGTGTGGTCCAGCAATGGCCGAGATCAGAAGATCACAGCATATCAGTTGCAAGTCCAGGATGGCCGAGATCGGAAGATCAGAGGGTTAGGAAGTGTGGTCCAGGGATGGCCGAAATCAGAGGATCACAACAGATCACTTAATATGGTCCAGATGTGGACAAGCGCAAAAGATCAAATGGTCCAGATTTAATCAGGAGGATTAACAGTGGAGATTTTAATTTATTTTGATCAAAGTATTGAAAAGATTTGTTACAAAAATAAAGTGAGGTATTGTGGAATTCATGAGCTGTTGGCGGGAAGAATCTAAAGACATGATTGGCCAATTATTTTTGAAAGAAAATCTGAAGCTTAAAAAAGATATGTTTTTTATTTAAATAAAGCCCAATTGGTCAAGATATTTTTGCAAGAGAACCCACCAAGATTCAGCTCGAAATTAAAGCTTGGAAGAGGCCCTAATCTGCATCTATAAAAGGAGGCTCAAGGCAGAATACTTAGCATCGAAAATCACAAAAGAGTCATCCACTTCCAAAGCAAAAACTCAAGTTTTCAGTGAGGTTAATTGTGAGTTCCAGCTTTCAAGAAGCAAGCACTCGTGTTATTTTCTTTCCCTTGTGTTAGATCTAAGTTGTTGAAGTAGAGTCTACAATCTGGGGGAGTCAAAAGGGGTAGCAGATTACTTGGCAATTAGATTCAATGCGTTGTAATTCCTTCTACAATCTGGGGTTGTTAGATTGGCAGGAGAAGACTTGACTTAGGAAGTCAAGGTGCTGTATTACTAACTTGCAATCTGTATTCGACTACGACACTTCGTATTCGAATACAGAAGTTTTGTAAAAAACATTATTTTCATACATATGTTTATGTTATTAAATATTTTTATAAAATATTTTAATGCATATGCTATCAAGAAGGTTCTCATAATATTGTACTTGAAAAGTATTTTCCTAAGTTACCTAAATATAAATTTGAAAGATGAGTTGCTTAAAATCGTTTTGCTTTTTGATCAATGATCTTTTTGTCTTCATCAAAAATGTAGATCTTTAAATTTCATAATGGATTTCCTAAATAGAGTATTATCAATCTGGCCTCTATTAAATTCATTCTTAAGCAGAAAGTTACTAAGTCTGTCATACCATTCCCTTGGTGCTTGTTTTAAGCCATATAAATATTTTTTAAGTTTAAAAACATGGTATGGAAAATCAGAATTTTCAAATCCAGGGGGCTGTTTGACATAGACTTCCTCACTTATATAGCCATTTAAGAATGCACTTTTAACATCCATTTGATACAGCATTATATCATGATTAGCAGCAAAAGATAAAAGAATTCTAATTGCTTCTAACCTGGCCACTGGAACAAAAGTCTCAGTGTAGTCTATACCTTCTTGTTGACTGTATCCTTGAGCTACAAATCTGGCTTTGTTCCTTACCACTTCACCTTTTTCATTAAGTTTATTCTCTAACACCCACTTGGTTCCAATAATGTTTTTGTTTGGTCTGGGTACCAGATCCCAAACATCATTCCTTTGGAATTCATTCAGCTCTTCTTGCATTGCAAGTATCCAACCTTCCTCTGCCAAAGCCTCATCATTATTGCTTGGTTCAATTGTTGAGAGTAAACCAAACAGATTGGTTTCTCTACTTGATGATCTGGTCTTTAATGGTTCTGTTGCACTGCCAATAATGAGAGATTCTATATGTGAAGACTTGTACTTCCATCCATTCTTTCCCTCTGACTTGTCTTTAGAGTCAGCATGTTCTTCTTTATCTTGATCTTTCTCAGATTCTGCTACTAGTCCAGCTTCTTGTTCCTGTGCCTCTGGTTCACCTGCAATTTCCTCATCTTGCTTTGACTTTTCATAGTCGAGCTATTTATCATCAAAATTAATTTGGATTGATTCTTCCACAGTGTTAGTTTCTTTGTTAAACACTCTATAAGCTTTTGATCTCTCAAAATTGCCAATAAAGATACACTTTTGAGATCTAGAATCAAACTTAGCTAGGTTATCTTTAGTGTTTAACATAAAATAGATGCAGCCAAATTCCTTAAAGTAGGAAATCTTCGGTTTCTTACCTTTCCACAGTTCATAGGGAGTTTATTTAAGATGGACCTGATGTAGACTCTATTCTGAATGAAGCAGGCTGTGTTGACAGCTTCTGCCCAAAGGTAGGTGGCAACCTTCATATCATTCAACATGGTGCTGGCCATCTCCTGCAACTCCATTCTGTTGAGGTGTTCTGGGGGATGAGAAGTTGTGAGAGATGCCATTCTCATCATAGAATTCTTCAAAATACTTGTTCTCGAATACACCTCCATGATCACTTCTGATGGTTATGGTCTTAATACCCTGTTCATTCATAACTTGCTTACAATAAGAAAGAAATACTTTGTGAGATTCATCTTTGTTCTTTAAAAATTTTACCCAAGTCCACCTTGAGTAATCAAAAACAATCACAAAGCCATATTTCTTACCACCGAGAGAAGCTGTTTGAACAGGCCCAAAAAGATCTAAGTGAAGCAGATTAAGTGGTTGAGAGGAAGAAACACATTTTTTAGTTTTAAAAGAGCTTTTAGTTAGTTTACCTCTTTGACATGCTTCACACAGAATCTCAGTTTTGGAACTTACCTTGGGAAGCCCTCTTACCAACTGCAGTTTTCTCAATTCATATATAAGCCTCGGGTTTGCATGCCGTAACCTTTTGTGCCAAATCAAATTCTGCTCATTCACAGACACTAAGCACTTAACCTGTTGCTTAGCAAGACTGAACAGATCAATTTTATAAACATTATCCTTCCTAGTTCCATTAAATAAAACCGACCCATCAAGTTGACTAATAGCATTGCAAGTTTTTATATTAAAGATAACATCATAATTGCAATCACTTAATTGACTTATGCTCAGAAGATTATGTTTTAGCCCTTTAACTAGCAGAACATTTTTAATAGACAAGGAAGAAGAAGTGTTACCAACAGTTCTTGTACCAATAATCTGACCTTTCTGGTTTCCTCCAAAGGAATCTTTGCCTCCATTCTTCATAGTCAGATTTAGAAACATGGACTTGTCTCCTGTCATGTGTTTGGAGCATCCACTGTCAAGATACCAAGCTTTGTGTTGCTGACCAGACCTTGCTTTTGCTCTATCAGAATTAGAGGCAGAGTCAGAGTCAGACTCAGCTTCTATTCGAGCCATCAGAGCCAGTTCTGCTTCTGGCCTATTTGAGCATTTTCCTTGATTTTGCTTTGGTCGATAAACCATGTTCCTCTGATGATTCTGGAACATGTTTTGGTTCTGGTAATTTTGGTGAATCCTGTGATTCTGATAACCATGATGATTCTGGTGATTCTGATGAATTTGGTAATTCTGCTAATTCTGGTAATTCCTTATATGATTCTTATTTTGGTTCTAGTGTTGATTCTGATTCTGGTTCCAGTACTGATTCTGATTCTGGTTCCAGTTCCTGTGCCTCTGATACAGATTCCAGTTCTGGTTCCAGTTTCTGTGCTTCTGATACTGGTTCCAGTTCTGGTTTTGGTTCCAGTTCCTATTCTAATTCTAGTTCTAGTTTTAATTCTGGTTCCAGTTTTGGTTCTGATTCCGATTCTGGTTGAGTTGACCAGACCTTCTTCCATCAGACTCAGATTGCCTTTGTCTTGTTGTAGCAGGAACATAAACCTTCTTTGGCTTGTGCATTGCCAACATCCATTGTCCAGGCACCATTGATGGTATCTCCTTCTGGTTGCTCAAAATATCTGCAACATACACAATTTGATCATTTGGTACCCAGAACTCATTTGGGTCCAGGTTTGTTAGTCTTAACAGCTCTCTGATCTTGTTCAGATTTTACCATTGGACAAGATAGTTCAGAGTGACCTTTCTTAGCACAAACAATGCATAAAACATCAGAATGAACAGCTTTACTTTCAGCAATCGTTTCTGTAAAACCAAGAGCTCTCTTTCCAGTGCTACTGTTTCCATAAATCATAGATGCATATTTACTTCTTTCCATTCCATTAGAAATAAAGTTTTGAAAAAATTGCTCATGCATATCAGATTCACAAACAGTTCTGGAAGTGGAACAAACATTACTTTTGAGAGTTTGGTTGTCAAATTTGAGTCTTGAAACTTCAGTTTTAAAATCCTTATTTTCAGTTGCATACTCAGAATTTTGATTCTTTAAAACTTGGACTTCTTTGGTCAGATTTTTCTTATCTTCCCTCAGAGTTTTCAGTTTTAAAGCCATCTTATTGTTTGCATTTAAAAAATCTTTTAGAGTATCGATTAACTCAGATTTAGAGAGATCAGAAATACCTCATCGTCTTCATCTTCTGAATCTGTTCCAGAGCCTGAGCTGTATTCAGAACTTAAATTTTTATGAGCCATCAGAGCCAGAATTGCTCCCTCTGATGTGCTTCCAGACTTGCTTGAATGACTGCTTCGATCATTCTTCCTTCTGCCTGCTTTCCTTCTTGAATTCTTGCCTTTGTGAAGTCTAGAGGCAGACCTGATATGTGCCATCTTTGCTGTTTTTGGCTCTTCTTCACCAGACGATTCTTCCTCTGATTCTGATGCACCCCAGGCTGCCATCAGACCATTCTTTCTAAATTTGGAATTCTTCTTGTGTTGTTTGCCTTTTTCCAATTTTTGGACATTCTGACTTGATATGTCCAGGATCATTGCATCCATAACAAACGATACTCTTCTTGTCAGATTCTTCCTTTCCTTTGTTGTTATGTTTCTTCTTGAAGCTTCTTCTCTTCCTGTTTTCCCAGATCTTAACCATTTTTTTGGTTAAGTAAGCAATATCATCACAGTCATTGTCACTATCCTCTGATTCTGATGATGCCCTTGCAGTTTTCTTCTGTTTCGACTTCAGGACCAGATTCTTCTTCTTCTTTGGTTCATCTGCTTCTAGTTCTTATTCATGAGACCTGAGTGAGTTGATCAGATCTTCAAGTTTTAAGTTGTTCAGATCTTTGGCTTGCTGAACTGCAGTAACCATTGGTCTCCACTTGGTTGGTAAGCTTCTTAGAATCTTCTTGACATGATCTAATGTTGTGTTATCCCTTGCTTCTTGAACCTGCTGGCTTCCGTCATAGGTCAGAACCAGACTGTCGAATATGCTCTTTCTTGTTTCTTTATCTGTGCATCTGTCGAATTCCTTGAATTTGATGGCACTGATCACGATGTTTCTGGACTTGTGATGAAGTTTGTATAATCTGCTCTAGTCTGGTTTCATATAATCCATGTCCAGTTCTTTAGTTGGATCATCTGGAACAATAGGTGCAGTGTATCCTTTGACTACCATCTTCCATGATTCAGGATCTTGAGATATGAAGAAACTTCTCATTCTGTTCTTCAAATACTCAAATCTTTCTCCATCAAATAGTGGTAGTCTGTTGATGTTGCCTCCCAATTCATCTTTGGACTCTGCCATGCTGGCTTCCTTCATAGGTCAGAACCAGACCGTCGAATATGCTCTTTCTTGTTTCTTTATCTGTGCATCTGTCGAATTCCTTGAATTTGATGGCACTGATCACGATGTTTCTGGACTTGTGATGAAGTTTGTATAATCTGCTCTAGTCTGGTTTCATATAATCCATGTCCAGTTCTTTAGTTGGATCATCTGGAACAATAGGTGCAGTGTATCCTTTGACTACCATCTTCCATGATTCAGGATCTTGAGATATGAAGAAACTTCTCATTCTGTTCTTCAAATACTCAAATCTTTCTCCATCAAATAGTGGTGGTCTGTTGATGTTGCCTCCCAATTCATCTTTGGACTCTGCCATGTTGAACCCCTTGCACCGTTCCTCAAACACTGTTAAGTGCTCAGCCTTGAGACCGAGCTCTGATGCCAATTGAAGGTGCAAACACGAGAAGGGGGTTGAATTGTGTTTGACTAACTTGAATACTTTTCTGTTTTTGCAGTTTTAAAACAAAACTTGATGTATGAGTAAAACAGAGTTAGCAGCGGATATAAAGTAAAAATAAAAACACAGAATTTTATATTGGTTCCCCATTAACGAGGTTACGTCAAGTCCCTTCACCTTGAAGGATTTCACTAATTAAAACCTTGAATTATAACAGTTCCACTGACCCTCCAAGTCAGTCTTCTCAAACAGTCTAACAATCCTAGACTCTTGAGGAATACAGCACCTTGACTTCCTAAGTCAAGTCTTCTCCTACCAATCTGACAACCCCAGATTGTAGAAGGAATTACAACGCCTTGAATCTAATTGCCAAGTAATCTGCTACCCCTTCTGACTCCCACAAATTGTAGACTCTACTTCAACAACTTAGATCTAACACAAGGGAAAGAAAATAACACGATTGCTTGCTTCTGGAAAGATGGAACTCACAATTAACCTCACTGAAAACTTGAGTGTTTGCTTTTGGAAGTGTATGACTCTTTTGTGATTTTTGATGCTAAGTAATCTGCCTTGAGCCTCGTTTTATAGATGCAGATTAGGGTCTCTTCCAAGCATAATTTCGAGCTGTATCTTGTTGGATTCTCTTGCAAAAATATCTTGACCAATCGGGCTTCAATTAAATAAAAAACATATCTTTTTAAGCTTCAGATTTGCTTTCAAAAATAACTGGCCAATCATGTCTTTAGTTTCTTCCCGCCAACAGCTTCAGAACTCCCATACGACTTCAACTTATTTTTGTAACAAATCCTTTTAATACTTTGATCAAATTTAATTAAATCTCCACCATTAATCCTTATGACTAAATGTGGACTGTTTGATCTTCTACGCTAGTCCACATCTGGACCTTACTAAGTGATCTGCTGTGATCTTCTGATTTCGGCCAACCCTGGACCACACTTTATGATCTTCTAATCTTCTAATCTCGGCCAACCTGGTCTAGCAAACTGATCTGCTGTGATCCTCTGATCTCGGCCAATGCTGGACCACACATTCTGACCTTCTGATTTCGGCCAACACTGGGCCATGGTCTGATCTTCTGATCTCGGCCAACACTGGTCAATATACTTAAATCTGGACCATTGATCTGAATATCTTCCCTCTGATCTGGACCAATTCTGGACTTGGTCTGGATTAAACTGAAATTAAATCTAGACAAATGAACCATGCTATCTTAGTTTCATACCCTGAACCATGATATCTTCTGGTCTAGGTCAAATCTAGATTAATTCCTTTGTTCTGGACCCATTAATTTACCCTCTGATTAAGTCTGGATCAAGTCTGAGCTGTTTATTATTTCACTACCAGGCCATCTTCTGGTCAGAATAACTTCTGGAATAAATCTGACATTTGATTCCTTCTGGTCTGGATCAAGTCTCCCTCTGGCAGGCTTCCTTCTGGTATGGTCCAGGTCTCCTTCTGACTTTGCTTCCTTCTGAACTGGGCCAGCAAAGATATCCTTTGGTGGTGTTTTGACATCCTGGTGTATCCTCTGGTAATTCCAGGATGCATTCTGGATGCATTTTTTGCCTCTGATAACTTCATCTTGTGGTGGTATTTAATATAGTAATTCAAGGTACAAAATAAGATTACATGGAGTGCTTTTGTAAACATCAAAATCCTAAGTACTTAGAATCAACTTGGTTCCAACACTATCCATCTTCTGCACAGCACCAAATCCATCCCATGCCTCCACTGATCATGATGTACCACGTCCTACAAAGAAGACAAAGAGTGCTAAACACACCTCCAACACTGATAAAATCTTTGATGCCCTTCAAATCATCACTAATAGGCAAATTCATCAAGACAAAGAAAATGCCCTCTTTAGATCATGGATCACCACTCAGCTGGCACCTAAGCTGGGCCTTGATCCACCTGCAAATCTTCCACCTCCAACCTTTCCTGATCTTCCTAAGCAATCTTCATCGTCTGAGGGTTCCTCTTCGTCTCTATCTGTCTAAATTATATCTCTGTTGGCCTCCCCTGTTTTTTTGATTTGACAAAGGGGGAGAGTTTATTTTGATCATTATTTTGTTTTCATAATTTGTAATATTGTTAAACATATCTATGTTCCTTCTCATGCTGCAGATTGATAATGTTTGGATTTATGCATTATGGTTTTATATGTTAAATCTGTTATATAAGCAATGCATATATGTCTTACATATGTTTTTTACTCTTGCTCTAAAAAATGATTTCAAACTATTTTATAAAAATTTGTTAAGCATAATTTGAGGGGGGAGCAGATCCTAATGTTATGATTTTGCTTCAATTTTTTTGATCTCATACTGTCATTTTTTTTTAAGAAACTGATAACATAATCTGAGGGAGAGCAACCCCTAAAATTAGAATCAAAATTAAAGATAAATGTAACATGTTTTGTCATCATCAAAAAGGGGGAGATTGTTGAGACAAAAATCCATTTTTAAGTGTTTTAATGATGAACAAAATCAAGCTAATTAATCTGTTAAGTATGATTCTAATCATAAAGAATTTAACATATCTTCTTGAGTGTTTCATAAAATTAAGATAGGTCTCAAGTACTTCATTTAAAGAGAAGGATCAAAAGCAAATGAAGAAACTTCAAGACTATTTAGATATATGTCAAGATCAACCTCGAACCCTTAAAAGAGCAACACCCTTCAATTTAAGTTCAATTGATCAGACTTAAATGAGAAGGATGTTGATATACAAAACTTGTTTGAATAAAAGGAATCTGGACAAACACTGTTAACAAAAAGAATCCATCAAAGGCAAAACAGAATGTGCAAGTACGCTCCAGCCATCAAAAAGGATTCATGATAAAAGATTACTTTTCAAACAAATCAAGAGTCACTAAGATGATTAAAATCAAGACTAAACTAGAGGGGAGATTGCATCACTAAAAGATGTGATAAAATTCTACAACAGAATCTGAAAACAGAAGGACAAACAGGAAACAGAAAAATTCCAAAACTGGAAACGAAGAACGATCTAGAGATCAACAGGAACAGTCTTCGTTCAAATATGACACATGCCTAAAAACTCATAGTCTTTATAGCCTGTCTTTCAAACGGCTACATGAGCTGGCAATTACCCTAAAAAGCCTATAAAAGGAATTCCAAGGCAAGGGAAACATCATCAAATCCTAGAGCAATCAATCTCCATAAAAGATCATCACTCTTGAGTATTAACAAGCTCGAAAAAACAGCAAAGCTTTTGTTTTCTGTTATCAACACCATAGATCAAGCTTAGAAACTTGTTTGCTCAAAACAGAAACTCAAACAAGTGTGGAGAAACTATTGAGCAAATCAAATCTCCTTCAAAACAATCATTTACGAAATCTAAACACTATAGAGGTAGAGATAGTGTGAGAATCCTTGTGAGTAAAAAGGATAAGTGTAAAGATACTTCCAAGTGTAAGGGAGTATTATGTGATATCTCTTTCAATGTGAAAGATAAACTGTTGTAATAGATCAAAGCTAATCAGTTGAGGGAAAAACAGGATCAATCTTGTTTTGATCAAGTTAGTGAAAAAGCTCACAAGATTGTGAGGATTGGACGTAGCCTACATTGGGTGAACCAGAATACATTGTTGTGTGATTTTTTTTTCTCTTATCTTCATTTTCAAACCAAGATCAATCTATTTTCTTACTTATCAAACCAAGATCAATCTTGAGTTTTAAAATACATTGTAAAAATTTTTTAAATGTATCATAATTCAAACTCCCCTTTCTTGTGATCAACATTGTCATTTCACAGTTCACGTAAAGTGATGAAGAGAAGTGTATTGAAGATTCATTTTTAAGAAAATCTATATCAATAAGTTTCATAAGCACCTTTTTCTACCAATAAATCTCTCAAAATTGTATCGACACGATCAATCACCAAGAGAAATTATTGGTTCTTTTGATAAATTTATGTATATCCCTTTGCGATTCAATAATTCAACTCTTTTTTATTTTTGTAATTTTGAATAGTCTCATTCATATTTTCGAGTTGACATTTATATATTAGATTATTTATTAAATTAATATAATTAATACTGTATAATTTTTTTTTACCATTGATAATAATGTCCATTGATTTAATATTTATTGAGATAATGTTAAATTTATATAACATTTTATCGGTTTTAGTTTTAAAAATATTAGAATGTAAGACTTTTTTATTGAATAAAAATAATTGAGGCCTTTGGTTAAATAAAAAATTTTGTTTTCTTAAGGAAACCTATTCAATGGAGTTTTAAGAATTCACATAGAATATGTGAATATACGTGAACTCAATTCACGTACACCTGCGTGAACTCAATTCACGTAAACATAACGTAAATTCAGTTCACGTAATCTCAGTTACGTAAATGAGGCGTACGTAAATTGAGTTCACGTAAGTGTACGTGAATTAAATTTACGTAAATCTACGTGAATTGAGTTCACGTAGGCGTTCGTAAATTCAGTTCACATAAAGGTTAAAAATATTATAAATAAACAATGGCATTTCAGGTATTTCATTTTTATAAAAAAAATTGAGGGATGTGGATAGCAAAAATGGAGGTGTGGATAGCAAAAATGGAGGTGTGGGTAGCAACATTGTTATTATAATAGACATAGGTTAAATGTACACAAAATTCTTTGTTTTTTATGAAAAAGTATGAAAAACCTAATTTACATGGAGTTCTATAATCTTCTTAGCAGACTAGTATTATATTTTCCTTTAATCATTATTTTAAATTCATGGAACTAAAGTAACTAAAACCACAAACATTATGTAAGTACCAAACAAATTCTATCTGAGACAATTATTAAACAATCCTATCATTATTTTTATAAGCCACATGACAGGATTTACTATTTAGTAATGTTGCTGGACATGAAAAATTTTGCAATTCAATCCCAATCAATCCAAAACAAGAAAAAGCAAAGATGCATATATAAATCTCAAGAATGTTTGAAAAGTGACTGATATAGCCTTTTGTGATGCAAATACTATTCCGTTTGAGAGGAGGATTCAACAGGTGTATCAGATTGTGCTCCCCATTCACTCCATGATCCATCATAAACTGGAACATTAGTCTTTCCGAGACGATGAAGACCCTGAACAAATGAAGAACTCATAATAATCAAAATGTAAAGAAAAGATATTTCCAATATATAATAACAATAATGCTAGTTGTCACGAATGAAGTGCCTCACGAATATATCACAACGATGTAACTGACAATTGCGCACACATATTATATTCACCACTTACCCGTGTGGCCAGGAAACTATTTTATTGGCTAAAAAAGTATTCATGAGCCTCTCGTGATAAATAACATTGCTGATTTAATAATCAAGATATAAACATTAAATTCATCCAGAGAGAGAAAGAGAGATACCAATGCGAGAATGCATGCAGTTACCCCAGTTCCACACGAAGTCAATACCGGACTGTCTAAAGAGATGCCTGTGGATTAACGGGAATATGTGACGGTAGAATTCGAGAGAGAAAAAAAATTGATTTCAGCTTTATTAAAATAAATAGAAAGATGTTCAAACCTTCTTGATCGAATCGCTTCTTAAGCTCATCCGCTGGTAACAATGTCTGTGAACCATCTAACATCTGCATGTAAAAGACATTTGGCATTGGTTAAATTGTTTGGCAAATTGGCAATATATACCAAAAAGTTGTTAATAATAACAATATCGGCCGGTATAATACAACTGGATTAGAATGTATCATTTTTATTGATAGAATATAATAAAGATGAGCATATGTTGTACCTGAGCAAAAGGAATGCATTTGCTGCCAGGTACATGACCACTTCTGATTCCCTTTCTGGGCTCTGGTGCAGTTCCATCAAACCTGCCAAAGGATAAAATTTGTGTCCAAAATTAAGAAACACATTTGTCATGAACACTAAGGTGAAAAAGTGTAAGGCCCTTGTTTGCATTTATTTTGTGTTCCAACCCTTGTTTTTATTTTTTTATCAATATTTGACCTGTTTTTGGTATTAGAAGCATTACAGGGTTTGACTTTTCAGTGATGATTCACCTAAAGAACACCTACATAACCGGTTTCTAACTATGACCCAAACGGATCGAGATTCTCTACAGTTAAGTTTTTCTGCATTTAAGCAAAAATTTATCGAGAGAAAATGTTGTGTGCATTTGTTATATGTTTTAAAGGCAAAATTGCAGAAATGTAGGGTTTTCTGACTTCAGGAATCCAAACCCAATACTCGCCAATGTCATTTACAGACTAGGTAGCATTGACACTTCTAATTGAAAGCGTGTCCCGGTGTCTGACACTGACACTTGTGATTACATGATATAATCACTTCTATTTTCACAAATATCAATTTTTCATAGCTTACAGACAAGTCAGGCCTTTACTTGCCAAAGTACGTTGTCAGCGTTCTCATCCACAGCATTTTTTACACCATTCACGCAGGTCTTGATCGAGCCTATTTGTTCTCTTTGCAGTTCACATACCATGTCTCCGGTCCATAGTCACACAATTTGTAATTAGCTTTGGTACGTGGAACACTATCAGTAGAGAATTCGGTACATAAGGGTATAGAGTTTCGGTACATGTCAGTTCGTAGATGCAATATGAAGTATGTTATTAGTATATTCTTTTTAGCAACACATTAAAAATTATTAAATATATTTATAAAAGTATATTGTCTCTATGCACTACATCTTTCCCACTGCTCAATGCTTGCCCCCAAATACCCAAAAAACATCTTAATAGTGCCAAAAAGGTGGAAGGACAAGACAAGCCAGCTATACCAACTACCCACCCATTTCTCAAAAAAAAATTAAGTTTCACTTCTACTATACACGTATTTTTTAATGCTCTAGAGTCTTCTTCTCTCTAGTGAATAAGTTCAACAGCATTCTCCTTCTGCAGAATTTCTCTGCTCTGTTCATGAGAGGGGCTACCACACAATGTCGATCAGTTTCTCCTTTACATCTATTGCACACTGCTACACGTATTTTATCCTCTTCCTCCCGTTTATTCCATTTTTACCCACTCGTTTCGGTTCATGGGTTTCCACAAATTACAAGGGTATTGGTGCAAGCCAATTCAGTAAAAGTATTGCGAACCAATACCCACATACCAAGTCGCGGTTCGCAGGCATGTCAGCGAATTATGTGACTATGCTCCGATTGGTGGGGGTGTTGTCTAGTGATAGGTTGGAGACAAAAGAAATACTGGTACTGTAATTTATATTGAAGACAATGAATAAATGGAAAACAAGAAAATCTAGTAGCAGTATGTCTGTCCGCTCCTAAGCCAAATGGCTCGGTCACCAAAGGAAGAGGTTCTCAGTGATTCTCTCTTTCTCCGAACAGAATTCATGATACCCTCTATTCACTATTCCTTATTATCATCTAGAGTGTAACAGTTTCACAATGCATGCACCTCATAGTTCACAGAGCTCTGTTCCTATGTGTTGTTGCATCTTCTTTTCTATTAGTTTGAACATCTTTAATTTTTCAATTGGTTTCATCAACTTATTAAAATTTGGTGTTGTACTTTTTTCTTGTATGGCCTTCGACTTGTCATCATTGGCTTGCTGATTATGCCCTAGAGTAACGGTGATTACTTGTTTAGATTATTAGACTTTAGTATCAATACTGGACATATCTTTAATGTATTTTTTTTATTTTTGAGGACTGTTATCTATAGCAAAGTGTTATGGTCATGGTGAATGTCAGGTTAAGGCGAATAGCCAAAAATCCACCACATAAACATGGCATTGCAGCCTATGGCGCTAAACAAAATCCTGACATGCCGTAGCACCATATCGCCACCCAAATGGCGATTTGACAGCACTTATTTTTGTATATTAAGTACAAATTACTAATCTTTGTACCTATAATTACCGTCAGTATAGTAGCAGCCTTCTCCTGCTATAGCATTTCCAGATTGATAACTAAGTTACATGCAAATCATACTATGAGGGAATGTAAATAACCTGGGCTTTGATCGAGCATCTATGTGTTGGTGAGATTTTTCGTCTATATTTCTTGTTACCTGTTCGGAAAAAGAAACAAAGAAAAAGTAAGGCAACATTCAAATGACAACACATTTAAGGTGTTCAAATTGGATATGATATCTCTTCTAGTTAATTTTGATATTTGATAAACAAACATTTCATGAGACAAATAACTGCCAAACAATACCAGAAACCTATTTCATTAAATTTGTCAACTTCTCTAAAAATGGTTTAGGGTTACGACATGCATTGGGTAGCTCTAAAGTACATTTATTACCAGTGGCAATTACAAACTTTCAAAGTTTCAATTAAATTTACATTATTATTTTTCCCACACAGAGATGCCAACCTTTATATCAGAAACACACTTTATCTGATATGTAGGTTTTCCTTCTTACTGGTTAAAAAGTAGTTCTAAATCAAAGTTTATGCATTAAGAGTTTAGGACATTGGTTATATAGAGCTTTACAAGATATATGATGAATGGTCAATTGACAAGTAAAAGATAGTGGTTTAAGCTATATTTTCTTAAAATAAAAATTGATTAATGGATTCATGTGATCTTGACGCTATTTTGTCATCGAAGTTCATGTTTTCTAGATTCAATATCACAAACATGGTGAATTACATACTAGCTAACAATAATAATTAAAATTTCAGAAGAATGAAATGACACAAGTAGGAAAAATGATCCATTAGAAAAATGGCTTCGGAATTTTGATATTGCTACTTCAAACCCACCCTCGTACCGGCAAGCACTTTGGGTTCTCTAGCAAGACAACTATTGATATTCTAGAACCACCAATATTGTCAATTATAACTCAATCAATTGCTTAAGCGATTGAAGCGGGATCAATGACCACATTACTAAAATGGAACTTCTCATATCACAATACAGTTACTTCATTCAGCAATCAAGACATACATATTCAAAATTTACATTTGAAATAGCACTAATAATGCAACCAACCTGTTCAAGGCTCCAAACAAGATGTGGCTGAAATTTAGTCTCAAATGTGATTGGACCAACCTGAAAACAAAAAAATGCACATGCAAGAAGCAATGCATTAAAATAGAATAAAAATGTTAAATTAAACTCCAAGTAAAAGAAGAAAAAAAAAGAGAGCATTATAAAATCAATGGATAGATTCAAACTCACTGCTTGTCCCTGATATACTTTCTCTATTGCCTCACTTGCAGCACTAGCTTTAAGAATAGCATCACTCGAAGCACTGGACTCAACATCATAACCCGATGCACGCCATCTTGGCAGGCCACCATCTAATACCCAAACTCTATCATGCCCAAACACTCGGAACATCCTTTTAATCAGTGAACACATGACAAAAGTATTAATGAAACTACATAAAAAAAATTATATTGTTTTTACATCACACCACAGCTTACCACCAAACACGAGCCGCACTAAATAATCCTTTGCCATCATAAACAACTAAGTCATCTTTGTTCTGTATGCCAAGTGCAGAAACAGCAGCAGCAAAAGCGTCTTCTGATGGCAACATGTGTGGTAACTGATCAATGAATAAGAGTAAGCATATTCACATATTAGCTACAATAGGAAAATGAATAGCAGTGAAAGACGGTAGATATTGCAGGCATCACTGACAGAACAAAAGCACTTCAAACCAAGAACAATGTAAAATGATCACATAAACATTAAGAATGCATACATATAAAACAGCTAATATTTATGCTCTAGACAAGTATATGCCCTAACATTTATAAATAGTAGTGATTGATCAGAACATTACTGACAACATATATAAATTGTAAACAAGATTCTGATATAAGAAAGAACTGCTTCAAGTTCAACATAAAGGTATATATAGAAAAAATCAAAAAGAATAAAATTAAGATAAACTGACGTTTGTAGTTCGATCTGCTATTCCATCTACGTCAAAGAAAAGGGCCCCAGGAATATGAGCAACCTGTTGCACACGGTGTTACACAAAAAGCACATTAATGAAAAATGGTACACAGAAAAGTTAAAAACATAAAATGAAGTACATGTAAGAGAATGTATTGAATTGATGTCATATACCATCCAAATTCCAATAGTTCATAACTTTAATATTATAAGCATACTATTGCATAAAAATCATCTCAATACCTGATACTCTTGAATTGGATTCCTTTGCTCATCCGGCATGTACCAGGATGCATCCACCACCTGCATAGAATGGACAACATAAGTATTTGCATATACATTGGTGTTCTACCTTTTCATTAATGTAAAGGAATTGCATTCACAATCCAATAAATAATTTTCATACATAAGTATTATGTACAATGTGAAGAACCAAGAAGAAGAAAAAGTAGCAGAAATAACAAATTTCATAATTTCCAAATGCTATGAAAAGAATAAAAACTATGTAAGGGTGCTATTTACGTACTAATGAAAGCAATTAAGCAAGTACCTTAATATCAGGCTCCTTCAGGTTATCGTAAAGCCAATCCACAGAAACGACTGGCTCATTTGTTGGTGCAGATCGGGTTGAATATGCAGCTCTTCTTCCAACTATTGAAGAAGCCATACAAGGAGCCCAACCAGTCAATTTGGTGTTTTGGGCTGTAGAGGTTGGAACAGCTTGTATAGAGAACAGCTGTTTCTGCACGTAGATGAGAAGTTAGTTATTCGATACGATATTGCAAAAAGAACAAACAAAGACCAAAGGGCAGCTTGAGATCAATAAGACAATAATTTTATATTTATAATAAATAAATAAAAAAACATATTAAAGAGTACACAATAAAAGATCTCCGGTACATGATGATAAATTGAATGAAAAACTTTTCACTTGCTTCTATCAAATTTTCATCATAAAAGTAGCATCAAGTTCGTCTTTACACCCTAAACAATATATCAATTGCAGACATGTGTATCTCAGACTAACCACCACTTATATCAAATAATTAATGATTCATTCATAGAACTAATACAAAGTAGTAGGATTCATGATATTAACAATTCATAAGTGAGCCAACAAAAGCTAGTAATTGTAGTATCCCCACCCCACTGATGACAGACAAGTAGAGAGTTTAGCTACAAGATGTTCCGCTCAAGTCAATTGTATTCACAATGCCCTTTCCTTAGAAAGGAGCATACAAAACACACAACTAGCCATAAATAATGTGTTATAAATTTGCTTTTATGGCACTTCTGTTTGGGTGAACAGTTTAATTAAGCTCTTATAGCATATGTATTTAGTGCTTATGTACAAGTTATTTCTATAACAAAAGATAAAACAATATCTCATATAAGTTATAAGTTGTTTTGAAAAGCTATTCTAGCGAGCTTATGGAAATAAGCTGAAAACAGCTTATGGACAAGTCATAAGTTTTTTCCAGAAAGGCAAAAACTCTTCCAAACAGTCTCACAAGTGCTTAAATCAGTAGATAAGCTCAAATAAACCATTCCAAACATGCCCTTAATTCAACAACAAATACATATACAAAAGTTGAAGTTGTGTGAAACACACACATGCCATGAGAAATTGCCACATAACAAAGTCAAACAAGTATATCACTCAACTGATCAAGAACCCATAAACACAAAAAACACAATCTAAGCCACTACATATTTCAATTCCCACACTTAAAAATCAAAACTTAAAAGATAAAGAAAAAAATCGCACAATCTACAAACCCACAAACTTCAAAAGAGATGAATAAAAAAAATCCAAAATTTATACAGGAATGGAAAAAATAAAAGACACCCAGATGAAATTAAGGAGAGAAAAGGCGATCCTTACAGAGAAGAAAGAAGAAAGAATTGGTGGGTGGTGAGTGATAATCGAGCGAGGACCTAAAAGAATCTTTGTCAAAAGGGAAGAAGCCATTATCAGCAATGACCATATAAAAGGAGTGGCCTCGGATTACTCGAAGAGTTCGTAGGTTGTTCCAAAATCGAAATTAAATTAAAAAAAAATCAAAAAAAAAAAACAACTAGCATCAATCAATCAAGTAGTAAGTGTGATGCAGCCGAAGGTGTCGCTTGTTGATCAACGGGGACGCTATAAAGTAACGTTTTGTAAAAGCTGTATTTTGATTGATTCAGGTTTTCACTTTTCACTGTTGTTTTTTTTTATAGAGGACACAAATTTGAAATGAAAATAATTAAATAAAAAATATGGGAAAACAACCCTAAGATTCAAAAGTAGGCCTCAGCATTGGTCTTTTATGGGTGGATTTAGGTTTAAATTTATCAATCCAACTAAAATCAATTGTGATATATCTTTAGATTATATAATTGGTTTGAGCGATTTGCGCTTAAAGTGGTTTAGCTTAACAGTAAATGGATTTTTTTGCTGATTTTAATTTACTTTTGAAGTAAAAAAAAAATTTCTATACATTTTTGGTTGATTTTTGGTAAGTTATAGTGCCAGCAGATGAAATAGTTTTGGATCTTCAACTAAAATATTGGGTGGTTAAATCTTGTAAATTTATAAAAATATATTGAAAAAATATAGTAAATTAAATTTTAGTTGATATTTTTAATAATTAAAAATTAGTTGAAATTTAAGTTGGAAAATCTATTTTATTTTATAATTATAGTAGTTGTTTTTGTAATTTTTTTTATAAATTATTGTCTCCGGTTTTTTAATTATAGACATCTAAATTATAAGTTGATGTATTTGGTTAAGGATGGTATTAAAGATTTTGGAGGACTATTCTAATTTTAAAAATTGAGCATAATCAAAAAGTGCAAGTTTAATAATTAAAAAAATTGGTAAAATAAATTTTAATTCATATACACATATCAATCTAATATAATTAGGATCTACATCTATTAATATAGATGATGCATATCATTTGGTCACATTAATTCATATAGCACGTCACATTTATATTAGACTCAAACATACTCATCTTGACAATAATAACTCAACAACCACAATTCAACTCATAGAAATAATTCAACCCATAACATGCACCAATTATATAACTTAAAATTACAACAACATACACTACAATATTTATATTAATTAGCATATCTATTAATATATGTGATGTCAGGTTTAATCAAAATTTATCGCAATTCAATTAGTATATATCAAATCACACAAACCACGATTATCTCATAGACTTATGTAATTTGGTTTTCACAACCTTGTCATAGTAAATAATTATTCTTTTTTCAAAAAAATTTAATACAATTATTTTTTTCTTGTAAATTTTAAATATTTACCTTCAATTAAATTCACATGTAAAAGTTTCTTTAAAATTATATGTCAAATCACATTTCTACTTTTCTACCACCATAGAAACCACAATTATTATATTTATATATATATATATATATATATAATTTGGTTTTCACTACTTGTCACACTTAATAATTATTCTTTTTTCAAATTTTTTTTAATACAAATATTTATTTCTATTCCTTTTTCAACTTTTTTTAATACAAATATTTTTTAAAAAAAGTTAAATATTTACTTTCAATTAGATTATTTAAAAAAAAATTCAAAATTATATCTCAAATCATATTCCATATTATTCTCATCCAATCAAAAATAAATATAAAAATTAATGAAATTACAAGAATAATTTCACTATTTGAATATTTTATACATTAAATATAAATATAATTTTAGATGACATACATTGTTTGCACAATATCCTAACTTAAAAGTTAAATGTTTATCATAATTTATTCTATATCAATTTTTATTTAATAAATTTTGAGGTGCCCATGCAACCCTGAAGAAGAAAAGGTATCAGGTAAGTGAAAATATATGTTTTATACCTAGGATTTTCAATCATCAACTAACTACAATTGATTGTAACAAGCCACGTCTCTCATCACCCATTCATATACTTGTCTCGCGTGAACTCATCGTTCTATTAAAAAAATCGCAAAATCGGTATGACAAGTCGGGTAAACCCAATTGATTGACTCATCGTTCTCTGCTCATTGTTATTCAAAATACTTTCACTAAAAATAGCAAACTAGCAAGGTGTATGTGCATTTGCAAGGGTAGCATATTGGTTAAAAAAATATGCAAGTGTGGTTTTAGTCAAATAGTAAAAATATCAGATCCACTCTGACTGTGAGTATCATTTAATTTAATTAAAAGAGAATAAATATTTGGATGAAAAGAGATGTAACAGCGAAATAAAACGCAAGAAATTAGTGAAATTTACCATTTCTTTTAAGATAAAAAAATGTAAAAAATCAAAGATGATTTTTATTTTACGTAGAAGATTTCTAAGATTGGACTTTCCAATGATAACCGACAAGTTTAAATTGATTTTCCTTTATTAAGATTGAATTTCTAATATAGTTAATACTCTCTCCCGAGATAAAAAAAAAATTGTATCCAATTAAACAAATTACACTCTTGTAGTAATTGTATGATATTTATGACGATTCGATGATTTTTTTGGAAGATCAAACTAACAAAGAGGTTCAAGAACAATAAAAATATAACTGGAAAAAAAAAAGTTTCAACTTACTTAACATGGGTTTGACATATGCCACACTCTAGTTGTGTTTCTTATATATTCACCAAAATGAGAAACATGGATGTGTCAGACACTCTTTTCTCATGTTTTTTATTATCTTTCTTTCAAATTGCTTTCAAAATGTCTCTAACTTTAAACCACATCATTCAACTCCTTTTCCAGCCCTAAAGCGTTTTATTCCTACAAAACAAGAACTATCAAATGCAATATAAAGATTGATATAAAAATTAAACCAAACTAAAGAAGTTTTAACTAGTTGAACAAAAAATACATGCACAAAACAAAGAAAGTAAGATGCAAATACGAATGTATTGCTCGTGCTTGTATATTTTTCGAAATTGTCATCCACGGTCAATGTAATATTTGAAATTTATGAAAAAATATCTTCATTTAGTTTTATAAAAATATTATTTAAAATCGTAAATTGTATTGTTTATATTGTTCTAATATGACAACTTGATCGAATGTTATAAATTATTTTAATTTTTAGAACATAATTAATGATAAACATTTATCCCGTATACGAATTATACACAAAATTATAATTTTCATCAAATTTTTATATATGAGATATTCATGATACACACTACTAACAATATAT